>CM060945.1:270481075-271724751 GCA_030765085.1 Allium cepa
TTGATCCACCGATGGGATCCAAGTCATAATAATGAAAAGCTTCCCCTCAATAATAATAGGATCAATTTTGAGAATACGTTGCCTTTCATCACATCAAGCAAACTTAAAAAAGTGCATAGAGTTATCGTAATGCACACTAAGACCACCTTGAGGCTTCTAAACCAAATTACAACTCGATTTGATTGTATGATACAGAGGATTAGAATCCCAAAAAAATCCTAATAGGTAGCCAGACTAGTAATCCATGCCCGCTTGCAACACTTCCACAAGTAGAACCAACATGCCATCAATCTAACATTGCTAAAAGCACAAGAAGAATAATCCCCCGCATTCTTTGGCAGTTTAGAGAACAAGGATGACCACTTTGGAGCTGGAATATGAAATTTATTAAGAGAATTAAAAGAATTAGAGAGATGCTGAGCTGATTGAAAAACAAGAACTATAGCAATGATCGGGGAATTATCACAAACTTTTCTCCAGCATGGTTTAGTTTCAGGAACAACAATCTCAAGGGAAGTATCACGACCGACCACCACAATCAATTCATCGGAAACGTTTAGGCTAACTTTAGTTTTAGTCCAAAATGATTTGGATGCAGAGCCAAGGATATTGGAGAGGGGATGCTCACTTGAGATTGGGAAATTCAAGGCAGGGACACAAGCATCATTTACCATTTCAGAAATCAAAACTGACAGTGAGTTATCAATACGAACTGGCGAGGAAGGAGAATCTAGTTGACAAGGAGGATTTGCAATCGATTCAGAACAAAGTGTAGGCTCAATGAGATTGGATGGCAAAGAAAAAGCAGCGTCATTTGGGTAAACCAACTTGAAATTCCTTGATGATGACAAGGACCCACGTGGATTAGGGGATGCAGCAAAGAATAATCGACCCAAACAGATGATTGAAGCTTCCTCAACAACTAGATCTGGGGAGGACATATTTAGAGGCTTATACTTTTTCTTCTTAGGCATAGATCAAAAGAGAGTGCGATAGGACATGGGTTGGACGGAGGAGTAGGAAGTTTTCATACGCGTCGTTCCTAAGTTCTTCTAGTTCGTTGAGTTGCGATTTTAGGTTTTTGCCAGCTTTCTCAAGGTCAAAGTTTAAGTTTTTTATTGCCCACAATGCTTTGTATTCGATTTTAATGGGTAAATGGCAAGTTGTACCCGAAACTACACGGGGACATCCCAAGGTTAGTTTTAAACGGTAAGCCCAAAGTGCGATGGTCAATTTCTGAGACCAATCTTTTCGATTTTTGTTAAGGTTTTCCCCAAGATTTGTTTTATTTGTCGATTTGAAACTACAACTTGGCCATAAGTCTGAGGATGATATGGAGTGGACAGCTTGTGGATTATCGAGCATTTTTTCATTAAGTTTCAAAAGAATGGTTGCAAAAATTGGTCCCGTTATCACTGATTATTGTGCGAGGTGTGCCGAACCTCAAAAAGAAGTTTTCTTTGAGAAATTTCACAACAATTCTATAGTCGTTGGTTTTGCAAGGAATGGCTTCGATCCATTTTGAGACGTAATTGACAACGAGAAGGATATACAAATTTCCAAAAGAATTGGGAAAATGTCCCATAAAGTCGATACCCCAAATATCAAAGATTTCGATCGTAAGAATGGGGTTGAGTGGCATCATATTTCAACGAGAAATTCATCCAAGCATTTGATTCGATAGCAAGTTTTACAAAATTCAATAGAGTTTTTGAAGAGAGAAGGCCAATAGAAACCACATTGAAGCACATTTTCCGCAGTTTTTCGAGGACTGAAATGTCCACCGCACGCTTGATCGTGGCAAAACGAAAGAACACGCCCAATCTCATTATCTGGAATGCAACGTCGGATGATTTGATCAGGACAATATTTGAACAAGTATGGATCGTCCAAATAGAAATATTTCACTTGGGGCATGAATTTGCATTTGTCTTGTTTGGATCAAGATGTGGGAGTTTCTTTTATGACTAAATAATTCACTATATCAGCGTACCATGGATCGATAGAAATCGAAAGAAGTTATTCATCAGGGAAGTTTTCATTGATTGGCAAAGAAGAAGGTGCATTCGAAAGATGAGATAAATGTCGTCAAAGGACGAGCAATTTTGCTAAAGTCTTTCACAAAGCGTCGGTAAAAGCCAGCGTGTCCTAGAAATGATCGAATATCCTTAACAGATTTGAAAATGGGTAGATTTGCAATTACGTCGATTTTTGCTTTATCTACCTCAATGTCTTTATTTGAGATGATATGTCCAAGGACTATGCCTTGTTTGACCATAAAGTGGCATTTTTTCCAATTCAAAGTCAAATGTTTTCTTTACATCGATTTAGAACCAACTCTAGATGATGTAAACATTGGGAAAAAGAATCGTCAAAGATAGAGAAATCGTCCATAAAAAATTCTAGAAAGCGTTCAATCATGTTAGGAAAGATGTCAACCATGCATCGTTGGAAAGTCGCAGGAGAGTTACAAAGTCTGAATGGAATACGTCGATAAGCAAAGGTACCGAATGGACACGTAAAAGTCGTTTTTTCTTGATCCTCGGGAGCGATTGGAATTCGATTATAGCCGGAATAACCATCAAGGAAGCAGTAAAATTCTTGGCCGGCTAAACGTTCGAGCATTTGTCGATGAAAGGAAGAGGGAAGTGATCTTTTCGTATTGCGGCATTTAGTTTTCGTTAGTAAATGCAAACAAGTCAACCTGTTTGAGTACGAGTTGGAATAAGTTCATTTGAATCATTCTTGACAACGATAAGCCCAAACTTTTTCGATACAACGTGAATTGGACAGACCCATGAACTATCAGAGATTGGGTAAATGATTTCGTTATCGAGAAGTTTAATAATTTCATCACGCACCGCATCTTTCATTTTTGGATTAAGCCTTCGCTGCGCGTCACGTCGCGAACATGCTTGGCATCGTCGATTAAGTGGATGCGATATTGAACATGAGCAGAACTAATTCCTTTATATCGAAGATCGACCATCCAATTGCTTCTCTGTTTTTCGAAAGAATTAAGAGTAACGAGGTTTCTTGATCAAGAGAGAGAGAGTTGCGGAAATTATGACGAGAAACGTTTCGTCTTCACCTAAGTATTCGTACTTAAGGTGATCGGGGAGCAGTTTGAGGTCCAACTTCGGGAGTTTTTCGATCAAAGATTTGGTTTGATATTTGGACTCAACTTGAAGCGATTCAAAAGGAAGAGTGTATTCAAACTCGTTGGGAATTTTGGGAAACAATTTTTCATACTTGGCTTCGCGTTCGTCGTTAAGGTCAAGTGTCTTGTTTTCGAAGTTTTCGTGAATGGCACTAACTTCCAACGTTTGGTTACGAGGTTCATTCGATTGGCTTTCAAGATTGAAAATGTTAAGATCCAAAGTCATGTTTCTATAAGAGATTTTCATCGATCCATTACGGCAATTGATTAAGGCATTTGTGGTGGCTAAGAATGGTCGGCCTAAAATCACTGGAATTTGACTCGAGGGATTCGTCGCGGGTTGTGTTTCGAGAACAATAAAATCAACAGGGAATATGAATTGGCCTATTCGAATTAGCACATCCTCGATTTCTCCCACGGAATTCTTAATGGAACGATCGGCAGATTGAAGCGCAACTTTCATGGGTTTAAGCTCACCTAAGCCTAATTGTTCGTACAGGGAGTATGGAATTAAGTTGACACTTGCACCTAAGTCTATCAAGCATTTGTTAATCGTCGTGTTTTCAATTGTACATGAAATCGTAGAGCGGCCAGGATCTTTGTATTTGACGGGCATGAATTGTGACAAGCTCCACTCAAACTGGCGGCTAAGAAGTATTTTTTGGGCACTTGAGTGTGTCGCTTTTGGGTGCACAAGTCCTTAAGAAATTGCACGTAAATGGGGACTTGCTAGACGATGTCAAGAAGAGAAACGTTAACTTTGACTTGTTTAAAAATTTTCAACATGTTTTCCATTTGGTCTGAGTGGCTCTTTGGTCGAAGGCGATGTGGAAATGGAACACGATACTCGATAGGCGGGTCTATTCGAGTAGAAGAAGAATTTGGATTGGCATTTGATTCAACATTTGGCTCCACGTTTTTTTCGGATTCGTTTGTTGTTTTAGAAGTGTCGAGAGAGATTTCCGGTAAATCATTTGGGTTAACGACTTGATTATCAATTTGTTTACCGGAACGTAAAGTTATGATAGCATTCAATTGGGTGACATTGTTATCTTGAACAACATGGGTTTGATTTGAATTTGCGTTTTGATTTCTGGGACTTGGAAGGGGTTGGCTTGGAAATGTGCCTCGTTCGCGTTCAATTACAGACGTGGCTGATTGACTCATTTGCATTTCGAGTTTTGCAATTGATTGGTTTAGGTTTTGCATATATGAGGTCAATAAGTTTTGCAAATTGCTGTTTGATTGAAGGTTTTGAATAGTTGCTTTAGCCAACATTTCAAGAGTTTTCTCAAGTGAACTTAAACGTTTATCGTCTTGGAAAAGATGAGTAGAATTTGGTTGAAAATTTGGTTGTTGCGGTTGATTATGAGACGGGCCCGCAAAGTTTGGTTGAAAATTGTTAGGCTGAAAGGGAGGATTCGAAGCATTATTCGAAAATGCTTGATAATTAGGACGAATCGTATTCGTGTTGGGATTGTTTTGGTTCCACGCAAAATTTGGATGATTTCTCCATTTAGGGTTGTACAATGGAGAAAACGGGTCGTTTTTGGCTTTGTTGAAAGCATTGATTTGTTCGACGGAATAGGGATACTAATCGGTTATATGATTAGGATCGTCGCATTTATAACACATTGGTTGGGGAGCTTGATTCCTTTGATTCAATGAGAAAACTTATCGAATTTTTTAATCATTGCAGTTATTTTATTTCGAAATTTATCGGCATTTTTCTAATCGGTAGAATATTGTGCCGGTTGAAAAAGTTATGGCGCTGTTGCCGGGGAAGTTTCTTGATTTTAATTCTCTATTCTTCGAATTAGTTTTCTTTGATTTTTGTACATTTTTATTTTGCGTGTGTTTACATTTAAATATATATATATATATATATATATATATATGTATGTATGTATGTATGTATGTATGTATGTATGTATGTATGTATGTATGTATGTATGTATGTATGTATGTATGACTTTGTTTATAGTTTATTGTGTGCTCGTAGTTCTATTTTGCATTTGCATTCTCTTAAAAAAAATCCATTACACATCATTTGAAAAAGAAAAAAATTCAATTTCATTTTCAATTTAAATTGCAAATTTTCCATCTGCATTTTGAATTTTTAATTTACAGTTTCAAAACTGCCTATTTACAAGAATAATTCACTGTTCTCTGGCCCTACTGTCTGCATACATACATTTACAAACCTTCACAATTTCCATAATGTCAACTCTACTAGTACCACCTCACTATTCATCCCCCTGTTTCCACTCCACAGACCTTCCTTTCCTCCATTAACCACTATCCTGCACTTCCTCACATACAAGCCTACCACGGACCACAACTCCCCCACCATCAAATAACCTTGCCTTTACCTTTGCCTCAACACTACTGTTCCATTGATTCAGTTCACACAACAACACAACTGACCAACAACTTGCAGTCATCACTGAGAAACCTGCCTCTCCTCCACTACAACACCACTGCTCACATCATTACCAATTTGCACCGCTCCCCTAGACAAACTGTGCTACCACAAAAGGAAAAAAAAGCACTCTGCATACACGATTCCACTTCCTACCAAAGTGCCCGAACCAATCAACCACACACAGCTACTTGAACACTGACCATCCTCCATGCTATCAACCATTTCTTCAACCACCCACTCCACTTCATCAATCCCACAAGAAACCACTTCACTTCTACCAGACCACTGTGACCACCATAACTCATTCAACTCATCAGTCATCACTGCCTTATTACAATCTCACTTCTGCAACCGTATCACAGTTCACTGACCTCATCACCATCCTCATAAACTCAATACTTCCACCTAATCAACATATCACTACAACGCCCAGAAACGTCAACTGTTCCACCTCCATACTCCACCATTTCACTCCAACATCTACCACTTCCATATCCCCATATCAACCTCTAATCAAAACTATTTCACATCGTAATAGTTCACAAAACCGCCTGCATTCAATTCCCATCAAATTCATCCTCTGGCCACAACCTCATCATATCAGCCACCATCACCAGCGACTACTGCTTCCCCTGGCGATCCAAAACCATCAGTATATCTCCTAGCTCTACTGTGCACACCAGCTACAGCACCTCCATCTGTCCTCATTCTCCTCCTTCAACTACCATTTCGACATCAGAAATTCCACCACACACAAAACTCCTTTACTACTTCATACAACAAACCACTGCTCCATTCAGTTCAAACCTCCCTCTCCAAAGTCATCGCAACCACCTGAACTACTCAAACTTCGCCTGAACCTTGACAACAAGCAATTCCGCCACCATACTTCACTCTCTGCCTTTCTAGCTGCCTCCTTCCCTCCATAACATTCAAACTCCATACCAGACAATCAAACGCCTTCAAACCACGAACCCACATTCATACTCAAGCTCGAACACAACCACCCTTATCACTTGCAGCCTAGAAAAAATCACACTTCTAACACCCATCGTCGAATACCGCCGCAACGTCGCCATCCTCAATTGCAAATCTTCCAACAGCAACCGCGACTTTCAATTACAATGCCTCACCCCTCGAAATCGCAATTTAGAGAAGAAATGATTTGCCGGTATTGAACTAGTTTGGTGAAGTTTTCGTTGTAATCGAAAGCATTATCTTCTGTAGTTTAGTGAAGTGATTTGCGAAATTTGATATTTTGTATTGGGGCTGGGTTCTATTCAAAAAAAAAATTCAATTCAATTGTATTGGGTCGGGTTTTGTATAGGTGAAGTAGTTTGGTGAATATTTTTGTTTTCCTTTTTCTTTTGAATTGTTTTGTTTTGGTCTTGAGTTTTTAAATTGTTTTATTCTTCTATAAATTATTTAAAAAAACTTTTTCTTTCATTTTTCATAGCTTTGGTTTTATCTAAAAAAACAAGTAAAAATTTATTTTAGTTTTCAATTGTTTTGATTCTCACTTTTTTTGTTTTGTTTTGTTTTAGTTTCCTCCTTGATATATATATATATATATATATATATATATATATATATATATATAAATAAACTGTATATATCTTGTTTAATTTTATTTTCAGGTTGCAGAAAATAGAAAAAGAAGTGCTTGCTCAAATAATCGCTTTGCCTTGCTTTGCTAAAAAAATTGCTAATAATCTGCACGCTCTGGTATTGTGCCTTTTTCCCTTGTTTTTATTTGAATTGCATTGTTGGTTGCTTGCATTTGCATTTATACACACACACACACATGTATAAATTTCAAAATCCAAAAACAGAAACAAAATTCATTTTGGTTGCGTTGTAAATTCACGTTTAGTTTTTTCTTTGCATTCATCTCATCTTATTTTCTTTGCTAAAAGCAATACCCCAATTCACATAAGTTGAGGGATTTCATACCCTTTTCTTAGCCCACAAACGCATTTCATCGTAGAATTTGACTAATAACAAAGGTTAGACATTGAACCTAAGGGTGTCACGAGCTCATCTATGGTTTAATTATATCTTCACAATTGTTTTCTTTGAACAATTTTATTTCTTGGTGTCTAGGCTACGGCAGAGTAATAACCAGTTATAAAAATTACGGTGATTCGTAAATATTATACTGGTTGTTCCTCTAAAGGTACTTAAACCTTCGGCTGCATTGCTACGATGAATCATGGTGCACCGATAACCCCTGCCAGTTACCCGGCTGATAAATATTTTTGTTGATTTAAGACAAAGTGTGATTATACAATTTTGGGTTAGGAGCTACTAAGGATAGAAAACTGTAATTAAGTCATTTGCATTGCATTAGTTCATGCATATATAAAAAAAATCTAAAATTCAAAAAAATTCTATATTTTACTTAACTTAGTTTTTAATCACAAAAATCCAAAAAAAATATAAAATCTTTTCAAAAAGAAAAAATTTAAAATTCAAAAACAAAAACAAAAATCAATTTTCCATTTTCTAAAAAAAATCCTTTTGGAAAATATTTGAAAATTTAAAAAAAATACAAAAACAAAAACAATTTTTCACTTCGATTTTCATATCTTCTTTCATTCTCTAAACTCGATTCTAACTTCTTTCTCTTCTTGACTTTCACTTGTGCATGAGTACTTGGACTTATGACTCAACAACCAATCGTTTAACTCGAACAGACGATCCTTCCGAAATGGCGAACCAGAACACCCCTAGAACTCCTATGGATAGAATCTTTCCCGATAGAGTTCTATTCCATCTCGCATCATGTTACCCACCCCTACAGGTAACCATTTCGAAATTCACTCGAACCATATTGCCATGCTTCCGAAATTTGGCAATTTCGAGCACGATAATCCATACATCCTTTTCACTAAATTCGAACAAGTTTATGCAACCATTAAACTCAACCAACTTTTCGATGACGGAATCAAACTTCGATTAATCCCATTTTCTCTTACAGATTACGTTGAAAAATGGTTGTACAGCTTACCATCGAACACAATTAAAACTTGAGAAGAATTCGTAAAAGCTTTCATAAAAAAGTTCTACTCTTTGGAAAAAAACAAGTAGAATCTGAAACAAAATTTTCATCAATTCAAGGGAGAACTATTTGGAAAATATTTTGAAAGATTCAAAGAGTATTTGATAAAATGGACGCTTTGCCAAATTTTAAATGATGGACTCGAAAATAGCTCACGAACCATGCTCAAATCAATGTGCCAGGGAAACTTTCTTGTCCAACATCACGACGATGCTTGGTAATTTCTTAAAAACCTCGCTGAAAAATCAACCTAATGGGAACGTTCGAACAAAAAATCAATTTACTCACGATCGAATGCACATTCGATAGGATCTTCTTTTGCATTGGAAGCTAAAATCGACGCAATGATTAAAAAATTCGATAACGTTTTCTCATCGAATCAAATGAACCAAGCTTCCCAACCAATGTGTTATAAATGCAACGATCCTAATCATATAGCCGATCAGTGTCCCAATTCTGTCGAACAAATCAACGCTTTCAACAAAGCCAAAATCGACCCGTTTTCTCCAACGTACAACCCTGGCTGGAGAAATCATCTGAATTTTGCGTAGAACCAGAACAATACCAACACGAATACGATTCATCCCAATTTTCAAGCATTTCTGAATAATGGTTCGAATCCTCCCTTTCAACCCAACAACTTTCAACCAAACTTTGCAGGCCCGACTCATAATCAACCGCAATAATCAAATTTTCAACCAAATTCTGCTCATCCTCTCCAAGATGATAAACGTATAAATTCACTTGAGAAAACTGTTGAAACGTTGGCCAAAGCGACTACTCAAAGGCTTCAATCAAACAATAATTTGGAAAAATTATTGATCTCATATATGCAAAACACAAACCAATCAATTGCAAAACTCGAAATGCAAAGGCGTCGATTAGTCACGTCTGTAAGTGAACGTGAACGAGGCACATTTCCAAGCCAACCCCTTTCAAATCCCAGAAATCAAAATGCAAATTCAAATCAAGCCCATATTGTTCAAGATAGTAATGTCACCCAATTGAATGCTATCACAACTTTGCGTTTGGTAAACAAATCGATAATCAAGTCCTTAACCCAAACGATTTAACGAAAACCTCTCTTTTGACACTTCTAAAACAACAAACGAATCTGAACAGAATGTGGAGTCAAATATTGAATCGAATGCCAATTAGAATTCTTCTTCTTCTACTTGAGTAGACCCATCTACCGAGTATCGTGTTCCATTTCCACATCGTCTTGGACCAAAGAAACACTCGGATCCAATGGAAAAGATGTTGGAAATTTTTAAACAAGTCAAAGTTAACATTCGACTTCTTGACATCATTCAACAAGTCCCCACTTATGAAAAATTTCTTAAGGACTTGTGCATCCAAAAGCGACGCACTCAAGTGCCCAAAAATGTCTTCTTAGCTGCTAGTTTGAGTTAATCTCGTCCCAATCCATGCCCATCAAATACAAAGATCCTGGCTGCCCTACAATTTCATGTACAATTGGAAACAAGAAGATTATAAAATGTTTGATAGACTTAGGTGTAACTGTCAACTTGATTCCATACTTCATGTACGAACAATTAGGCTTAGATGAGCTCAAACCCATGAAAGTTACGCTTCAATTTGCTGATCGTTCCTTTAAGAAGCCCGTGGGAGAAAACGAGTACGTGCTCATTCAAGTAGGGCAAAGAATATTCCCCATTGATTTTATCATTCTCGAAACTCAACCCGTGATGAATCCCTCGAGTCAAATTCCATTGATTTTAGGCCGACCTTTCTTAGCCACCTCAAATGCCTTAATCAATTGTCGTATTGGATCGATGAAAATCTCTTTTGAAAACATGACTTTGGATTTTAACAATTTCAATCTTGAAAGCCAATCGAATGAACCTTGTGACCAAACGTTGGAAGTTAGTGACATTCACGAAAACTTCAAAAATGAGACACTTGACCATAACGATGAACGTGAAGCCGAGTATGAAAAATTATTTCTCGAAATTCGCAACGAGATTGAATACACTCTTCCCTTTGAACCGCTTCAAGTTGAGTCTGAATCTCAACCAAACTCTTTGATCGAAAAACTCTCGAAGCTGGGCCTCAAACCACTTCCCATCACATTAAGTACGCATACTTAAGTGAAGACGAAACGTTGCCTGTCGTAATTTTCGCAACTCCCTCTCTCTCTCTCTTGATCAAGAAACCTCTTTACTCTCTATTCTTTCGAAAATAGAGAAGAAATTGGATGGTTGATCTTCAAAATAAAGGGAATCAGTCCTGCTCTTGTTCAACATCGCATCCATTTAATCGACGATGCCAAGCCTGTTCGTGACGCGCAGCGAAGGATTAATCCAAAAACGAAAGATGCGGTGTGTGATGAAATTCTTAAACTTCTCGATAATGGAGTCGTTTACCCAATCTCTAATAGTTCATGTGTCAGTCCAATTCACGTTGTACCGGGATAGTCTGGGCTTACTGTTGTCAAGAATGGTTTAAACAAACTTATTCCAACTCGTATTCTAACGGGTTGGCGTGTTTGCATTGACTATTGAAACTAAATGCCGCAACACGAAAAGATCACTTCCCTCTTCCTTTCATCGACCAAATGTTCGAACGTTTAGCCAGCCTTGAATTTTACTGCTTCCTTGATGATTATTCCGGCTATAACCAAATTCCATTCGCTCCCGAGGATCAATAAAAAATGACTTTTATGTGTCCATTCGGTACCTTTGCTTATCGACGTATGCTATTCGGACTTTGTAATGCTCCTACGACTATCCAACGATGCATGATTGGCATCTTTTCTGACATGATTGAACGCTTTCTATAAGTTTTTAGTGACGATTTTCTATCTTTGGCGATTCTTTTTCTCAATGTTTACATCATCTCGAGTTGGTACTAAATCGATGTAAAGAAAAACATTTGACTTTAATTGCGAAAAATGCCACTTTATGTTCAAACAAGGCATAGTCCTTGGACGTATCATCTCAAATAAAGGCATTGAGGTAGATAAATCGAAAATCGACATAATAGCAAATCTACCCATTCCCAAATCTATTAAAGACATTCGATCATTTCTAGGGCGTGCTGGCTTTTACTGACGCTTCGTAAAAGACTTTAGCAAAATCGCTCATCCTTTGACGACTCTTCTTTGAAAAGGCGTTCCTTTCGATTTTAATGCTGATTGTATCTCTTCTTTTAAACATCTTAAGAACGAACTCATTTCTACTCCAATCATTTGTGCACCTACTTGGAATCTTCCTTTCAAAATAATATGTGATGCTTCGAACTTTGCGGTTGGTGTTATCTTAGGACAACGCATCAACAAGATCCTTCACGTCATTTACTATGCGAGTATGACTTTGAACCATGCTCAACTCAACTACACACCAACCGAAAAAGAGCTTCTAGATGTCGGTTTTGCGCTTGAAAAGTTTCGACCTTATTTGATAGGTTCATGCATTACTGTGTACACGGATCACTCTGCTCTTTGATATCTCTTCGTTAAAATGGATGCTAAATCCCATCTGATTCATTGGATCTACTGTGTACATGGATCCGATAATGTCATAGCCGATCACTTATCTCGTCTTCCAAACACACCATCTTCTTTGTCGATCAATGAAAACTTCCCTGATGAACAACTTCTTTCGATTTCTATCGATCCATGGTACGCTAATATAGTGTACTACTTAGTCACTAAAGAAACTCTTTCATCTTGGTCCAAATAGGACAAATGAAAATTCATGCCCCAAGTGAAATATTTCTATTGGGACGATCCATACTTGTCCAAATATTGTCCCGACCAAATCATCCGAGTGTTCTTTCGTTCTGCCACGATCAAGCATGTGGTGGACGTTTCGGTTCTTGAAAAACTGCGGAAAAGGTGCTTCAATGTGGTTTCCATTGGCCTTCTCTCTTCAAAGACTCATTTGAATTTTGTAAAACTTGCAATCGATGTTAAATGCTTGGACGAGTTTCTCGACGAAACATGGTGCCTCTCAACCCCATTCTTACGATCGAAATCTTTGATGTTTAGGGTACCGACTTTATGGGACATTTTCCCAATTCTTTTGGAAACTTGTATATCCTTCTCGATGTTGATTACATCTCAAAATGGGTCGAAGCCATTCCTTGCAAAACCAACGACCATAGAATTGTTGTGAAATTTCTCAAAGAAAACATATTTTTGAGGTTCGACACACCTCGCACAATAATCAGTGATGATAGGACCCATTTTTGCAACCGTTCTTTTGAAACCTTACTGAAAAAATATTCGATAACCCACAAGTTATCCACTTCGTATCATCCTTAGACTTGTGGCCAAGTTGAAGTTTCAAATAGACAAATAAAACAAATCTTGGAGAAAACTATCAACAAAAATCGAAAAGATTGGTCTCAGAAATTGACTGATGCACTTTGGGCTTACCGTACTGCTTTTTAACTAACCTTAGGATGTCCCCACCGTTTAGTTTACGGTAAAGCTTGCCATTTACCCGTTGAAATCGAACACAAAGCGTTGTGGGCAATAAAAAACTTAAACTTTGACCTTGAGAAAGCTGGTGAAAACCAAAAATTGCAACTAGAAGAACTTAGAAACGACGTGTATGAAAACGTGAAAATTTATAAAGAAAGAAAAAAAAGTTTTTCATGACAAGTCAATCCTAAGAAAAATGTTTTCGCCTAGCCAGAAAGTACTTTTATATGACTCACGACTTCATTTATTCTCTGGGAAACTTAAATCAAGATTGACCGGACCATTTGTGATACGAACTGTCTTTCGACATGGTGCCGTAGAAATAGAAAGGGATGGATCAATTTTCAAAGTCAACGATCATCGTTTGAAACCTTTCTTGGAACTGCCAAGTAACCAAGAGGAGGAGCTCATGATCCTTCATGAGCCAAGCTACGTCTAGTAAGAATGTTAATCTCTTTTGTAAATATGTACATATTTTTTCATGTTACACTCATTATACCATGCATTGACTGTGGGGACACTGTCAAAAATTAGGTGTGGGGGGAAATCTCATTTTTATTTTTCATGGCATTTTTGGATTTTCATTTTCAATAAAAAGAATCAAAAAAATTCTAAATCCCAAAAACATTTTCTTTTTAGCATTTTGATTTATTTTTGAAGAGGCACTATCCGATAAGTATAAGTTTTGGTGAATAAATTGAAATTTTTTAAAATTTACGTGTCTTAACAAAAATAAAAATGAAGTTTGATTACAAATAACAATGGTTTAACTAGTATATAGGAAGGTTCATATGTGTTAATTATGAAGTATGTTCTAATTGAAAATCTTTGTTTAAAATATAAGTGGTAAATTTAAAGTAAATGATATAACATTTATATCTTCTAAGTTAAATGGTGCTAAGATGATTTTGCAAAACTCTCTCTTTTCTAAAAAAAATATTCAAAAAAAAAACAAAACATTTGTATATATGTAAATATTTTCTATTAACACCTACGGTCGACAGGTGTACACACTTGTGTGTACACTCGCCATGCTCTGTACCTTTCTCACGTAATCCCGAAAGGCAGCGCATATCGGTATATCTGGTCTCAGTTTATCTGAGCTAGGCATATGTATATATAAAATCTTTTATTAATAATGCCTGTAGTCGATAGTGTTCACATTCGTGTGTCCACTCCCGACGCTCTATATTCGCCTCACATAAGCCCGAAAGGCGGTGCATGGGTAATATATTTGGCTTCAATTTATCTAAGTTAGGCATATGTAAATATTGTTAATATCAAAAAAAAATTCAAATAAAAGAGAGTAAGCAATTGAAATCTAAGCATCATTTTAACTTGTTTGATTTAACTTGTTTATTGAAAAGAAATGAAAATACCAATTTAATAAAGTTTGAAAATCAACTAAAGATCCATTTAATAATTACATTGTGTTATCAACTGAAACAACTAGCCAAACTATGGTCTATCTGTTATGACAACTTGATTTTTAATGAAAATTATGATGAGTAAATGACTTAAATTTTCAAGACAATGACCAAAACTTGTATTTAACTTATTTATGTCTATTTGAAAGTGAATCTTTCATTTGTAAATATTTTCAAAAAACTCGCATTCATCTTGCATTTAGTAAATATTTTCACTTTTCATTCAGATTTTGTGGGTTGTATCCGCTGAAAACCCTCATGAGACAACATTCGTCCTACTGGGGACACCTAGAGGTTTAACGGCTTGTTGCATACGATCAATGCAATTGTGCTCCCTACGAAAACGGATGTATCTTAGTTTTCCTTTATTCGAGGACGAATAAAAATATAAGTATGGGATATTTGATGTGCACGTAAATGTACATATGTTTACATCCATATTTTATCTCTTTTTATTTAAATAAACATCATATTTGGGCATTTTTACAAGTTAAAACAAAATTTAATTATTTTCAAACCGTCATATTTTCATCTTCATTCAGGGGCAAAATGGTCATTTTTGTGCATGTATCAATTTAAGAACATTTACTTGGACAATTTTTACTATTTTTATAGGATATTTTGATGCATATGGAAGTGAGATTCATGTGATATATGCATGCACAAGTAAATACAAAGGAATGAAGAGGTTATAATTCAAGTTCAAGATCATGGAGGACCTCAGCCACTTGCCTAAATGTTCAATTAAGAGCTAATGGACAACTAAGTGGAGGTTAAAGCTTCATACACAATAAATGATAGATTAATTAGCGGCTAATGGTTACTTGCTGGCAAGATTTTAAATATCGGATTTCGGTCACTGTAACGACCCGAAATTTTCGATCCCGAAAATTTCCAGATAGTTAGTAAAAAAGAAGAAAGAGAAAGAGGAAAAGAAAAACAGAAACATCAACAGCTCACATTCGCTGCGGATAAAATATAATAGCAAATAATAATAACAGTTATACAAAGAAAACTGTATCTATCAGTTACATTTATATACATCAGAGTTACACATATATACAGACACAGGACATACAATTTATCATCTCACAGATATACCGAAATAAAATACAGCGGAAATACTTCTTACGTTCATGCCATCCAGCTCGCCTCCTGAGCTCCAGAATGTTCCTACCTGAAAATCTATAATACTCGGTCTGACCCGAGCATTACATCAAAGTACCAGCGTGAGTAAACCCATCTAGCATTGAATACAAAAACTTACAATTTATATAAACCTAGGGTAACTTGTATCAGTTTACAACTTCACAAGATGTTATAGACCTCACTTATTTCACTCATCAATTTCTAAGTACCAAAACTTAGATTAAATGGTCCAATTCACTTAAATCATTCCATTCCAGCCTATTGATTTCACATACCAATCTATAAAGAATCGAAGTGGTTTCGGGTATTAACTAATACCCGACCCCGGTCTCTTTGAATCCAATGTCATCTTATCCCAAGTTTTTCAAATGAATTGTAATTCACATTTTAAATATAGGATGTCACTTTTTATACATCAATTCATCATCAATAGGTAACCACGTTATCACTGTTTAATACAATCAGATAATTTCACAACCAATTTCATATCAGAGTTATCGATTGATTTGAGGTATTTAATCATTATTCAATCACTTATATAAAAAAGGGATCATTTCCAATATTAATTTTATTTATCACTGATTAAATTAATTACTAATCTTTAATCACTTAGATCTTTATTTAACATTGATTAATTACAAATCAATTAATTAATCACCCTTTAATTATCCATCTTATTTAATCACCTTTTGATTAATTTTCCTTTTATTACAATAAGTAATTATCTCTTAATTAATTACACAATTGATCCTCAAATTGATTATCTTATAATCACTTCATTGATCAACTTTCTCTTAATTAATTGATTAATTCCCTTAGTCAATCAATTAATTATGCTAAGTAATTTAATCCTTAATTACTTTAATTAATTAATCACTAATTACAACTTAATTACTTAATTAATTGATCACTAATTATTAATTAATTACTAAATTAAGTAACCACTAATTATTAATTATCTTTAATTATCTAATTAAAGATTCTTAAGTACAAACTAATTAACCTCTTAATTAATTTAAAATCCTTTATTATTAATTAATTAATCACTCAATCAATAATTGATATAATAAATCACATTTTATTCCTTTGTTTGATTATCAAATCTTAATTACCTTTAAGGTAAATCATTATCTTTATTAATTTTCTAATCCATAAATTAAACATATATTCTTAAATTAACTCTTAATTTTATTTATAAAAATTAAGTTTTAAATTGTCTCAAAGTTTAACTCAACAACATAAGTTAAATATTCATTTCCTTTTCTTAATTAAAGGTTAACGAAACATTTATAATAGGAAGAAATTATTTAAGGAAAGTTTTAAAACAATAATCATTCCATTCTTTTAAAACTTTGCTTTTCTATAAAGCTTTTCTTTATAGAAAACATGCTTAAAATCATGAATACTTTTAGCTTCACTCCTGGTTCGGGTTAGACCCGGATTCAACTCGAAACTGGCTTTGAATTCCTTCTTCTACATCTATCTTTTTTTTATTTGGTTATAGTTTAAATTTAAACTGCCATACTTAAATCATGGAATAGCACTCGCATAAAAATCGAAGTTCCTCTCGTACAAATCAACAGTAACACCGAGAAATAATCTCGAGCAAAACTTCCTCAAATTCCCACTTCTCCTTCCTGATTCTATCTTTCACCTGCACGCTTGACATGGTGCACATGCACATAACATCTGGTCAGCGTCGAACCCAGCTCTGACCATCGACATGTCGACAATCTTCCACTGAGTCGCCTCCCAACACAGATCACCGAATCATCACGAGAATACAAATTTGAACAAACCAACCACAATAGGCTCCAGACCCTATCTCCTAAGTTCACCCTTCATCACTATTTCTGACCACCAGGGATGCCTTCCTTAAGCTAGTACCTTCGCCTGACCTCCATCATCTTTTTCCCCCACCATTTGACCATCTCGATACTAGCATGACTTCGGAATCACCCATGGAACAGACCCATCCCAAAACGCAAACCAAACGCTATAATGAACTCGCCCGACCAACACGGCAACAGGGTAATCAAGTCATTAATTTTTCCATGACCACCGTCCCACGATCTTGTTCCAGTATCAACCACGGCACCCAATCATCGTCAATCACCGGAATTTGACGAAAAAGTCAATTCCTTTCATACACAAAATTCTCAGCACACCCAAGATTAAAAATCATATTTTTAATACCTAAATTCATCATTTACACTTGCAAATCAAATTATAAAATCCAAATTTAAAATTATAATGGTTTATTTTTAACCCATTCCAGCTTACCACTGTATTTTTCTAAATTTTGATTAATTACAACACTAAAATCTTTGAAAACTATTTTTAGAAGTTATATTATGTTGTTATAATCATGTTCCTTTCAAGAATCAAAGCCCAATTCTGATTGCATGAGAGGATTAAGATTTTTTTTTAAAGTTGTTTGAACCTGCAATATATAAAGAGACAGTCTGCATACATATATACAGATATAAATACACATCTAAACAGAGAAATTCAAGCATAGAACCAGATAATCACAAACATGCGAACCAAATTACAACCTTCCCTTACAATTTATCACATGCATTCCGGAAATCATTTATTAAACTGTTTCAAGGAAAATTTACTCACCTGTCTTTGAGTTGAACAGTAAACAAAGCATTTGAATTTGATGCCCGAACTACTTCAAAGTTTGCTGTTTGATTGCAAATGAGTTGATGTTATTGATGAGTTGATTCTTCTTGTTAACTTGTTTTTCAGATCAGGTTGTAATAGCAGTTAATGTTTTTGCAAGCTTATCTTCTTCCATTTGTGATTGTTTGAAGCTTTAGCTTGTCTCAGATTGCTTCTAAATTTTGAAAGTGAAAAGAAGCTAAGTTTTAAGATAGTTTAAACTGAGGAAAATTGGGTCAGGTTCCTCTAAAACTATTTTTATTTTTATTTTCCTTTTTCCCTTTTTTTTATATTCTAAGTTGAAAGAAGAATGCCACTTGTACTAGTGTATGATATTTAGGTGACAATTTTATTTACATGTATTCATTTATTTACAAATGTCCAACTTGTTTTTAGCATGAGAACTATTATTTAATATGTATATACCCTTTTATTACTTATATTATATTACTTATGCTTTATAAAGATTTGGTTATTATATTTAAATTATAAACTATGTTTATTAATCTATTTACATTTGTACTTTGTATGATAAAAATGTCCTTTACATAATTTTATGCCAAATTATATTTAGTTTATATCTATGTATATGTTTTATCAATTTAAATCCTTATTAAATATATTCTCTTATACTAAAAATTCCAATGAATATGTTTTGAAACTAAATTATATATAAATAAAAGCTTTAAAGAAAAATAGAACATCAACCAAAACCATTATATTTATAAATAATAACAATATATATATCAATCATTTGAAAATAACATTTTAGATAATTTAAATGAATTTATAAAAGAGGTTATAAATTACTTGTTATTTAAATGAATAAATGTTTCATATTTTATTTGTATTTTAAACGTCATATTTAATTTACAAATCACATTTATTAATCAATATTTTAAAAAGAAACAAAACAAACATTTTTATAACTTTATTTAATCCAAATTAATATTCCAACTTAAATACTTGGAAAATATCAGAAATATCAGAAAATATATTTGATTCATTTTAAATGTAAATATAAAACTTATTCATATATTTTTAAATCAAAATGTTTTTAAGATATATATATTCATTTAGATTGAAATTTAAATCTAAATTCAAATTCAATTTAAAATCTAACTTAATATCAATTTAAATAAATCAGGGATATCACAGTCACGTTTTTTCTCGGAATTTTTATATAAGTTATCTCGTATCGGGGGAGATCTCAGACGAGATGAGTACATATCGGGTGTATATCTCAGATTGACATCTCGGGTCTTATAATGCATCTCGGGAATATCTTGGATGTACTTATGTGTCTAAAATTGATATGTCAAAAATTTATTTAACGGTTATAACTTTCTTAGCAAAAATAAAAAGGATAACATACTTGATTTACACAGAAAAAGGAATATTTTTAAAATAGTAGTAGCTTGATTAGCTTAATTGATTTGGTAATGATTGAATAATATCCATTTATTTGAACATAATAAAAAAGTGAAACCTTTCGCAATGACTCATTAAGCTAAAAAGTAAAGAATATATTCAAGAAGTAGGTAAATTATAATTGGATTGACTAGTTTCTTTTGAATCAATATGAAAATAAAAATACTATGCAAAATAAGAAAAGTGTATAATTTGGGCTAAGATCTCGATCCATATTATGGGTGAGATTTAAATATCTCGAACGAGATGAGTGTCGAGGGAGATATGGAGGAGATTTGATGTCTTGTCCCGTTTAAGTGTGAAAAGAAGATCTCGGAGAAGATCTCGGGCGATATATAGGAGATTCAAAACCATACTTGGTGGCCACACTTCTTAAAGGGCATTTTAGGATGCTCCCTAAAAAGAAAATTAGAGTTTTATGCATGTATAAATAGCCCTCTTATGTACATGAAACGATCTTCTACCTTCGATATTACTTAGGAAATTAGAGTGCAAAATTGTAAGCAATGTTTCATAAAATAAAAATGACTTCTTAGCCTCTTTCTCTTCTCTTATTTACATGTTTTTATTTACTTTTCATGCTTTTATTTATGCTCTTTCCTTTTCGTTGTTAGTATATTAGTTTTACATTCATGCAAGTAGTGTAGATTAAGTCTTTTTGTTGTAAGTAGTTGAATTACATTCTCTTCCTTGCTTATTTTCTATTTTGTTCTCTTTTTAATGTTGAAATTTAATTGTGTTGCTTCAATGCCACAAATGAGCAGCTAAGCCCCTCAACTTAGGGCTAATGAAGCTCTCAAGTGTTATGTAAATTCAACAATTCTATGATTCATGATCTCTTGTATTTGTGCTTCATGAAAGTAGATATTGATGTAAGTTTATACGTGGGTTTGATAGCTTATGTTGCATGTCCAAATGAGCAATTCTTATTCAATATAAACACAAGTTACATCATGATTTGCTAATTGATTTTTGATCTTGAAATGAATGTGAAAATAAAATTTGATGATCTGTATTACTAGTCACAATAGTAAATAGATTATACTTAAAAATAGTTTTTGCTTTGCTTCATTTTCATGAGAATTAACAGGTGGCTTATTTATTGTATTATAGTTAGATGGTTTCCTTTATGTTAATTAATGACATAAATAAACCATACTTATGATAAATACAACAATAAGTTCATTTAATATCAAAACTTGAGATCATAGATTATTTGTTTGATTGGTTTACAAAAATATGAGAGTGGATTGGCCCTTAAGTTGTTCTCTAATTTCATAGTTTTTAATCTTATTTTTATTTTAGTTTTAGCTTCTCGTTGTTCACATACAGTAGAAAACAAGTTTCTCTTGTTTTGGTCTAATTTGATTGAATAGCAAGTTTAAAATCTTAAAAATTCCCTGCAGATCGACCTATACTCGCCACGTACTTCAATAGTACGCTGTGTGCTTGCGGTAAATTTAATTTGAAATTTTTCGGCAAATTTCTAATTCGATAAAAAATTTGTCGATCAACAAGTTTTGACTTGGCGAGTACGGGTCGATCCGTAGGGAACTTTTTAAGATTCTAAACTTGTTATTCAATCAAATTAGACTAAAATGAGAGAAACTTGTTTTCTTCTATTTGTGAATAAAGAGAAGCTAAAACTAAAATAAAAATAAGACTAAAAACTATGAAATTAGAGAACAACTTAAAGGTCAATCCACTCTCGTATTTTTGTAAATCAATCAAACAAATAATCTATGATCTCAAGTTTTGATATTAAATGAACTTATTGTTGTATTTATCATAAGTACGGTTTATTTATGTCACTAATTAACATAAAGGAAACCATCAAACTATAACACAATAAATAAGCCACTTGTTAGTTCTCATGAAAATGAAGCAAAGCAAAAACAAATTTTTAAGTATAATCTATTTACTATTGTGACTAGTAATATAGATCATCACATTTTGTTTTCACGTTCATTTCAAGACCAAAAATCAATTAGCAAATCATGATGTAACTTGTGTTTATGTTGAATAAGAATAGCTCGTTTGCACATGCAACATAAGCTATCAAACCCACTTATATAAACTTACATCAATATCTACTTTCATGAAGCACAAATGCTAGAGAATATAAATCATAAAATTAATGAATTTACATAATACTTGAGAGCTTCATTACCCCTAAGTTGAGGGGTTTAGCTGCTCATTTGTGACATTGAAGCAACACAAGTAAATTTCAACATTAAAAAGAGAGGAAAATAGAAAATAAGCAAGGAAGAGAATGTAATTAAACTATTTAAAACAAAAGGACTTAAGCTACATTACTTGCATGAATGTAAAACTAATCTACTAACAACGAAAAGGAAAGAGCATAAATAAAAGCATGAAAAGTAAATAAAAGCATATAAATAAGAAAAGAGAAAGAGGCTAAGAAGCCATTTTTATTTCATGAAACATTGCTTACAATTTTGCACTCTAATTTCCTAAGTTATATCAAAGGTAGAAGATCGCTATTTATACATGCATAAAACTCTAATTCTATTTTTAGGGAGCTTCCTAAAATGCCCTTTAGGAATTGTGGCCATCAAGTAACTGTTAGCTACTAATTAATCCATCATTTGTTGTGCATGAAGCTTTAACCTCCACTTAGTTGTCCATTATCTCCTAATTGTACATTTAGGTAAGTGGGTGGGGTCCTCCATGATCTTGAACTTAAATTATTTCCTCTTCATTCCTTTGTATTTCCTTATGCATGCATATATCACCATGAATCTCACTTCCATATGCACCAAAATATCCTATAAAAATAATAAAAATTGTCCAAGTAAAAATTCTTAAATTGATACATGCACAAAAATGTCCATTTGCCCTTAAAAGATGATGTGAATGTGATGGTTTGAAAATAATTAAATTTTGGTTTTAACATGTAAAAATTCCCAAATTTGATGTTTATTTAAATAAAAAGAGATAAAATATGGATTAAATATATGCACATTTACGTGCACATCAGGAAGCGAAGTAAAGAAACGGATTAGATGAATATGTGGGGCAGAGGATTTAGAGGAGCTGTCATTTTAGATTTTGAAACTCATTGAAGGCAATACAAAGTCTTGGGCAAGTAAACAAGTAAATGACTAACTTCCAAAGGTATTTAGTAGTTGTATAATTAGGCACTTGCATAAGCCAACATGCAAAAATTTATTGATAAGTATATTTTATATTTCTATTTGTTAGTATTAATTTAGTTCATTTGTATATCTCAGTTGACAAACATTTTATCAATTATATTAATTGCACAAATTCAACAATGTAGATTATTTTAATTTATACATAGCAGATAATCTTATAATATTAGAAGTGTTAAATGTTAGCATTTCATTTTGCTAATAAGGTTCCCACTGGATTTTATGTTTCTCCAAACCCTAAGATGAAACATAGAAGTCTTTCGACTTCACTAGTTGGTGTTGAGACTCGTATGCTTTAGAATTCTGATCTGAGGAAAGATCAACAAATCACAGGCATATATACGATGCATAACTCCTTATCGGTTGTATCACACATAACTCCTAACCTTGTGATCCTTGTCCTAGTCTCATATTTACCTTAAAGGAGAGCTCAACAAATAAAGAGAGATTATTCATTCGTGCCTACCATTTTGCGACGGCCTATATGTAGTGCACATACCTTGAGGAAAGCTCAACAAATATATATATAGTTACCTTACCTCGTCTATTATATATATTAGTAGTACTACAAATAACATCCCTTGTTTAAGAAAAGCTCAAAAGCTAAGGAGTATGCAAGTAATCTATTAATATATAAATGGTAGAGGATAATTTTATATTAAAGAATCATAATCTATAATAAATTTAATTGAAGTGATATCGACTTATGGAATAATGTTTTTCTTATAAAATACCTTCATGATTCAAGTGTCGAACTCATCTGAAATCATGGTATGTGTACTATAAATATGCATTTATTCCTTAAGTCTAATTGAGGATTTTACTATTTAATTTTTTAGTTATACATTTATATTATATGATATTAATTATCATATAACATTTTATAATTTAATTAACTTATATAATAATCTTATGCATAATCTTAATTTAGTTTTATTAAACCTTATTTAATTAATTTAATTAATTAACATTTTTATTTGTTTTATTTTATTTTTTAAACATTTTAAATTGAATATGTGCATTGTAACATTTATAGTTACACACATATATCATAGATATGTGTATTGTAATATTTATTAATTACATTTAATTAAAACTATTTTAATTAATTATAAGTAGTTTCAAAAATTATATATATAAATATTTTAAGATAATATTACATACATTAGTATATATTTTATTTAGCTTAATCAGTTAACTTTTAATTATTTAATTAATATAATTAATTATTAATATTTTTGAAAATATTTATTTTATTTTTGAAATAATTATGAAAATTATTTTATAACATTCATAAAATCATTACATATTTTAAATTTGAAACATTAATTTGATTTATTTAAATTTAATCTTTTAAATTAAATTTTTTATATCAATTTCAAATAGCTTTTGAAAATTAGTCGAAGGCCAAAATCAATTTAGGCATTTATATTGAGGATAACTTTTGGGCTTACCTCATCCATTCGGGCCAGGCAAATAAACAGTAGGCCGGAGTGGTTCACTACTCAAACCCACCTTAGACACTACTTTTCTAGACACCCTACTATATGGGCATGCTTTAATAATTTAGCCCTAATAATGCTAATTAGGCCACATTGGTTATTTGGCTTTAATACCGTTGTTGGAACTTGACTAGTACGTAGCCAGTAAACGGATAAATTCCAAAGAAACGTCTTCCATTTGGATCTAATTAGGCCAATGAAGTCTAAATTTATTTAGATCTTATCCAAATTTGCATTAAATACAATCAACATTTTATTTAATCTATAAATAAAGTTTATTTAGTTTTAATGTTACATTGTATAATATAATATGTGTATCATATACACATATGTATACGTGTGCATGTGCAATAATAAACAGTGCATATGGTTTAACATGCTCGTGTATAAAAGCCGAGGTTTACACCGCAACTAACACGGTGGTCCCTCTATATACAAGTGTGTTCTTTATATAGAGATACACATAAAATGATATAAATATATACATATAGATTTACATATTACAAAACATTATTTATAAATGTAAATTTATGTCATATATATATATATATATATATATTTGTATATTATTACAAAAAATAATTATTATAGACTTTAATATTATAACTTATGATTCCAAAGTCATATTTAAAATTCAAATTTTATATTTTAGATCTGAATCTACATAATTTCAAAATAAATATATGTATCTTTTATAATTCAGGATTTAAATTTTTTATTTATTTAACATATGCGAATATAATAAAGATACACACACATACATACATATATATATATTTAATATTAAAGTAATATATATAGACACACATACGTCATGTTTACATATATAAATATGTTACAATGTAAAATAATAATTAAATATATATTTATATACACCAATATACTCTCGGCCATAAAATGTTTTTTTTGTTTTTTAACTTCCATATGAAGTAGACTCGTATAAAATTAAAAAAATTTGAAAACAATTTTAGTTATGTGCTTTTACATTAAATATTTTCTTGATATTTTTAAGTAATTTATATACATATAAATACATTATTCATATAATCAATCTTAAAGTAAATAATAAATATATACATATAGTACATATATTCGGATTTAAAATATATGTATGTGCATAAAAAAATTTAACTTTTAAATACTTGAAACACATAAACAAATATTGATAAGATGTAATTCATGCTTTATGCATCATTGTTTGTAATGAAATTAAGTTTTAAATTTAAAAACTATTTAATATTGTTTTATTCGAAAAATATTTATTATTTTTTGGTTGGCAATGAGTAGATAGGTATAAAATAAATTTTTATTTTTAATATATATATATATATATATATATAATCCATCCAAAGAAGACAACACAATGTAATACAGATATATTCAACTACTCTCTAAACACATACATAACGCAATAATAATTATATACATTAATATACAGTTTTAAATAAAGAATTTTACCTTTCACTTAATGCCTAGATGGTAGACCTTGAAATATGGAATCGAAAATCCTTGAAATGATTTAAGAATCTAGAAAGTGCTACCATCAAGAATGCAACCACCATAAGTGTATGAATTTGATTTAATTTAGTGTTTAGAAGCCTGAATTTTGAGAAGGAGAGAGGATTAGAGGTTGGCCTTTGCTGGTTTAGAATGGAGCAAAAAGAGAGCTTAAAATAATGAGGTTTAAGGTAAATAAATAGCAAGAGTCAAGGAGTGAAAAGAGGATATCCTTCTTTTCCTCTTACCAAATCTCCCCCTTTTAAATTTAAAATTCCACCATCCCTCTCTTGGTTTGTTGGCATCTTAATATCCTCTTATAGCACCTATAATAGATTCCCTATGGGCTTTAAATTCAGTTCAAGCCTGACCAATAAAAAATCCATTTAAATCTAATTCAAATGCTATGTAGGCTTTCAAAGGGGTTCCAACGAAGGTTAAGTTGCACATGTGGATCATAATTCGAGAAAATTGAACACTGGAAGCATTTTGAAGTTAAAAAAGCGAAATACATTTGAAAGTTGTATATTTTGTGGAGGAGAAGTTCAAGTTTATTTGAATTTGTTTTGTGACTGTGACTTTGCCATTTAAGTATGGACTAAGTGTATGGTTCAACTTGATATTAATTTGAGTTGGAGCCATTTCATTTGTGGCCATTCTGATTTTTGGGCTCACAAATGTATTGACGCTTCTAACAAAGAGGAGTTGAATAACTTCATTAGATTAAACTTTGGTTTTTGCTGGCTATTGTGGCATGAGAGGAACACCAAGGGATTCTAAAAAATTCAAAAGCTCTAATTCCATTATCTTTCAAGTACTTAAATTTGTTTATGCGAGGGAAGGTATTGGGAAGTGAAAGCATGTTGAAAGGTTAGAAGACAGCATAGCAACAAGAGTGAAGAATAGCGGAAGGAGTAGCAATGCATGAAGTAGGATCTAGGTGCACATGTAGATACTTCTGATTTTTGCAGCTGATGGTTTTTGGTGATAGCTTTTTTTTCGAATACCATTTATATGGGCTATAATTTATATGTCAATGTATAAATGACTATGGAATGGACTATGGCATGTACTGTGTTGTTTGTATTTTGGGTTGTATGAAATATGTGTGTGTTATTGTTGTTTTGGGTTGTTTTATGTATTTTGTTGTACGTGTTTCTTGTGTATTGCTATTTGTGTTTGGTGTTGTACTGGGTTGTTATAGGAGCTGGATTATGTGTTATGGTGGTCTACGTGTATGCGTGAGTTGTACTACGTTGTAAAAAAAATCGTTGGCGTGGGTTGTAGTGTCTGTGTTAGTTGTATGCACTTGTTTATTTGGAATATAAATATAACACGTGTTGCTTGGAACTTCTCCAAGTAATTACGCTACCATTTTTATCAAAAAAATTCTAATTCAAACGCATATCGGTATCGTATATCAATACATGTATTTATAACTATTTTATATGCACTATTTAAAATTGATCAATACAAATTAACTAAAATTATATAATTAATATTTCATAAATAATAATTAATTTAGAATAATTAATTACACCCATTCTCTTTGTCAAAATTATATCACATTAGGATTTATAGAGTTTGGTAAAGGTCAAAATTCCAATATCATCCATATTCAAATTTATAGTCCAAACAAAAAATCCTTGGTTCATTAATAACAATCACTATTACTCGAACTACTCTGGTCAAAGACTTTGACTTTGAATTGACTTTAGTTGACTGTGATGCTAACCTCATATAACTAAGGAGACAAATTCTCTCTTGAGTAACGTCTGACTTCCAATGATTCCACTCGACCCAACTATAGTCGTTTGATGGATGTTATACCACAATTTAACTATAATCATAGTGGAGTTTCCACATTGAAGTTCGACGGTATTCTCAAATCGACGGAATTGTGTAATATTATCACATCGACATTTTTTGTTTAATCATAGTTATATTAACCAATAGAAAACTATCTTGTAAGTCATTCCATAGTAATCCAATAACCACCAGTACGTAACCCTTTGGTGCCCGAGCAGCTATGAGTAATACATTGTCCAACATTTGGAGAGCGTTACGTACTCTAATCTCAATGGATGTATCGATATTCAATCTCGATACATCTTGACTAGTAATATTTAAAATGGTATGTTTATTTTATTATGATAAATCACTTATGATTACAACACATTGTAATTACTATCCCAAAACATATCATTGAGGGATTTTCATTTAAATATACTTTTAATTAAATTGATTAATTAATTTAACAGATTATATCATTGTTATAATAAAAAAATATACCTTTTATTTCAAATAAGATTGGTTATCAAGTTATATGTATGTAACAATTACATAATTACCTTTAGGGCATACCCATAACTCTTTCAATGATGCTCCCAGCTTTTAAATAAGACTGCCAATTATGAAAGAGTTGGGGTTCCTGCTGATGCCTTGGGGGTCTTGGAAAGAACCGGCACATTAACAATCCTGCTGGATTTGTTGAAAATCCCACCATAGATGGTGGAATGTCCTTGCTGCATCATGAGAACACTTATTTTTGCTTGCTTGAGAAGTTTTGTAACATTCCTTTGCTTTTTGTTGGTTACTTCTGATTTCGTTGACCTTGTCTTGGATGGGGAGCTTCATGATGAGGCGGTTGTAGGAGACGATAATATCCAGCTTGGAGAGCGTCAATCATCATGTTAATGGGCTATAAGTGAATGGGCAATCAACTACTACAACATTTACTTGGATCTTTGCAGAGAGGGCCTCTTGGCCAATTGTTATTATGAGTAAGGTTGTGCCCACTAGGACAAATCCCACACCCCCAAAACCATAAATGGGCAAGGCGCATGGTGTAAGGCTAGAGGTAGGAAGCCTAAGAGCTTCGAAGTCTATCTTGACACGATGTTGACCGAGCTATCCCCATCCACGAATGCATGATGCACATTGGAATTGTCCAAGGCAAGAATAACGACAATAGGATCATGGTGGGGTTAAGACACTACTTCTCTATCCTTGGCTGTGAAGTTGATTGGTCACTCTATTTCCAATTGGGGTACCTTGAATGCCTAAGATTCCAATGAGTAAACCTGCCCAACAGCGCCCGCTTCTCTTTGATACCGAAACTAGGCTCCCTTGATAGCTATCGGCCACATGCAACCCCACATATGGTTCGAAACTCGATAATGGCTTGAACCTTAGAGATATTGGGCTAAGGTGGATGATTATGCCATTCTTCATGGTCCGCCCTTTGCTCGACCTGATTTCAAACAAATTCCAGGAGTAGTCCTTCCTGAACAAGCCTTTCGATCTCACCCCCGAGTACACATCATTCTATAATGGAAAGGTCATTGATCCAACGGAAATCGAAGAACTTGGTGTTACGACAAGGCTCCTCCGATTTCCATCTCAAATGGTGATAGACCTTCGATGCTGCACTTGGTTCTTGATGGCGAGGTAAATGATGGCAATGTCCTTGTTCAAGTGTGAATAATATACTAAGGCTTATAGGAAGGGCTGGCCTCTGGATGCCTTTCGATGTCAGCTTGACGATCAACATTGTGGCAATGGTTGTCTTTACGAGGGCCGACTTGGGTGGGGAACTTTGCCTTGCTTTCATTGTTCGAAAGATCTGCATCTTCCATCCTTATCACATCATTCGCTCATTTATAAATAGTCAGTTAGGGATGAAGCCGACTGTTTTTGGAGCTTATTCCACATCTTGGACTTATACCTAACCCCCAATTATAGGGCCATAACCAAGCTGCTCACATCTACACCCTTAGCTCGAGTAGATTCTTTGTCAAAGTGACTAACATATGACCCCAAGCTTTCAGAAAGACCCTGCTTGATATTGCCCAGCTCGATGTTCAACATAACATGAGTATGGAATGTGAAGAAACAAGTCTTGAAGTCTGTGCATTGTTGGGCCAATGAGTGGATACTGCCAAATTGCAATGCAAGAATCGATGGGAGACCAGTCCTATAAGGGTGGAGGTGAAGAGCAAGCACTTTGCTGAGCCAAAGAGTAGTTAGGCATGTACGATGGAGTTGAATGCCATAATGTGGTCGAATGGGTTTGCATTCCCGTCATACTTATCAATGGGTAATAAGGCATGCTTATAGAGTTAGGGTTATGGCCTAGGGGAAATTCTGCAAAGTATTATAAATTAATTAACTTTATAATTAATTCTCATCTGTAAAAATGGTGTTTTTCTTCCTGTTATGCATTTGTTATAATGTGTTATAAACAATTAAATATTTAATTAAAATATATTTAATAGAAAATCCATAAATGGTGTGTTTGTGGTAGTAATTACAAATAGTTGTAATCATAAGTACTCATAATATATAATAAACACATCATTTCGAATATTCCTAGTCAAGATACATCGAGACTCGATATCGATGCATCCGTTGAAACTAGAGTACGTAACACTCTCTAAATGTTTGGCAATGTATTATTCATGACTGTTGGAGGTACCAAGGGGTTATGTACTAGTAGTTATTGAATAACTATAGATGACTCACTTGATAGTTTTTTGTTGATTAATACAATTAAGGTCAAAAAGAAAATATCAATGCGACCGATTTACATAGTTCTCTCAACTTAAGAATATTATCGATCTTCAATATGAAATCTCCACTTTGATTATAGTCAAATCATGGCAAGATGTCCATTGAGTGACATAGTTGGGTCGAATGGAAGTATTGGGAGTGAAACACAATTAAAGAAAGGGTTCATCTCCTTAGTTATATGGGGATAGTATCATGGTAAACTGAGTCAATTCAAAGTCAAAATCTTTGGTTACAATAGTTTGGTTAATAAGAATTGCTATTATTGAACCAAGGAATTTGTGTTTGGATTATACAGTTGAATATGGACTATATTGGAATTTCAACCATTATGAAATTCCATCAGTTTAAAGTGACGGTTTTAACGAAGAGAATTGGTGTTAAATAATAGGCGTAACCGGGTAACGCTTGACAAAGTAAAATTGGATTTTACCGAAACTAAGTAAGCGATAAATATGGCCGGAATATCACACCACCTGCTCAGTGACGTGTGAATGTTAATATTCGAATAGTTAGATATTAATTGTTGACCAAATTTATACCTAACTGGTCACACAACTGAAACTGTGAATACTCCTTTGACCAAATGATTTATTTAATTCGTACTTGTTATAAATTAATTAAATTAGTTAATATTTATGATTAGTTGTAAAATTTATTTTTATTTATTGAACAATGTTATTAAATATATTAACAATAGTTATAAATTTATTGATTGATATATGATATCGATATGCATTTAAATAGGATTTAAATGTAAAATAATTTGTTGGGACTTTAAATAGGTTTAAATCCCATATAGGGTTGGTGTGTTTTGACCATGATGAGCACATGAATGGGTAAGGTCATATGATGTCTAGGTGGGTTTGTTTTGTGTGGATAAGCGAAAGAGGATTTGTAAGTGATAAAAGAAGATCTATATCGTAACTTGTCCCTAATGTCTCTCCTATAAAAGCAACTCAACCCATACCTATTTGAGAAATTTTGAAGCTACTAGTCCCCCTACCTCTAGCCAAAAATTTAAACCACTCCATCCCTTCATTTTCAAACACAAATCAAAGTAAACAAATAGTATTCAATAACTAGTGGATATCAATTCAAGGACTAGCACTCTACTGGATTTGAAACTAGTTCAAAGAGTAGATCTCATCACGTTAAGGTGTACTTATAAGCATTAGTACCAAGGTAAGTATTCTAATTTATTGATGAATATTAACATGCAGATAATACTTATATCATGTATATTTTTTTATTAGTTAAGGACCATTCTATTATATCAATATATCATCGCAGTAAGATTGGTTGTATGTTTATATGTTTTGATATATATTTTTTGCCATCGTCGCGTATATAATGCTTATGGCAGAGAGAAAAATAAATAAATTAACTTAAAACTAATTTAATATTCATTGTTTAACATCTATAAGCTTTATAATTCAAATATTAAATATTATATTGCATAAAATATGGTTTTAAAATATTTTATAAGTAATATTATATAAAAAAATTGAAATAATTGTAATTATTTTTAATATTTATATTTATTATTTAAATCATTTAACTCTATAATTAAATAATATTAATATATATACGTTATAAAATTTATTTTAAATTTCACAATATTAAATTTACATATAATATCTCTTTCGATGGCAAAAAAATTATATATAATTTAATAGATCAAAATTAATCAATTGATATTAAAATTATTTTTAAATTATGAAATATACATATATAATATTTTTAAATATAATAATACCTTTGAGACTTTTATGCCAAAATATTAAAATTTCAAATTATCTTTAAAATATTATTTGTTAATTTATAGTAAATTTACGTACAATAATATCTACGTATATATTTGAAATTAAAAAAAACCAAACCATTATTTACGTAAGCAATATAATTGGTATGTATGTGTATGTATTTTATATAAGAAATTGACATATATTTTTTACTAATTTTATAAAAAATATATATAAAGAATTATTTCAGATTTTGATTTCAAATTTCTAGTAAAATAAATAAATTTTAATATAAATAAATGATTTTAATATATATATATATATATATTTGTATAAATATATATGTTACAAGTTTCATAATATATGCATGTGTGTGTATTAATAAAATAATTTCAAAATTATATATATAGCAATATTTTGTACATAAATTATAGTATACAAACATTTATTTGGATAATATATTTTTATATTAAATGAGTTAACTTGTCTATTACAGTGGTAATCGCAGCACTTATACACGGGCATGTTATACCTTGCATGGATTATTATGTTACACATGCATACGTGCAAATACAAACACACACACGCTCACACACATAAATATATACATGTGTGCGTGTGTGTTTATGTGTCTGTGTGTGTGATACACTTATATATATAACATAAAATTAATTACATAATATAAAACTATATTATAAATTTTAATAAAATAATGATTTTATTTTAAAGAAACTTAGGTTCTAAATAAATTAGACTTCATAGGCCCGATAAAGATCCAAAATGGTAAAATTGAAATTCATCCATTGCTTATGTTGCGAGCTGGCCTAGTTCCAACAATAGAATTAGAGCCTAATAGCCTATGCGGTCTAAATTAGTCATGTTAGGGTTAACTAATTAAGCTCATAGCCTAAATTATAGGGTGTCAAAAAAGGTAGTATTGAAGGATTAGATTTGGGTAATCAAGTACTCTGCCTTACCTGGCTACCAGCCTGGCCCGAACGGATATATGAGCCTAAAGGTTGCACCTAACAGAAAAAACCCAATTGGAATTGGTAGGGTTAATTTTCAAAATTGTTTGAAAATTTAAAAAAATATAAGATTTTAAATTTAAAAGTTAAATTTGAAATAAGATATACATATATTATAAAAGTTATAATATAATATAAAAAATGTTTGAAAATTAATATAAATTAATTTCAAAATTTATAAAAATCTATTAGTAAGATTAATAAAATATATTAATTAAATAAGTCGATTAATTAATAAATAAATATGTGTGTTATATATTATGATATAAGTTATGATGTTTTATTTTAAAATAACATAAGTATACATGTATGTATGTGAATTGAATTTCAAAATTTAATATAATTTAATTAATATTATTTAACTAAATAAATTAATTATAAGGTTAATTAATTAAATAATACACACATACATACGTACGTACGTACATACGCACACACATGTATATATATATATATATGATATATGTGTTAATATAAATATTATAGTATATAATAAATATTCAATTTAAATGTTATATTAAGATAATATAAAATTGATTAAAATGTTGATTAATTAAAATGTGAATTAATTAAAATTAATTAAATAGTACTTGATTAATATAATATTACACATAAGATTATTGTATAAGTAAATTAAAACGTAAAAGTTACATAAAATAAAACTTATATAATATGAATTCATAAATAAAATGTGGAACATAACGGAACCTTAAATAGACTTAATGAATAAATATATACGTAATTGTACGCATACCGTGATTTTCAATGCGTTCGACACTTGAATCATGAGGATGTTTCATAAGAGATCCATTATTCAATAAATTATATCACTCAATATAATATATTGAGGATTATGAATTTTCAATTTAAAGTTTCCTCTACCATATATATACATATTAATTAATTACCGCATACTCCTTAGTTGTTGAGCAAACTTAAGGTACAATTGTTATGTGTAGTATTATAAACATATTGAATAAACGACGTAAGATAACTGTACGTATTTGTTGAAAAAACTCAAGGTACATATACTATACTTAGGTCATCGCGATATGGTAGGTACAAGTGAATAATTTCATTTCAATTTGTTGAGAAAATTCAAGGTTGAAGTGAAATTAGGATATGATACCAAGTGTTAGGATTTGTATACAATATAATCGATAAGGAGTGATCCATCAGCCATAAAGCTATGAAGTATTGAGTGAACTCAATGTCAAAATTCCAAGATGGATGAGTCCTAACACATATTAGTGAAGTCGTAAGACTTATATGTTTTGACTTAGGGTTTAGCGAAATATAAAAAATAGTGCGAGATTATTAGTAAAATGAGACATAAAGTTTAGCCTTACTACTATGATAAGAACATCTGCTACGATATTGTCCTAATAGTCTACCAATTAAAACTTGCAGAAAATGTAAACTCCAAAACTGTATTCTGATAATAACAAGCCTACTAGACCTAGCTATACCAACTGGTTAAGAGCAATTAAAATAGCGTTGACTTAAGAGTGTCTATGATCGGTATTACATGCGAACCTAAACAATAACCCACTAATGATGTGGAATCCGAGTAAGAATAGCTTATCAAAAATAGGTTTCAAACCTAAAGATTGCCCAGGTTTTCATGCTGTTCATGTTAGAAAAGCCGTCGCAAAGGCAGCACGAAAATATTCTGTCCATGAGATATTTTAGTCTAAAGCCATATTTGGAAAACAATCACAATCCACAAGGTAGCTTACAAAGATGCTGTTCGATACCAAAATGACCAAAGGACAGAAAGTGGATGATTACATGTTGATGGTAAAGGGCTATATTGATAGGCTTTTGCAATTGGACGTATGGATAAGAAATGAATTACAAGTTGATTTGATCCTTGGTTGACTTACTCCTTAGCATGAACCATTCATACTAAATTATAATATGAACCAACTAAATGTGAATCTCGTGGAGCTCCTCAATATGTTTAAGTTCAGTCGAGTCTACATCTAAGGATCAAGGGGTTGTACTTGTTGTGAAGGGTAGTGCATCATCTTCAAAAAGTCGAAGAAGCAGAAAAGAGATGGTAATTAAAATAAGAAAAGAAAGAAGGCCAATGACAAAGGTGAATGTCACCAGTGCCACAAGGAAAGTCAATGGATAAGGAATTGTCTAGATTACTTGAAGATTATTAGAGAAAGAAAGCAGAATGGTTATGCAACTCCATCAGGTACATTTACGATTCAAAATCATTTCGTAATCAATAATTTTTATTGATCCTTTGATACTGGATTTAGAACTCATATCTATAATTCATTACATTGGCGTAGGAACTAGAACTGCATGGCAAAAGGAGAGATGAAGCTATAAGTTGCTGATGGGTCTATCGTAGATGCAACGACGGTAGGAGATTATCATTTATGGTTGCCTAGTGGAGTAGTTTTGATATTAAATAAGTGTGATTTTGTAAAAGACATTATATGTGGGATTATTTATGTTTCTAGATTGTCTGAGACTGGATATATATATTTCATTATGCAAATAATGTTAGGAACATTAGTTTGAATGGAAGTGAATTTTGCGATGGTATTCTTGGAAATGGCATTTTTGTGATCAATACTAATTATGTATGGTCTGTAAATAATTCTTCTAATAATATAAATGATAGTCAACTTTGGTATTGTAAACTAGGTCATATTGGTGAGAAACGACTATATAAACTAAAAACCGAATGTTTTCTCTCTTCGCTTTATTTTGAATCATTTGACATGTATGATTCATGTCTCAAAGGTAAAATGTCCAAGCACTCCTTCAGTGGGAGTAATGAAAGTGTTGATGAACTCTTAGGGTGAGTACATAGTGATGTATGTGTCCCGATGCATGTAGTCATGAAAGATAGTAGTTCTTACTTTGTTATCTTCACTAATGATTTCTCAAGACTAGAATATGTGTGTCTTATGAAGAAAAAATCCGATATCTATGAGAAATTTGTTGAATATAAAAATGCAGTAGAAAACCAAGCGGGCCATAAGATTAAGATTCATCGATCAGTTAGAGGAGGTATGTTTGACATGAATTCCAATATTACTTAAAGGTTAATGGGATGGTCTCTCAGATTTCTCCGTCTTATACTCCATAACACAATGGTGTGTTGGAGTGAAGGAACCAAACCTCTGTAGGTACGGTTGATTTAATGACGAGTAAGGCTGAGTTAACTCTATCCTATTATGGGTATGTGCTAGAAATCGAGCGCATATGTTAAACTTTTTCCCACCAAATCTGTGCTAAACACCATATGAGATATGGTATACCTCAACACAAGTATTTGAAGATAGGAGATTGTCCAGCATACGTTAAGAATGTTGGCTCGAATAAACTAGGGCCAAGATCGCTACTGTATAAGTTTATAGAATATTTTGAAAACTCAATGCATTATACTTTCTACAATAACGAGGCACAAAAGGTTATTGTTTCTTGACATGCTGTCTGTTTAGAACAGGAATTTCTGTCAAAGGAAATTAATAGTGAAATTGTAGACTTAGATAAGATCCAAGAATTTAATACTGAGGTTGAACTAGTAGGAGAACCAAGTTCACCCGTATACGAAAACAGGCAACCTATTAGAAGGTCTAGTAATGAATCTCACACACTAGAGATATACTATGGTTTTCTTGTGGCTAGCCAGGAGGACTATGTCTTATATGGTGATACTCCTCTATCATTCCAACAAGCACTGTAGAGTAAAGATTCTACACTCTATGTCGGAGAATGAAATCCAAGGTGGACTCCATGTACGAAAACAAAGTATGAACTTTGTCAGACGTACTTGAAGGGGTAAAACCCATTGGTTACAAATGAATTCTTAAGAAAAGGTTAAATGCAGACGAAAAGTAGAGACTGATAAGAAAATGCTAGTTGCAAATGGATTTCATCAAATTCAATGTGTTGATTATGACGAGACCTTTTCGCATGTATCCATGCTTAAGTCCATTCGGATTGTGCTAGCCATTGATGTATTCTATTACTATAAAACATGGAAAATGGATGTAAAAATAGCATTCCTAAATGCTAATTAGAAGAAACCATTTATATGTCATAGCCCATGGATTTTGTGGTCAGTGGGGGTGAGGGTAGGGCTTGCAAGTTGTTAAAGTCCATTTATGGACATAAGCAAGCTTCAAGAAGTTAGAACAAGTGTTTTGATAAGGTAATCAAACAATTTTATTTTTATCAAAACACAGAGGTAGCGTGCGTATGCATAAAGGAATAGCGCAACGTTATCGTATTTTTAGTGTACATGTCGATGATCTATTATTGATTGATAATGGTATTTCATTATTATAATCGGTTAATGGCGTTTCATTATTGTAATCGGTTTAAGCTTAGCTTTTCAAGAACTTTTCCATGAAGGATTTGGAAGAAAGAGCTTATATACTAGTTATAAAGATCTACAAGGATAGATCCAAGAAGCTATTGGAGTTGTCCATATCCCCATACATAGATGCTATATGAAGAGGTTCAGTATGCAGAATTCCAAATGTAGAAGCATTCCAACGCAGTTGGTAATCGTCCTCTCTAAGAAGGACGCTCTTCATACTGATGAGGAAAAATGAAGAGGATTCCTATGCTTCAGTCGTAGGATCCATTATGTACTCTATGCTACATACTAGACTGGATGTGGCATACACATTAGGATGCGTAAGCCAATATTAGTCTAATCCTAGAGAAAACATTGGACAGCCGTAAAATGTATACTGAAGTATTTAAGAAATACATTGCCCTCAACGAAGCAGCTAAAGAGGCAATCTGGATGTGCAAGTTTTTAAGTGAGCTCGGAGTGGTTCCCGATATAGAGAATCCAATGGCATTATTCTGTGATAACAACATGGCGATTTAGATCACAAAGGAACCTAGTGAACACAAGAAGTCGCGACATATTCTTTGAAAGTTCCACCTTGTTAGAGAATTTGTTGAGAAGAAAGAGGTTGTGATACAAAGGGTAGATACCGAGGAAGACATAACCGATCCATTCACTATTGGTCTAGCTCGGTTGGCTCTCAAGAAACTAATTGAAGGAATTGGATTGAGATTCCAGGACCAAGTGCTAGTGGGAGATTGACTAATTTAGGGGTATATCCTAGGGGCAATTTTGTAACTTATTGTAAATTAGTTAACTCTAATCAATTCTCATTCGTAATAAAGGTGTTTTTATTTCCGTTATATATTTGTTATAATGTGTTATAAATAACTAAATTATTAATTAAAATATATTTAATAGAAAAGTCATAAATGGTTTGTTTGTGATAGGAGTTATAAATAGTTGTATTCATGAGTATTGTACCACAATATATAATAAACATATTGTTTTAAATATTCCTAGTCAAGATACATTGAGACTGGATATTGATGAATCCGTTAAGACTATATTAGGTTACGCTCTCTAAATACTGGGTAATGTATTACTCATGACTATTAGGAGCACCATGGGTTTACGTACTGATAGTTATTGGATAACTATGAAATGACTCACTCGATAGTTTTCTGTTGGTTGACATAACTAAGGTCAAATAGAAAATATCAGTGTGACTAATTTACACAGTTCTCGACTTGAGAATATTATTGATCTTTAATATGAAAGCTCGGTTTTGACTATAGTCAAATCATGGCACAACATTCATTGAGTGACTATAGTTGGGTCAAGTGGAAGCATTGAGAGTGAAATATATAAGAGAGGATTCATCTCCTTAGTTATGTAGGGTTGGTATCACAGTCAACTCAAAGTCAAAATCTTTGGCCAAAGTAGTTCAGTTAATAATAATTACTGTTATTGGACCAAAGATTTTTTGTTTGGACTATAGAGCTGAATATCAACGATAATGGAATTTCGACCATTACTAAATTCCGTAAGTCCAAAGTGATATAGTTTTGACGAAGAGAATTGGTGTTAAATAATAGTCACATTCGGGTAACGCTTAACAAAGTAAAATTTGGATTTTATCGAAACCAAGTAAGCGATAAATTTGGCCAAAATATCAAACCACCCTCTAATTGACATGTGAAGATTAAAATTCGAATGGTTGGATATTAATCGCTGACAAATTTACACTTAACGGATCATACAACCTAAACGATGAATACTTCATTGACCAAACAATTTAATCAATTTATAATTATTATAAATTTATTAAATTAATTAATATTTATGAAATACTAGTTATAAAATTTTATTTTGATTTTTGGAACGGTATTATTAAATATATTTATAATAATTATAAATATACTGATCGTATTAGTACCTTATGCATTTGTTTTTATGACAATAAACATATGAAATTATATAAAATATAAAAACTAATGTTTTTATCAAGTTATATATAGTATATAGTGCAAAATATTGGACAGATGTTGATTGAAAAGACTGTACAGTATTAAGAGAAGATTCAGGAGGCTGATATAGAGTTTCAAAAGTCAGAGATTGAAGACTCGTGAGTGTTCAAGATTCAACATATCCAAATAAGTTGTAAAGTCATAGATTATTTTGTTATAACACCAATAGCACTTCTTTGGTCTCTCCTCTCATTTTTCTTAAAGGTTTTAAAATCTATTTTCTATTTTTAAATATTCTAAATTTTAAAAATGGTATTAAAAGTTTCCTATTTTCAAAATAGCTTTCAAATGATCTCTTACTTTTTTATCTTATAATTATATATTAAGTAATTAATTTTTAAGTATTTCATAATTTAATATACTTTTGAATCTATCATACTTTGTTATAGTTTTATTTTTATGCTTTCTAAAATATTTATAAGTATGTTATATCATTTATTTGACTTTGTTTTTAAATTTACATTCATTTATACTTCATATATATTATTTTCAAAAGAAATTCATATTTAAATTATTTTATATTTAAAATATTTCAAAATAATTTTATAAAGTTTTCTTGAGTTTTGTTATGATTAAAATATGTATAAAAAATGTTAAAATGGCTTTACAATGTATAAAAATATTTTACATAACATAGTGCACTCAAACAAATTTTAAAAAGAGTTTTTCAAAATTTCAAAGAGTATGTCGACATACTCTAACTCCATATATGGACATGCAGACCGTAGATTTCAAAAATTCAAATCTTAAATGGAATTGTCTTTTCCTTATATCTCTTCGCGTATGGATATGACTGTTGTTTCTCTATAAATAAAGGTTCAACCAACCAAATTTAGTTAACTAATTTCTTATTTCTCTCCTCTTTTCATTCTCTTGTTTTATAAAAGAAGTTATACTCAAACTCTTCTCAAATTCAATCAAAATAAAATCCAAACTCCATTGATTTGATTCTCTATTGATTACACTCTAATATATGTAATCTGTCTCTCTCAAACCACGACAAAGTGTTATTCAAGAGGTTATAGGATCATTTGTACTCAAGTTCAAGAAACTGAGTGTGTAAAATCTATCAAATTATACTCATCTTTACGGTGTGCTTGGTGTCCCTATAATCCAAGCGGGTTTGCTTGTATCCCATCTCTATCAAGTGAGTATGCTTAGTGTCCTGGAAATCCAAGTGGGTGTGCCACTATCCCGTCTGAATCCAGTGAGTGTACCTAGAGCTTTGAAAATCCGGTGAGTGTATCTCATAACTTGAAAATCGAGATTGTATTGACTTTCATATTTGAAAAGAAATTATACGCAACTGGATATAGGATAACTCCGAAACAATATAAAAATTCTTGGTGCGATCTCTCTGACTCTTTACTTTTTACTTTTACTATATTTATATTTTTCTATGTTTGCATCTGTGAATGTTAAATCTGCATTGTTTAATTATAATCTTAAAAGAATTTTAAAAGATTCATAAAACTCGTTAAATACTATTCACCCCCCTCTAGTGCTAAATTAGCCTTAAGATCTATCTTCCACAATCCTACATTCGGTGCCATTGCATTGGTTTTCAAAGCATACACAATCTTGATTTTTGAAAAGTTTTAATAGCTAACAACACTATTAGTAATACTATTAGTAACACTGTTTCTTCACTTGTTAGAAACTCATTTATTGAAGGACAGGCAACTACTAGATAACCACTTTTTAATGGCAAAGATTACACATATTAGTTATGTAGAATGAAAATATATCTCCAGTCAATTGGTTTAGATATTTGGAATATCACACAAAATGAGTACACTGAGCCCGAGATTGATTTTTCACAATGGACCGCTAACCAAAAGGTAGTTGCATAAAGTAATTCTAAAGAAATAAATATTTTGTTATGTTCATTAGGTAAGAATGAATTCAATAGATTATCTATTTATAAGTCTGCATTTGAAATATACAGAACACGGCAAGTTGCACATAAGGGCACTAGTAAAGTTAAACAGACCAAAATTTCTATATAACCAATCAGTTTCAATTATTTAAAATGAGTCTGAATGAGTCCATTTTTGATATGTATAGTAGATTTCAAGATATAGTTCATTCACTAATTGCACTAAGTAAAAGTTTTTTTTAAAGAATATCAAATTAGAAAAATCCTCGATCCACTCACTCCTGAATGGGATCAAAAGACTCCTGTGATTGAAGAGGCAAATAACATTAGCATTTTGAAAATTGAAGAGTTAGTTGGCAATTTAATGTCATTTGAAGCACAAATGCAAGGCAGAAGAGAAAACAAGGCAATAGAGAAGAAATCCATCACTTTTAGTGACACAACAGATGATATGGAATCTGAAAATGATGACGATGAGGAAATTAATTTCATGACAGGAAATTTCAAAAAAAAAATCTAAAATACAATAGGATGAATAATCTTAGGATGATAATAAAAATCCAAAAAGTGGAAGTAGATTTAGAAATTTCGTTAGATGTTTTAATTTTAATGAACTTGGCCTTATGCAAAGAGGCTATATGCATCCAAAGAAACCGAAAAACTCACAAAATACCTATTTATGCAAAAAAAAAGTAGAGTGGCTTGTGCTGCTACATTGGTCGATTTAGACTTCCTCAAGTGATAATGATAAGAGAATGTCAGCATGTGCTTCACAACAATAATCAATTAAGAATATTCGAAGAAATGGATCAAAAATCGGTACGCATTTAAAACAAAAAGTTTAAATTTTAGAATGGAATTTTTTTGATTGCTTCTGATTGTTAGGAATAACCTAGATTAATAATAATATTAGATGAATATAATATGTATGTATGTGTGTATGTGTGTGTATATAATTGTATTAACAATTTATACTTTGTTTAAATTAAAAAAATATAATATATATTTAAAATAATTCTTAAATTATTTACTATGAATATATATTAGTAATAATTATAGAATAATATATAATAGGAAACTCTAATTCAATTCCTCTTTTGAAAATCGCGTGATGTATATCGACATACCCAATATGTATATATCGACATATGCGCTCAAATTCTAAAATTCAAATTCAAAATTTAAATTTTCCTTCACCTTTTCACTAACCCCAATGTCCTGAAGAGGTGTCTCTTAACCAGAGAACATGTTCATTAATTCTCTATTTAATTATACTATCTCCATCCATTCATTTCACATTCATTTTCAAATTCAAAAATTCATCACCTCTTTTATCTCCTCATACTATTCTTCAATGGCTTCCTCAAGCAACACTCCATCATCCATGTGGCTTTCTAAGAAAATAAAAGGCTTTTTTTCTCATGAAAAAGAAGCCATACAAACCTATATGGAGTATATGTCTTTTGGAAACGTCTCTTCCAAAAGATTTGTTTTTTCTGATGATTTTCCCACTTATGATCTTTATAATCTTTGTTTGTAAATGGAGTTCTTTGTATAGTAGATGCTTCCCAAAAATGTTATCATATGTTATCCAAATTTGGTAAAAATGTTTTATGCAGACTTAAGGGAAATTTTATGAGGGAAATGAAGGAGAAATATGGAGTAGTGTCAAAGGAATACAAATTGTTTTAAATTGTGAAATTTTAGGCAACATTCTTAGATGCAAATCTAGTGGAATGGACATTTCAAGTTTTAAAATTAATATTCAAGATTATGAAGTTTTTCATGAAATTTTTGAAAGTGATGATGAATTTGAGTTCAAAAGGTGAAATTTGCATCCTAAACCAAGAATTTTAAGCCTTCTTTTGCAACAAAGTATAACTCTGCGGACGGGAAATTATAACAACCCGACTAAGAATACTTTCAAAGCTCTCTTTTCCACTTATGGTCACTATGAAATAAACTAGTCACAAGTTATTTTGGGTGAACATTTTCTAAGAATCTCTCTGGGCATGAGGACACACTATTCCATGGTGTGTATCTTACTAGAGAATTCACATATTTTGGTGTTGACATAAAAGGAGACGAAACCATTCCTCGAAAACTTTTCGATAAGGCCAACATCTCTCTCATGCAAATTTCACACATATTCAAGCATTATGAAACATTTGCAGAAAAGAACAAAGATTGGCTTAGGAAAGGAGCAAGAAATAAGGGAAGTGGAGAAATAGGGAGGAGAAGAGATGGAAGTTGAGGAGGAAGAATAAGAAGGGGAAGAAGATACTTCATTAGAAAGTATCGAAATGCCATCTCATTCTTCCAACAAAGATCTTCTCAAAAATCAAGAGAATATTATTTTCAATCAAAAAGAAGCTTAAGAGATCTTTTTCTAAGAAATTCACTTCTCTTTCCAACAAAGTAGACAAATAATTTGAAAAGATCATTCGAAAGATTAGTGGAAAAGATTCATCTTCATCTACTTCATCTTAGTTGTTTTTCTCTGATTTTCCAGTTTCCAATTTGGATTGTTTTAGTTTTCATTCTATGTATCATTTGCGTTGTCTTTGATTCCATGTAATCTTCCTTTATTATCAATGAAATCTTATTTCTTGCTGTTAAATGTTGTTATTTGTCTCTGGAAAGTCATACAAGTATAACAGTGTAGGTCAAATACAATAGTATAACAGAATAAGATAGTTTTGAAATTTATGGAACATATGTCAACATATGCCTACTATGTATGTCGATATACAACAGCCAGATTTCAAAAAAAAAATTAAATTTCAAAATAAAATAACAACCAAACACATATTTGTTTCAAATGACTTCTTACTCTTAGATATACCTATTCACTCCAGAAGATCATTATTTTCAATCTCCTTTCTTCTCCCTTTTCACTTATAAACATATCTTTCTCAATAATGCTTCCCCACACCAGAAATTGTGTGAAAAATTTGAAAAAACTCTACAATCATTCAAGAATATACTTACTTTGATTGTTAGAAATCAAAGACACTTAGAAATGAGTCAAATACAGATGATTAAAGAGCAAGAAAAGCATCTTGACGCCATTCGATTGATGATTTTTTCTCTTATCACTAAAGAATCAACCAACAATCCTTATTCTACCATCAACAAAAATGATGAAGGTTGGAATGCCATCAAAGTGGATCCAATTTTCGGTTCTGATGGTTGGGTAGAAGTTCCTAGGGATGTCTAAAATTGATTGGTAAGTCTTTATATATATATATACATACATAGTATGGATTGGTGTCTATAAACTTATTGGTTTGGATTGATGTGTTTGATTGGAATGTTTTATTTGATTTGTGTGATTAATAAAAATGGTTTGTGTCATAATTTATTATTCCTATATCTCTATTATTGCTTTTATATATCATATAGTACCTCCGTTAGGGGACTTTGGTTAGATTTTTGTTGATGACAAAGGGGGAGACATATATAAAATCTAGACATAGATTAAGGGGGAGTTTTCTAACTCCATGGGAGTTATAAAATGTTTTATAAAAATAGTTATCATCATCAAAAAGGGGGAGATTGTTAGTACCTTAGGCGTCGGTTTTGATGACAATAACCGTACGACATTATATAAAATATAGATATTAATGTTTTTATCAAGTTATATATAGTATATAGAGCAGAAATTAGACATATATTGATTAAGAAGATTGTACAGTATCAAGAGAAGATTCAAGTGGCTGATATAGAGATTCAAAGGTTAGAGATTGAAGACTTGTGAGTATTGAAGATTCAAGATATCTAAATAAGCTGTAGAGTCATAGATTATTCTGTTAAAACCCTGATAGCACTCCTTTGATCTGTCCTCTCATTATTCTTAAAGGTTTTAAAAATTATTTTCTGTTTTCAAATATTCTGAATTTCAAAAATTATTTTAAAAGAATTACTATTTTCAAAGTGGCTTTCAAATAATCTCTTACTTTTTGATCTTATAATTATGTGTTTAATAATTGAGTTTTTAAGTATTTTATATCTTAATATACTTTCAAATATATCATACTTTATTACAGTTTTAGTTTTATGCTTTCTAAATATTTATAAGTATAATATAACATCTATTATGAATTTGTTTTTAAATGTATATTCACTTATACTTTGTATATATACTTTCAAAAGAGAGACATATTTAATTCTTTATATATTTAAAATATTTCAAATAATTTTATAAAGTTTTCTTAAGTTTTATTGTGATAAAATATGTACAAACTATGTTTAAATGATTTTATAATGTATCAAAATATTTTACAAAACTTAATATGTTAAAAAAAACAAGAAAATAGACACAAGGAAGAAGTTGCAAAAAAAATTAGTTTTAGAGACAGCAAATTTTTTTTTTAGTCTGAAGGATATTTTTTAGTGTAAACTGAAAATGATAGTTACAACTATGATTCAATGATTTACACTAAAAAGTGTCCTTCAGCCTAAAAAGCAAATTTCTTGTCCCTACAACTAAATTTTTCTCCAACTTCTTTCTTAGGCCTAAAAACCCCTAAAAACAAATTTTAAAAAGAATTTTTCAAATTTTCAAAGAGTATGTCCACATACTCTAACCCATTATGTTGATATACGGACTATAGAATTTAAAGATTCGAATTTTAAATGGAAGTGTCTTTTCTCCTGTCTCTTTGCAAATGAATATGACTGTTGTTTCTCTATAAATAGGGGTTAAATCAACGAAATTTAGTTAACGACTTTCTTATATTTCTCTCCTCTTTTTACATTCTTGTTTTCTAAAAGAAATTATACTCAAACTATTCTCAAATTCAATCAAAATCAAATCTGAACTCCATTGATTTGATTCTCTATTGGCTACTCTATCATCTCTCTCTCTCAAATCAGGATCAAAGTGTTATTCAAGAGGTTATAGGATCATTTGTACTCAAGTTCAAGAAACTAAATCTCTAAAATCTATCAAATCATACTCTTATACTTTGTGGTGTGCTTAGTACCCTGATATCCAAGTAGGTGTCTGGTGGCCCAAAAATCCAAGTAGGTGTGCTGGTATCCCATCTGAGTCCAATGAGTGTACCTAGAGCTCGAAAAATCAAGAGGGTGTGTCTCAAAGCCTTGAAATCTAGATTGCATCGACTTAGATATTTGAAAAGAAGTATGTATAAAAAATTATACGGGGCTAGATGTAGGGTAACTCTGAACTAGTATAAAAAAAATTCTTGGTGTGATCGCTCTAACCTTTTACTTTTACTGCATTTATAGATGTCTATGTTTGCATCTAGGGTTGTTGATTCTGCGTTGTTTAATTGTAATCTTAAATGAATTTAAAAAGATTCATAAAACTCGATAAACACTATTCACCCCCATCCAGTGTTAAATGAAACTTCAGATCCATCTTCCGCAATCCGACATATCGATATACGATATTTATACGCATTTAAATTGGATTTAAACACAAATTAATTTGTTGGAGATTTAAATGGGTTTAAAGCCTATATAGGGCTAGAGTGTTTTGGCAATGATGAGGACATGAAGTGGTGCAGCTATGTGATGGCTAGGTAGGTTTATTTTGTATGAATAAGGAAAAGAGAATTGGTAAGGGATAAAAGTGGTTCCAAATCGATGTCCTAACTTGTCTCTAATCTCCCCCTATAAAAGCATCTCAACCCATACATATTCGAGAACTTTTGAAGCTTCATAATCCCTTACCTCTGGCCGAAAATTAAACCTCCCTATCCCTCCATTTCCGAACAAAAATTAGTAAAACAAATATTATTCGATAGCTAGTGGTCACAGGCACTCTACAGGATTAGAAACTAGTTCTAGGAGTAGCCCTCATTTCAAGATCTAGTTATAGGCATTGGTATAAGATAAAATTTCTAATCCATTAATGAATAATAATATGCATATAATATTTATATCATGTATAATATTTTGTTAGTTAGGCGACGATTCTATTATATCAATATATTGTCACAATCAGATTAGTTTCTATGTTTAAATATTTTAAAATATTTTTTTTGCCATTATCATGTATATAATGCTTACAACAGAGAGAAAATTAAAAAAAAACAATATTGATTTACTACTCATTGTTTAATTTATATGAGATTTATAATTCAAATATTAAATCTTAAATTGCATAAAATGTGGTTTTAAAATTCTACATAAGTAATATTATACCTAAAACAATTTCTACAGAATTATAATAATTTCTCATATTCGAATTTATTACTTAAATATTACTTAAATCAATTAATTCCATAAATAAATTATATTAAAGTATATGTTATAATATACGTTTTAAATTTTGTAAAATTAAATTTACATTTAATATTTCTTTCGAGGGTTAAAAAATTAATTTTTTATATAATTCAAATTATTTAATTAATTGTCAAAATTAATAAATTGATTTTAGAAACATAATATACATATGTATAATGCTTAAGTATTATAATATCTTTGAGATTTTATGCTAAAATATAAACTTAAAACTATCTTAAAATTACTTTTTATTAAGTAATACTAAATTTCCGTATGGAAATATCAATTGATATATTCAAAATTAAGAAAATCAAAAGCATTACTTACCGTGAATAATATAATAAGAATGCATATATATTTATTTCATATATATATAAATATATATGTATCATATAAGAAAATTGATATATATATATATATATTACTAATTTTATATCATATTAATACATAAATACATATATATATCAAAGGATTATTTCATATTTCGATTTTGAATTTCCAGTAAAATAAATAAGTTTTAATATAATTTAAATGATTGTTAACATATATATATATATTACAAGTTTTATACATGTGTATGTATATATATTAATAAAATAATTTCTAAATAAAATATAAATATATATAGCAATATTTTGTATTCATTAATTAAAGTATATAATCATACATTTGGACAACATATTTGTATATTAGATGAGCTAACATAACCATTGCAATGTGAATCCTTACATTTATACACAAGCTGTTATACCTTATATGGATTGCTATGTTACATATGCGCGGACATACATAGATAGATATATATATGTATGTATGTATGTATGTATGTATGTATGTATGTATGTATGTATGTATGTGCAGTGACCCGTTGTTCCGTACGTTTTGAGTTGACTATAAACCACACTTATCCAACACAAATTGCACAAAAGACGAAAAACTAAGTGAAAGAAGAGATAGAAGAAAACAAAAACAACAATATATAGAATTTCACAATTGCAGCGGAACAAAATATAATATATAATAACAAACTTTTATACAAAATAATCTGTAACTATTAATATACATACAATAATCAGAGTACAACAATCAATATGGACAGCTATTATAACTTGCCCTTACCGGTGCTGACTATACAGCCTGACACATGCAGCAGAATATAATCAATTATGCGATACACGTATGAAATCCTCCAAAGCATCCTAACTTGAATCCGTAATACTCGGTCTGACAATAAATAACATCCGAGTCTATTTGGAAAACCAGCATAAAACACACTCAATTTGAATTATTAATATTTTCAAAATCCTTTGAAAAACAAAGATATCTCGTAAGACCGCGTCACACATAAATACAACGGGTCTACCTTATGTTTACCAAAATGTTTTACATCAAAATCATCTGATATTATGATATAGTGTCTATGGAAATAAACTAGAAAATAGCTAAAATGCTTACATCTCACGTTTCAGCATAGTTGGGCACAATCAAAATCATATAGGCTCGTAGTAGATATTGGATTCCATACAATCATTGGGTTACTAGGGTGTCGCCCATCACATTCACCTCTAGAAAAATGTACCGAGATCATACTTAACAATCCCTGCCAATACAGGACCGACCTACCCGTAACCTGGATAGTACAGAATGTGTTATCATCTCGGGTGTTCCCATCCTAATCGAGTGCTCTCTTTTCCATGCACAACCATATTGATAACTATAATATATTCGAGGGTATCTAGAAAGTGATAACATACCCTACTTGGGTACGACCCACTTAGCCCTGTTGTATCTCCCATGTTTTAAGTCATTTCCCGGTTAATGAGGCTTGAGGCTACGTTTTACCTTAAGAATAGAATTCATACTTGGAATGTTAACATTGCCTTTCAGGCAATGATACAATGATCGCATTCATCCATACAAGTTGTTCTGGGTCTGAACAAACCGAATCTTTAAGGCCATTGTCTTCATTAACTTTAACGCACAAAACGGATCGAAGTGGTTTTTGGATAATTAAATCTGATCCCGGTCTCTTCGAAACAATTAATGAATTTGGCTGGATTTTATAGTCGGTTATTTAATTATCAAATAACACGCATAAGCAGTCACTAGGCCCGTTTTATTAAAAAAAATTCAAAACATTCATTTCAAAATATCTTTATGAAGATATATATTCAAAACTCTTCCAGTATATTCAATATTTAAAAACGATTTCAAATACTTAAATCCATAAAAAGGATATTTCTACCCATATCAACACTTAATTTTTTTTTCCCAATTCCATTTATAATTCAAGACTTCGGAAAATATTTCTATAATAATAATCTCTTAGTAAAAATCTTTCAAACCCTTCATGTTCAATACTTAGGAAAATATATATAAGTATAATTTTTTTTCAAATCATTTTATTTCCAATACTTAGGAAATATTACATTTACTTCGTACTTCTCAAATCCTTCACAATTTATTCGTAAATCCCTTAACTCACTTATAACGAATTCTATAAGTTCCGGAATCCATTAATTAATTTCCTTTAATATTTCCAAAATCAATCGCACTTGTCTATAACTCCAACTACCCTTTCTAACTTCTTTTATGAAAACTAATACATTTTCGAAGTTTCTATTTAAACACTTTGGAAATTTTCTTAAGTTTGTAGAATTCCATTATAAGATTTTCTCTTATCAAATCACATCCATTAAATAAAACCCCATTTACAAATCAGGAGAGGGTTTATAAATAAATTTCAATCATTTCAAAACCATATATAATAAGTATTTTTAAAGAATAATATTTATTTTTAAAACATGTCTAAGTAGTTATTTAAAATATTAATACACTTTAAATAAACATTGATAACTCATTTCCTATTTCATTTTTAAATAAACTAATTGATTTACAAAGCTTATTGCAGAAATGTGAATTCATTTCAATAAATATTAAATATTTGAATAATCTACTTTTTGAAATATTTCATTACTAACAGCTTATATTTATATAGTTTAATAAATAGAATTTTCCTTTTTAAAACAAAATATAACTTCTCGATAAAAATATAATTTTGAAATTCCAATAACAAATTTCAATTTATAAATCCTTCTCGATTCATAACACATTGATTTCATTTCGATTTCTTAACCATTCTCACATTTCAAAAATGGAATCCATTATTTTTCCCAAACCCGATTTCCATATCTGGATATAAATTCACACTGTTTATTTATATTCCAAATTTATCAACTGATATCATCTTCCCTTATTTATAAACATCGTTTATAAAGTTATAAACCCCTTCTGAGTATCACTTGTTTATAAAAATAATCTCATTTAAAAATCTCATTATATAAATCCATTTCTTTATAAAATCTCATATATTTTCAAATCAATTTTTAGTATCGATTTCAACTTCTTTTCCATAGATTAGAAATATCACTTAAAAATCTTCTGTTAAAAATCCTTTATTATTTTTAAATATCTAATTAAAACATTTTACGAATAGTTAAGTACAATTCCAAATCAAATTATTGTTTTATCCAAATCAATTTCCTTTAAAATAATCCAAATTCGATATAAATATTTTTATATCTAAAATCACCTTTTTATTCCTTCAAATTCAAAAAATAATACTTTATGGTATTTAAAATTTTCAAAATTTAGGCCAGTGCTACTATAGTATCCAATAATCAAATCACACAATGATCCATAGCAGATTTATTTAATCACATCATATATCATTATATATGAAAAACAATCAATATATTTGAGCAATTCAGTTGGATCCCTCCAACATGTTTCTCTGCATCCACATATGTTATATAACATAAAATACCAATCCTGGTTCAAGGTGGGATATCGCGGTAATATAGGATCACCTGCTATTAAGTGAGGCGCATAGTGTTTCATCCGCTCCAATCGGCGGGAAATATATCCAACTATTAAAATATATAATACAACATTCAACTGATAATAATATATCAATTCAGCCAATCATTCAATAGATTATTTAATTAATTATAAATTAAACCAGTCAACCGAATTGAGTAAGATTTACTCATCTTGATTTTAAATTTTTCTAATATCCTAGCTGACTTCAAAAAATCCCAAACCAATTCCAGAATATAACCTACATCCCTACAAATCCAACACTGTCGGCTTCATACGATTTCGACATCGAATAACAAGGTTATTGAATTTTTCAATTAACGATTTACAACCATAATTAATCTAGTTAATTATTTAATTCATAAAATAAATTATCATGTTAACTTTTAATTTCAATTCTTAATTTACCTCACTCCTCTTCTCTTCCCCAGACTGCACGCACGCAACTACAACAAACAAAGCTCCTCTGCCTGCACCCACAACCCCACATACGTGTCGTCGCCTATAGTTCACAACCCCCTCAACAAACATCAAGAATTCCAGTCACGGCGACCCCACCAGATCACCTAACGTTGCGCTATCCACACGCCAGTGCCCCCACTTCATCGCCATCAATTCGAGCTCGTCTCCAACCATCAAATTCAAGTACTCCATCACTGCCATCCTGCATCGCCTGCTCGTGCATGCAACCCTCAAGTCGAATGACTCAATCCCTATGTCTCGGCCATCTCGCAAATTGCGCCTTCCCCTCGCTTGTGTGCTTGACTATCGCGATGCTCTGATTTGAATTTTTTCTTTATTGCATCGATTTATTTCTTTATTTGTTTATTTCAATTTCAATTAGAAAGAACAAGGGGAAAACAGGAATACGTGATTTGAAAAGGAAGGTGCGGCTTCCGTACACACACTAGGTCGGCTGATAGTAAGTTTTAGGCATTGAGAAGTTAAAACAGGAAAAGAAATATTATTAAAATTCCAAAATATCTAGATATTTAATTTCGAAACCGATAGAGGCATGTCACCTAGCATTCCCAATGTTATACCACTATTCCGAACGCAATGATACAAGCCCGGAGCCCCAGTTCGACCGTATGTGGAAGATAGCTTTTTAAATCGACTATTTAAATTAAATTATTTCTAGGCGTTTTCAGATCGTACGACCAAATGGTGAATCCAAACGCTATGAAATTTGAAATTTTATAATAATACAATATTATGGCTCTAATGAAACTGGTTTCGCTAAAATCCAAGACTATGCCTCCGGAAGGCTATTTTAACGCGTCGATTAAATCGATGATTTTCAAAATTGACGAAATACTTGAAATTCCAGTTTTAAAAACTTATTAACTCAATTATAATTGAAATAGAATTTATTTCAACATTGGATATCATATCGATTCATATTCAACATAAATTCAATTATTCACCATTTCCTTATTACGATAAATCGCTACATTTGAAACTTAAATTCATTCTATAATTTCAATCAAAATCTTCATATTCAAAAACCAATTTATTATTCCAACTCCATTATTTAAAACCATTTAAATATTCAAAATTAAATGTCAAAAAATCAGGGTCGTTACAATATGTATATGTGTATGTGTGTGTATCTTTGTATGTGTATATGTGTGTGTGTACGATACAGGTACACATAATATAAAATTAATTACACAGTATAAAATTTTATTATAAATTTAAATAAAATAAATCTTTTATTTAAATAAATTTATAGATGTTCCAAATAAATTAGACTTCCCAATAAAGATCCAAAATGGTAAAAAAAAAAAATAATAAGTAAAATTCACCCATTACTTTCTCTATGGGCTGACCCAGTTCCAACACATACCATAGGTGGATGTAAGTGTCTAGGATTTCATTGGAGAACAGTTCCCCATTCTCGTCATCTAAGAGTGCACCACCCCCAGCACTGCAATCTTGCATTCTGTTGAGTTGTTGGCAAAAGGGCGGGCATTTCTTCCTTGAGGTCGGCATGATAATGTTGTAGGATATTCTAGTTAACCGCATATTGAGAGTTCGGCCTGCATTAAGGTAGAGTAGGGAACTAGTGATGAGATGGAGACCGACGAGGATGAGTTTGAAATCTGCTCCTATGCACTGAGGGGGATTTGGAATGCATAGCTCGCTCTCCCCATTGCTTGTTCTTGACCACATCCCTATATGATCGGGAGTGCATTGAGGAGCTATGCGCTCTCTGATAACGAAAAGCAAACCACCATTGAGATGGTCAAATGTAGAAGTTCATTAATGAATAGGAGCTAGCAGCCATTTTGCTAAAGAGAAATGACAACAGTTTGACATCAAGGCACAGCAATGTCCAGGGTGAGATCAACTCGGTTATGCGTGTACATGGCGTACCTTCTAGGATGGACTAGGATGTCCACCAACAGAGTTTCCGGTAACACTCGCTCCTGATCCCCGATAGTGTTCAAAGATAAGCTGGTAATCCGACTAGATCGACTATGGAGGAGCTAGTAGAAAGAAGTTCACGGTGGCTTGAGCATTCATCGCTTCCTCAAGCCACTCACTACGCAGGTTAGCTGACCCACACTGGCAGTTGAAGCAATACTGCATGCTATATTTCTTTATTAATGCCAAGATTAGTGTGACGCCCTACCCCGAGACCCACATTAACAAAGAGTAGTACTGGGTAATATTGTCCGATAATGCGGAGAATAAGGCTGGTTAGGAGCGACCATCTATGGCTTTGTCTTAAACATCTATTAAATACGTCGATTTAATACTTTAATTCTTTTTTCCCTTTCTTAAGTGGATTGACATATCTAATAAATGCTTAATACAAAACTACAGTAGCTAATAGATCTATCAAAACAAAATACAACAACAATATATACAACATATCACAGAATAGTAGCCAAACATATATACACACACACACACATATAACAGATACATCCCATACAATACAAAGGATACAACAGAAGTGGTACAAGGACCACAATATATACAATGATTCAATAAAATAAATACATATCAAAGCCATATAAAAAGACAACAACAACAAAAAGGTGATAACAAATATCCAAGCGGAAGCATCAAAGCGAAGCTAAATCCAAAAGCAGGTATCTAACCTCTAACAACTCAGTCTGACCCGAGTATAAAATACACAGGTCAGTCTAGCTAAAACAATCGGTTTAATAGGATAAACAGTAATATAATGCATGAGGATAATGGTGATAATTCTTCTCAAATGAGGAGAAATAATTCTAAGTACATGTGGTTACTTCAAGTGATGAAGTGGTATCACTAAACATATATATAATCTCGAAAGAGATAAACTCCATAACAAAAGAACTAAGCAGAGCTTGCCTCATATCATCGTCATATCCCAAAACAACACTAACAGTTTAGAGAAACCATAACTCCTAAATAGGAGGAATCTCAAAACCAGCTATAATGGCAATCTCAAATGCATTCCCAAAACAGAAATCTCAATCTCAAAAATACGTCATAAAGGCAATTACATATATCTCCAAAATAGCAGAATATAAATTCCAAATAAACGCCAAAAATAGCAAATCTCAAATCTCAAATAAATGCCAAGTGTTGGCAACTCAAATCCTAAATATAGAACTCATAAGAGTTCCAATTTCCAAAGATGTAATTGCTATATATTTGATATCTCAAACTGCTGAAATGGTCAATAATGTAAAAGGGCGATACACTTGAAAATTCACAAATAATCAATGAAATCATCTTAAAGATATAGCACGAGCTTATGGCCGAAGCCTGCCAAGTACTATTCTCTCAAAATAAGGGGCTACATCTCGAAGACAAATGTTCCAAGGGACAAATATGTCGCAATGACAAACTTCCCGAAGGAAAAATACGTCACAATGACAAACATCCCGAAGGTCCAGTACTGGCAAATACGTCTCGAAGACAAATGTTTCACAATGTCTTAGATAGGAACCCGAAAAGTGTTAACCTGCGTCTCATACCACACGTTTGCACTCAACGGTTGAATGCCACACTAGAAAGCAGTAAAATGTTTGCCTCATCTCATCGGCAAACACGACCCAAAGGTCAAAACGATAAAACGGACAAGTCAGGAATTAACCGATAAGATAAGCGCACATGTCCCATACCACGTGTTTTACCAAACCGTTTAATTCTCCTCTCATTCGCTCGAATAGTGAAAAAATGTGTATTTTATATACAAAATAATTTATTTGAGGAAACAAGCTTTAAAACCATTTTTCGAAATCGATTTTGAAAACAATCTTTCAAAATTCCCTTATTATAGAGAATATGTAGTTTTTATAACTTGAAAATAACTTAAAAATATTATATGATAATAATTTCCATAGCCAATTTATTTAAAAATGATTTCATAATCATTTGGAAAATCCCGTGCTCGAAATCAAGAGAAAACATCGAAAATTCACAAAAACCGACATTCGAATTCAATTCAAAAACGATTCATTTTGAATAATAAATTCATCAAAATCTTGGCCAGCCTATTGATAGGCATTATGGCCATCAAATACCTTTAGAATTCTCACAAATACAAGAAGCGGAAAGTCGAAAAACGAGCTAGAACAAGGCAGAACACAAGGAAAAGTAGGCAGAAGGAAAATGCTCCCCAGGTCGACCATAAGGACCCATAGGTCGGCCCTAGAGGCATCTGGGTCGACCCAGGGGAGCTTGGGATCGACCATTGTGTCGCGATTTTGTGTAGGTAAAATTCTAGGTTCGAACTGAATTTCCAGGATAGTTTTCAAGCATCAAATGAATGAATTTAGCTATGAAATTTTTGCAAGCATGAACTACAACATAAAAATATCATCAGGAAAAATTCCAATAGCATTTCGTTACCAGAATTGAAAGATAATAACATGCAAACAAGCAACCAAAATAGTTTATCATAGAAACAAACTGACTACAGAAAATATTGTACAAGGCCTAATTTTTGCACGGATCTTTGCTTTTGGAGCTTTGCTTTAGCTAGAAATTGTGAGTTTATTAACTCACATTGCAAATGAAGAGTAAAAATCCGGATTTGTGCTGAAAGGTGGAAGCTTTGAGCTAGAATTGCCTTCAAGAACCTGTAGAAATATATAATAGAAGCATGCAAACAAAGAAGAACTGTTACAGACAAACCTATTCAAAAAAGAAAGAATTTTGATGATACAATTAGGTTTATGGAGTGGATTACCTATTGTATTCTCTTTAGATTTGAATAAAACCACAAATTATTGAAGAAAATTGGAGATTAGAAGCCTTAGATTGAAAATGGTGAAGTTTCTTTCTTTTTTTTCTATTTTGCTTTTCTGTTTATTGGAGAAGAAGAAAATAAAGTGTACTTACAGTAAGAAAACTCTTTTCTCATTTCTGGTTTAAGTGAATTAATGGGCTTTAGACCCAGAATTAAAGAAAATAATTAGCCTAAGGAATTAGGTTATCACTTAAGCAAATGTACACATTTATGTTATAATGAAAACATCATATTATCTTCAATTTTTCTCTACAATAAAATTATACAAACATATTTCTAAGTTAAATAAAATATTTCACAACGTATAAAAAGATGATTTTAGTTATAAAAATATTTTTATTATTATATACTCTCATTTTTAAATAAATAACCAATTTAACACAAATATTCACATAAAACCTCATTTTTAACTTTAAAAATTACACAAAAATTATCCTCTTGTGTAATAAAATAAAACAAACCATTTTGCATCAATTTTATGATCAAAACTCATTTTTAAACCAAATTTCTTCTTTTTATTTAAAATAAACACATTATAAGATCAAATACTTCTTTTAAAAAATTTTGAAAGAAACAATTGGCAATAGTTACAAGAATTATTACATTTTCACTAAATAAAATCATATTTTATTCATTATTAGCTCAAACAACCAAAATAAAGCTTCTAAAACTTTATTTCCACATTTTACATTTAAAATCCATTGTTTATTTAAAATAAACAATTTTAAAATCTCCAATTTATTTTATTTCTCAACATTAAATTATAATCACCGTTATAATTTAATGTTACAGGTAATCACCAAACCCAGAGTTGTTACAATTGGGTTAGGCAGCACTGGCGGGAGTGTTGTCGTTGGTTTGGTGCTTGCTAGAATTGTTGCCTTCAAATAGCAGAGGATTTCCCATGATAATAAGTCAAATCAGTTCTTACAAAGTTGAGAGGTGTAGGAAAAGGAGAGCTTTTAGGGGGTGACCCTCTTTTTAGCGTCAAAATGTTGACTAGTTTTCTATCCAACATTGGAATGATATGAATGTGTTGGGAGAAGAAAAGGTTAGTTGTTAATCGCTAGGGTTTAAAAAGATAAAAATTAGAAGTTAAATACACGGATGAAAGACAAATAACATAAGGTATAAAGTGGTTCAACAAAGCTGCATATGTCTGCTGTAAAGTTCTCTTACCATATTTTCTCTTACAACTAGGAGAAATTACAAGATAATAGCAAGGAAAAGAGGACACCAATACTAAGGAAGCGATGTAATCCTAAAGACTTATACAGTATCAAGAGCGCTGAATTATACATAGTATTCGGGATCCTTGAATGTTTCAACCAGAGTTCAACCCCTTTGAAGTTGCAAAGCAAGGGTATTTATAGTGCAGAAGAGGATAGCAGACAGTTGAGATAGCGCTATAGAGCTGGTGGAAAAATTGCTTGATCATTAATCTAACTATGGAGGTGGATGGCCGACAATCGTAAAGTGTGCCAAAATGCGATGGATGAGAATATACTCATTAGCTCTTTGTAAAAAGCATGGCTTGCATTAAATGCGCATTAAATGCTATCGGTTCAGTCGTCCAACTACGATGCTTAGGATGGAAGGATGGATAGCTTTTTCGTTCACTTGAGTGTTCATATGGCTGGGATGGCCGACGAACTGTCAGCAATATAGAAGATACTTAGAATCCTATAATGGACCATACGGGGAAGATAGTTATTGATTAGACACGAGGCGACTAGGAGGAAGGCCTGATGTCGGTTGGAGTTAGCTGAACTAAAGTAACGTTTAAGATGGGCCCTGCTGGGGCCATTATTGCCTAATATGCTGTCTGCTGGGGCAGGCTTAGATAAGAGCCAACCGTCTTGATGTGATATCAGGCTAATTGTGTTGTCTAAGTGTGTAGGTTGCTTTGGGATAAGATGATTGAGCCTCATCCCAGCGCCTTGTTAAGTAGAAAGGTTGTTTGAGACCAAAGTAGGATTGGGCCAGCCTTTGCAGGCCGATGCCAGTTTAATTGGGCTAGCTTTAATTGAGCTTGATCATTTTCACTTGGCCTGCTAACAACTTGCGAGAAAATTGAGCAACACCTACAGTGCTAAAGGTAATTATCATATATATTGTTATTCAAAGAATTATTTATGGAGCAAACACAATTTGTATCAATTACATAAATGTCATTATCTAAAATACCATCATAGACTTTATTATCATGTAAAATAATGTTCATAACATTATTAACATGGTGAATAGTATAACCAGCCTCAGACAATCTAGACACGGAAATAAAATAAATTATTTTACATAGTTGCAATTATTCAATATAAAAAAATCCACTAGGCAAACTCAAATGAAAATCTCCGACTGTTGTAGCATCAATGACTGGTCCATCAGCAACTGGAAGTCTCGTTTCTTCCTTGCCATGCAACGCCAATTTATAATCCCTTGTAACAAATTATAAATGTGACTTTTAGATCCAATGGATGATTTATTGATTGCAAATAATTTTGAATCATAAATATACCAAATGGAGCGGCAGAACCATTCTGCTTTTTCTCTTTAACGATCTTCAAGTACCCGAGACAATTCCGTTTCCAATGATCCTTCTAGAGATAATGGTGACATTCAACCTTCTCCACGACATTAATCTTCTTATCCTTCTTATTAACCCTTTTTTGCTTCTTCGAACCTTTCGAAGATGACACATACCCTTGAAAAACAAGAACGAAGACTCGATTTAACATGTTGAGGAGCACCATAATCTTAGTTCAACTGATTCATATTATAGTTTAATATAAATGGCTTATATTAGGGAGTAAGAGACCTAAAGATTAAGTCTACTTGCATCTCGTTGCTTTACTACAACAAATATACTCTTTCGCAATTGCAAAAAACAGTTGCAATAGGTCTAATATAACGAGCCTCTGCCAGTCGTTATATTTGAAGTTGTAATAAAGTCAATTTTTTTTATAACGGTCTCCGACGGTTGCAAGAGCAATTGTAAAAGACTTTTTTACAATTGTTTTGCCTATTGTGGTAAAGTCTATTACAACTGGGTTTACCTTTTGTTAAAAAAAGATGATTAATTTAAAAAAAAAAACTACGCATTTTGCAACCGAAGCAAAAATGGATAAGCATAAGCAATAAACTATAAATAACGGTACACTATTAGCAAGTTCAATTTCAAACCACTACGTACTACAGCTTACTTCTTCCAGCTACAAAGACAAACAAATACAAAAATTCAATCTCAAAACAACATTCTCTACGACAAAACTTCAACCCAAAGATATAAACTATCAAAGCTAAGCTCCTCTAAATCAAGGTCATGGGCAACATCTCAAGTTCACTTGATTTTTTTTCATCTCAGATTAGTTAGCAGCAGGAAGTGCATCATCATCTACATAGCAATCACACCGAACGGTAATTAAAATCACAATCCCCTCAAGCTGGTCTTCTCAGCAGATTCAGTCAACAGCTCGAACTCTAGAACCATCAAAGTTATCAAACACGCAACATGACATGTTTGACATGAACTCAAACATATATTGATATATAAGTTTTCTTTGTTGATGTTCAAAGCTATGTCGATAGCTATCTGCTAATGCTACCTTCTTTGTGTATTGACTTCCAAACCTCGTGAAGTGTTATAATTTTCTGTAAGAAACATTAAAGCATGAATTGGGCGTATTTTTGCATGCGCTTGAACAGGAGGATGAATCAGCTGAGTTCTGCTCCTATTACAGACAAAAAGGTGAATTGCAATAGCCATAGATACAAACCACTCTTACTAATAATGACAATGAATTGATAGATTATGCTTCAGAAACTATGCAAGCACCACAAGGGCAAGCATGCTTAATGGTATATATTACTCCAATGATGTTGCTACATGACTTCAAGTTTAATGTAAATTAGCATGAATAACTTCCCCAAATTGTTTCGTTATGATACAAAATCACGCCCAGTGCGACGAACCACCATCAAAGGTTATGTTGAGATGCTAAATCATGACCAATGTGATTAGCAACGTATAAAGTTTGTGACATAGCATCACAATAATATGAAAGGATTATGTGAACAATGCTGAGTACCTACAAAAGTGTTTCAAAAAATGTTTTACCAACAAATTTATATTTTGAACAAGAAGAAAGAAACTATGGAGTTGAAAATAAGTGGATGAAAGGAAATAGTTAGAAGATTCTTACTAAGATGGGTAAAGAAGATACTACGATCGAGCCTCATGCCAAGTCCTGGTACCTTATTATTTATTTTAAAATATATAGGTTCATTGGGTTGCACATGGATCGCAAGCTCATTAATCGCTTTGTCCAAATCACATTCGTTTCCGCTTATATAAGTTTCCTGGTACATACCTGAACCAAACTCTAATCTCTACTTTGTACACCCGATAAAATAAACAAAGTTTTCTTACTAATATCTCGGATAATATGAGAATAGATAAAACAAACATGTTAAGAAACAACATTTACCCTCTTTTATGTAGTGTTTTCCAACTTTTATAAGAAAAGGAACACCAACCCATCTTTCATTGTCAATATAAAGAACTGCAACCGTAAGTGTTGGAGTTATGCTATCGTTTGGCACCGTAGAATCATCTGTATATGAAGGGTATGACGTTCCACCCTTTTTATGGCATTTATACTGCCCTACCACTATGTCTTCTAATTGCAATGCTCTGATAGATCTTAAAACTTTAACCTGAATATAAATGTTTTATTAGATGTGTTCAATTCATGTGCATACATAACAGGAATATCTAGAAACAAAATAAGCAGGTATAGGTGTTGAACAAATTACAGTGATGCATATATCAAAAAGCGTACAAAATGGTTAATACTTTGATTTTCTATCCATTAGGCATACAAGGTTAGGTTATATTAATATATATGCCCAATGCACAAATGACTGGAGTAAAATATCATAATTAGACAGATCTTTTCATTTCTAACATCTTCTGCGTCTGAACTGACAGGTGTCTCCATGGCAAATAAAGCCAATATCTAGAGGAGGTGATACATAATATCTCTAATGATGCTGTAGCTATCAAATTAATCGCAAAGTTCAGGTAACATACCCTTTTCATAAAATGAACTCCGTATCAGATTATTAATTAAAATGAGTTTGTAATAACAGACCCGCCTCACCATTCTATTCTAAAATCTTCAGAGAATATGAACTTAATATTTCTTATATATTCATGCAATCGGGCATGGGTAGTCTTGTCCAACTCGGCGGTTGGAGGTAGTCGAAAATGTTTGTTGGCAGTGGCATAGTGAAGGAGTAGTCGTATTTGGTTGAGGGAGTTGTCTTAGCGATGAAGGAGTTAGGGAAGTGGAAATTTTGGATCTGGATCTGGATGCACAGGGAGTGGAAGAGGAATGGGCAGGAGCAGAAAAGGTGGATTAGGACGCATATGGAAGTGGAAGTGGAATGTCTGGATGCACAAGGCTTTAATATAAAGAAAATTTTAACATATTAGCCTAGTTTCGAAAAGATATAACAAATATAGACCAGTTCTAAAAGTATTTACAAATATAGATCAGTTTTTGTTTTACAGGTCTATAGCGTTGGCGATTTTTCGAAAATCGCCCAAATGGAAATAACCACAAACAGTCCTTCCTTTCTCTCTCATTTCCATCATTTCCACAAAACTAAAACAAACTTCTTTAATGGCAGATCTGTTCTGAAATCATTCTTCATACTCTTTAAAACCTTAGTTCGGTGGTAAATCTGTAGATCGAGTCCACGTTGCTTAGCAAATTTCAGCTAGTTGAAGGTAAATTCACTAAACCCTAGTTTTTTTGTCTAATTTCTGTATTTTGGTGAACTTAGTAATTGGTTATGTTAAGTTAAAAAATTGGTATAATGTGCACATACTGAACGATTTATATATTGATCTGTAGAATGACGAGAAATATGATTCCTACGCTTTGCTACTACGACGGCGAACTACTTGTCGATGTCAAAGGAATGGTAAATATGTTGGCGGCATTTGTAAACCAGGAAGAGTGCGAATAGGTTGCAAATTGACGGAATTAAAAGATGTTGTGTACAGAACGACGAAGATTAATAATAAAAAATTTGAACTTGAGCTAGTGATTAACTGGCCTACGGACTCGGGTTCTAAAGCAATAGCATTGGCGGACGATGACGATGTAGAAGTAATGTTTTCTGCTGTTGCAAAATCTATTGAGTTATACGTAGGGAAAGTAGCAAAGCAACAACAAGAACATCAGGTGGCATCTCCCGTTGTGAGTAATGAAATTGGATACTATACACAAATGTTGGAGACTGCAGATCCATCTACTGACTACGTATCTCCTAGCTATAGCAATCATTTTCCATACGATGGAATAAACCGTCCTCCATCTATGCAGTACAGATTTATGCTGTACGAAGGCGCACAACCATTTATGCAACAAAGCAACATTTATTGCAACCCGCCTAGAGATGCAAATACGAGTGCAAGGTAAAAAAAATTGATGAATTGGTAGATGTACTATTATGTAGTTAATTTTTCTTATGTTGCGCCATGATTTAAACAGCTTCCAACAACAAGACATTCAGCATGACGAAAGCGATGAACATGTTAATGCAAATATGTCGCAGTCAATGTATGCTAATCCATGCGAACTATATGATATGCGTCAAATGTATGTTTACAGATTGGGCTATATTTCTCGTCTCATTTGGTCTCTATTGTCGGTTAGTTGACTTCAATATATGAATTAGGTATATGACAGTTGATTCTGGTGCGCAATGGAGTGCTGGACCATCCACTCATTCTCCGTATGCAAATTTTGACAATGATATGGATGTTGGTGGGAATGCAGCCGTGGATGAAGAACGTCATGTAGATAGCATGGTCGTTGCTTCTATGAATGTTAGCGAAGACTCTTGGATACAAAGAATGTAAGTTAACAACGAGCCGTTGAACTATGACTTCCCTGCGGCAGATGACAATGATGCAGATAGTGATGAAACAGAGATGGAAGTGCCTTTGGATGATGATCTTTGCACCGCTCAAATGTTGGCAAGATCTGTTGTTGGTAATCTTCAATTTTCCAGTAAACGATTTTCGACCTCTTGCGTTCAAGCAGGTTTCAGTGTTGGAATGGTTTTTGAGACAAAAGAGAAGTTTCTTCAACAATTAACGGAATGGTCAATTCTGCATGCTATTTCATACAAACCAATAAAGTCGAACAAAGCACAATATACCGCTATATGCACCGTTGAAGGTAATTGTCCGTGGAGAATACACGCCATAGTTTCGAAAAAATCTGAGTCGGGATGGTGGAAAATTCGGAAGTATCCAAGCGAACACACTTGTGTCAACCCAATAGTTAATTCCAAACATAAGCAAGCAACTTCGAAATTTCTTGTGAAAAAAATCATATCTTTTGTCAAAGTCGATTTGGATATTTCAGCTGGTACAGTCCAAGTGCTTGTGCACGATCAGTTGTTCATCAACATAAGTTACATGAAAGCGTGGCGAGCATTAAGCAAAGCGATAGAGAGAATTTATGGTGATTAGGGCAGAATCGTACTCGACTTTACCACAGTTCTTTGACGAGATAAAAAGAACGAACCCTGGCTCTATAGGTCACGTGACACATGATGAAGTGGGAGTGTTCGATCGAGCTTTTTGGGCATTTGGGCCTTGCATTACAGGTTTTGTGCATTGTCGGCCGTTGTTATGTATTTCGGTACACACTTGTACGGTAAATACAAAGGCACATTGCTTGTTGCAACCGCGATAGATGCATATAGCTGTCTTTATCCTTTGGCATACGCAGTAGTTGAATCGGAGTCATGTGATTCTTGGGGTTGGTTTTTTTCCTGCATGCTACAATTCATACATAGTGTTCGCGGTCGTTGTATTACTTTCATATCCGATAGGATGAAAGGAATTCCGAAAGCTTTACACGGAAAATGGAGACAACCGCACAAACATCGTTATTGTGCAAGACATATAAAAGCCAACTTTCAAGCGGCAGGATTCAGAGATAAGCGTTTGATAGGGTTATTTTATTCGGCAGCGTGCGCGTCTGAGGTAGTCGAGTACATGAAAATTAGAGAAGAGATAAAAGCAACAAGTAGGTGTGCGCATGAGTAGATTGAGCGTAGTCCAGAAAATTTTGAAGAAAACTGGGCTTCGTGCAAAGACGATGGAGAACGCTTTCATGTAATGACAACTAATACTTCTGAAAGTTTTAACGGTGTATTGAAAGGAGCTAGATCGCTACCTATAAAGGCCTTGGTTGCACGAACATTCTATCGCTCAGTTGAATATTTCTGCAAGCGTCGCCAAATTGCAGATGAACTAGCGACACGCTTGACTCCAAAGTAGGAAGCCAAAATAGCAGAAAGAGCCAGTGAAGCACGTCGCTGCAGACTAGTACGATTTAGGCAAACCGAATGGCAGGTAATTCATTACTTTGGTGATGAATACAAAGTTATAATCGACGGCACCAACTGCTCATGCACTTGAAACATTCCGATACTGCAGAAGATACCATGCTCTCATGTAATAGCAGCTTGTTCGGCGCAAACAGGTGGTGCTAATAGAGCACACCATGACTTAGCGTCAAGCTGGTACTCCGCTGACAGCTACAAAGCCGCTTATAAGCCGGAGTTTCATCCCGTGCGTGATCGGAGATTTTGGGACGCATATAATGGTCCTCACATATTGCCTCCGACGGTGAGACGGCAACAGGGAAGGCCACGGTCTACAAGGATGAAAGGTGTGATGGATGAAGGCCAGTCGTCCAAATCAAATAGGTGTACCAAATGCGGTGTGCTAGGCCATAATCGTAAGCGATGTGTTACTGTCGTGTAGATGTGTTTGTATTATTTAACTTCTATGTAATTGAAGTCTACTGTCTACTTAATATGTCATGTTGTTTGCTGCTGTAAGAAAATTTATCAAATGCTATATATTGCAGGTCCTTACTTTGTTTGTTATATATGAAACAACCTGCTGCTGTCCGGTAGTTGCAGCAGGAAAAGAGCGATTTTTGGAAAGTCGCCCAAGGGCGGTTTTTAAAAAAATCGCCTTCCACAACCTGCGGCTGCTAACAAACAGCAACAAGTCCACACCCATAATAATGCACACAAATATCACAGTCTTTTCCATCCCATACAAAAACATCAGTGGTAGCCATATCCAATCAGTACATAAAAGCATGTTCATACCATACACAATTATACCGTACACAACAAAGTTCAAATTACATAGCCATATCCAATATAATGCACGTATCATCTACGCAAGCGACGAAGTTCCATAGGCGTACGGCGATGATGACGTTTCGGTCGTTGAGGCATGTACTCTTCTTCCTCGATCTCGGTGGTAGGATCAAATGTACATGGTGGTTGAGAAGGTACATGGGTGAAATCTTTCGGTTGTTGGGACGTCGAAGGGCCTTCTTCGTACGAAGTTACTTCACCTCTTCTGTGACGCCGCCTGTAAATTAGTAGGAGTGGCGGTGCCTCCTTTTTAGGTGAAGGTATGTCTGTTGGAGGTGGAGGTATAGGGGGAAAGGACGTCTTGGCCTCTCTAGTTTGTTTCTTTCCACGACTGCGCGTAGAATGTTTTTGATGTTCATACACGTTCCTTTCGACTGCGCATCGTGATCTAGACGTTGTTAGAGATTTTCGGCGGTTTCCAATGCCTTGTAAACACCATCAGCCTGTACAACGCAAAGACAATTAGTTATCTTTTTTCGAAAATATGGTTAACTTAACGGGGTTCATTATACTTACAATGTTTCTCTCAAGATGCGCATGGGGGGTGTATGGATGATGGGGAACAGCCTGTACAGGCGCCTGAAGAACATACCTACGTGTGATATGCCAATACCACCGCATATATGTCTCTAGAGGGGTGATCGGCTCTCTTTCACATTGCGTAAACAAATGGCGCTGATTACATATCTCCATAGCATTTGCAATTTCCCCGACATGGTACTCGTCGATATAGACTGACGCGTTTTCTGGAATATGCTGCGCCACTGCAAACTGGCGCATGACCCTATCAGGTAGGTGGTGTGCGCAACGAGTAGTGCAAATGAGTGGAAGCCTGGCAGTCCAAAGATATCTAGCGTCCGTATATATAGCCGGAAGAGCCTCCAATACATCCTACGTGTATGGATTCTAGGTCACCGCAGCTGGGTCTAGAACGTCTAGCTCATTGCGGTAAAAGCGTACATACCGCCGGGGGGTCTGAGATGTCTTTTCTGGACCAACCCATCTGTCAACAAGCGAAGAAGCAATATTTTAGCGTAAACAAATTTCGAATTACAAAATTAATTTTCAAAGGACATGAAGTTATACCGAGATCCAAGAGGGTGTGTGTGATCGACGACAACATTTTGGACTTGAATCCGTCAGATAGGTAGATATGTTCATGACCAAATCTATAGGAAAAAACAACTTAGCTACTTACAACATATTTCGAATTTGGTCGAAGTAGCAAGATAAATTATACGTGTACCTGAACAAGCGTCAACCACCCGCCTATAAGCTTAGTCACCATAAGAGCGAGATTGGAGAGCTTCATATAGGTGTACGCCAAAACAGCACTACCCCATGAGTACTGGACACACTGATCGAGATCGGCTATATATGGTAGCCATTTCAAGTCCACGCGATTTTTGGAATGATCGCACATTAAACGGGATGTAATGATGTGTAGAATAATGGCTCGAGCCAGCTGCTGTATCTGAACCTATGTAGCATCGGCAGGTATATCATCAGCTACAGCGTTTGAAACCATTTCACTTCTACCATGTCATTACCCATTACTTGTTGCGGAGGAGGAGTAATACCGAGAAAATCCGTGCACAACTGAATATAATCATGATGGTCATCACCCGTCACTGGATTTCCTTCTATAGGCAAACCTAAAAGCACGGCCACATCACCTAATGTGATCGTCATCTATCCGATAGGAAGATGGAATGTAGACGTCTCCGGTCTCCATCTATCGACAAGAGCTGTGACCAGATGATGATCTAACTGGAGGTAGCCTAACCGCAATACTGTCGAAAAGGCCGCTCGATCAATCTCCTCTAATACTCTAGGATGATGTGAAGTGACTTTCTTGAGGGAAATAGAGTGATCGATGGTGAAATCTGCTTCTTCGCTCTGTTTAACATTACATGTACATATACTAGCATTAATACAATTTGTGAAACGAAAATCATAGGAAATTACCATCATATACGCTTCACTAGACGTGCGGTGTTTAGGCTGTAAGTACAACATGCTCTGGTCTACTGGACCGGGCTCCATCTCGATGTAATTTACAACACAAAGATTAATGCATACAACCCTTAACTATCATAAATTTAATTATCTTCAATCTACACTAAAGTACACGCAATTGAATGAACGTTCACTTGCAAATACCTCGTAATGCAATCTACAACAGTTAGCTTTCACAACAACTTGCAAAAAATTGAAATCTAGAAAACCCTAAAAATGCCCTAAATCAAGAAATTGGAGATGAGTGCATTACCAATATCCTTCATTATTCCGGATGTTGAAGCCATGGTCCGAATGAGCTTCGAATTTGACTAAAAAGCAAAGAAAATATTAATTTTTGGGAGGGAGAGAGCTCAAACCCGAAATGGGTTTGTTGGAGCTAGGTTGAAAGTTGTAGAGTGAGTGGAAGAGGACCTACTGGCTGTCTGTTTTGTAACAAGCGAAACAGTGGGCGATTTTTGAAAAATCGCCAGAAACAAAATAACATGGGGCGATTTTTGAAAAATAGCCATTGGCGATTTTTCAAAAATTGCCAGATGCAAAACAGTGGGCTGCTTGTTCTAGCAACTGTTTGTTTTCACTTAAAAGATAGATGTGATATAGAGATTCCTCCAAACAACTCTATATGATCATATAAATTCGTCTGACGAGAAATACTTGGATATAACCATCAATTTCAGAGAAAATCAAATGTACATTTTACGAATGGATGAGATTATCCCTCAATTACAGAGTACTAACAACATATAAAACTAATAACACAAAACTAAAAATGTACGATCTACAAAAGGTGAAAATATCCATCGATTACATGAAAATAAATGAAGTACCCAACATAGAGTTCATGATATGAAACCGTTTGTCAAATGTTTCCATTGCGAACATAAGCTAAATATGACATTTTCTTCTCTACCAACATTTTCTATTCATTTCTTCAACTAATTTTTTCAAACGCCTAACTTCAGCTTGCATTTCGAGGGCGTATTCCACTCCTCGAGCACACAATGGAGGATCGATCCACTTCATAAATTTACAGCACCCCATTTCGCCATGATTCATCATGTGATCTTCGTAAGAAGCACAACCGTAAAATCGTCGTCCAGCATTGGTTTCAGTTTTGGCTACGACAACCACGCATTCATCGCCACATCGGCAAACTGGATATGCACCGGATGGCAACGTAGGACCTACGGGATTACAAGGACTAAGTACTTTACCTTCAAAAGAAATTTGCTTGCCCGGTCTTTGGTTCGCTACAACTTCACGTAAGCGAGTATTGAGAGATGATGTTCCTGAATGGAACTTTTGACATATCGGCCCAAATTGCATTTCCGGAACAAATTCAACATCACTTAGATGCATAATGTCCCTTCGAGGTTCAAAATCATCGTAACATTTCGACATCGTCTTGTCGTCTATCTCCCAATCATCCATGTTTGTTTCAGCTGCGAGTACGTCAACATTGGTTAGAATACACAACAGCTCCGAATTAGGATTTTAGTAAGCGTAAACATATTATAAATCAATATACATTACCATGTACCGAAGATTACACTTACTTGTTCAGAAGCTTTGATTGTATCTTATGAGAATCGGACTTTTTTTGGGTTTTCTATGAAGTGGGGTTTGCAAACTTTCGAGAATTTGATGATGAGTTTGGTAAAGTTGATAGTGAAGAAGAAGGTAGGTGGCTGGTTGGATTTTCTGGCAATTTTTCAAAAATCACTCAAAGCAAAATGAATTATTCCATACGTGCGATTTTTTGAAAAATCGCACGTTGGCGATTTTCGAAAAATCGCCAACGCTATAGACCAGCAAAACAAAAACTGGTCTATATTTGTAAATACTTTTAGAACTGGCATATATGTGTTATATCTTTTCAAAACTGGACTATATATGTAAAATTTCCTAATATAAAATAATGGTGGGTGGAGGAAATATTTTTGAGTTGGAGCCAAAATTTTAGGAACGGCGGGGGAGAAATTTTCAATTTAGGGGAAATTTTCAATTGGAGCCAAAATTTTCAAAATGAAGGGGCAAAATTGTCGATTTGACGAAAAAAATTGAATTGGAGCCAAAAGTTCTACGACTTATTGCTAAAAAATAACTGTATACATCAAAAAATGTGTTACAAAAGAAAACCTCTAAATGAATATGGAAGTAATAATTTGCAATGTATTTTTATCTTTTTCGAATTTTGAATTTTTTTAACATTTATGATTATTTCAAAATTAATTTTGACAGGTTTCAAAATTTCAATTTTTTTGAAATATTAAATATTAAGTACAATTATCAGTTATAAGTATTAAATAATAAATAATGAATAACAAATCAGAATTAACAAGTGAAAATTAGTTATTAGTTATTAATTATTAATTTTATAAATTAATTATTACTTATTAATTATTAATTATAATTGAATATTAATTGCTGCAAGTTAGTTATGTATATAACAAATTATTAATTATTAAATACTCAATGGTAGTTATTAATTATTAAATATTTAATATTAATTATTAAAACTAATTATTATTTATTTATTATTAATTATTTCATATTTCAAATTAGTTATTAATTATTACTATTTGATAGTAATTATTATTTGTTATTAATTTTTTATTAGTTATTTAATTATTAAGTATTATTATTTAATTATAATTATTAATTAATTATTACAACGGGCAAATGGAAAAGGTTGTGATTGGCATCAATTACAACTGGCAAAAAGAGGAGTTGTTAAAAATAGATATTTATTACAAAAGGGAAAAAAGAATGGTTGAATATGCATCTATTACAACTGGCAAAAAAGAAGAGTTGTTAAAAATTAGCATTTATTACGATTGGCAAAAAAGAAGAGTTGTTAAAAATTGGCATTTATTACAACTGGCAGGAAAAAAATGTTATAATAGACATCTATTACAGCTTGCAAAGTAAAAGAGTCTGATGAAAATAAGTTTATTACAACTGACATTTTGTGACCATTGTAAAATTACAGTTGTAATCGAGTCTTTTCATTGTAGTGCTTATTGCTACGTCTAAATGTGCAAGTCTATCAAAATAGCTTTTCATCAATAGAACATAATCGTCCACTTTCGGTCCCTTAGTCATTTTGGTATTGAATAGTTTCTTCATATGTTTGTACCTCACTGAACAGGACTATCAAAATTCTCATGGAGATACATGTTTTTGTGTTGCCTCTACAACGACTTATCTAACGTAGACAATATGCAAACCTAGGCAATCTCTAGGTCTGAAATCCATTTATCATAAGCAAGCCTAAGTTTGAGAACTACATCATCAATGGGTTTTTTCTTTTGAAGGTGCAGTTATCAACGATCAAAGACGTTCATAAGTTAATGCTATCTTTATCGCTTTTAGTCATTTAACGTAGTTAGCTTCAATGAGTTTGTTATTTTCAGAAAATAGCTTGGATGTAGAAATTTTACTGCAAGTTTTAACTTAGTAGATTAGGACAATTTCACAGTAGATGTTCTTATAATAAAACTTAAAAGTAAGGTTAAACTTTATATTTCATTTTACTAATAAGCTCCCACTAGTGTAACGACCCGTAAAGTTTCGATAATTAAATTTTTTAATTTAATAAGATTTCATGGTTTAATGTGGGAAGAATTAAAAATTTGTAATTTATTTATGATAATAATAACTAGAATGAATTGCAACAAATTTTATCTAAGTTAATTATTTATGAATTGAATGAAATCCCAAATCAATTGAAATAATACATAGTCAATGGTAATGGAATGAAGTTGTATTATATAGGAAATTGTGACACTTGGTTGTAAATAATAAACTTATAAGTGCGATTTAAAAGTTAATGGTGATAATTATTTGAGTTACCTATTCATTTAGTTAGTCGAATTGAATTTGGGAACCAGTTGCAATTGAAATGAAATTTTATATATTAGTTGAGTGCATTATCTCTAACTGAAGTTAAATAATAATGTGGAATTCATTTGAGGTAATAAAGTAATCGACTGATAAAGAAAATTTATTTAAAAATCTAATATTGAAATCCGTCAAATATTGAACAATTAAATTGTTTAAAATTTAATATTACAAATGTTTGAATAATTAAATTCAGACTTTGATATGATTAATTTGATATTGAAATTTTAATGTATGAAGATAGAGTGAATAACTGAAATTTGATTTAATATGATTCAAATTGGTTTCCAAAGTGAATATAAGTTATATTTGGATTATAATAGAGTTAATAAGATTTTAAAATTGGAAGTTTAAGCAATTCTGTAAATTTTGAAAAATCGTCGATTTAACCGACGAGTTAAAAATAGCCTTCCGGGGTACAGTCTCGGAATTCGACGAAACCAGTTCCATTAAATCCGTAATAGTTTATTTTATCGGGTTTCAATTTCCATAGCAATCGGAGTTGTCATTTGACCATGGCAGCTTAAACGCTTATAAATTAATTTAATCGATTTAATTTAAAATTGATCGTTTATTTCCGTAACTCGCACATACGATCGAATTAGGCCCTGAAACATGTTCCATTGTGTTCGGAATGTGGGTAAAATATTATAAACGCCTAGCGGCACGCCTCGATAGGATTTTAAGATTTTGAGTTGCGTAATCAAGACGGTTTGAAAATTTTATATATATATATATATATATATATATATATATATATATATATATATATATTTGATTTGACCATACCCTTCACATCTGTCTGTTTCTTCTTATCAGGCGACACCCTAGTCCTTATTTCCTTTTTCCTATTCATACACGCATACTCTCCTTCTTCTTTATTTGCACGCAAGCTTCAGGCAGTAAGAAAATAATAAATCAAAACTTCAAAATTTTCTTTCTCTTCAAATACTCGATTAAAAATCACGAAACCAATTTTAAAGATCAAATTTCATCCTGAGCTTCGAAGTGGTATGCGACTTGAAAGGTGCGGCTTCGATTTGGGTTGCTCGACTATGAAGGTCGAATAGGCAGTAGAGCTAGGGTTACTTGTTTCTCGAGCTTTGGTCATCGATAAGGAGCGGGGTTTGTGGCATCGCATTTGTCACGAGGAATAGCACCTAGGTGCCAAGTTTGGAGACTGCGGCCACTCCTAGAGGGGCGCGATTTTTTTTACTGTAGCGGGAGGTTGTACGCGCGCATTTCGTTTGGTAGGTGCGAGCTTTGATGTGAGGGGTCCGGGAGATGAAGATCGAGAGGAGAAGCTTGGCGGCGCGATCGATTTCGATTTTCATCATCTGTAGCTCCGTATCACTGGAGATTAGTGCACGGCTTGGTGGGTTCTTTTCTCGTGCATGTACAGGAATTTGGGGAAGATGGGTTTTAGTGGGCTGGGCTTCATTGCTTTGGGTATGGATTAATTTAAATATAATATAAATTGTTTTATAAATTCAAATGTCGATAAATTAAAAATGTATAACTTCTACATATGAGGTTCGACTGAGACGAGACTTTTTGCGTTGCAATCATGTTAACAAGATCTTCGCAATGGAGCTGATTTGGATGGATTTGGAGACGGTTGAAATTTGGGCTAAAACCGGGCGTCGTTCGGTTTAAATTCCAAACCGGAACGTCTCAGTGACAACCGAAAACTCAAGATGAGTGTTTTCTAACGCTCACAACGTACTAGAATATCTTTATGCTAGTTAAAGTTGGCCGTATGAAGTGATACAATTTTACTTGTTATTGTTTGATAAACTAAAATCGCATCTAGTTTTGTCATCGAATTTAATGCTAGAAAATTAAAATTGACAGTCAAATTGAAATTAAAAATTTAATTACGATTAAATTACCTGATATCGATAACTATGAAATTGCCATGAATTGTAGTGTCTATTAGATGATGTATTCTGATGGATGCTATTGGTTGATATTTAAATGTTTGGATGTTTATTTGCTTATATATATCCTGTTATGCATACATATGACACTTTGATTTGATTTAAATGATATTCATCCCTAACATTTAATTGAAATAAATAATCACTTGGACATAGGATAGAAAATTATATACGGACACCGGTTTGGTTAAATTAATAATTTTTAAAATCGTTGATTTGAAATTTATTTAAATGTTTTGATATAAAAGTTATAAATAAAATCAACTTATAGAAATCGAATTTATCGCAAAAATTGAGTTTGGAATGTTGAAATAAATTTTGGTTAAATGAAATTGTTAAATAATTTAAGTTGAAACTTTGAAATTAAAATCGGGATATGATTGAATTTCGAAAATTTATTTGTTTTAAAGATTGAACAGTATTTCGAGCTTTGGATATTACTAAGTAAAAGTGACATAAAAATGATATTTTGAAATTGAGCTTGGAATTGAATCATATTTGAAATTTGGATTTAAATTTGAATATAAGGATAATTTTGTTAAGTGTTATAAATTTATATTTTGAAAAATCAAGCTCCAAATCGATATAAATTGAAATTGAATTAATTGAAGATGAATGTAGAATTGAATTAATTTGAAGTCAAAGTTGACATTGATTTGAATTGAAATCGAAATTGAATCGGTAGATAGAGATTGAAAATGATTTGAATTGGGAAGTTATAATTGAAATGGTTTGGTTTTGAAGCTGTTTCATTTTGTTTTCCAAATTACTCTGTTATATAAACCATTTTTAAATACTTAAACTATTTTAACCTACATTAACTATATTAAATTATTTTAACCTATCTTAAACCATGTTAACTTATTTTAATCTATTTTAAATCTACTTAACCCAATTTAATTTATTTTAAACTAATTAACTATTTTAATTTATTTTAATTATTTTAATCTGATTTAAAGCTATTTACCTGTTTAATTATACTAAATCTATCTTAAATCCATTTAACTATATTAAATTAATTTATCTATTTCAAATCCATTTAATGATTTTAAGTATTTTTAACTATTTTATTTATTTAAAACTATTTTTAAACTACTTAAAACTATTTTCTAAAATTTCAAGCTGGTCAATAAGATGAAATGTTTATGTTTAAATCTTTAATTTAAATACGAATTGGGTTAAATGAAGTTGCAAACTAAATTGAAATTCGAAATTATTTTGAAATCGAAATGAGATATTGAGGCGAAAAAAGGATTTTTGAAACGGAATCTTACATTTTGAATAGATATGATGATATTTGAAATGGATTTGATTTTTTTGAAGCGAATATGATATTTTGATATCAATTATGAATCGATTTGAAATGTAAAAGAGCCATCGGTGTAATAATACGTTGTTATTAAAGAGACCGGGATCGGATATGGACATACTCTCTGTCGATACCGAAAACCACTTTAATAACTATTATACGCGGAGTGTTGATCCATAATGAAGTGGATGGTATGGTGAACACGTTGACTGAAGAAAGAGAACGATATTGGATGACCCCTAACATGACTAAAACAAGAGCCATGTCGGGCCATTGAGGTTCGCCACCTCTAGCGGACACACTTCTTCGATATCATATCTATTACTTTTGTGATTCGATTTGGGTGCAACCCTTGATTTAGGAGTGTTGTTTCGCGGTGTTGAGGTAGCTGCTGGCTATGCTCAACATCAGTCTGGATCACGCAACTACTAGTATCCTAGTTGGTATCGCCTCATGTACCTTGTCATACTGATTATCCTATTCGCGACCACTGTGTTTTGTTTTGTGTTATACCTATGGGGTACCCTCTGATAACCACTAGTTTACAGTGGGGTTTACGGTGCTGTATAGACTATGCATTATAAAATGTGTTAAGGGGAATTATGGTAACGCCTTAACGCTGTTTTAATACTTTTACTTTACTGTAGACATATTATAATAGCATATTGTACTACATAGTAGATAGTTTAACGGATCCTTGAGAGATGGAAAATCCCGTAACATCTCTTAAGTTATTACACTCTCGTTGACACTGGATAGGAGTTTTCAAACCCCGTAAACATCTCTGACGCCGTTACACTCATATTTATTTACGATTGATTTAACTTACATGAGGATATTTTAGTCCTGACTCGAGTGTTTTGTCTTTTCATTACGCTCGCGTCAGACCTGAGTTTTTCAGCTTATTGAAGATATATTTTGGAGAACGAAGTCGAAGATTTGGTTTACTATTACTATTATTATCTTTGCATCATGTTGTCTGCTGCATTATTTTATTTGTTCATGTGTATATGTATAACTCTAATAAATGTTATATAAATAATGATCAAAGTATAGTAAACAGCTTCATGAACTGTTTATTTGACTATTATATTTTATCATTCCGCTGCAAGATTCTGTGTTGTTTCATTTCCTTTATTTCCCTTTTCTTTTCTTTTCTTATTTACCCCAATAATCATCTGCCCTTTTGAATGGTTTGGAATCGGCATATGTATTTGATCGTCGGTTTAAACTGTCCAAAAAGGTGGGTCGTTACAGTTTGTATCAAAGTTTTGGTTTAGCGATAACCTTAGCTTTATGGGGTCTGACTCTTTATAAATAGGGTAGTAATACCCTATGATGAGTCGCTGAGTGTACACATATGAGAGAGCATATTTGTTAGTGATATAAAATGTTTTATATTGTGTTGGTTGATTTGTTAAGTGGCTTATGGGTTCTGATCAATACGAGTAATTAGCGTCATTGATAGGGACCTCTAAACACTTAAATAGAACAATTCGACATAGTATTGTGTTGAAACTGGGTAAATGGAAAAAATTTGCTCTAATTATATTTTGTATATAAAGAAAATTTTCAGAAATTATTGTGACTTATCTAGCTTACCTGGTTGTTAGAAATGATAATATTGGTTATTATCATTAATTGAATATTGTAATTTAATAAATAAGGTGAATTGCAAAATGAACAGTGATAAAACACTTGTGGAATGTTTTAAGAAAGAAAATCCTATAAGAATATTTTATAAAGGTGACTTATAAATTAAAATAGATTTAAATTGGAAAATATTGAATTTAAGACCCGGAGGTTTTGACAATGGTTCTCAAAGCTTTGAAGAAAATATATTGTGATATTAGTTGGAAAATATTTATGAGAAATATTTTGAAAGGATTTTTAAGAAGAAATGAGTTCAGTACTCCTCTCTTCTGTCGCTGGAAAATAATTTCGGTGATGACTGAGCAACATCATCGACGTTCATTTTCGAGTCCCAAAGTGGGGGAGACTTCTAAGAAGCTTCGCTTTTCTTCGAAATTATTTTGGGTAAATGGGTTTGGTTTAAACTCCAAAGGTATGATTTGATATACTAAAAATATAAGTGTATATTTTTATTTCAAACGATTTGAAAAGAACCGGGCATTTAAATTTCTAAGTTATGCTAGTTAGTAATTTTCAAATTATTTGAATGAAATGTGAATAACCAGAATTTATAAAATAAGAGGATTAAGATATCTAAGCTTATGTTTTGGGAAAACTTTAGAGTTGTAGTGTACCTTTAAAGTTAAAAGGTAAAGAGGATTTAAATAAATTAAATTTGTGAACATTCTAATTAAGTAAAACGAAATTCTATAAATTTGTATAATACCAAATTTGCATTCTAATAACATATAATATGACTTACCAAATATTAAGAAGTTGAAATGATGTTTTGGATATGTAATGAGATGTTGTACAAGTAAACAAAACCTGAAAATAACTGAAGTATACAAGTAAGGAAAACTCAAAAGGAATTAAAATGTGTATAAATAGAAAATTTGGTTGTGATAAAAGTTATAAATACTTAAATATAGCATGAAATAATGAATGGATAAATGGAACAAGTAAGTGAACTTAAGAAAGAAGATAAACAAATCGTATTATATCTTTGTAAATTGGTTATAAAAAATAAATATAAATTGCAAAAGGGATTGCAAAAAAATTGAATTTGTAACCTTTAAGATAACTGTAAACTAAGAAAAGTCATTTATGAGAGGTTAGACTTTTATAGGATGATTAATAAACTAAAGTGTTGGTTAATAAAATGTTCCATAAATAAATTTGTTATTAACTAAAATTATGAAATTGAAGTAAATGTAAACAAAAGAATTTGGTATAGCTAAGAATCAATTGGAAAATGAAATTGAATTAAATTAAATTATATAGAATGTTTAAAATGAACTTGAGTAAGCAAATTCTATGATATGATGTTTAAGAAAAGATAATGTTAAAGAATATGCTATGTAAAGAAATGAATATACTAACATAATAATGGATTGTGAATAATTAATTGTAAATAAAAATAAAAGTCAATAAAATAATTTAGTATAGATAAATTGGATAGAAATCCATTGGAAGGTAATACGTGAGTTGTACGTATATTATTTTGTTCGCATAACGATTTGATCCAAATTCGAGCACAAAATTTCGAGATGATTTATATCGATCCAAGTTAGGATTTTTCACTCGATTCTCGACGGCGAACCCTGGATAGGATTTTTGATTTGATTCTGCAATTCTCTATCATAGTATATGGCTATGCAAGGAGAGTAACAATTTCCAATCAAGGAACTAAATCAGAGTCCGCACTAGAGAGTCGTGTGAACGATACTAGTTGGAAGTGAAATTGTGTGATCGAATAAGCGATTAGATTTGATATTGCTCACGGATGATATATGTACGGCTTACGGACTTAATTCATAGCTAATATTGGAAATCGAAGATGCCAAATATAAAATGATTCTTTTAAATTATATAATTGGATATCATTGGTAAATGAGATGAAGGTATTTAAAATCAAGAAAATGTGGATTGCCCGACAAAAGGTACGTGTTTATTTTGTCATTGGATTTGGTAATTTTTGATTGAGCCATTTGGCTTTTGGGTTTCTTTTGTTGGTTTCGGGCCCGTAGAGGCGTATTGTAGCTGTACCGATCGAGCCGCGCAAAGGAGACTCAGCCGAAATTTTTCGTAAATCTGGGAGTTAGAAAAAATTTCAAGTTTAAATTTTATAACTTGTTTTGATAACTAACTCGTAAACTTCATAGGCTAATCAGAGTAGCGTAGTGGAAGTGTAGTAACGATTTTATAAATGGAATTTCATTGTTTTATAAGTTGATAATTTTGAATAAAATATATCAAATGTTAAATTCTTTACTTAGTTCATTTTCCCTTCTTTTCCTTTTCGAGGACGAAAAGTTTTGAGTGGGGGAGAGTGTAACGACCCGTAAAGTTTCGATAATTAAAATTTTTAATTTAATAAGATTTCATGGTTTAATGTGGGAAGAATTAAAAATTTGTAATTTATTTATGATAATAATAACTAGAATGAATTGCAACAAATTTTATCTAAGTTAATTATTTATGAATTGAATGAAATCCCAAATCAATTGAAATAATACATAGTCAATGGTAATGGAATGAAGTTGTATTATATAGGAAATTGTGACACTTGTTTGTAAATAATAAACTTATAAGTGTGATTTAAAAGTTAATGGTGATAATTATTTGAGTTACCTATTCATTTAGTTAGTCGAATTGAATTTGGGAACCAATTGCAATTGGAATGAAATTTTATATATTAGTTGAGTGCATTATCTCTAACTGAAGTTAAATAATAATGTGGAATTGATTTGAGGTAATAAAGTAATCGACTGATAACGAAAATTTATTTAAAAATCCAATATTGAAATCCGTCAAATATTGAACAATTAAATTGTTTAAAATTTAATATTAAAAATGTTTGAATAATTAAATTCAGACTTTGATATGATTAATTTGATATTGAAATTTTAATGTATGAAGATAGAGTGAATAACTGAAATTTGATTTAATATGATTCAAATTGGTTTCCAAAGTGAATATAAGTTATATTTGGATTATAATAGAGTGAATAAGATTTTAAAATTGGAAGTTTAAGCAATTCTGTAAATTTTGAAAAGTCGTCGATTTAACCGAAGAGTTAAAAATAGCCTTCCGGGGCACAGTCTCGGAATTCGACGAGACCAGTTCCATTAGATCCGTAATAGTTTATTTTATCGGGTTTCAATTTCCATAGCAATCGGAGTTGTCGTTTGACCGTGGCAGCTCAAAACGCTTAGAAATTAATTTAATCGATTTAATTTAAAATTGATCGTTTATTTCCGTAACTCGCACATACGATCGAATTAGGCTCTGAAACATGTTCCATTGTGTTCGGAATGTGGGTAAAACATTATAAATGCCTAGCGCACGCCTCGATAGGGTTTCAAGATTTTGAGTTGCGTAATCAAGACGGTTTGAAAATTTAATTAATATATATATAAATTTGATTTGACCATACCCTTCACATCTGTCTGTTTCTTCTTATCAGCCGACACCCTAGTCCCTATTTCCTTTTTCCTGTTCATACACGCATACTCTCCTTCTTCTTCATTTGCACGCAAGCTTCAGGAAGTAAGAAAATAATAAATCAAAACTTCAAAAATTTCTTTCTCTTCAAATACTCGATTAAAAATCACGAAACCAATTTTAAAGATCTAATTTCATCCTGAACTTCGAAGTGGTATGCGATTTGAAAGGTGCGGCTTCGATCTGGGTTGCTCGACTATGAAGGTCGAATAGGCAGTAGAGCTAGGGTTGCTTGTTTCTCGAGCTTTGGTCGTCGATAAGGAGCGGGGTTTGTGGCATCGCATTTGTCACGAGGAATAACACCTGAGTGCCAAGTTTGGAGACGTGCGGCCACTCCTAGAGGGGCGCGATTTTTTTTACTGTAGCAGGAGGTTATGCGCACGCATTTCATTTGGTAGGTGCGAACTTCGATGTGAGGGATCCGGGAGATGGAGATCGAGAGGAGAAGCTTGGCGGCGCGATCGATTTCGATTTTCATCGTCTGTAGCTCCGTATCACTGGAGATTAGTGCACGGCTTAGTGGGTTCTTTTCTCGCGCACGTACAGGAATTTGGGAAAGATGGAGTTTTAGTGGGATGGGCTTCATTGCTTTGGATATGGATTAATTTAAATATAGTATAAATTGTTTTATAAATTCAAACGTCGATAACTTAAAAATGTATAACTTCTACATATGAGGTCCGATTAAGACGAGACTTTTTGCGTTGCAATCATGTTGACAAGATCTTCGCAATGAAACTGGTTTGGATGGATTTGGAGACGGTTGAAATTTGGGCTAAAACCGGGCGTCGTTCGGTTTAAATTCCAAACTGGAACGTCTCGGTGACAACTGAAAACTCAGTGTGAGTGTTTTCTAACGCTCACAACGTACTAGAATATCTTTATGCTAGTTAAAGTTGACAGTATGAAGTAATACAATTTTACTTGTTGTTGTTTGATAAACTAAAATCGTCATCTTGTTTTGTCATCAATTTAATGCTAGAAAATTAAAATTGACAGTCAAATTGAAATTAAAAATTTAATTGCGATTAAATTACCTGATATCGATAACTATGAAATTGTCGTGAATTGTATTGTCTATTGGATGATGTATTTCAATGGATGCTATTGGTTGATATTTAAATGTTTGGATGTGTATTTGCTTATATATATCATATTACGCATACATATGACACTGTTATTTGATTTAAATGATATTCATCCCTGACATTTAATTGAAATAACTAATCACTTGGCCATAGGATAGAAAATTATATACGGACACCGGTTTGGTTAAATTAATAATTTTTAAAATCGTTGATTTGAAATTTATTTAAATGTTTTGATTTAAAAGTTATAAATAAAATCAATTTATGGAAATCGAATTTATCGCAAAAATTGAGTTTGGAATGTTGAAATAAATTTTGGTTAAAAGAAATTGTTAAATAATTTAAGTTGAGACTTTGAAATTAAAATGGGGATATGCTTGAATTTCGAAAATTTATTTGTTTTAAAGATTGAACAGTATTTCGAGCTTTGGATATTACTAAGTAAAAGTGACATAAAAATGATATTTTGAAATTGAGCTTGGAATTGAATCATATTTGAAATTTTGATTTAAATTTGAATATTTAAGGATAATTTTGTTAAGTGTTATAAATTGATATTTTGAAAAATCAAGCTCCAAATCGATATAAATTGAAATTGAATTAATTGAAGGTGAATGTAGAATTGAATTAATTTGAAGTCAAAGTTGACATTGATTTGAATTGAAATCGAAATTGAATCGGTAGGATGGAAATTGAAATTGATTTGAATTGCGAAGTTATAATTGAAATGGTTTGGTTTTGAAGCTGTTTCATTTTGTTTTCCAAATTACTCTGTTATATAAACCATTTTTAAATACTTAAACTATTTTAACCTACATTAACTATATTAAATTATTTTAACCTATCTTAAACCATGTTAACTTATTTTAATCTATTTTAAATCTAATTAACCCAATTTAATTTATTTTAAACTAATTACCCTATTTTAATTTATTTTAATTATTTTAATCTGATTTAAAGCTATTTACCTGTTTAATTATATTAAATCTATCTTAAATCCATTTAACTATATTAAACTAATTTATCTATTTCAAATCCATTTAAAGATTTCAAGTATTTTTAACTATTTTAATTATTTAAAACTATTTTTAAACTACTTAAAACTATTTTCTAAAATTTCAAGCTGGTCAATAAGGTGAAATGTTTATGTTTAAATCTTTAATTTAAATGCGAATTGGGTTAAATGAAGTTGCAACCTAAACTGAAATTCTAATTGATTTTGAAATCGAAATGAGATATTGAGGCGAAAAAAGGATTTTTGAAATAGAATCTAACATTTTGAATAGATATGATGATATTTGAAATGGATTTGATTTTCTTGAAGCAAATATGATATTTTTATTTCAATTATGAATCGATTTGAAATGTAAAAGAGCCATCGGTGTAATAATACGTAGTTATTAAAGAGACCGGGATCGGATATGGACATATTCTCCGTCGATACCGAAAACCACTTTAATAACTATTATACGTGGAGTGTTGATCCAGAATGAAGTGGATGGTTTGGTGAACGTGTTGACTGAAGAAAGAGAACGATATTGGATGACCCCTGACATTACTAAAACAGGAGCCGCGCCGGGCCATTGAGGTTCTCCACCTCTAGCGGACACACTTCTTCGATACCATATCTATTACTTTTGTGATTCCATTTGGGTGCACCCCTTGATTTGGGAGTGTTGTTTCGCGGTGTTGAGGTAGCTGCTGGCTATGCTCAACATCAGTCCGGATCACGCAACTACTAGTATCCTAGTTGGTATCGCCTCATGTACCTTGTCATACTGATTATCCTATTCGCGACCACTACGTTTTATTTTGTATTATACCTATGGGGTACCCTCTGATAACCACTAGTTTACAGTGGGGTTTACGGTGCTGTATATACTATGGCATTATAAAATGTGTTAAGGGGAATTATGGTAACGCTTTAACGCTATTTTAATACTTTTACTTTACTGTAGACATATTATAATAGCGTATTATACTACATAGTAGATAGTTTAACGGATCCTTGAGAGATGGAAAATCCCGTAACATCTCTTAAGTTATTACACTCACGTTGACACTGGATAGGAGATGTCAAACCCCGTAAACATCTCTGACGCTGTTACACTCATATTTATTTACGATTGATTTAACTTACATGAGGATATTTTAGTCCTGACTCGAGTGTTTTGTCTTTTCATTACGCTCGGGTCAGACCTGAGTTTTTCAGCTTATTGAAGATCTATTCTGGAGGACGAAGTCGAAGATTTGGTATACAATTGCTATTATTATCTTTATAACATGTTGTCTGCTGCATTATTTTATTTGTTCAGGTGTATATGTATAACTCTAATATATGTTATATAAATAATGATCAAAGTATAGTAAACAGCTTCATGGACTGTTTATTTGACTACTATATTTTATCGTTCCGCTGCAAGATTCTGTGTTGTTTCATTTCCTTTATTTCCCTTTCTTTTCTTTTCTTATTTACCCCAATAACCATCGGCCCTTTTGAATGGTTTGGAATCGGCATGTGTATTTGATCGTCGGTTTAAACTGTCCAAAAAGGTGGGTCGTTACAACTAGTCTTTTATGCTTTCCCAAACTCTAAAACGAAAAACTGAAGTCTTCCTACTTCACTAGTGGGTATCGGGATTCGTTCACTTTGGGATTTTACCTTTGAGAGATGTCAACAAATCATACTCCTACAAATGATGGATAACTCCTTATCGATTGTATCACATATAGCACCTAACCTTTGGTTCCTTACCTTAATCTCATTTCGACCTTGAGGAATATCAACAAATCGAAAGAGATTATCCACTCGTACCTACCATTTCATGATGGTCTAAGTATAAATGTACGTATCTTGAGGAATATCTACAAATTTGTACATATATCTTACTACGTCTATTCAATATATTAATAGTATTACACATAATATCCTTAGCTTGAGGTATATCAACAACCAAGGAGTAAGTAATCCATTAATATATAAATGGCAGAAGGCAACTTTATATTAAAGATTCATAATCTTTAATATATTATATTGAGTGATATTAACTTATGGAATAATATATTTCTTATTAAATATCTTCATGATTCAAGTGTTGGACACATCATAAATCACTGTATACGTACTATATGTATGTATTTTTCCCTTACCACCTTTAATTTATACATTCATGTTATATAGGTAATTATTATATAACTTTTAAAACTTAATTTACTTATATTATAATCTTATGTATAATATTACATTAATTAAATCTTATTTGATTATCTTAAGTAGTTAACATTTTATTTAATTTTACATTATTTATTTATAACATTTGATATTGAAATGTATACCATAACACTTATAGTTGTACACGTATATTTTTATATACATGTACTTATTATTTGTTAATTAACTTTTAATTAATTATCTAATCATATAACATTAATTAAATATTTTTAGTTTTGAAAATTCTTTTACACACACACACACACTTACATTGTCTTAAATAATTCAAGTCAATGTAACATATATATCATAATATATCTTTTATATACATTTTTAATTAATTGACTAATTAATTAATTAATTAATTAGTTCTATTAATCTTATTAGTATTATAATTTTCAAATTATTTTATAATGTTTTCAAAACATTTTTGAAATATTATATTATAACATTTATAATATATTCTAATTTTTAATTTAACCTTTTAAATTTAAAAGTTTATTTTAATTTCAAAACAATTTTGAAAATTAGCCCAAGGCCCAATTTAAATTGGGCATTTTCTATTAGATTCAACCTTTGGGTTTACTTCACCTTTCGGGCCAGGCTGATAGCCAAGTAGGGCAGGGTACTTGATTACCCAAACACTGCTTTTCTAGACATCCATGGGTAAGCTGAACTAGTTAGCCCTAACGTGGCTAATTTAGACCGCATAGACTATTGGGCTCTGATACCCATGGGTAAGCTTAATTAGTATATTAGTTATATACATATATATATATCGAAATCTAAATAGTTTTTTATTTTAAATATATATATACACACACACACACACACATAATCATGTATATGCATAGTAACTGAATATTAAGAATTCTATATAATATATAAATATATATATATATATATATTAATGTAAATAAATAATTATATATATTTATATTTATATTTATATCTATACACATTCGGCAATAATAATAATAATTTTTTATATTTAAATTTTGCGGTTTTATAAATTATTTTTTATTTTTGATTCCATTTGGAAATCATCTAAATATGTGTAAAAGTTTTTTTCAAAAGAAATTTAAAACATGTACAGATTTTATTAAATAAATATTTGCATATTTTATACATGTATTATAAATATTGTAAAAGTTAGGTTTTTATATTTAAATAAATTATATATATATGTAGCTTTATTTACTTTTAATTCGAAAACATAATATGTGTATACGTTGATGAACTTTATACACAAACACACATATATGCATGTATTTTAACATTAAACTTGTTTTAAATGTTATTAAATTATTATTTTCAAAAATTAAAATAAACAAAAAAAATTAACTTGTTAGATGATATATGTATGTATGTATGCACAAACAATTTTTTTTAAATCAACTCACATATAAATAGAAGTATCCATCCAATGTTGATGGCACTAACATAAATGGATTTGTGATAATATACATATAACTAAAGGCAACACAATGACATGATAAACGATATATATATGTATATACCTATACATATGTATACACACACATATACATATATATATATACACACACACATGTATACACACACACATATGCATATACATATATACATACATACATATACATATACATACATATATATTTATATATATACTAGATTTTCTATGGTCAATAAGTAACACCTGTAGTGTTGAAATCGTTCACTCCTTGAATCAATATCAAACCCCTCAAAGGGAACTACCAAACTGAAAGCAACAACCACTAATCTTCAATTTGTATTTAATTTATGTTTTAATGACCTGAAAACTACAAAGAAAGAGGGAAAAGCGGGGGCCAGCCTTGACTGGTCTAGAGGAGCAAAAAGAGTGCAAGTTAAAATTAAGATTTGAGGTGAATAAATTATGGCCTCCTAACTATTTCAAGCCCAATTAGATAAATGTGCAGTTAAATCTAATTCAAACGCACATCAATATAATATATTAATGCATGTGCCTATAACTATTATAAATACCTTATTTAATATTTGATCAATCCATATTAAATAAAATTTTATAGTTAATATTTCATAAAAATTAATTAATTTAATTAATTCATAACAATTATAATTAATTAAATTAGGTGGTAGTAGGAATATTCAACATTTTGGTCATGTGACTCTTAGATGTAAATTCAGTCATCGATTGATGTCGAACAATTCGAATATTAATGTTCATACATCACTAAGCATATGGTGTGATATTATGATCAAATTTATTGCTTATATAGTTTGGTTAAATCTAATGTTACTTTATTTAAGCGTTACCCGGTAGTGACAATTTTTTACACCAATTCTTTTCATCAAAACTATATTACATTAGCACATATGAAATTTAGTAACGGTCAAAATTCTAAAATCATCCACGTTAAACTTTATAGTCCAAATACAAAGTCCTTGGTTCAATAATAACAATTATTATTAACTGAACTATCTTGACTAAAGATTTTGACTTTGAGTTGATTTCAAATTGACTATGATACTAAACTTATATAATCGAGGAGACGAATCATTTATTGAATAGTGTTTAATTTCTAATGTTTCAATTGAACCAACCATAGTCATTCAATGGATGTTATGCCATGATTTAACTATAATTTAAGTGGAGCTTCCACTAAAGATCGGTAGTATTTTCAAGTCAAGAAAATTGTGTAATATTGTTACATCAATATTTTCTATCTGCCTTAGTTATATTAACCAAGAGAAAAATATCGAGGGAATCATTCCATGATATTCCAATAACTATTAACATGTAACCTCTAGGTACCCCCAACAGTCATGAGTAATACATTATCTAACATTTGAAGAACGTTACATACTCTAGTCTCAACGGATGTATCAATATCCAGTCTCAATACATCATGACCAGGAATATTTATAATGATATGTTTATTATATTATGCTAAAATACTTGTGATTACAATAACTGTAATACTATGACAAAACACACTATTTATGAATTCTATGCTAAATATTTATATTAAATAATTAATTACCCATAACTCATCATAACGATCATATAGCAAAAAGAAAAACATATTTTATTTCGAATGAGATTTTATTATAGAGTTAATAATTTACAAAAAAATACAGAGTTGCCCCAAGGGAATACCCCTAACTCTATCATATAGGAATTTAAAATTAGTATAATTTTTTTTGAAGATACCAACATGCACATATTCAGTAAATAAAAAAACACACACACACATGTGTGTATATATATATATATATATATCAATTTTGTTTTCAAAATCCTTTTAAATTATTATTAATTTTTGAAAATTATTTTTTTAGCCAAAAACTTGACTCGTAATAAATTTTTTAATCACAATACATGCATACATATATAGTTACATCTTATGTTGACAACACACGTATATAGGGATTTGTTATATCATGATCTAATCTAGGCATATATGATTCAAGATAATTATATTAAGGTTATATGTAGAAAAGTAGTCTTGACTATAGCCTAATTATTACATGTTGAATACCGAATCGATTGACTTATTTGTGTCTGAATTCAAAACCTTTCAAAATGAGCTACCCCATTGAAAACACTATGCACTAATGCACTTATTTTATTTGAATTTGTGTTTTCCTACTTGGATTAATGGAGGAAGGGTATGGGATGCTTATGGGTAGAAAATGGAAGAGGAGATGCAAAAACTAGAGTGCAAAAGTGATGAATTAGAAGTGTTTAAATAGGAGAGAATGGTAGGAGCAAATTGTGGATCTAAATCCACTATTCTCTCTACGAAGTCAAACCCCACTCAAACCAAATCAAAGACTCCTTCCTCTATGTATAGCCGACAACATTAGCCCTTATATGGGCCTCAAAATCACTTTAAGCCCGATCAAATAAAATACATTTAAATCAAATTTAGACGTGCATGCATATCGTATATCGATACGTGTGTATACAACTTTTATATGTGCATTATTTTTCATAGAATTCAAATAAAATTGAAAATTAATATTTTATAAATATTAATTAATTTAATTAGTTTATAACATTATATGTTAATTAAATCAGGTGGCAGTCGGAGTATTCAACATTTTAGCTGTGTGATTCTTAGATGTAAATTCGGTCAGAGATTAATATCGAACAATTCAAATATTAATGCTCACACAACACATTAGTCAGTAGTGTGACATTATGGCCAACCCTTACATAACTGAAGTAAAATCTAATTTTACTTATTTTTAGAGATATCTGATAGTGATAATTATTTACAATAATTCTTTTTGTCAAAACATATCGCATTAGGACTTATGGAATTTGGTACTAGTCAAAATTTCAATATCATCCATATTCAACTTTATAGTCCAAACATAAAGTCTTGGTTCAATAATAACAACTATTATTAACCGAACTACTTTAGCTAGAGACTTTGACTTTGAGTTGACTTCAATTGACCATATTTCTAACCTCATATAACCGAGGAGCTGAATTCTTTATTGAATAGTTTTTCACTTTCAATGCTTCCACTCGACCCAACTATAGTCATTTGATAGACGTCATACCACAATTTAAGTATAATCAAAGTGTAGTTTCCACATTGAAGCTCGACGTTATTCTCAAATCGAGAAAATTATGTAATAATATCACATCGATATTTTTTTGTTTGACCTTAGTTATATTAACTAACACAAAACTATTGAATGAGTCATTCCATAGTTATCTAATAACTATCAGTACGTAACCCCTTGGTGCTCCTAACAGCTATGAGTAATATACTGCCCAATAATTAGAGAGTGTTATGTACTCAAGTCTTAACAAATGCATCAATATCTATTCTCGATACATCCTGATTAGGAATATTTAAAACAATGTGTTTATTATATTGTGTTAAATTGCTCATGATTATAATACATTGTAATTACTATCACAAAATACACCATTTATGGATTTTTATTTAAAATATTAAATTAAATAATCAATTAATATAATACATATAACAAGTATATAATAGAAAGAAAAACATCTTTTATTTTGAACGAGATTTTTTTACAGAATCAATAATTTGCAATAAAATACAAAATCGCCCCCGGGGAATACCCCTACTCTGTCACTCATTATGTCGGTTCCCATTGATAGAAGTCGGTTAAGGATGCAGCTGGCTGCTTCTAAAGCTCCCTCCACATTCTCGATTTATATCCGATCTCTAAACAAGGGCTACGTCTAGGCTGTTCGTGTTAGCAATCCTTGCCCAAGTGGATTCTTTGTTGAAGCAGTTGACATATGGAAAAAGACACTTTGTTGGACTATGTTTGATGTTACCTAGCTCGCTATCCATCATAACATAAGTCTTTAAAGTGAAGAATTCGGTCTTAAAGTCTGCACATAGGTTGGCCCAAGAATGGATAATACCCAATTATAGATGCAGGAACCAATGGAAGGTCGATCTCATTAGAGTGAAGTGAAGCGCAAGCACTTTGCTAGGCTAAAAGCTGGTCGGCACGGGTAATGAAGTTGAAGGCGGTAACGTAATCAGATGGGTCGACACTCCCATTATACTTGTCAATAATGGCAAGACGTACCATATGCGGATGTAAGTATTCAAGATATCCTCAGGAAATCCTGATCATCAAAAAAAGCTTTACCCACGGTGTTCCAGGCTTGCATTTTGTTGAACTATCGGCGAAGCATGTTCATTTCCTCCCGAAGGCAAGCATCGGCCTGCTGTAGGATTGTCCAGCCAACGACCGACTGTGGGCTTAGCCGGTTTCTTTGTGGAGTGGGGGATTAGTGACAGGAAAGAGGGTGATGATGACAATAATGAGCCGGAGAGGGAGACCTCCTCTCTTTGTGCGTAGAGGGTGACTATGAAGGACCAGCACGTCCCTTTCTTGATCCAGGCCTGGCTGCACTCTTATGGGACAAGGAATGCACCGATTGGGCACTTCGCTCACGGTCGAGGTCATGGGCATTACTGTTAAGACGTCCATACCTTAAGCCTTGAGGTCCGTTTGCCATTTGGAGGTGCTCAAAAACTGGCGTTCCAATGAAGGAGAGTGGCGATGTATGTTTTCCCAATGTGTGGCTATTTCAGGGCCAATATCAATAACTAGACTTGGCACAAATGCGGCACGTCTTCTTGGATGGGCATGAACATCCACGGTTGAGGTCTCAAGCACAACCCTACATCGGGCCTCAACGGTGTTTATGAGGTCATAAGCATTGGGAAGGACGGGTTGGAGAGGGGTTAGTTTGGTTGTTAGAAAGGGGTAGTGGAACGGGGTACACGGTTGTCTAGGCATCCAATTTCGTTCTCAATTCATACATCTCATGGGTCAGGATTCCCACATTAATGAAGCTTTAGAACACACTTCGCCACATGTCATTGCTAAGCACAGGGATAGGAATGGAAGCGTTGACCATGTTACCATTGGTTTCATGTTCATTAGAGTTAACGAGTTTGTTTTCACCAGTAGGGTTCGACATGGTGAAACGTGAAAGGAGCATGTAGAGAACAAAATGTGAAGAAAAATGTGAGATTCAAGAGGAGGAACCTCCTTCTAACGTTAGAATATTGACTAAAGAATCAATCAATCTCGGAATTAGATAAATGCATTGTATTAACAAAAGGTTACTTTCTAATATTAGGCTTAAAAATATAAAAAGCAAGTAGATAATGTAAATGATACAAGATGTGGAGTGAATCAACAAAGATTTTTCTATTTGTACTATGAACATCTCTTACTATGCTTACCTCCTACAATTATATGGGATTACAATAGAATAATAAAAATTTTAGCTCTTAAGTTTATAATGATATTGCAGTTAAAGAGCTTGAAAGGAATTGCTTACTGGAAATGGGTATTCTGAGCCTGAAAATCAATTAAATTCCAACCCCCTTTCATGTTGTGGGGCATGAGGTACATATAGCGGTCGAGATGGACGATGGAAGGCTAAGATTATGTAGTAAAATAAGAGGAAAGCGTGCTTGACCGTTAACATGGTCGTATGGGCTAATGGAAAATAGCTGTAAATGTGGAAGAAACATGTGCATGGGAAGAATGGCAGTTGTCCCTCCGTACCAAGTGCATCCGTTACGTTAAAGGCGCATTTAATGTGCATTTAATGCGCATTTATTGTTGACGGCGTGTTGTAGAAGTAGGTATATTTTTGACAGATCTGCTACAGTACATGCATGCCTATATGGTGAGATAGATGAGTAGCTTCCTCTTAGTTGTGTCGGTCAATCGCTTGCTACCGAAGCTTGCTGGGGAAAGTTGAGTGTAGCTAAAGACCAAATTGTAAAGAATGTGCTGGGCCAACTGTGGGTGGATGATATGGGCTGGATCGATCGAAGGCAGGCTGCGATGAAGCTGGACCATTGATGAATCACGCTTGAGCTAGGCCTTGTTTGATGAGCTGCTTGTTGAAGCCATCTTAATTTGAGACGGATGGTAATAGATCTAGAGGGTTGCTAGGTAGATGAGCTGGCTTGAGGCCAGGTCGAGTTGGGTCAACATGGATCTGTCGGCTTAGATGTGCTAGGCCAGGCTATGTTTAATCGACTTGCTAATTATACTTGCAAGAAATTTGAGCAACATAAACATTGAAAATTTTCAATAGATTCAAACATAAAGAGAAAAACACAAATTTAGGACACATCTTTCCTTTATTATTTAATTTTAGGAGATAAATTACAATTAGATAGGGATTTCTTAATGACGAAGAAATGTTAAGGCCTTGACTGTTGATTTTGATTACAACAACCATATAAATGATACTGCTAACTATTCTTCAAGTTGTACAGAATTCTATTAAAAGGTTATATACAAAGTATGGAATATAATCGTTCAAGGAAATATAAGGTTTATGACTCAAGAAACTTGATATACAAGTGCTTTAAGTCATTTCAAAATTTTGAAATGTTTAATTGATCTACAAAGTCATAGATATCTTGTTAAGGCTCTATAATAGAAATACTTGAAGTTCATCATGTATTAACCTCAATTGATTCACAAAAAGTCATCAACTCCAAATACAACGAGTTTTGAAAACTAAAACGCTTTATTTATGTTCCAGAATCATTTCTAAACTAAATTGACATTTCAATGGAATGCATATCAACATACCTCGTGACATATATTGATATATAGACAGTTATGCATTTTTTAAAATTCAAACCAAGAAATTTTGGCTTCGCCTCTTCACCAACAAACATATCCCTTCAACTACAATATAAAGGTTATTTTCTTTGATTTTCACACTGCAAATCCACACTCTTTCACTCACATTCTTCAAGGATTTGAAATCTATGAAATATTAGAGAGTTTTCTCTTGAAATCTATTCGATTTATCTGATTTCATCATATTTGTTGTAGATTTCAAATATATATTTCTATTGAAGGTCTATACGATCATTGTATTGAAAGTGCAAGGATCTGCATTGTAGATAAGACATCTTGTAACTAGTACTATTGTAACACCCGGTGAGTCTTCTCATATGTGGAAAGTCAAGACAATATATGTTCTTACCACCGATAAAAATTCAAGAGATCGAATGTATGTTGCCACCATCCGTAAAACAAGGTGCTTTCATAACCGGTGGAAAGCAAGTTGTGTATGGAGAAAACATGACTGAACATAGGATTGGGTATCGAACTATTATAAAAATTCCTAATGTCTTCTATTATTTACTTTAGTTTATTTGCTTTTACTGCTTATTATTATCTGACCGTGATTTGCTTATTATACTCTACATAGTGATAACTTGGTAGGATTGCAAATTAAGTTTTTAAAACGTAAATACACACTATTCACCTCCTCAAATGTATTACCAGCCTTAAGATCCATTCCGCTTACCGTGTGATTGGGAATTCCATAGCCCATTAAAATTACAATCTCTATTCTCTATTTTGAATTACAAGAAGAATTAATCAAATGTGGAGTTTAAAAGTTATTGGATTGATTGGATACAATTCCAAATAGCCTTCAATTGTAATTTTACAGGAACAGATTACTTCAAAATGAAGTGAAGTAATGTCGAAATATCTCGATCAAGATAAATTTTGACCGGTTTGCTTCGAAATAGACTCGAAATTGAACATATTCGTCGACTTCATTCGACTGCCCAGAGATTTGCAATCGACTATATCGACCAGCATTGTACAATCAATCGACTAAAAGTGCACCAATTTGCACTAGAATGGTTTTTTTTTGCAATTTTGAGCTTCAGAACTAGGTTTCAGTTGATCATGATGAACCTCCCAATTGACTGGCATGTTGTTCCAGATTAGAGCTGCCGATTTCCCCACTTGAAACATATGTTACTACTTCACCACAACGAAATGAAATTGCGTTTCGCTGTTCTCAAATCCTCTGTCTCATGTGTCCCTTTTAATTCAGTAATCATCATAATTTTATTACTATGTGGAACTCGCTGCATTGCACGAAAGGTGAATGATTTATTAATCAATAGCTGAAATCAAACGGACACATAAAGACATATAATTTGCGGACAAATGATTTGATCTGAAATTTGCACTACTAACATTCCTCTTCTATTTGACACATATGACATATGGTATCGTATAATTTTAATAATCCTTCCTTTTTTTCCTAACATAACATATTATAGTTCCAGTGGAGTCTGCTAGCACGTAATTGCCCATAGCCTTACCTGAATGGTTCAAGAAGGAATTTAACAAAACATGCTTAATGCCTTTAATTATTTTTTTTCTCCACTCATACATAAGCTTTTTTACTTACACCACCTAAGGTCTGTGGACTGGCATATGATAAAACGTTGGTACTCAGATTATAATTTGTATATCTCATTCTATACATATATACAAATATAACGGCAAGCACGAAGCGCGTGAATTATTTTTCTTATAAATTGTATATGTTTAAATCGGTAAAAAAATGATTTTTTATGTTCAAATGGTATTAAAATTTGTATATCTATAAAGTGACATTTTGAATTTATAAAGGAAGTTTAATTTTAATCCTATTTGTAGAAACGTTTTGAATTTGTAAAACATGTTTAATTGTTAGATCCCGCTTTCAATGGCATTTGAATTTGTAAAAGAAGGTTAATATTATATTTTATTTTTAAATGATTAACATTTGATAATATATAGAGAAGCTTTGTTGGTAGTTCACGTTGATACTAAAAAAATGTGACATCAAAGCTATTACAACCATTAATAATGATAGATGTATAGACACATAAATATAGGCATACACGCACTTCCGCACTCTTATACGATCTTCACACCTCTTACTTCTACTTTCTATTCTTAAAAAAGGTTGAAATTTCAACAAAATAACGTTGAAGTTTAAAAGGGGATGTATTTCATATCTGAAACAAGACCAATCGGAGGAAAAAATTAAATCCAAAGCAGACTTAAAAAATAGCTTTAGTTCAAAGTACATAAAAGACATTAACTGTATATTTAACTATCGTATAATAGCCAACAAGCCTACTTAAAACGAAAACACTTGAGCAGAATATGCAATTTGAAACAGTAAAGTAAAACTTAAACTAAAAACATAATCAAAACATGGTTCTTAAAGCCAACAGTTTACTCCCAACTTATTGCAACAAAAGATCGATGGAAAGAAACTGAGATAATAATTAAATTCATGACGGTACTAATGATCATTAGCAATATGATATTCAGTCCATGCAATTATCAAAATCACTTGGTCAACAACACTCGACATTATCCAAATTATTCACAATAATATGGTAACACTGTTGTTTACTTTATTATATAGTCAAGTGTATGGATTCTTTCAGAAAATAGCTATATTTTTTGTTAAAACAATAATTAAAGAGCAATGCTAGTTGGACTGAAACAATTTCGGTTAAATAGTGCAAGGTAAGCAAATTGGTGGAACTCTGCCGGTGTGTGTGTGTATGTTGGGGGGGGGGGGGGGGGGGGGGGTTTGGGTGGGGGGGCATTATTGTAAATTTACTTTGAGAGCAATGCTACTCTGACCCAACCAATTGCGGTTAAATAGTTCGAAATAGGCAAATCTGCTGAGACGCACCCTACTTTGATATGTGCCGCAGATTCCCCTTCAATAAAAAGTCGTCTTGCAAGATTTAGTGGCCTGATTAGATAATTCGAGTTTTCTGTTATTTTTAGACTGTGTTTTGTACGCGTTGTATTTGACACATGTTCATTTTTATGGCTCAACCTTACAAATTTTGATCCTACATTCAGCAAGAAATATTTAGATCCAGTACCGCCGCTTGGGTGGCATACCACATGGCCAACTAATCCAACATCAACAAAGAAAATGTAAATATGTCAATGAAAAATAAAAATAAGGTTATAGAAACTATTTAATATAGAGAAAATAAAATAACCACAGTAGATGTAAATACAGTAACACCACTTACCTTCAATTTTTAAACATCGAGTATTTTCGTCATCCAGTAGCATCATCTTGATATAAAGTACCAAGTTGTTATCTTATTAGGTACTAAGTAAAAAAATAACAATACTCTGGAATGCTTTAAAATTGCTAATCACCAGGCATAAGAACTTTGATGCTGGAATGGCAACAAAAACATTCTGGTAAAGGCAAAATTATATTATAGCTTCATTACTACATTAAAGACATGGGCCCATGCACGGTCACACACACACATACATGCAACGTTTAATGAGTACATATATATCCGAAGTTTGCTCCTAGTAAAAAAATAAACAAACAGAATGTTTCAGTTCATCTCAATAACTTAAATAACCAGAGTTTAGATCTCTAAATGAAGTAAATTTAGGTTCACCAGCTTGCCAGGACAAAGAAGCCTTGGGTACCTGATACAATGAAATCAAAGCCAACAAAGCAAAAAATAAGAATTTTGCTGCTGTTAAGTTAAAAATATAATTTTGTAACCAATACAAAATACATGTAATTAAGAGATGGTCAAGATGAAGTATAATAATCAAAGTAAATTATAACAATTAGGATTTATAAGTTAACCTTGTGTGCATGCCGCTAGCATACCTAAATTGGCACCCACAAAGACCTAGAATTTTGCCTACATATCTAAGAACGTATGTTAAAGAACCAGTGACTTCATAACCTGAATTCCATTAGAATTTGGACAGAATAATTTTTTAACGAAAACTAATATAGATATGCCAATCAATTTGAATTGGAACGAGCAAGCGAAACTAATGGTGCAACTAATATGAAACGTATGTTAAAATAGACAGATTACATGAGGTTTACGTGCAATTTGATTTTCAAAATCCTAATGTATATTAGATACCAAGAACAAATAGATAATCACTGAATCAGATGGTGAAAAGAATGCCCTTGCTTGGAAAACTCAAGATATTAGGAACACTTCTATAAGTGATTGCACGACAGTTAAACGAAGATTTTTATAACTTCAAAAATCTTGTGAATCTCTCTTCAGAACCATCAATGTAAATTTCTAATTCTAAACATGATCAAAGTATAATAGAATCATAGTTCCTTAAATTATAAAAAATACTAGTCTCCACGTTTGAATTTCCAAACTACCAGTCCTTTCATTTTAAAATGCAAGCATTACGATGTTTATCAACTTCATGCACAAATAAATCAGCCACCAAATAATTACAAAGAACTGCATTTTTTATACATAATTGCATGGGTCAATGCTGGTGTTCATGTTATCAATTATTCAATATGGAACTACATAAAAAATTAATAGCAGACCTTCACATGCTTTTTTTAAAAGGTCTTCCACAATTATACCAAGCCTTCGCCCATGTGTAACAATACACTGAGTGCGTGCTACAATTGACATCATATTTGAGATCCCTCAAAACCACACACACACACACACACACACACACACACACATATATTATATATAAAGTATTTTTTGTATTCATTAATTATGTGAAAAGTCAGGATAGGTGAAATCAAAGAGGTGGCCCTTAGTGAAAAACTATTATTATGCCATATTTTTATAACATTCATCTTATTATTTCACATGTTTATTTTCAATCATATTCATATTGATACCACACGAAATGAAGAATTTAGCATTTCATGAAAGTTTCATGCTTTGAATGTTATATTTATGTTTAATTAATTCATACCAACTTTTACTACGACATCCGGTCAATATTTCTAGCTTTGAGAATTTTTCATTTTTTTTAATATTTGTTAATATCGTTTTTAACATGCAATATGTTAACTATTTTAGTTTTGTTTTGCATTCAGTAATGTAATTCATAATTTCCCGCTAGCTTAATAAAAGATAACAATTGCAACAAATCATTTTCTTACTTTCCTAGTAATCTTACAAAAATAACTCGTCTATTTATGCTATTAGTGTGAACCCGTGCTTCGCACACGGCATTCGTCGAAAGACTGATTCAAAGTGTAAATCCAACTAAGATAGTTAAATATTTACGAAAATACATGAAACCGTCAAAACCAACGGAATGCTCTTAATTCTGTGAAAAAATTACATTTATAGTCCATGATAATATTTTTAGTCTCGTTAATGATTTTTCAATAAATGTTAGGAAATTAATGAAACTATTTTAATGTAAAATTGGAGGTATAAAAGAATACTTGGTAGGTATGAGCTTAAGGTTTTAAATATCAGCAGAAAGAGAAACAGAAAAGTAACAACAATAGTGCAGGTTTGTTAGTTTCAAACAAATGTATCATGTTAAAGAACAACAAATGGAACCATTTAAGTTCAACAAATTACTACACATACATAAGAACTCATGATATGCATAAAAAGCTCACTTAACTCAATCCAATCCTATTCCAAGTGAAAAAAAGGTTCTAAATATACTTGCATTTTATTGCAACATAAAAGTTTGATATAATGGATAGATAATAATTGGGTTCGAGTAGCAATAAAACCATATCCAAGCCTAATAAATAATCAGATCTGAACGCTAGGAACAATAGCTATGGAAGTTCCACATGATCAAAAACTAAGGCTGTGTTTGTTTGCTATTTTTAGTTTTGGGTTTTTGGTTTTTGACCATACAAAAGTGCGCAAGACACAGGTATATTGTCGAAAATCACAAATTTAGAAAATGAAACTAACATACAAAATAGAAAATAATTTTTTTTTCTTCCATATTTTGGAAAATAATAGAAACACGAGAAACAATTCATCCTCCGTCGTTCATTTATTCCCTACGTAATTTCTCCATTTTTCTTCCAACACCTCCGTCATCACTTCACTCTTCTAATATTTGACATATATATATTTGAAAACAGAAAAATCAAAATTCGTTTTTAAAACAAACACAACCTTAATATGTCACAGAGTTCTATCAGAACGCATTTCCATTCAAAAAAAACCTTGTATTTGTTTCAGCTTGTAGGCAGGTTAATTTTTTTTATGAAACTTTCAAAACATTGCAAATTGGAAATGAAAGTTGCAAAATACCAAAACCAATTGACGCATTTATGTTGGAACAAAAATTAGCAATGAATTACTGATAAAAAAAGACATTTCTTCCATCAAATTATAATAAAGTTTCACACATTTTCATGTTACCTTTTCAAACTATAAGTTATCATGAGTAGATGAAACATCTAACGGATAGCAGAAGAAGAAAGTTTCATGTCCTAATTAAATAGAAAAAGGAAAGGATTACTTGAACTTATGAACAATGAAAGAGTTGAGCATCTTCTTAGTTGATGTTAAGTTCTTGGCCACATCTTCTGATTTAAATTGGAATGTAACCAAGTTTTTAATTGCATTACAGGTGCATGTGTAAAAAAAAAATTGTGGACCTTATTGCTTGCAATATTCCTGGCACATAAAGAAATATATTTTCAACCTAAACATGAACCTTTGCATGAAAAAATATGGATCAATAAATTATTAGGAAGTCAGAGATAATGGGATTAAAAGCATTCAAATAATACCATTTATAGAAGTTGGTGTTAATTTCATTCAGATTCTGTTTTTGTGTGCCATGGGGATTGTTGCATCGAGTTTGCTATGTAATGCCATATGCAATACTAAAGATGTTAGTGTCACTTTGTTGCTTTATAATAAATTATAAAAGAACACTTGTATGCAGTACACTTTATAGCATGGTTGGTTTATATGACAATTAGTAATTTGATAAGTTTAAAAAGAAAATGATCCTTTTATTCGTCCTTTCTCAAACATGTAATTGAAACAATGGATAGTTTTTTCACTTAAATTAAGATCAATACACATTAAACAAGCAAGTTATGAAAGTTGTAAAGTACCATAATTTTTACTGCTTCAAAAAGAATTGGCGTGTAATATTTTATGGAATACTAAAAAAAATATTGGACCAACGGTTTAATATATTAATAGTTACATTCACATTATAATTTTTCATTTATTTTCCTTTTTAGGAAAATAAGAGAACGACAGTATGAAGAAACATAAAAACTAATAAGTAAACATGGTAAGGGAACATCAGTATGAAAAAACTAAAAACCGAATCACAAACACGTGAACTTTCCTTTTTAGCTAACATGAATTAGTGGGTTACTACCTTAATTGCATGGAAATGGTCCTTTGGTTAAACTAAATTTTAGGGGCACCTAATCAACATTAAGAGAGTTAACATTTGTCACAAATTTGAAAACGAAAATGTATTAAAAAAATATGCTTGCAAAAGTAGAGTTAATAGTAAGAATTTTATGGAAGCTTCATATTCAAAGCATAGTCGTCTTCTTCTGATATTAGGATCTCGCCAGAGGAATAAAAGGTCATACTTTAAAAATGGAAAGAAGCTACTACTGTCATTTAATCAATTCTGACATAAACTTTTACTAATCGATTTAACATGTTAAACCATTCTGGAGAGCCGTGGGCATGAGTATATTTGTCAAACATGTTAATTTATGACTGAATTGTTTTTTTATATGTTTGTATAACAAACGGGCATGCACACCTCATCTCATTAAAGAAACAAATCGAAAACACGATAAAGGTAAACATTTCTTGTATATACGAATCACGTGCTTCAATCAGAATGGTCATATGCAGTAGACCCGTAGGACAAAAGCTGAATGCAACAGCAAGTTAGTACCTATAATACTAACCCTTTTTCTACTGAAAATGCATAGGTATTGCTGATTTTTTTCATAAGCATCAAGTACAATGCGATATTTCGCTTATTTTTGTTGCCACTCCAGCACAGTCGTTAACTTGGTAGAATGGCTGATGGAACAGATCAAAAAGAATATGCACACAACATTAAATACTGTAGAAGAGACATAAATAAGTAATAGGTTTTTTGTCCAAAGATACCTATCTAAATGAGAATGGATAAAGGCAATCATGGATACTATGTTGGTTGAAATATAGCAAGTCAGATTTAATTATTACGTCTGCATTTATTTTCAAAACAAAAAAAGAATACTGATGAGCGTGTAGCGCCAAAGGGATCTTTGAAAGTCTTGTATCTACATATAACAGTTAAATGCATATTGAATTGAAATGTACTTATTTATCAGTGTCCAAAATTGGCATATGATCTGGATTTGGAAAAAAAAATTCATTTAAAGTGCATGCAGATAGGTGGAGCAAATATTCTGGAAATATACCAAACAAAAACATGATTTCAAACTTTTAAAAGATCCAACAACCATTGATATTTTCTTTCCTTTCATTCTTATAATGTTGTCAACTATAAGTTTGGATTTCAACCATCATAGTCCAAGTGAGATCATTCGAATTGGACCTCAGTAAGCCAATAACATTTCATCTGCCAATACATCGTTGTAGGAAAAACCTTGCAAATAAATAATATGATGTAATATTTAAAAAATGATATGTTATTAAAATGAGAATGTGAATGACCTATGGGTTGTTTTTTTGTTGTGCAGCTAGGCGGTGATCATATATAGCGAGAGGTTGCTGTCAAATGTTTAATATTCTTCGTAACGGTCTTCTATCTATTAAGGAGGACATCAACTTGTGGAAATAGCACTGGAGATCTATTTGGGATAGCTCCTGAATTGAATGATAAATATTTGTAGCACAATAATGTTATATGAAGTCAGCAAAGATACATACAATAATCAGTTTATTCCATATGAAAATGTACAGTACAAAATTTCCATAGAGCTAAATTTTATAAAATGTGCAAGCATAGACAACAGAGGGTAGTTTATAAAGGTGAATAGTGCTTGAATAGGAGCCCAGATTTTTTTGAAGAACATGTCCAGTGAGAGATGAGTCTTTCTTACTTATTCTAAAGCCTTCTTTATCGGCCATAGCTTAATAGTACGATAATATCAAACTAACAGTTTCTCTTGTAGGAACAAATTAATGGTAATACCATTGCTTTATCACTTTTGGTAGCGATGTAAATCCAATCATTCATAGAAATCAAAGGGTACACGCAGAATGTTTTGGATCTTTACTAAATACGTGGAAGACATCATTTCATTCAAATATTCATTCAACTATCAAAACACACAATTCCAATTCTTATTTATGAAAATACTAAAACAATGTACTTGTCACTTGCAGTAGATGTAACACCATCAACGTGTTCAATCTGTTTTCTCCCTTAATCATTTTTGTGCATCGCTAACCCTTAAAACCAAATAAAGGGATGTATCGCGAAAGAATTACAACGCAAAGATGCAAAGCATTGATAATATAATTTAAAGCGAAAACAATTAATCATATAACTAAGAAAATATCCTTCATAAAAATTGTATTTTATTACTAATAAACTATAAATAAAATTAATTCACTTTGCACATATAATTAAATAATTGCATACAATAAATTGCAAAATTGTATGTTAAAGAGGAGACGATTTTTTTTAAGAAATAAAGCTTGAATTGTACATATTTTATAAATTTGAAATATTAAATAGGACAACACATTAGCAAGTTCAAACTTCTATTTTGAAATTTTAAATGAAGCCAAGCTTTTATAAACTTCATTTACAAATTTAAGCGAGAGATGACTACCTAATTATCTTAGATATAACAATTTGATAAAAAAAAAATTCCATATGCATTCTAAAAATCTATGCAACATCCAAGCTGGAAGTAAAACCCATTCAAAATAAAAAATACTTTGTTCATAAAACCTATAAAATGTCCTCCCTAAAAAGTAGATTTTAAAGGTAATAACTGTAAATGCAATAAGTTCATCTTATAATCTTCTTAAAATGCAAACTAAACGTTACAGAATACATGACTTAAGATTTGGTTTGAAAAGCCTTTGCACTGCGTAATTTGTGAAAATTTGCAATACAAAATAGACCAACACCACGCAAATTGTGAAATCAATGCAGTGGGAAATCTTTGAAAACTAACCTTCATCTTATCTTATAAATACAATGTCTATTTAAGTGACTACTTTAGCCATACAAAACATCGACTTCTGGGCATGAGTAGTGTTGCTGGTCAATTTTTTTAAGATCGAGATCTTTTCTTCTTTATTGCTAAATTCTAAATTCCACCTGTATTATAAAAAGAGTGGATTGATTATTAATTTTGCAATCATCTTTGAGTTTGGAAGTGGTAATCATTCTGACTATGTTAAGGTTGCTTCTTTAGTGAAACTATTTAAATCCTGCTGCTAAAAAAATTTGATGCTACTCAACTGCATGCTAACTATTGTTTCTTATGATTTTGAATATCATATTACAATACTGCAATATTTCCAGGTACACAATAAGTAACATATCCAGGCATTCCTATGACTATATAACGAAAAAGCAAAACAACTAACAGTTTTACATTTTTTAGAATCATCATACAATGTAATTGACGTAACCTAAGATTTCGGAGTTTCATTTAGATTTAGGATTTTGTCGTGAGTTCCCGATTCAGATTTATTCTTACTATGTTGCAAATCATCATTAGATTGTACCTAAATTCATCAGAAGTGTCAACAAATAGTTGTTCCAGTACTGCATCAAACAGAAAAGGATACAACGAACACAAGGAAAACAATATTAAATTTCAATACAATTGTCAAGGACAATACTGACATATCGGGTTCGAAAACATTAAAAAAAGTTCGAAGTAGCAAAATTCATACCAGAACTGTATCTATTTCTTGGTATTTTGGAGGAACTGAAAACATCTTCGAACAATAGCGGTTTGGCAGATCTGGACCCGATTATTGCAGATTTGAATGGCACCATAGGGGCCGCTTTTCTTGCTGCTGTAATCCAAGTCCGCCTTAAGGGCTGAGAAGTCGCCCATGGTTGGAGATCCGTGTTTGTCTTGGGATATGGTTTCTGGATTTGAATTGAGTTAACGATTGAGGGAAATGAATGTTTAGGTTTGGATAAGAAGCAAGAGAAGGAAAAACGATTAAGAATGTTTAGGGTTAGAAGATATTGAAGAGGAGGAAAAAGGAAGAAGGGGGAAGACGCGATTGAAGGGTCAAAGAAAGATTTGGAGTATAAGGAAGAATCGGAGAGATGGAAACGAAGAGAAGGAAAAAAAATGTGACGCTTCGTTTCACAAAATATTGAGGTTGCTCGTACTCCCTTGAAATGAAACTCAGTAATAATATAATAGTATAGATACGCATTTAATTTGGATCCTACACCATAGAACCAAATGCTCATATTATTCAACTAAATATACCAACTAATTATAACAACTCACTAGCTTGCTAAATTAATTGTTTTTGATCTAGTTCAAACTAATGTATATTAGCTAAAATCGGATAAAAGTAATTATTTAACCTTGTCCTACATTATATATACAAGCGGGATCTAGCAAAATTAGGGGGCCATAGCACTTGCTCAGTCAGTCTTTATCTTCAGTCGTCCCTTCAAATTAAAACAAAACCTATATTACGTGCATTATTGTCCGAAAACTCTAGACTCAAATAACATATAATGAATTCACTTCCATCTTTATTGCTAATACTAATAAAGAAATGTGTTTTTATTAACCGCTACCATTTCTTCCAAACCATCAATAAAATTAAGATGTTGTCATTCATCATTCGCAAAATCATCATTATTTGTTCTAGAAGTATCATATCGCATCAAGAAATCCTATAACAAGCAAAATAGTTGCAGCGAATCAACATGCTCCATGGCTAACCTTATCGCATCTTACTTCTAGCTTTGCAAATAAAATATTGTCTCATACGAAATGTGTTCTTATTAACCGCTACCATTTCTTCCAAACCATCAATAAAATTAACATGTTGTCATTCATCGTTCGCAAAATCGTCATAATTTGTTCTACAAGTACCATACCGCATCAAGAAACCCTACAACGAGCAAAAAAGTTGCAGCAAATCAACATGCTCCATGGCTATCCTTATCCCGTCTTACTTCTAGCTTTGCAAATAAAATATTGTCTCATACGGCTCTTCTTTAGAGTCACAATACTAATTATATTCAATGTTTTAAGTCACGTTTTGTCTCGGAATTTTTACATAAGTTATCTCGTATCGAGTAAGATCTCGGACGAGATGAGTACATATCGAGTGTACATCTCGGATTGACAACTCGGGTCTTATAATGCATCTCGAAAATATCTTCGATGTAGTTATGTGTCTAAAATTGACGTGCCAAAAATTTATTTAACGGTTTTAACTTTCTTAGTAAAAATAAAAATGGCAACATACTTGATTTACATGGAAAAAAGGAATACTTTTAGAAGAATAGAAGCTTAATTAGCTTAATTGATTTGCTAATGATTGAATAATATCCTTTTATTTGAACATAATAAAGAAGCGAAACCTTTCGCTATGACTTATTAAGATAAAAAGTAAAGAATATGTTCAAGAAGTTGGTAAATTATAATTGGATTGAGTAGCTTCTTTTGAAGCAATATGAAAACAAAAAATATTATAGAAAATAAGAAAACTGTAAAATTTCGAATGAGATCTCGGATTGAGATTTTGATCCATATATCGGTGAGATTTGAATATCTCGGATGAGATGAGTGTCGAGGGAGATATGGAGGATATCTGAATTCTCGTCTCGGTTAAGTGTGAAAATGAGATCTCAGAGGAGATTCTGGACGATATATGGGAGATTTAAAACCATGATTATATTTCTATCAGTTATTTCACCTTTGTGGTTTTGAAATTCCAAAATCATCAGAAATCCTACTAAACTTCAATAGTGTCTTCGAAAAAAATTGTACTTCCAAAACCACAAATATATACATAATTTGCACACACGTATGCACACATATATAATAGTGGATTCAAATTTCATCAGTTTTAGATCCTAGACACTAATAATTAACTTTCTGCAAATCTACCAAAGTTATCTCAAAATAAAATTAATACAACAATCTATGTAACAAATTAGAATGACGTAGCAATTAAAGTCTCTTACGTAGCAATTAGAAGTAAAAAAGAAATCCAACGTACATAACGATAAATATGTTTTTATCTTGCGATCTTAAAAGCATCACTTCTTCTTGATCTATCTCCTTAATTCCAGATTCTTTTACCTCTTCGCATTATCTATCCAGCTTAATCAGAAATATTTTTCTTTCAGTCTTAATAACACATCACTTCTTCTTAATCTCACGTCCTTCATTCCAAATTTTATCTGATTAAATTGGATAGACGATGATAAGTAAAAGAATTTGAAATTAAAGATGCGGTATTGAAAAGAAAATATACTTTTGAAATCGAAGAATAAAAATAATTTTTTAATCAAGTACTTGGAATTTTTTTATTCTTAATTACTACATAAGTGGATTTAATTTCTACATCACTCTAACTTGTTACATGGATTGTTCAGATTAGTCTTACTTTGAGATAACCTTGACGATTGCTTAAAAATAATTATTAGTATAATAGATCTAGAGGCTTGAGCCTATGACATTTGAATCCACCCAATTCAACATGCATAAACTTATATGTTCGTATATGTGTGCAAATCGCATATATTTATGGTTTAGGCCAAAATAAATTGGAAAACGCTACTATGCAAGGTTGTCAATTTGGGATTTAAATCGTAAATCGTAAAGTTCGAAATTTGAATCAAATTGGAATTTAAATCGTAAATCATAGATTTAAATATTTTATATGTTGATATTTTAAGTTTATACATACATATTAGTTAAAAATTCATATCAACCTCAATAATAAATTACCAGTTAACATTTTTTTTCAATTTTAATGATTTTATAGCAAACATAATAAATTCACACTATAATTTAGACCAACTTCACAAAATATTACCATGCGGTAAAAAGAAACCTGCTTACTGTACATCACAAATTTAATTTCTAAAAGACAAAAGCTTACAAAAAAAATAGTTTGACTTCACAAGTTATAAGATTGACTTTTAACCAAATTAATTGGCTATTTATGTAGTGGGAAATCGAAAATAATGTATAGCTTAATTTATATGAAAGAAAACCCAACTTCATACTAAAACACATGGACATAGCTTACTGTAAAAAAAAAACATTACTTTTCCACGCATTTCTTAATCAACCAGAAGAAAACCTCAAATTCAAAAGATAAAAATATAGCAGAAAGATGAGTTGCAGGAAGAAAAACCCTAATTCTTCTTTTACCTTCAGCAACTTGCAACGCCAGGTCAGTCTTCTTTTCCTTGTTCCTTTTCATTTTTCTTCTTCTCTGAGTCTTTTATTTTGTTTTATTTTCTTGATTTTGTTTTTCTGGGTTCCATTGTAATTTCACTTATCTTTTAACTTACTCTTCGGTTTTGGATACAATCTTTCTGGGTTGCTGTAAGTATCAGTGGATCACAAAATTAGGGTTTCGAACGAATCGATTTGAGCGATCTTTTGATTTGATAAAAGATCGTACCATTTTAGGAATACATGATTTATTCTCCACGTCAGATCGGGAGGCGTACGATTTGATCCAAACCACGATTCAAATTGTACGATTCAACGATCCTTAACAACCATGCTACTGTGTAAAAATATGGCCATATTTAGTTGTAATGTTCTTGCATATGTTGTGTTGTAGACCATGATAAGGGCAAGGAATGTATAACTGTAAAATATATTGAACTGTCATAGTGTTAAATCCCTTCAAGTTTATGCAACATTTACCGTTGTATCTCATTTGTTCATACACCTCCCGCTAGATAGACATTTTAGCATGAAAGAATGATGTCGCCTCATCTTCCCATGACGACCAATCGCACTTTATATTTTTTTCAGGTTCTGTATCATAACTCCTTGTTTTTGCTTTTTGATGAGTTCAAAAGGAGGGTGGCCAAACTGTGAATCAAACCACCCTTTTTCAGTTATATTTGAATAATCTTCAAACATATGACACTCGTTCGAATATTCAAAAGGTCTAAAAGATTTGTAATTCTGTGAACATCTTGTGAGTCAAGTTGAATCATAATACGAGTGCCGTCACTATTACTTCAAGAAAGTGTACTTGCTTTGCAGTTTGAAAATTTGGTTTAACCAATTCAAATTTTAAGTGCTTTATCCAACTTGTTCAAAATGGTATGCATCCTAAGTGTTTATCTTAGCTTTGTCTTCCACATACTTAATGATTTATGATTACGCTTCCGGGATAATATTACTCAATGATTCATTAATTTGTAGTTGAATAACCCCTGCACACTGCTTTCCATCAATTTCGCTACATTTATCCATCATCCAACTTTTATATGCATGTTCATGGATCTTTTAGATGAGTAATCTTTTTTTCCCCATTAATTCTCCTTGAATTGTCTTTCCCCTTTATCAACTCCTCAATTGTGCTCATTATCACTTCCAGTATGCCTTCACTTTTCACCTCGTTATTCTTTTGACTGTGAGTTGCACGTCCTTCACCTTCTTTCACCTCATCTTTTGTATTAACCTTCTTATTAATTATTCACTCAACCACGTCATCACTACTTTCCTCGACCACATCATCTGTTACATCAAACTTTTCCTCTACCATCTCCAATTTGCCCTCCTCCAACCCTTCATCGACCCTCTCCACTTTCCTCTTTACTTAACTCTCTTCCTCTACCAAACTTGACTTCCTCTTACTTTCTTCTTTCCTCTCCTTTGGTTTCCACATCTTCACCATAAGAAATTTGTGTTTATAGTGATTAAAACTTATAAAATTACTACAAGGTGGATGCACATCCTTGTATTTACTAGATGTTTAAAACATCGTCATTTTCAAATTCTCCATCAATAAAATTGAAAAATATGTTCTTTATCATCGTGTCAATTAGCACCCTCGCATAAGAAATTCAACTAGGATCCAAAGCTGTCTCGTCAACTTTTATTAGAGCAAGCACCTAAGGTGCTAACAAAAGCGCTTATCGCTTTCACTCCCTAAACCTAAAAGGTCGGACTCGACAATTTAATCAATACTGACAAGTTTGACAATAAACCTTTACCAACCGTCATTTTTTCATAGTAATAAGATGTCCATCATAAAACCATCTCTGGCAGAATTTCTATCCCAACTACTTTCGTTCTTAAATCTTGCTACATGGAAGACATTTTCCTGGGTTTGTAACTCAAAGTATATTTAGTTATCCATGTTCGCTTGGTAAATGCATTAAGTCATATAGTACGGCTGAAGTCCAACAACATACATAATGAAACCGTTTTTCTAATTGGATTCCACCTCATTAACCACATCCCTAAAGACCACCCTACGCTTATTCCCGTCAACCAATTTTGACATCCCAATCTGCAGATTTTTCTCTCCTAGTACCCCTATTCCCGACAGCTTCGTTGTAGGAGACTTTTTTTGAGTCATCTAACACGTTACATCGCATGGATTTGGGCAACCTAACCCTATGATTTTCAGAAAATGTTCCCAATTTCGACATTAATACATGAATCCTTGATCATTTTTTCCTACTCTCAACCGTCATCCCCCTCCTCATCGAGGAAGTTCTCCTTGTGATCTGGTGGAATTAATGAATTGAATTAGATTTATCTGTATCAACTGTAAAGAAGGTCATTGATAAGGTTATAGTATATAAAAAATCATAACATCCTTTACAACCGCCGCTAATAAACCTATATTTAATTTTCTTCAAATTTAACTAAACTAATTATAGTAAATTTGTATGATTATTATCGAGTTATTTAAATTAAATTTATTATTGATAAATTTGTTTAATTAAATATTTAATTATTATTTGTGGTAAGTTTATAGTTGCATGTAGATTGAGAGAGCTACATCCACTAAAAGAACATGTAGAATCATTGGCGAAACTCAAGGGTTTGAACATTGACGGTTGTTAATGCAAAATTATGTGTTCTATACATACCATTTATTTTAGTTCTTATTTCAAAATTATTTCAGCTTGTTTGATATTGAATGGTAAATTTGCAAGATTTTGACCATGAATGATTTACCAGGCCTATCTCTTTGTTATTTGTGAACTTATGTATCCAACTTGAGAAATTTTATATTTTGAGAAGAACATGCTATTATTGATATTACTATTTAAAAGGGGAAATTAATTTAAAGGACAAAAATTTGTATATTTTTTGCCTCAAGGACATGATGCAGCACGATCTACAATTTCCCAAGAGATAAGTCGGTCACGAGTTAACATGCTTCTAGGTCGTGTGGGGGAAGCTGTGGAGTTGGGTAACTCGGAGATTTTAAGTCGTTACCGACTTAAGGGACATAGGTTACGAGCAAAGGAGGAGGCCCTAAGTCGTTTCCGGGATAACAAAAGTAGAGTAAAATGGACTTCGGTGTTGAGTCGTCTCCGACTTGGTTTGAGTCGTCTACGACTCAGTATAAAGCGTCCACGACTCAACAAGACATGGGAAGAAACGGCACGAGTCACTGAGCAGGAACTTGAGGCGGCCTTGAGTCGAGACCGACCTAAGGGAGCATGTGTGGGAAAGGTGCGAGTTAATGAGGAAGGCATGAGTCGGGACCGAGCTAACAGGCTACGACCTAAGATGAGTCGGCAAGGAGATAAGCAGTATATTTTTGAGTCGTGTACTGTTGTATGTTAGGTCGTTACCGACCTATGGTTTGTGTTGGGTGCTAAGGCGCAAATCCTTGAGTCGTTATACGTTGAGTCGGTAATGTATTGAACCGGGTGAGTTGTTATATGTAGGTCTTACTGTTAAGTCGGTCATGTTGAGTCGTTTACTTTGTATTCCGTTGTAAGGGGTTGGAGTTGCGTGTGTTGAGTCGGTAACGACTTATGGTGAGTCGGCCGAGATGAGTCGTACATGGTGAGTCGGTGCCGACCTAGGAGTTGAGTGTTGTAGGTTGTGTTGAGTTGTAATGCCTATAAATAGCGGGTGTGTTGTAAATTTTAGGGTTGTTGATTTTGAATAAAATTTCTCTTTTGTTAGCTTTGTGCTTTCATACCAATTGGTAGTTGAGTGTAATCTCCTATCTCCTCTTTCGGTTAATCGAGTGCGCTCGATTCAACGATCGTAGAAGCCGATTCACGGAATCTAGTGCGCTAGATCAACGTGCGAAGAATCGTAGATCTTGAAACACGGTATAGTGCGCTATCAACGTGTTTGAGATAGCTAGAGTTCGGTATCTTTGGATCCACGATCTTGGGCATTTTTGGTATCTTCAACTCACCGATTGCTACAATCCATCGATTGAAGTTTTGTTTGATTAATCCGCTGCGTCAGTTTTGGTATCGGAGCCATACTTAGCCAATCATAGCTAAGTTTGATTCTTGGAGCCAAGTTTTTGAAGTTTTTGAAGTTTGGAGTTGTTCATTGTGTTCATATTGAAGTTGCAACAAGTTTGGGGTGTTTGATCCATTTCATTTTGGATCGAGGAGTTGGACTTTGTTTGGATTTTGAATTGGAGTTTTGCGCGCCAAATTTTGAAGGGTTTTGGAGTTGTAGGCCGAGCTAAGCAAGTGAACCGAGATAGATTGGTGCGAGCTAGTTTGAGCCGTGCCAAGTGATTGAGTTGTGCATTGTTGAAATCGACCTAAAGTTGAACCGTGAAGTGTCAAGGCCGAGACCAGTTGGAGCCGAGACATTGTTGAACCGTGACTTGTTGATTGAAGTCTTGTGTTGAATTTTTGAAGTCTTGTGAAGTTTTCGATCATGCCACCAAGGAGAGCTAATCGTCATCAAAACGTTGAAGCTTTGTATCGTAGAGAAGAAGCCGAGCTTATGGAACAACGTATTAATGAAAAGTTTGATGAAGGCATTGGTAAATTGGAGAGATTGATGACTGATTTGAATCAAAGGAGGAGATCACCAAACTCGAACCATGGAGGAATCCGAGTTTCGCCATTGGTTACGGAAGCGAGGAGGGTATCACCACATTCTTGTAGAGATAGAAGAGAAACATCAATTTCATCACGAAGAGATCATCATGACTATGCACATGAAGAAAGAAGAAGTCATCGAGAATTTGACCATGAAGTATATAGAGATGAAGAGAGACATAGTCAAAGAAGCATGCATGAGAGAAGGGATGATGTTAGTCGAGATCGATGTAGGCGTACCTTTGATTTTGTTGAAGAGGGTGATAGAGCAAGTATTCCTTATAGAGATCGAGACCAAATTCGAAATTCTTACCGTGATGTGGAGGATGATCGTCGTTGGGAGTCGGGTATGAAAATGGAGATTCCGGAGTTTAAAGGCGGGATGGTTGCTGAGGAATTCTTAGATTGGTTGTCTAATGTGGAGGAAATCTTTGATTTCAAGGAGGTGCCGGAGAATCGAAGGGTGAAGTTAGTTGCTACAAGGCTGAGGGGGAGAGCATTGGCATGGTGGCAGCAAACTAAACTTACTCGAGAACGAATGGGGAAGTCAAAGATAGAATCTTGGGAGAAGATGAAAAAGTTGATGAGATCTACTTTCTTACCTTACAACTACCAGTCACTTATGTACCAAAGGTTGCAGAATCTGAGGCAGGGGACAAAGTCTGTTAGTGATTATGCTGATGAATTTTACCAACTCATCGCCAGGAATGATATCATGGAAACAGAAGAACAGCTAACTGCTAGATTCATTGGGGGCTTGAGAATGCAGATCCAAGATATGGTTAATATGTTTGATCCTAGATCAGTAGCAGAGGCACATCAGAAAGCGTTAGCTTGGGAGAAACAAGGAAGGCGTGGAGGTGGTGTGTTTACTAATTCCAATAATCAAGCAAGGGGTGTTGGCGGAAGTTCTAGTGTTCCTAAACCTGTTACAAAGCCAGTGGTGAAGGAGGCAGAGAAAGCGAAGGCTAGTAGTGTTTTCAAATGTTATAATTGTCAGGAGTTGGGTCACAAAAGCAACGAATGTCCGAAGCCGAAGAAGAGAACCATGGTTGCAGAGGTTGAGGCAGATGATGGTGAGGAGGCAGAGTATTCAAATGTACCTTATGTTGAGGAGGAAGAAGAAGTGTCGGGAGATGAAGGATGTAATCTTATGATGAGGAGAAGTTGTTTGACACCAAAGCAAGAGGAGGATTGTAGTTGGCTGAGAAGCAATATTTTTCAATCGACATGTACTATTCTGGGAAAAGTTTGCAAGTTCGTTATTGATGCTGGAAGTTGCGATAATATTATTTCTACAGAGGCTGTGAGGAAATTGAACTTGAAAACTGAGAAGCATCCTAAACCGTACAAGCTAGCATGGTTAAGAAAAGGAGGTGAAGTGAAAGTGTGTCGAAGAGCTTGTGTGAATTTTTCGATTGGGAAGAAGTACAAAGATGAAATTTGGTGTGATGTTGTGAACATGGATGTTTGTCACTTGTTATTGGGCAGGCCATGGCAGTTTGATAGAGCAGTTCAGCATGACGGTCGTGCCAACAGTTACAGTTTCATGTTCGAGGGTACTAAAATCACTTTGGTTCCTAAGAAGCAACAGCAGAAGGAGAACAAACTGGAGGAGATTGAAGAATTGAAAACTCTGTTGACTTTGAAGGAGTTTGTTAAAGAAGTGGAGGAAGAACCGGAAGTGTTTTTGTTGATTGGGAGAGAGAGTAGTGAAGAAGTTGAGATTCCCGAAGAAGCAAAGCCAGTTTTGGAAGAGTTTGAAGATGTCTTTCCAGAGGAGTTGCCAAAGGAGTTACCACCACTTAGAGACATTCAGCATCAGATTGATCTTGTTCCGGGGGCAGTGTTACCACATCGACCACATTATCGTATGAGTCCGAAGGAACATGAGGAATTGAGAAGGCAGGTGGAAGAATTACTTGAACAGGGTCGTATTCAGGAAAGTTTGAGTCCGTGTGCTGTACCTGCATTGTTAGTACCAAAGAAGGACGGAACTTGGAGGATGTGCACTGATAGTAGAGCTTTGAATAAGATCACTGTTCGTTACAGATTTCCTATGCCGAGGTTGGATGATTTGTTGGATCAGTTGAGTGGGGCAACTATATTCTCGAAAATTGATTTGAAGAGTGGTTATCATCAAATTCGTATCAGACCTGGAGACGAATGGAAGACAGCTTTCAAAACTAGAGAGGGGTTGTACGAATGGTTGGTTATGCCATTTGGTTTGTCTAATGCACCTAGTACATTCATGCGGGTGATGAATCAAATTTTTAGACCACTCATTGGAAAGTTCGTCGTGGTTTATTTCGATGATATTTTGATTTATAGCAGGAGTACGGAGGAACATGTTCTACATCTGAGAGAAGTGTTGTTTATTCTTCGTGAAGAACAATTTTATGCTGCTACAAAGAAATGTGTGTTTATGACACCTAGTGTTTTATTTCTGGGGTATGTTGTTTCAGGGAAAGGTATTCAAGTTGACCAGAGTAAAGTTGAAGCAGTCAGGAATTGGCCACAGCCAAAGACAATTACAGAAGTGAGAAGTTTTCATGGGCTAGCGTCATTCTACCGAAGATTCATTCCACACTTCAGTAGCGTGATGGCTCCAGTGACTGATTGCATGAAGGGTAAACAGTTTGTGTGGTCAGAGGAAGCGGGGGTTGCCTTTGAGAAGATTAAGGAATTGTTAACGTCTGCACCAATTCTTGTTTTACCGAATTTTCAGTTATTGTTCGAACTATACACTGATGCTTCGAAGGTTGGTATTGGAGGAGTTCTGAGCCAGAATGGAAAGCCAGTTGCTTATTTTAGTGAGAAACTGTCAGGGGCAAAGATCAGATACAGTACATATGACGTTGAATTTTATGCTGTTGTTCAGGCTGTTAAGCATTGGAGACATTACTTATTTCAGAAGGAATTTGTTCTGTACACTGATCACGAAGCTTTGAAACATTTACAGGGGCAAGATAAGATTTCAGCAAGACATGCATCATGGATTGCATATTTACAGCAGTTTACTTTTGTCGTTAAGCACAAATCTGGGGTGACCAATCGAGTAGCTGATGCTTTAAGTAGGAGGAGTCATTTACTAACGACAATGAAGATTGAAGTGACGGGGTTTGAAATGTTGCCAGAGATGCTTGAAGAAGATCCTTACTTTGTGAAATATGTTGAAAAAGTGAAGGATGGGATTACCGATGAATTCATGTTGGTTGATGGTTTTCTGTTTAAAGGAAGTCGATTATGTATTCCGGATTGTAGTTTGAGGATGAAAATTGTGAAGGAATTGCACGAGGAAGGACATGTGGGCCGTGATCGTACTTTACAGTTGATTTCGCAATCTTACTTTTGGCCATCGATGAGAAAAGAAGTTGAGAGATTTGTGGAGCGATGTCATATTTGCCAAGTTTCAAAAGGAACAGCAACGAATGCAGGGTTGTATATGCCATTACCAGTACCATCTAAGCCATGGGTTGATATTAGCATGGATTTCGTTTTGGGTTTGCCGAGAACTCAAAGGGGAAATGATTCGATATTTGTTGTGGTGGACAGGTTTTCAAAGATGGCACATTTTGTTGCTTGCAAGAAGACAGCAGATGCAGTTCGAGTAGCACAGTTATTTTTCAAGGAGATTTATCGACTTCATGGATTGCCAGAATCTATTGTTTCTGATCGAGATACTCGTTTTCTGAGTCACTTTTGGCTGAGTTTGTGGAAAATGGTGGGGACGAAGTTGAATTTCAGCAGTGCTTATCATCCACAAACCGATGGACAGACAGAAGTTGTTAACAGGTCATTGGGAAATTTGTTGCGTTGTCTTGTACAGGATAATTTGAGAAGTTGGGACCTGAAACTATGTCAGGCAGAATTTGCTCACAATCATGCAGTTAATCGAAGCACAGGATTCAGTCCGTTTCAGATTGTTTATTCATGTTTACCCAGGGGACCGTTGGATTTAGCAGTTGTACCACAGTCAAAGAAAACAGTTAAACGAGCTGCTGATTTTGTTGATGAGCTGACGGAATGTCATAAAGTCGTTCAGGAACGATTGGAGAAATCGAATGAGGAATATAAGAAGTTTGCAGATTCGAAACGACGAAATGTTGAAATTAAAGAAGGTGATTTAGTTTATGCTGTGTTAACAAAGGATCGATTTCCAGTGGGTGCTTATAACAAGTTGAAAGCGCGAAAAATTGGTCCAGTTGAAGTTTTGAAAAAAATCAATGAGAATGCTTATCGATTAAAGTTACCAGATGATGTTTATACTTCTGATGTCTTTAACGTCAAACATTTAATTCCGTATCATGGAGATGAGATTGTTGGGAAAGAAGTTGCAAATTCGAGGTCGAATTTTTCTCAACCAGGGGAGGATGATGCAGCACGATCTACAATTTCCCAAGAGATAAGTCGGTCACGAGTTAACATGCTTCTAGGTCGTGTGGGGGAAGCTGTGGAGTTGGGTAACTCGGAGATTTTAAGTCGTTACCGACTTAAGGGACATAGGTTACGAGCAAAGGAGGAGGCCCTAAGTCGTTTCCGGGATAACAAAAGTAGAGTAAAATGGACTTCGGTGTTGAGTCGTCTCCGACTTGGTTTGAGTCGTCTACGACTCAGTATAAAGCGTCCACGACTCAACAAGACATGGGAAGAAACGGCACGAGTCACTGAGCAGGAACTTGAGGCGGCCTTGAGTCGAGACCGACCTAAGGGAGCATGTGTGGGAAAGGTGCGAGTTAATGAGGAAGGCATGAGTCGGGACCGAGCTAACAGGCTACGACCTAAGATGAGTCGGCAAGGAGATAAGCAGTATATTTTTGAGTCGTGTACTGTTGTATGTTAGGTCGTTACCGACCTATGGTTTGTGTTGGGTGCTAAGGCGCAAATCCTTGAGTCGTTATACGTTGAGTCGGTAATGTATTGAACCGGGTGAGTTGTTATATGTAGGTCTTACTGTTAAGTCGGTCATGTTGAGTCGTTTACTTTGTATTCCGTTGTAAGGGGTTGGAGTTGCGTGTGTTGAGTCGGTAACGACTTATGGTGAGTCGGCCGAGATGAGTCGTACATGGTGAGTCGGTGCCGACCTAGGAGTTGAGTGTTGTAGGTTGTGTTGAGTTGTAATGCCTATAAATAGCGGGTGTGTTGTAAATTTTAGGGTTGTTGATTTTGAATAAAATTTCTCTTTTGTTAGCTTTGTGCTTTCATACCAATTGGTAGTTGAGTGTAATCTCCTATCTCCTCTTTCGGTTAATCGAGTGCGCTCGATTCAACGATCGTAGAAGCCGATTCACGGAATCTAGTGCGCTAGATCAACGTGCGAAGAATCGTAGATCTTGAAACACGGTATAGTGCGCTATCAACGTGTTTGAGATAGCTAGAGTTCGGTATCTTTGGATCCACGATCTTGGGCATTTTTGGTATCTTCAACTCACCGATTGCTACAATCCATCGATTGAAGTTTTGTTTGATTAATCCGCTGCGTCAGGACACGACCTCGATATTTTTACCACAAAGACATTCTTCTAAAAATTATTAATAAGGACAAACATTTTTCAAAATTATTCATAAGGACAACAAAAATGCTACCAAGGAAACTGATACCTAAAAACTGCTACCGATGACTACAAACTGATACCTAAAAACTGCTATCAATAACTAAAAACTGATACACACAGAAAGTTGTCCTTCAGGATAAAATATTGAAGGTCTGTCCTTGAGGCTAAAAAGCTGTGAAATTTTGTCCTTGACAATAATTTCCTGTATTTAAAATTGGAGCCTATGAATACTTTCGTGAATCTGATATGGGATGGTTTTGTCTCCTTTTTTTCTTAATTATCATGGTGTGTTACTGAACTGAACAATTAAAATAACTACCAGCATAATCACACTATTTTGTTTTGCACACAAAGGTTGGTAAACTGTAAATTTGTACAAGGCAGGATTGCAATACGGTGTGCGCGCGCACGCATGTCCACGTGAAAATTCCAAATTAAGGTCTTCATGCGGATCATAATATTGCAAAAGATTGTAGCTATTACAGAAATATGTATGTGCAATATTTGAAAAATAATTGCATGTGAGTATTGAATACAGTACATCTAACAATTTCCTCCTAAGAATAAAAATAAAATAGTAGTTTCAACTCATCTCAATAACTTAAATAAGCATACAGACTACGGTTTATGGTGTGTTCTTCTGTTAAACAAAAAAGGATTTGAAAAAAGCACGAAAGGAGATTGTTTAACGAAATGATAATGTGTTTTTGTATTGCAAAAGGAGCATTTGAAAGAAAAAATTATTGTTTTGTTATGATTAATCATCTATAAAAGTATTAATTATTTGTGTTGCAAATGGACTAATATATTAATAAATGTTTGAAAAGGGACCAATATATTAATAAATGTTTGAAAGCTGGACCAATTATTAATAGTCATTAATTACTGCCGGCGTTGGACGCCAACGGTAAATTTGTTAAGTTCACCCCAATGACCAAAATGGTGGATCTCTTCTTTGATGTGTCGACGTGACGCCAACCCAATATGGGCTTTTTTTTCCCGAACGCTAGCTTAGTTCACCTGCTTGCAAGAACACAAGTCATATGTACCTAAAATAATTAAATTTACGTTATAGTAGGTAAAACAAAAGAATGTAAGTTTTGTTGTTAGTTGATTTTAACTAACAGATTTGTAATTGATATATGGGCTTTTTAGAAACAAATCCCTGTTTTCAAAAGTTATGCAGTGGAAGGATAACCACTAATCGTAATTCACGACAATGGCATATTTGTGAAACCTTAGATCGGAACCATCAAAACCTCTTATGTCCCTCTAATAACACTTCAAAATCCAAAAAAAAAAGTATTACAAAACAACATAAAATCACCGCACAAATCTGAAAACTTCGTAGATTTGTATGTAGTTCAGAAAAATTGAAAGTACATACATCTCGCATTATTGAAAAAAAAATCAAGATTCAAGAACTCGGTTTCAGTCTCAACCATTTGAAAATTGGTTAGTTTCGGATGATTTCGGGAAATTCGGATGTTTCGGTTTTGGTTTTAGTCCCGATTTCGATTTTCAGTGGTTTATTAATGAAAATGTAATAATTATCTTTGTCAATAAATACAAAATATAATATATAAAGAAATAAAATACAGAGAACCTGGCTCTGATACCAAAATGTAACGACCCGAAATTTTCGACCTCGAAAATTCTGACACTAATACGTTCACTATAGAAGTGCCGAGCAAGTCGAACGTCGAAAATTTCAGATTGTTAGAGAAAGAAGAAAAAGGTAGAAGAAGAACAGAAAACAACAGCATCTCACATTCGCAACGGATTAAATATAATAACAAATAATAGCATTTATACAAAGAAAGCTGTATTTGTCAATTTTATAACAATACATCAGAGTACAATCATAATTGGACAGTTATAAATACTTGTCCCATAATACAACAATACAACCCAATATACAGCGGAATACAGTCCATACGTTCCTGCCATCCAGCTCGTCTCCTGAGCTCCAGAACGTCTTAACTTGAAAATCTGTAATACTCGGTTTGACCCGAGCACTACAATAAAGTAATGCCCGGGTCAGGCTGGAAAGCAGCGTGAGTAAACCCATATAATTTGAAAAACTAAGTCAAAAAACATAACTGAAAACCCAGGGTAACTCGCGCCTCACTATGAGTTCTTAACTTGTTATAATCAACACTTATTTCACAAATCAATCCCTAAGTACACTTACTTAGTCTCAATGGTCCAGTTTACTTAAATTATTTCATTTCAGCCTATTGATTCAAAAATTGAATCTATAAAGAATTATTGTAGATTGCAAATCGAAGTGGTTTCAGGTATTTACTGATACCCGACCCTGATCTCTTCGAATCCAATATTATTATTATTATTATTATTATTTAGCTAAATTGTTTAAGTTTAAACAATACAATTTATATTCAGAAATTCATATTCACATAGCACTTCATCTCAAATAGATAACCCACAACATCATAGTGCAACCAAGGTATCTTATATCACAAAGCATCACAAATCACATATCAGAGATATCAAATAATCTAAGACATTAATATATCTTAATCATCAATAAGCAAGATAAATCAATTGTACCATTTCTAATTAATTTAATTACTTCTGAATCCTGCTTACCCAACATTAATTAATTACAAACCATTAATTAATCATTCTTTAATTATCCATCTGAATTAATTATCCATAATTACTTTCATTAAGTAATTATTCCATTGGTTAATTATCCTCACATAATCTTTAATTATTAATTAATTATCCTCTAATTACTAATTAAATTATTCAACCCTTAACAAATTAATCCTTTAATTACTTAAATTAGGAAATTACCATTTAAGTAATTACTTACATCAATTAATCTCTAACTACCAATTAATAATAGCTGCACGTTAATATTTTACCATCAAAAGTTTAGTTTCAGCCAAATATCAGTTAACCAAATATATAATTTCACCATTACTTAAACAAAAAAGCTACACAACACCATTTAACTAAATTATATAATTTCAGCCATAAGTTTACTAGCAGCTCAATATCACTTAACCAAATTTTAAAAACAGCTCATATCATAGCAGCTATTTCTCTCCTCTCTAACCAAAGCTAAGGCAAAAAATGAAAGTAGCGTAACTGAAGCAATCCCAAAAAAAGTACACTCTGGGTAATTTGCTCTTGATCGAAAACCTTCAACTTTTGACTCTCGACCTAGGCTAGGGTTTTCGACTCTCGATTCTCGATCTAATTCCTGACCAAAGCTCGGGTAATGAGGATTTCGATTTCGATCCTCAATCCATTTTCTTTAATTAGGGCTTTATTTTGATTGTTGATTTGATTCATTTCTTTTATTTACATCGCAATCGAAATCGATTTTTTTGATCAATTTTGGTTCGTCCACCATCGGCACCGGTACGGTACCACCGAAATTTTAAGGTACCGTCCGATACTTCAAACCGTGGAAAAAATGTAATTATGTCGAAATAGATATGCAAAATTGTCTAAAAAATGCAAAACCAAAAGTACAGATAAAAGCCACCTTCTTTATGTTAAAAATAATATAAAATGAAGAAAGAAACATATATATTAAGATAATGGAAAACATATGCACTTTTTTCAAAATAGAATTGCACTTTCCAAAAATTATACATAAAAGATACAATTAAAAGTGTTGATTAATATGCAATGAGAAGATCGTTACATCATGCACCGTTTCGAACAAAGCATTTTTTAAAAATGATTTTTTTTGGCATTAAGTAATACCTTTTCAAAAATAAAAAATAACATGCAAAAGAGGAAATTATAAGCAGTAAATTAAAATATGACCATAAATTTACATATTACACGAATAGAAAACATAACGATCAAAAAAGATTTGAAAATGCATATATTATGCACTTCGCTATAATATACGGAAAAAAATTCTAAAAATTGCAAACCGCCTTCAAAAAAAATCAAAGTGTACAATATATCGCCGCATGAATACTTTTTCTAACACTAACAACGCAGAAATTAAATTTAAATAGGAAAGAGCAAATTCCATGCATTTTCGTATTTTCAAAACTTCATGAAACTTAATTGAACTCTCCAAATATGTGCTACTCTCAATTTTATACGGATTTCTATAATAAAAGTAATAAAAAACGTCAGAATTTGGTGATTCTAGGGTAAATCGAGATTTTCTATGGTTTGAAAGTTGTCGACGAAGTTGTTTGCTGGAAAAATAGGACCTTGTGTTACATTATTAAGTTTAATTAAATCCTTCCACTATAGTAGCATAAAAAATAAGGAGTCGATGCCATTTCCTTGTTGATTTTTACAAATATAACTGTGCACTGCAAGGTTGCAGTGACATTGTTGTTTAGTATACATTTAATTAATAATCAATATCAATTACAACAATCAGGTTTTTATTGTTCACATAATTTCTTAATCAAATATGTAGAAGGGTGTGAATGCCTCTAGCTTTCATACCTAAAGTGGAACTCTTCAAAAAGCCTTTGGTGTCATAATCTGAAATCCATTAGATACCACAAAAAAACACTTAAACAAAAACCAATACAAAATATGTCAGTGAGTTTTGAGTTAAAAGGAGGAAGCAAAATAAGTGTCATTTTAGAGGTAATATGCACCATAAACATAGAACTACAAGGTCTTTTCAGCAATCGCCATAGCAATAAAATGTGTACCATTCGTTATATTAATCCATATGGGATAGCCAATTGGTAAATCATCGGGATAAAAGATAATCTTGACGGTGAAAACTTTCCTTGTTATGTTAAGAATAGAAATTTATCAGATTTTGCAAACGAAACTAGGTCTTTTATATCTTCAAAAAAGGAGGGAAAGGGGGTGTAAGAAGAACATTTATTATATCAGATACCATAAAAACAGGCAGACTGCTGTATTTCCTGAACAAAATATATGTCCATGAAGACAACCAGATCGATGCATTCAATCAGACAGATTGTTAAACAATATACATACATACATACATACATACATGTATGTGTACACACAGCATATACAAAACAGACAGATCACTGCATTCAATCAGATGGTATATTGCTAATGTAATATGATTCGATCAGATGATAAACTAAGGGTGTCTCCTTATTCAAAGAATATAGGTATTCCAGCTATCTTTTTAAAGGCTTATATAACCATTCAATCAGATGGTGAAAAGCACAGAAGACAATACGGAACAATATATTAAATTCTCAAACAACATTTAAGAAGATTTAACAAGTAAACTAACAAATTTTTTATCAAAGCTATCAATGGAATTTTCCAAACAACTAATATCCTAGTGTCTAACTTACATTTGCACATAATATGTTGTTTCCAAACCCAAGTATTTTCATGCATATCATCTTTCATACAAATAAATGTAATTGGCAAATAAAATTAAAGAAACTGCTTACCTATTACAAAAATATAGAGCTTTTGCATATTGATGTTTATGTTATCAATTTATTAACATGGCCCATATTATAAAGTATCATTACCACCACCACTTATGATGAATCTTAAGCTCAACATGAATATTTATACTGCATGACCATGAGTATACAATTAAGACTGACGTGAAATAGGCTTATCCTCGTACATCTGGAAAAAAAACCAAACTTCATCTACAACCATATCCCATAAATGAAAAAATATCTAATATTTGAAAAAACTGATACGAATACAGATGTGAAAGTATATACATCTGATTGAAAACTCTGAAGTGACATCGCAAGAAATTCGTTGAAACTTGAATTTCTAACCCAAATCACATAAATGAAAAAATATCTAATATTTGAAAACTGATACGAATACAGATATGAAAGTATATACATCTGATTGAAAACTCTGAAGTGACATCGCAAGAAAGGGGGAATTAATTTAAAGGACAAAATTTTCTGTATTTTTTGCCTCAAGGACACGACCTCAATATTTTTACCATAAGGACAAACATTCTTCTAAAAATTATTCACAGGGACAAACATTTTCCAAAATTATTCATAAGGACAACAAAACTGATACCGAGCTAAAAACTGATACCTAAAAACTGCTACCGATAACTGCAAACTGATACCTAAAAACTGCTATCAATAACTAAAAACTGATATCTACAGAAAGTTGTCCTTCAGGATAAAATATTGAAGGTCTGTCCTTGAGGCTAAAAAGCTGTTAAATTTTGTCCTTGACAATAATTTCCTGCGCAAGAAATTCGTTGAAACTTGAATTTCTAACCCAAATCACCAAAACCAAACACTTAATAATCCACTTCCATAACAACACTGTCAATGATTTATATGACAAAAAACAAACACGCACGGGAAAAAATATGAACTTCATGTTATCAGTTTTTCAATGTGAAACAATTTACAAATTTCAAACATAACCTCCCTCATTCATGTTGTATTTTCGGCTTAACATGTGAATGTATCCGCTTTTATACTACAACTTAGAGTCTGAGATTATGTGCAAGTGCAACGCTTATGCTTGACATACATTGAGTGTGCTTCATTTGATATAGAAACATTAGCTATAACAAAACACACCAAAAATCCACTATCATCCCAACAAAATCGATATGAGTTGCGCTTCTACCACTATCCCAAATCACCCAGCCCAAACAACACATAATGAATCCACTTCCATAATAGTGACGAGCATTGCGGCACGCGCGCTTCGTGCGTGATGATGGCATGTGCTTTGCGCGTGAATTATTCTTCTCCAATTTATATGATTAACACATTCAAGAGAAAATGATTTGTAAAAATATTCAGCCATGTTTTTACATTGAAATCATGTGTAGTTAATTTAAATTTTTATTTCTAAGTTGCAACATTTAATTTTTCGTTAGTTTGAATTTTATTTATATTATTAATTAATAAACAACGAATTTGTAAATGATGTTTATTTGTTTAAATGGTATTATTTGTTAGATCATACTATTAAGCGTAGAGGGATAGGTTGAATTTTTAAAGAAATTTAACTGTTTTAACTTAGTTTGAATAGTTCCAGTCCAGCCTAGAAATAATAGGCTAAAAATAATAGGAATAACATCTGCATTTGATTAGGATTTTACGGATTCCTTTTAGTTACTTGTACATGGACTAATAGATAATAATTAAATTATATACGAGTAAGGGGTAGACCAAAAGTTTGAGATTTGAAGCAACTATTAATAAAGATATTAACAATTCATAAAGAAAGACTTACAAGAATCAATCCACCCTACTCTGCCATGCTCTTAGCAATCATTCCTGTCTTCCTAGCATACGCAAAAATCCCACCTGCCTCGATAACTGGCCCTGCGTCCCCAACATCTTTCAACCCATAAACTTTCCCGGACGTGTGATTAATCAGCTTCTTCTCCCCCAAATCCACTGTCACAATATCCCCAGTCTTGCACTCCTCCCAAACCCCAGTCGTCTCCAGCTCCACTGGATAAACCTCTCCTGTAGCCACACAATTCCTAAAAAAGATACGAGCATAAGTCTCCGCCACCACGACCTTAACGCCCGACGCACCCAAAGCCACAGGGGCGTGCTCTCGGGATGATCCGCAGCCGAAGTTGTCGCCGGCGATGATGATCGGGAAGTTCGTTTGGGTGGATCCGCGCTGGACGAAAGGGATCGGATAGAGTTCGGAGGGAAGGCCGATTAGGGCTAGAGAGCCGAGTTTGGAGTATTCGGATGGGTTGGATGGGACTAGGGTTAGGTGTTCGGCAGGGATGATTTGGTCGGTGTCAATGTTGTGGGAGAGAACGTAGCATTGGCCATGGAAGGTCGAGGCGGCGGCGGTGGATGCGGAGGCCGTGATGGTGGAGGAGCGAAGGGGCTTGGGTGGGAATTTGATGTACTGTGAGGGATAGATTTGGAATAGCGAAGTTTGGGGGATTTTTGGGACAAATTTGGCCGAAAGGGTAGGTGATAGAGAGAAAGCAGCCACCATTGTTTGCTGGACACTGTTTGAAGTTTGAAGCTGCAATACAAATGATGTGCTTAGGGTGTTTGACAGTCGCTAGTAAGTGCTGTTAATTTAAAATATTTGCCACCAAATTGCAATTTTGACTTAAAAAAATGAAAATAAGTTAAAGTTAGTGGACACTTTAGCTTATTATTATTCACTCAAAACTACTCTAAAGTTATTATTCAAAACTTCTTACGAGAAGATTTAAAATTAGCTGTTGTCAAATTAGCTCTTATACCAACATTTGATTAGAAAAGTCATTAGGCATGGACATTTGAAATACTTAATCGACGTATCGAACTTATTTACCCGACAAAAAGGTTAACCGCATAATCGAAAATGATTAACCGAGCGACATTAATGTTAGGTGTGGTTTGCATTTGAGAGTGCATGAGTTGAACATTAAGTACCATATCGCAATAAATATAGTGCATAACGTGGTATATATACCGGATTGGTGGCACGTAACATTGAAAATTCTTTTTTGTCACAAACAAGTGTTGCCAAAACTACGTATGTGTCCACTCAGAAAGGCAATGGAGGGATATTCAATCGGGTCGCTGACATATCGGAAGTTTCATTAAGATGGCGTCGTTACTGATCAATGAAGCATGCGCGTTCATAAGGACGTGTTGGAGTGCCGAAACACAACATAGTATGAGAGCCGATGGTTTGAGGAACCATTACACGATGCGAGAGTGACCGAAGTAAAGGCTCCTTGAGGCTTGGGGATATGTAAGTAGCCCAACCTCACTGCTAGATGCGCAGCTTGCTCTCCTACGTTGTTGATGCTCAAGATGGCTTTAGCTGGTGGCGCAGCCTCACCAACTGGAAGTGGAAGCAGCCTGGCTAACTGTAGAGCTTCTTTAGTATGCTCCAAATGAAGGTTGGAGGAAATGCTCGCCAAGGGGGGATCTGCTAGGTGTGGCTCGCATTTGAGAGTGCGTGAGTTGAATGATAAGTCCCACGTTGCAAGAAATATGGCGTATAACGTGCTATATATGGGATTGGTGGCACGTAACATTAGGAATTTCTTTTGTTACAAGCAAGTGTTGTCAAAACCACGTATGTGTCCATTTCGAAAGACAGTGAAGGGATGTTCAATCGGGACACTGGCACATTAGAAGCTTCATTAAGTTACGCCATTACAGAACAATGAAGCACACGTTCATGGAACGTGTTAGAGTGCCGAAACACAACAATTAACCGATCATGATTCGGTCGGTTAACGATTAACAATTTTGTGGAATTGAAAATTAGGATTTGCTTCTTACTTTCAGTTTTCATAGACCGAAAACTCTCCTAAAAACATGTTTTAAATTACATCCCTGTTTTTTATTTTCTATAAAAAAAAAATTGAAATTTAAGCTTAATCGCATGTTTTTTTAACCAAAACTATTTTCTTTTTTATTTGCAGTTTTTTCTGCAAATATGTTTAAACTAAAATAGACATGTTTTTCAAAACTTGTTTTTGAGAAGGGACTGTTATGTATTTTGAAAATTAAAGAGGGTGCTCTAAAAAAGTTCCCTTTGTAAAATTCGGTTAACCATTAACTGATTTATTTTACAAAAGCCCGACCCCAAACCCATTAACCCCAACCCTAATCCATCGACTATTATATTATTTGATTTATTTGTTATTTTAGATTTTCTCATGTGGTTCGTTTACCTCATAAAACTGAAAACCCCTAGATTTAGAAATTTCAACTCATTTTCAAATCGATCGACCCGATTTCACCATGTTGCTTCTTGTTTATTGCCGTGTGGCACCGCCACTTACTTGCTTTTGTGGTGCTTGTCGAATTGAGCTGCGGTGAATGCTAGGAAGAGAAAAGAATGTGAGTTTATATTTAATGGTTTAAATTCAGTTGTATGCAAACACAAAGTAGGTGCACTGGTGTGATCTATGAATACTTATTCTTGGACCTTTGTATGTTTCACTATTGGCATGACGATTGAATGATATATGAATACTTGTACACTAATATGATAATATTCTTGACTGAAGCTATATTGATAAAGGTAGTGTGTGTGTTGTGGAATTATAATCAATTGTAAGTGTTGCTTTAAGTCATGGTTTAGTCAATAATGATGGACAAATCTTTGTATTTTTGCTGCATAAAAAAGGAAAAGAATTTTGAGCTTTAAAATGAATACTCACTTTTCCGTGCAAATCTTGATGCCACAAAATAAAAGGTAGTACGGTTAAAAGAGCATATGCATTGTCATAGTACTTTATTCAGAGTTTTGTTGATAATGTTCGAAATGTTCAGTTCATAATGTTTCTATGCAACTCTTAGTGTTTGAAATGTTCAATTCATAATGTTTTTTCCACAATGTTTCGGTTTATAATTCAGTTCAGTTCATAATGGTTCATTTTATTAGATCAAGTGTATTGGCAGTGGGGTTAAAAGAGAAAATTTGAAAAAAAAAAAAAAAAAACCATGGAAATTAGGATCCGCCCCTATGGAGTATACCACCAATGAATGTGTTTGATGACAGCAAATATTTATTTTGTTACTAATATTTTTCATTGAGTATTTGCAAATTTCAGGGGAAAAAAATAATATTCCGATCTAAATGTCAAAACAAACCATTTACTTTTATTACCCAAGTCAACTCATTGTATTAGTCCTATTCATCTCAAAAATCAAGAGCCACACTAATACAGTATCTCTTCCTCGTTCAAAACACCATACACATACAATATATTCACAATGACAAGTTCAAAGTACATGGATATTTCCATTCAGATCCTATATTTTCCTCTCCTACTGTTTCTCTCCTACCCCTGCTATTTCTTCCTTACTCTTATTTTCTCTGTCAACAACTTTATATAATCAAAATCATATCACTCATTTTAATGATCGGATTCACTTCATACTGTTATCACTTCCAACTTAAAACCACAACCATACTTCCGATCAAACACAAATACCAATCAAGCATAGTGCATCACCATCCACGCCAAACACTTCTCATTCACAAAAATAGTAACAAAACAAAGTTTGCATTCACTCATAACAAATTCTCATAGTCGGATTCAAAATACAGGAACCAGGCTCCATTCATTCATCACAAACGCAAACTCATTCATTCATTAAATTTCCATGTCTTGAATTTTACCACGGAGTCATCAATATCACACAACAACTCATTCATTCATTCATCATAATGCAAACTCCTACAGCACCCACAGGTCTCGACGACGACAACTTCGAATCAACCAAGCAGTCGACAAATACCATTGGCATCTCCTTAATCACTCGACTCGCCATCACAAACCAAATCTCCAAGTGGCTAACGCAAGGCAGCGAGCTTCGTTTTCAGAATGACTGCTTCAAACTCATGCAAATCTGAAACCAGATCCCGACAATATCATCACCTTGAGTAGCAGTAGTAAATGTAGGAACTCGACGCCAGGAGATAAACTCGACACTGTATAGAAATTAACGAAGACGAAGACTCACAGTAACATCACAGGTGCGCAACCATCGCTAGCAATCTTCCAGCAAGCTCCAAATCAAATCATCAGACATCAGCAATCTCGAATGGCATCGAGCTTTCGTTCAGATTCAGATGCCACTTGCCAAATCGGCGATGCATGGGAAAGATAAAGCGTCATCGATCTTCTATATCACCGACGATGGAAATTTGCGACAGATTTAAAATAAAAAATGATTTTTTTGGTGAAGCAATTTTCGAGGAGGGAGACTTATGAAGTGAAGATACAGGAGGATTCTTATTTTAGTTCACGCGGTCTATAAGTTTGGTCAAAGCAAGTACTAAATAATGGAGATAGGAATTTTCTAGGCCCCTTGTTTCATTTATTTTGCAAATTGAATATCATTATTTATTTTGTGTTTTTTTAAAGCTTTTATCTAGGATTGAACTACGATCTGTAGTTTGAAAAATGGATTAATTAATTTAAAGGACAAAAATTCGTATATTTTTAGCCTCAAGGACACGACCTCAATATTTTAACTACAAGGACAAAGATTCTCCTGTTTGAAAATTTTTCTACTTTGGGATATAGTCGAGGCAAGATAATTAAGCATAGGATTAGAATAGTCAGTTAGTGAAGAGTCACAAATTTACGGGTTTGTAAATGTTTGTTTATTTAATTCTAGTAGTTATCTTGGAGGTACAGTAGGAATTACGGGATAGTTGTCGAAACTACATTTTACGTTTTCGCATTTTTTATATATTGGTTTATCTTCAAAATATTTTTAAAAGTTTTTCCTAGCAACCTCATTAGATATCACTTGTAAGATCGTAAATATACCCTTGAGGGAGGGGATGAATATGGTATTAGACATGTCTACTTATGGTAATGCTTTTTTTGAGGGTTGGTCCATAGCTAGGTCACCTATGTTTAACGGAGATGATTATGCATATTGGAAAGCTAGTGCTATCCCTCTTTAAAACTAAGCAGCTTTCGAACGAATTTCGACATTTGGATGAAGATGAAATGGTTCAAGGACTTGAAGGCATGGTTGGAAGGACAATGGAAGAGGCTTCGAGGAAATGGAGTGCAAAAATAGGCTAAGACACAGATTGGTACTAACCTCTTTTCAGGTCGTTACCGATATGAAATTCTAGCACTTAGGTTAGCTCTAAAACTATGTTCAAGGGATGGTTGGCTAAAGCGATCGTCCTAGGGTCCATTTTTGAAGAGCTAGGTGAACAGCTCCAAGAAGCTCTAAAGAAAAGGACAAGTACTGAAGGTGTCATAACCTTTCAACAATGACTCGATTTCTAAGGCAAAAGTGCTCGAAACTTGATGGATCGAAGCAAAATGACAAAGTGGAAGAAGATGGGATGATTTGAAGTCAACAAATCATATCTGTACCAAATCAGGTTGGTGCCGACATGATTTTATCACTCTAAGGACATCATCTTTCCTCCTACTTTTTCAGATCTGAAGTTTGAAATGGTATTTCATGATCTAGCAACTTCGTTGGGCGATTCTACTATAAATATGAAGCCTATAGCAATTTGGAGAGAACTTTTGGCCATTCTATTCTTTACTTCTTTCACTACTCGAATTCATCACTAAGGAGGCTAGTTTCTAATGTTCTTAGCTGTTTTGAACTATAAATCCTTGTACTTATGATAAAAACATTCGACAATAAGATTAAGTAGATGCAGGCCACAGATTAGCCAAACCATTATATAATCCATGTGTTTTCTACTGTTTATTTGTTGATCATAGTTAGATCTACTCTCTTCAACTCGAATTGGAGTGTTATGGCACCATTTGACCCAATATTTTTGGTGCTTTCACTGATAACATAGCTTCTCAGATGTAGAAATATCTATCTATTATGGATTAGAGCGTCCAGGAGTTAGATCCATAAGGTTTTATCTAAAGTTTAACGAAATTTCATATTGGAAGTAATGACACCAAGGAGATCTGGAAAATCTGGAGTAGAAAAGATGGACCTTCTCACTACAATGAGATACTAGCCATCCGACAGTCGCATTTGCCAGGATCATCTACTCCTCAGGAGATGGTTACAAAGGTGGAGTTTGACAAGATGACGGTGGAGCTGAACCAAAGGATGACAGATAGACAAAAGACTCTCCTTGACAAGATGGATGCTAGCATTGCCTTATTGTCCCAGTACTCTGAAAGACCTAGGAGGAACAGAAGAGAAGCATCACCTTTTGGTTCACAAGAGGAGAATTTATCTACTTTTGTAAGAATGGAAGGGATGCGAGTCAAAAGATAAAGAAGCAGACGACCATAGCAACATGGATGAATGCTGAAGGAAGTAGTTGAGCCTCTGCTAAGGGAATTTATACTGGTACCGATCAGAATCTGGTCAATACCAATCTGAATATGAGGAGCACAGAGGGGCTATGGCCCGAAGTTGTCAATTTGTTGGATTTTGCAGATTATTTGCAGGATATTGGCAATAAGGATGGACCAAATGCTAAATTTCAAGATGATGGCACTCAAGCGACTCCCGAATTTGTCAATTTGTTGGATTTTGCAGACGATTTGCAGGATATTGGTAATAAGGATGGACCAAATGCTAAAGTTCAAGATGATGGCACTCAAGCGACCGCTGTAGGACCGACGAGATGTACTTAAAGAAGTTTCGCGGGAGTGGTTCTCCTAGAGACTGGAGAATTTAAATGTCAACAAGCAAAACGAGACCATTTGTATAGTCAAACACTTAACCCAACTTTTGATGGTCATTTTTCAGATCATTAGGCTAGTGAGGAGAATTTTGCTGATATAATAAATCGACTAATGGAAGAGTACCATTGGAAAAAGGATGAAGATTGGGGTTCAGTACCTAATAGAACCCCGTTTAAGGAAAACATCTTGTGGGTAGAATATCCTAGGAGGTTGACAATGCCTTCAATGCCATCATACAACAGGAAATTTGACCTCGAGCAATATTTATCCAAGTATGAGTGGCACATGAATAGTGTTAGAGTAATGGATGTGGTTTAATGCAAGTATTTGCCTATCTTTTTTGATGGAGTTGCATAGATGTGGTTCACTCGGCTCATGCCGAAGTCCATCTCGACTTTTAATGAATTAGCTAAGAAGTTTTTAGGGCATTTCAGGTTCCATACTACTCGGTCCAAGGATGTGATGTCCTTGGGCATTTCTTAGGGACCTGAAGAGTCATTGAAGGACTTCCTGAGCAGTTTTAATATTGTAGTTACTGAAGTAAATAATCCAAATGAGGATATGATTTTGATGGTTTTGGGTCCAAAGGATACATCTAGAAATAGATTTTGGAAAGCGGCTGAGGATGAAGCAGCCAACTACCATAGAGAGTTCCACCAAAAGGCTAATCAATTCTTGTGCTTGGAAGAGGCAAGCCAGGTTACCAGAAAGACTGGTGGTGGATAGTCAAAGGAAGTTATTCAAAGTAATATAGCTATTAAACAGACCGGTGAGAGTGTTGGTAATGTAACCGTGAAAGTTGGAAATTCTAGTAACCAGAGGAAGAGAAATCATGACACCATGGATAGATGAAATGATTCCAAAAAACATTCAAGGAACATAAGACCAGAAGAGTACATGCCTCTGAACAATACACTTGAAAATAGGTAACTTTCCATGCAAGGCATGGGAAGACATAAGAAGCCACCTTGGAGGGAGGCATCTAAGGTAGAAAAGCACTCTAGGAACTATTATCGCTTCCATGAAACTCATGGGCACAATACGAACGAGTGCAAGCATCTTATAGATTTCATTGAAGAGTTGATACATAAAAAGAAATTGTAGCAAAATGCTAGAGAGTCATAAGATGGCTGTGTAATACTTTAAAATTTTATATATAACTTAAATAATGATAATAAATTATAATAAATAAATTTAGAATTTTATTAGAGAGTATTTTGGTAGAAGGGAAAATGTTAATTTTTACAGATTGTTGAATTGCTGACGAGAGTCACACCATTGCGCATCTCTCGTTTTTATAGTCGAGATGGAGTATTAATTTGTTTAAATCGGATGTCATATGAGCGAGATATCATTTATTTAATGAAGTGGGTTGGATTTGTGTATGAGCAGCGGGGTATTGTAGGTTAAATTAGGCCGGGTTTGAAATTCGAATTCAAACTAACACACCATTTCAATTTTTTCCTCCTATTTTTTTTCAAAACCACGTGCATTTTGTTTCCCATTCTTCTTTTTTTTATTTTCCTGAAACCTGATAACCCCTTCTTCCTCCTTCAATCAACCAAACACAAAATCCTCAGTTCTCAACGAAATTCGACGAGACAAAGTATGTTAGAATCGTATTGAGGCTCTTTATCATCTGGAATAGGAATCAGAGGCTATTGCAAAGATTTTATTTTTTAGAAATTCGGCAAAGTAGAGGAATTGGGTTCTTTTGCTCGGCAATTAGTGAGGTGGCTTCTTTGATTCTAGTATAATGCTTTGATAATCTTATAAGATAGTTTAGGGCTAATATAGGATATAAATCTAATATATACTAATGTGATAGTAGTGTTAGAAATTGAGTAGGAGAAAAGAACATAGTTTATCATAGAAAATCAACAAAAGCAATTTTGGCACCAATTTTGTTTTGAAACTTGATATAATCCCAATTTAATGTATGTATTAATGTTAGGACCTTAGAAACTGACTAACTGGTGATGAATGACCATTAGAAATAATAAAAAAAATTCGAAGGAATGAAATTTGGCAACTAAAAATATACAAAACATAAAGAAATTCTAGTAATTAAGAAGTGCACAGATGTGTTGGTGGGTGCACACCAATCCACCGATGTACGATCTAGTTTTGGGTATTTTGGGGGTTTTAATTCCAAATTTGATGTGCATTGTTTCAATCTTTACTTGGTGTTTCCTAGCGACTCTATAGTGATAGCTCAACTTGAATCGCTGTTGTTTGGATGCATACTTAAAGATGGGAATGAATTATGGATGTTGAGACTGTAGTTTTGGAATGACAAGCAAATATTTGAACCGTACATGGATGTGTAGCTTGGTAATAATGATGTACAAAGGTGATGTATAGTTCTGGATAAATATATAAATACATGGGACTTGGCGATAATTGAGAAATATGATTGTGGTGTGTATATATATGGCTTTAGACCATGTAGATTGATGATGCGGTACACGTGTATGTGTATATATAGTTTTGGAACGATTAACGTATACCTGAATCTTGTAGTGCACGCGGTGGGTCCTTGATTCATGATATTAACGGGCGTTCTTTTGTAGAGCAACAGGGCTTGTCCAAGAGTTTTGTTGTGGGCAAAAGTTGACCAATAGTGCATGTGACGGGTCCAGGCATAAGTCCATTTTGTACTATCCTTTACCGCTGCTGGTGAGACCGAATAGTGGTTGTAGACGTGTAATCCTTTACCGTAGGTCGTGAGGTCGAATTATGTATAAGGGATCCTTTATCATAGGTGTTCGGGACCGGATCAAATTTGGATAGTATAATATCATTCTTAGAATGGCGCAGGTGGATCCTAAAGTTATTATACTTATATTTAAATCATGTTACATCACTGCCACGGTAGCATATAAGTTTTAGACTGGCTTTACTTGCTCAGATATATATATCTAACCAACTCATATATTTCCTTTATCGATATTGTTCAGGTTAATGGAGTCTTGAGTCGTGATGGATCAGGTGGCATGATCTGTATATATTGTAAATATTATGTGTAAATATTGTGCATAACTTGTATCTTAAAAACATGATGTGATAGCATGTGTTGAGTTAATTTTGTTTGGATCGTACGGGCTTATGTTATGGTATCAGATATGTAACTAAATATACACAGATATATATATACATATGCGCACACACACATATTTGTGTGTATGATATTTTATGTGACCATATGCTATGAAACTCTGAAAGTTATCAGTTAGTTTAGCTTTTGTCTTATGCTCTCTTTATATCAATGTGTATTATATTCTAAAGAATCGCCATTTCAGGACTTCGTTGTGTGGTTACGAGGTTCAAAAATGGTGGATTGTTACATTTGGTATCAGAGCATGCGTGTGAGTACACCATATCCTATTCTGGTTTCTGATTATTTAGTTATCCATTGAGGAGTTGCCAATGAATCTCACTTACAGATAACCGAAGTATGAATAATTCAGAGGAAACTAGAATGAGGACTAATATTGGTGGTGTAAAAATGCCCCCTTTGGTTCTATAGGGTTCTCCAAGCAACTGCTCAGACTAGTACTATTACCACCTCCGTTGAACCAATTGTTTAACGACCCACTTTTTCATACAGTTTAAGCAGACAATAAACAACACACGACCCACTTAAATTGAACGGAAATGTAGATAATTAGGGAAAAAGAAGAAGAAAGAAGATAGGAAGAAAACTAAGCAACATAGAATCTAACAACGGAAAGGATAATCTATAATATACAACAACACAAAAGCAAATTGTAATATATGTATATACACACATCTATCAGAGTATACTCACCTATTTCAGCCTGGACAATTATAACAACCTATCCTCACAATTGCTGATAAATACACAATGAATGCAACATAAAAATAACCATATACATAGATATGTTCCTGGGCCTCCAACTCGTCTTTTGAAGCTCCAAAGCATCCAATTAATCTGTAATATGCTTGGTCTGACCCGAGTAGTATAGTAAAATAACACCCAAGTAAGTCCGGAAACCCAGCGTGAGAAAACACACATCATTTGAATTTTACTATTTAAAAAATCTTTTGAAAATAAATGTATCTCGTAAGACCATGCCGTACGTAAACATGGACGGACTTTTATCTTACGATAACCAAACCATTTATATGAAATTCTCTGATATTATAATAGTGTCTAAGATACAAATACTTATTAATCATAGTCGAAATTGTTACATTAATTAAATTCCAACATAATAGGTTCTACAACCAAACATGTAAAGGCACGTATTGAAGATTGGATTCCACACTATGATATGGTAAGAAACTACCTTCTGAAGGTACGTCTCTAAGTAAAATGCACTGGGGTCTGACAAGAACACCTTGTACCCCTATCACACAGGACTGTCCTACTACTTGACTAGTAGTATCGAATATGATCTCCCCTTTAGTTAATAGGCCCCGTAGCATACATGAGTAGATAACAATCGATCTATATTTGGAATGACCACACCCTGGTTGAAGTAACCAATTTAGCTCTGCTGCATTCCCGATTTTTGTTATTTTGCGGTTGATGAGGCTCGAGGCTACGTTTTACCTTTATACAGCACTTCCCACTTGGAATGCGAATACTTTCCTCCAAGCAATAATTCAATACCAACATTCATCCATACAAGTTTATTCTGGGACTGAACGAAATGCTTGTGAGCTCCATCTTCAATTCCGTCATATTGAAGACGACTTCACTTCGAAATGCATGAGTTGGATCAAAGTGGTTTCCAGATAACATATCTAATCTCGGTCTCTTTGAAGTCGTTTGAGAAATAAACAGTCAAAGATAAGAGCGGAGATAACCTTCTAAATATCAGTGGATGTATTTCCTTATCATTTGTCCTAGAAGAACGAAACGAGATTTATATGCGCAGTGCAACATTATCGGAGATGAATGTGTCATATATGTTTCTCCTAGATATTTCCAAAGTTGCGTTTTTGGGTCCATATTTGATAGTCGGTTACTTAACAATGGAATAAATAAACATCCAAATAGGGGATTTAATTCCATAAGGAAAGACCAACATTAGTTAAGCACAAAAGCAAACACTAGCCTCTTAAATTAATCTTCTCATTAATTAAAATCGCCTTATGATACTTACATAATATACTTTTACAAAGATATATTCACAAATCCCTATATTTTTAAAACTAAGAAAGTATCTATATACTTATTTCAACGGTATAAGTATATTCACAGAACGAAAGAAGATTCCCTTTTTGCACAATTCTAGAACCATTTATAAATTCCTTTATGGATTTCTAAACACGTTTATGACTATTTTATAAATCTCTTAAAATCATTTATAATCTCTTTTATAAATTAAATTACTTATAAATTCTTTTTACACATTTCTAAAATCATTTATAAATCCTTTATAAATCCATAAAACCATTTGTGAAACTTCTTTTATAAATTTATAAACCCATTTTCTTAAATTCGTTTATAAATATCTAACCATTTATAAAACTCTTTCACCTTTTAAACAATCTCCCTTAAATCTTCAAACCATTTTATAAAATTCCCTTATAATATCCAAGTCTATTTATAAAACTCTATTTATGGGTCTCGAAAACATTTATAAATAATTAAAAATCATTTAATTCAGATACTAATTGTTAACAAAATTCATTTTTATATATAATAATTATTTACTTCAAAACATCTTAAAAATAATGATTAATAATTTCAAAACATTATCAAATAAACAATAATAATTAACCTTTACCATTATTATACATAGTAATAATTAATTTATAAAACTTTATTAATAAATCATTAATATTAATTTCATGCCATATTTATTTCTAAAATAATTAACTTTAAAAATATTAAATATTGGTAAATAACTTTAAAACAACATTAAGTATAAATAGATAATTCTTAAAAAAATATTAAATAAAAATAACCTCAAAATAATATAAAGTATATAAATCTTAAAACTATATTAAATATATTAAATATATTAAATAATTTTAAAAACAATATTAAATATAAATAAGTAATTTTTAAAACAATATTAAATATAAATAAGTAATTTTTGAAAGAAAACATTTCTAATGACTTAAAAAAACAGATAATAAAGTTGGAGTGAAATAGAAATTAAATCCTTAAAAACAAAATATTTCCAAAATCCAATTCTAGATTTAAAATCATTTCATATTTCAAAATCAACGCCAACCCCAAATGGCAATTTATAGTATTTAAAAAATACTAATTTAAGGCCAATAGCTACCAATTGCTCAACAAATATTGATATTGATTTTTTTATCACAACGAGGTTTAAGTTTCGAACTTATAACAATGTCAAATAATCAGTTTGATATTCAATGATTCATATAATAGGAATATTTTTGAAATTAATATCAATGATGGCAAGGAATCTCGTTGGATCCCTCCAACATGTCCCCCTGCATCATAACTCATATATTTATTGCTTTCTAAAGCGACAATTCATCAAAACTAGATAATCAACATATAAATATCCAAATATCCAATCATTAATTTCATCGATTATATAATATTTCTACTTAACCAAAAAGCTAAGATTAACTCACAATTATTCCAATTGTCGCCAATGCATTTCTGTTTGGAACTGAAATCGAACAACATTCGATTTTAGCCCAAATTTTGAATGTCTCCAAATTCATCTAAACCAGTTCACTGCAAAGCTTTCGTCGTTACGAGTGCAACACAATAACCCGCACCTCGATTGGACCTCGCATGAGAGACGTATCACATTTATAAGATTATGATTTAAATAATATAATTAAATCCACCAATTACAACATTATTGACTAATTACAACTTTAACCTTTCTCCCTCCATCAAATAATTCCCTCCATGTGCACAAGTACACCATGGCCATGCATTCTTCTTCCCTTAGCTCCTCTGTTCCTAAATGATTCCCAAATCCGATCACTGCGTTGAACTCCGCGACCAAATCTCCATCACCTCTGCACCACCAACCAATGCCCAAAGCTCCCTTTAAAATCGTGACTTATGACCTATAACATGTCGACCCCCAAGGTTGTGTTCCCTCCAAGCTGCTGCACACCTCCAAAAATCGGCCCTAAGTGTCGTTCAACATCCTGAATCCAAATGTCACCTCGATTTCGACGATCATCGACTGAATTGAATGAAAACCCTAACCATAGCTCCTATCCATTTACTGTTGAACTCCTCAATGATGCCTCGACTGTGACGACCCGCAAATCCGTACCCTTTGAATCGACAATAAAACACACATGTCCGACCCAAAAAGCACAGACTAACGGAAAGTCACGAGAAAGATAAGAAGTAGAGAAGAAAAGAAAGAAAGAAGAGAGAACCAAACAAAACAATATAGAATCTCACATCACAACGAAAATATATAATAATGATCTTTACAAAACAGAAATTGTATATACATACATCAATCAAAGTTCAAAAATCAAGCACCAATCATCATCCTGGACAGTTATAATAACATGTCCTTACAATTGCTGATAGTATCAAACAACAATGCAGCGGATAATAAAAAGATATGTGTATATGAAAATGAAGATCTCCAGTTCACCTGCTGAAGCTTTATAGGCACCAAATCTGAATCTAGAAATATACTTGATCTGGCCCGAGCATTGAAAAAGAAGAACGCCTGGATCAGTCTGGTAAATCAACGTGAGAAACACACTCAACTGAATTTATTAATTTACCTAAACTTTTCCTTTCAACACAAAAGTATTTTGTAAGTCATGCCCACACATAAACACGAACATGTTTTTACCTTACGATAACCAAAACGTTTCATATCAAATCATCTTATATTATAATAGTGTCTAGTATACAAATAATGTTAAAATAGCCTAAATTGTTACCATTATTAAATTCTAGCATACTAGGCTCTACAAACAAAATGCCAGGCACATGGTGGAGTTTGGATTTCCATACAAACGACCAGGTGAAGGGACTACCTTCTGATGGGTACACCTCTAAATGGATGTCTCAAGGCACAATAAATCTTCCCTCTACCAACACAAGACTGGCCTACCTCGATAACTAGGTAGTACCGAATATGTCATCTCCTGGTCATTACCGACCTTTCCGAGGGCCCTCATAGCATAAAAGTCACATTAATTTACATCCCGAACGTCATAGCGGGAAGAAATATATCTAAAAGAGGATGATCCTATCCTAATTGGGAATGATCCACTTAGCCTTGTCGCATCTAACCATTTTTTGGTTATTTTCAATTGATGAGGCCTGAGGTAACAATTACCTTTCATATATCATATACCACTTCACTTTGAATGTCATATTGCCATTTTCGTTAACTATTAATTGTCTTCCACAAAAATACAACCCTTGAGCTTGTATGCCTCAAGGAGGGTGTTAAACTAAAGAATTTGCCTTCCACGCCAACACTGACGTAAGTTTGTAAAAACCAATATACGTAATCTTAGAAATGCAATGTCAGACAAACATCCATACAAGTTGTCCAGGAACACGACAAACCGAAGGTACTTTTCTACCACATCGTGTCGGAAAATCCTTAGGATTAGTAGCGACAGCCCTTGCATTGGATATTTCATAACAAAGAGGCTACTGCTACAATATGTATATTGGGATTTTAACCCCAAAAGATCAACAAGCAGCCCTCCACTACGAAAATCCTAAATATCAATATCATCACAACCTACATAATCGAACGTAAATACATTAGTCCGAAGTGATTTTCAGATAAATCGATCCCGGTTTCTTTGCACCAACAACGCAAAAGTATTTCTCAACCTCATAAGGAAATTAAGTCTCACGGACTTATCACGTCTCCAACTTTCAATTTGCTATCCTTCGGTCAAGAAGGAAGCTCGATAGATTGGAGTAATACTTCGCACCACACGAATCAACATCCTCAACACAAACGATAATCAAGCATACAAAGATGGCTACATACTAAGTATACGACTAAATAGTTCGCACATCGAGTCGAGGAATTAAAATGGCCAAATTTGATAGCCGGTTTTTTTGACTATCAAAGCAAACAACAAATATTTAGCACCATAAGCAATTACTAGGCCCTTTTAATTAATCTTAATTAAATCACTTTCCAAATATTCACTTAGAAATTATCTTTAAAAAAGATATAATTCCATAACCATTTCAACATTTTATTACTTGGAAAACATTTTCATATACATAAACAGTATAAGCATATTCATAAATCTCTTTAGGAAAGCTTAATATTTTTCAACACACGCTTTATTGGATCAAAATGAATGTTGCGTAAAACATCGTTACGACGACCCAAGATCATTAGTATATGGATTCGAAAATTAGATAGATATATAAATCCCATATACTATACAAATATCTCCTTTCGAAAATCATTTACTATAACAAAAACGTTATAGTCCATGTTCTCCTTACTTCTTGAAAACGTCTATTTCAACAACGAATGTTGAAATCTATGTATTCGATGCTCACATCTTTTAAAACATCTTCAAACCATTTAACGCTATTTAAAAGATCACTTTTCAAAACGTTTATTTATCTTAAAGGATTATTCACTGTCTAAAATCGTGAATATAATTCCTAACCAAATTCATTACTTTTACATATTTAATTAAAAGATTATTCACCGTCCAAAATCATGAATGAAATTCCTTTGATAACTTCTATAATTAACTTATCAAAATAAATTGATTTCACGTTTATGAAACCATCATTATAATTCACATTTCTATTTTATAAAAACTTCTATATATTAAATTCCTTTATTAACCAATCTCATTTATATTCTCATTTTATATGCCAAATCCAATTATAACTTAGTTTATTTATAAATCTCTTTATATACAAATTCATTCTTTTCAAGTCTTATTATTTATAAAATCCATTATAAATCCATTTCTAAATTTCAATTCCAAATCCATATACAAATTTGATTATAGATCCATTTCTAATATTTATGAAACACCATTTATAATAAGTCAAAAATCTCAATTTAACTATTTTACAAAATAGTTATCTCCATATCCCAAAAATCATATTTTGATATATTTCACAAAAATCATAATTTCATATTTCACAAAAATCATAATTTTTATAACATAAAAATTATAAATTATTATTTATTTAAAATAAATTCATTTTCTTAGCAATTCAAAAATTAATAAAACATCTATTTTCAAAATCACTTTGAAATCCCCTTTTAATTTGAGAATCATCACTTTAACATTTTTGAAATTCCAAAATATGGCCTAATGCTACAACATCACTAAATAAGGTGATTCACATCAATCATATCAATCATCGCATCCAAATCAACATATATCACATGATAACAGCATATATCACAATATTTGTAAATAAAAATCAACATTGGTGAGGAATCTAGTTCAATCCCTCCAGCCTGTCACCTACAATAAATATACATATTAGAATATATGTATAATGTCCGCTTCGAGACCGACGCATGTACAAAAGGTTACCCGCTCATACAAGGGAACATATAGGGTCTCATCTGCTCCAATAGGTAGGAATATATCCAAACCAGTCAAATATATATATATATATATATATACATACATACATACATACATATAATATATCATACATCGCCCAAATAATCATTAATCAGCATAAAATAGATTTATTCTCGCTTATATAAAAATATAGGCAAGACGGAAAGAGTGAATTGTGCTCACTTTGATTCCAATAGACGTTGCGGCATTTTATTCCAAATAAAATTAAACAGGCGTTTAATTTTACCCAAAATTTTCTATAGCTCCAATCAACTCCAAACCAGGTCTAAAATGTAGTGCTTGTCAATATGATCCCAACACAATTTGTTTCGTCACGACCTCGTATGAAGAAGTTATGCTATTTTAAACTTTATACAATTTTATATAAATGCATTTGCAGTTTTTATTTATTTTTAAACCTCGAATTATTGTTAGCCGTTAGATTTTTTCTTCATCAGATCTGGGCTGCGTGCTGTTTTCTTCTCCTTCACGTGAAACCCCAGGCTAGAAATCGCGTATGTAAGAACCCATGCCTCCATTTTTTATTGATTGTCGCGGCCTCCATCATCCACTAGGTGATGACCAACGACCACTGTATCGAAGCCCTAGCCGAGCTCTACAACCGCCTTTAAACACATGAAGCTCGGCCGTACCATCTTCTCGAAAATTGTGTCCAAACGTGTGGTCTTTGAACTTAAATTTCCGCCACATCGTTGCTTGATAATCCGTTATCACCGTTGGATTCGTAGATCTCGTTGTGCTCTACAACATTGTAGTTGGAGGTATTTGTTAATTCTCAATGGATCGGCCGAAAATCGAGGAGGAAGAGAACAAAAAATCTGGCCATTGAATCGTTTAGTGGTGGCTAGGGTTAATGGGTCTAGGGTTTGGGAAAATGAACGTCTTATATAGGCAATTACAAAACACTACACACCCAAAATATTTTCGAACTCCAATCGAAGCGTGGTACCTGGCATTTATAATGTTTTACCCCTATCTTAAACACAATGGAATATATATCGAATGCCAATTCTATCGTATTTGGAAGATAGGTTTTCGAATCGACTTATTTTAATTCAAATTTACTTAAATAAATTTCTACATGTTTCAGCTTCGCACGACCAAACCGTAAGTTCGATTGACACGAAATTTAAAATCCTACAATAATATAACATTACGGATCTAATGGAACTTGTTTCATCGAAATCCGAGACCGTGTCAAAAATGACTATTTTTACGCGTTAATTAAATATTGAAATATTCAATTTCTACGAATTTACTTTTAAATCAATTTAAAAGTTTATTAACATCATTCTAATTCAAATAGAATTTAATTCAACATTATAAATCATTTTTATTTACATATAATTCAAAATCCAATTATTTCCATGGTTTCAAATATTAAATTAACAATTTAATTATCCAATTAAATCCTTATATTTGAAATATAAGTTATTCAACTTATAAAATTAACTATTGTATATTTAAAATCAATTAAATATACGAATTTCAAATAACTGAAATTCTGGGTCGCTATATTCTCCCCTGCTTAAAAGAATTTCATTGTCGAAATTACCAAGTAAGAAAAAGCCACAAAATCCATAAATTTTTCAAAACAATTAGTTCAAACCAGATGTCAAATTCATTAGTTAAATTTCTTACAAAGACTTTTCTAAGTTTTCAATCCATACTTAGTTATCTTTTCAAAACCAACTAATATCGTTTAACCTTTATAACTCAAAATCAACATTTTAATTATCATAAATTTTTCCAATTTTATCAAAAAAATTCTAACGCCTTAAATTTTCAACTTTTTTCCATAGCCTCCTTTGCGTGGTTCAATCTGGAAAAAATCATAATATATGTATCACAAATATATATCTCATCTTCGAGGATGAGGCATCTCGTAAAAAAATATATAAAAGTTCGATATGTAATCTGAGATATGTACCTTATATATTATTAGCGAGCATATCCGACTAATATAGCGAGATCCAATTGCGAAGCATACGCCATCCGCACCTACTAAACAATCAACAAACAAATGAGAAACATGTATATATGGAAAGTAATATCAATATACAACATATATCAATACAACAACTATATATGCCAATAAAGCAATGCAATTAATAAGCAAAAAATTCAACCATCAAACAACTATCATCCAATTAACATCTAACAAACCAATATTTATCCAATCAATCCATAACCAATCAGTATACATTCATTTCTCATTAATATTCAGTAAACTGGTTTTCGATTTATTCACATTTGATTCATTAACATTGGATTTTACTAACATTCATTTTCACTTAGTTTACATTCACTAGTTTACATTCAAGTTAGTTCACTTCCAAATTAAATCAAATTCAATTCTATTTAAATTCACTTACTTCCAATTTGAATTCAGTTATTTTAGCTTTCAATTTTATTGATTCAGTTTCATTAGCTCATTTCTTTTTCTTTATTTGAGTTACATTTCATTTTCAAAGATTGTTTCCTTTAAACTTAACTTAGAATTTATTTCTAAAGTCATTTTATTTAACTTTTACTTAAATAAAATTTCATATCACTATTCAAATTCAGATTTTGTTTTGCTTAACAATTTTTTTTAACCATTTTAATATTTGGTTTTACTTACATTTTCCCATTTTATAAGTTATACGACTTATTTATCTAAACTTCCAAATTTATATTATATAATCACTTTCCACCTAAATTTAATTTCCATTTCAATAACTTATCTAATCCAATTCAAATCTAATCCAATTTATATAACTTCCCCTAAGTTAAATTTCAAACCATATATTTTATTATGCTAACTCAAATTTATTATTTCATATTATAAGTCCAAAACTCATTTACTTATATTTATCAATTACAACCTTGGATTTTAAATTCAAAATTGTTTTTCGCAAAAAAACTTCAATTTCGATTTACTAATGCTAGCAAATCCATCATACAAAAACTCACAAAATGATACTGATGATGCTGCAATCATCACTTATTATTTTCCAGCAACGGTAGTGAATTTGGTGCTTTATATTCTTTTAAAATCCTTTTTTATTTATAAATCACATTTATAAATTTTTACTTATATAATTTCACTATTTTACTTTACTTATATAAGATTCATTTCAAATTTACTTATCTTATCTAGATTTATAATAATATGACCTCTTCAAAATTTGAAAAATAACGGTCAAAATCAACGGGATTTAAATTTTCAAATTCTTAGTTTAAACCCATTTTTATTTACAACTCGTATTTATAAATATATTCGTGTTGTTTCATTTCTTATATATAAGATTATTTCACACTTGTAAATCATATTAATTATAATTCCATACTTTATAATCCATTTGCTTATATAATTTATTCTTTTACAATTTTTGTTTTTATTAAGATTATTCAAACAACTTTTGTTAACTTATGTATATTTACATTTTAAAACAACCAAACAATCAATTTATATACACTATAATGATTTTTGAAAAATAATTCCTGTATATATAAAGTATAATCGAGGTAAAATTATTTCATTTACCCAATTTAAAAATAATACCATGTCGACTAGCCTCGTGTAAGTGTTTAAAATTTCCTATCGATAACATGGGGTCCCATATACCGACCAGAATTCATAAGCCACTCAACGGATAAGTAAACACAATATAAAACATTTTTATATCACTAACAAATATGAGCTCATATATATAATACACTCAAACTCAATCTAGGGTATTACTAGCCCTATCTATAGTGAGTACACATCAAAGCCTAGGAATATACTAAACCTAAGCTCTGATACCAACTGTGACGATCCGCAAATCCGTACCATTTGAATCGACAATAAACCACACATGTCCGACCCAAAAAGCACAGATTGAAGAAAGTCATGAGAAAGAAAAGAAGAGAGAAGAAAGCAAAGAAGAGAGAACCAAAAAGAACAATACAAAATCTCAGATCCCAATGGAAAACATATAATATCATATCAATTATCTTTACAAAACAGAAACTGTACATACAAACATCAATCAGAGTCGAACAATCTAGCACCAATCATCAGCCTGGATAGTTATAATAACATGTCCTTACAATTGTCGACAATATCAAACAACAATGCAGTGGATAATAAACAGATACGTGTATATGAAAATGAAGATCTCCAGCTCGCCTACTGAAGCCTCATAAGCACCAAATCTAAACTTGTATATATACTCGGTCTGACCCGAGAATTGAAAGGGAAGAATGCCCGGATCAGTCTGGTAAACCAGCGTGAGAAACACACTCAACTGAATTTATTAATTTATCCAAACTTTTTCTTTCAACACAAAAGTATTTCATAAGACACGCCCACACATAAATATAGACATAATTTTACGTTACGATTACCAAAACATTTCATATCAAATCATCTTATATTATACAGTGTCTGGTATACAAATAATATTAAAATAGCTGAAATTGTTAACATTATTAAATTCCAGCATACTAGGTTCTACAAACAAAATGAAAGGCACGTAGTGGAGTTTGGATTTCCATACAAATGACCAAGTGAAGGGACCACCTTCCGATGGGCACACCTCTAGATGGATGTCATGAGGCACACGACATCTGCCCTCTACCAACACAAGATCGGCCTACCTCTATAACTAGGTAGTACCAAATATGTCATCCACCGGTCATAACCAACCTTTCCGAGGACCCTCATAACATACAAACCATATTAATTTACATCCCGAACGTCACAGCAGGAAGAAATATATCTAGAAGAGGATGATCACATCTTAATTGGGAATAACCTACTTAGCCTTGCTGCATCTAACCCTGCTTTGGTCATTTCTGATTGATGAGGCCCGAGGTAGCGATTACCTTTCACATATCACATCACTTTGAATGCCGCATTGCCATTTCCGTTGACTACTAGTTGCCTTCTACAAAAATATAACCCTTGAGCTCGTATGTATCAAGGAGGGTGTTCAGCTAAAGAAGTTGCCTTCTCCGCCACCAATGATGTACGTTTGTAAAAACCAATGTACGTACTCTTAGAAATACAATATCAGACAAACGTCTATACAATTTGTCCAGGAACAGGACAAACCAAAGGTACTTTCCTACCACATCCTGTCAGGAAATCCCTAGGATCAGTAGCACAACCCTTGCATTAGATATTTCATAACGAAGAGACTACTACTACTACTACTATATGTATATTGTGGTTTTAACCCTAAAAGATCAACAAGCAGCCCTCCACTATGAAAATCCTAAATATCAATATCATCACAACCTGCACAATCGAATGCATATACATTAGTCCGAAGTGGTTTTCGGATAAACCGATCCCGGTCTCTTCGCCCCAACAACGTAAAAGCGTTTCTCAACCTCACATAAAAACTAAGTCTTATAGACTTATCACGTCTCTAACTTTCAACTTGCCATGCTTCGGCCAAGAAGGAAGCTCGATAGATTGAAGTAATACTCTGCACGACACGAACCAACATCCTCAACACAAATGATAATCAAGCCTACACAAATGGCTACATACTAAAGTATACGACTAAATAGTTCCCACATCAAGTCGAGGAATTAAAATGGCCAAATTTGATAGTCGGTTATTTAACTATCAAAGAAAACAAAAAAATATTTAGCACCATAAGCAATCACTAGGCCCTTTTAATTAATCTTTTATTAATTAAATCACTTTTCAAATATTCACTTCCAATTATCTTTAAAAACGAGATAATTTCAAAACCATTTCAACATTTCATTTCTTGGAAAACATTTCCATATAATTATATAAACAGTATAAGCATATTCACAAATCTCTTTAGGAAAGCTTAATATTTTTCAATACATGCTTTGTTGGATCAAAATGAATGTTGCATAAAACATCGTTACGACAACCCAAAATACCAGTATAGGGATTCGAAAATTAGATAGGTATATAAATCCCATATACTATACAAATATCACCTTTCGAAAATCATTTACTATAACAACAGTACTATTGTCCATGCTTTCCTTACTTCTTGAAAACGTCTATGTGACGCCCCACCTCTATATCCACTCTAGCCAAGGACACTACGGTGTAATGTCGTCAACTAGCGTGGAGAATAAGGCTGTTGAGGAGCGACCATCCGTGTAATTGCTTTGTGCGAGCACCGATATGCAGATAGTACAATATGCATTTGTTTTTAGGAGGAAATCCGACATACCGATACAAACTCAAAGCTACTACACAGTGGCTATATATATTCTTGGAAACAAATATAGAAATAAACATAACATAAATCAGTCACAGACATCCATATCATAAAGGCGGAAATAGATATGAATATAACACTTAAAAGTGTGTATCAGAGTAGTGGTCAAACAAGATCCACAATATCACAAAAGAATAGCTACAAGTGCTAGACAAAAGAATATGGATACATCAATGAGTCTATATCTCCAATGTATACAACAAAAACTACTAATCTAAGTAGTTAGCCAAAAGTCAGGGTGATAATCCCAGATGTGAAGTCAAGCAGAAGCACCTGTAACATCTCGGTCTGACCCGAGTATTATTTAATAAGAAAATAATAAACGGATCAGTCTAACTATAAATATCAGATGAAATGATATAGAATAAGAGATATGACAAAAACGTATGATAACCATAAAACCATACTGTGATAAGTATGTAATTGAAAATCAGCAAGAGATTAATCAATATCACAAGAATCTTCTCAAAGATCAAAAAGAATGTCATACTCTTTATTTTTATTCATTAAAACCATAAGTATTGATCATTATATCAATGCCAATCACAAAAGTTAATGGCACACAAATTCACCAATGCACAAATATTGATAAGACTTATCAATGTAAATCATGAAAATTGGTGAAGCACAAATTATAGAAATCATCAATGGAAATCTAGAAATCACAAAAGGGAGGAGGTCTATCACAAAACGGGAGCATGAAAACTCACCAACACGTGTATCACAAAATGGAACGCTATTACATGGTTGCTAACCATTAATTTTGAGCCGAAGCTCCACAAAACGGCCCGAAGACCATGGGTCGCTACCCTACCAAATTGAGCCGAAGCTCCATAGAAACGGGGTTTAGTCTCCCTCGTAGACAAAGAGACATCGCACATTTGCTAGTCTAAATCACAAAAATGATCATCAACGATCATCAAGAAGTGTCAATTACAGTAAGCTAGTAAATATATAATCTTAGCCTCATGTCCCATAACCACCAGCTTAACTTAAATATTTACGAACAAATTGTAGATCTCCACTCGAAAATTGTCACAAGAGATTCAATCGAACAAGTCCAAGAATTAATCGGCGAAGTAAACGTAAGCTTTTCATACCACTTGTTTTACTAAGCCGTTTAATTAGATTTCTCATACGAGTGAGGTAAAGGTTTGTATATTCTAGTAGATTGGAAAACGGTTTAAGAAACAAGCTTTGTAATAAAATAGGGTTGAAATCGTTTTGATGAAAGAGTTTTGATATTTACTACTAGTATCGAAACCTTTATAATTTTTAAAGTGACAAATCACGAAAATGATTGTAGAAACAATAAATCACAAAAATTCACATTCAAAGACGTGGATAAAATCCAAAGAATTCGATTCCAAATCCATCAAAGTGGAAATACCCTTGCGACTTAACATAATCCAACACAAGAAATCAGCGGCTCAACATACGCGACTCCACGTCATACGACCTAAGAGATCAACGACTTAAGAAATAGCATGCGGCGTAACAGAGCAACTTAACATGGCGCGACCTATAGCATGGCGCGACCTATAACATGGCGTGACCTAAGTTGGTGCGACTTAAAGCAGGGCGAGCGACCTAAGTGGTCAGCGACCTAAAGCAGGCCGACTCATATCAAGGCGAGCGACCTAAGTGGTCAGCGACCTAAAGGGGGCAGAATGACTTAAGGAGGTGAGGCTGAGCGACCTAACATAGCCGACCTATGTTGATGCAAGCCGAGCGACCTAACATAGCCGACCTATAACATGGCATGACTTAAAGCATGGGGCGACCTATGTTGGTGCGACCTATATGCAGGCCGAGTGACCTAACTGGTAGAAGAGCAAACCGAGCGACCTATGTGGTTGCAAGCGGGGCGACCTAAGAGGTTGCGACCTAACTTGGCGCAACCTAAGTTGGTTGCGAGATATAGCAGGTGCGACTTAACACGGCCGAGCGACCTAAGGTACTGGGGCAAGCCGAGCGACCTAAGCAACAGAAATGCAAACTCTCTCAATTTGCAACCGGTCGAGCACGGACGCTAGGGGATTACGCCCATTGGCTACCCGGGCTGAGCCATTGGCTCCTCGATGCATCACTAAAACATGTTCAAACTTCAAAGTTAGGATTTTTAAAGATTTGAACCCAAAACACTAAAAATTGGGATATTCACCAATTCAATCCAAGCCAAAAGCAAATACACATGAATAAGTGTTAGGAATTCATACCCAATAATCAAAGATAGTTATAGACAAAGATGTGAGATAAAAATCTCACATTTTCACAAAATCAATGAAGGAGAAGCTTAAAAGCAAAAGAAGAATCAACAACACTTCAATCTCAACACAAGAAGCTTGAATCAATGGCTTCTCTTTGGATTTGGAGTTAGATGTTGGATTTGCAAATGAACTCGGGCTTGGAGTTTCCATTCCTCTCTCCATTTTGATGAAGCTTGGGTGTTAGGAAATGAAAGTGAAGTAATGAAGGGAAGAGGGGGTTGAGCTAAAGTTAATAGTTTAGGCTAATGGGCTAAACCAAACTCAAAGCCCAAAGTGAAAAAGTGGCAAAATTCCACTAACTCCAAACATATCAAAGTTTATACTCAAAAGATTGCAAACGGCGTTTTGGACCCAATGGAAGTGGTCCCGAGTCCCAATTCGACCGTATGCAAAAAGTAACTTTTCGGACTATAATCCGACTAACGATAAAATATTTAAACATTCAATCGTAAAATATGCGGGTTGTTACAGTCTATTTCAACAATGAATGTTGAAATTTATGTATTCGATGCTCACACCTTTCAAAACATCTTCACACCATTTGACTCTATATAAAATATCACTTTTCAAAACATTTATTTATTTTAAAGGATTATTCACTGTCCAAAATCATGAATATAATTCCTAACCAAATTCATTACTTATACATATTTAATTAAAATGATTATTCACTGTCCAAAATTGTGAATGAAATTCCTTTGATAACTTTTATAATTAAATTATCAATATAAGTTGATTTCACATTTATGAAACAATCTTTATAATTCACATTTCTATTTTATAAAACTTCCATTTATAAAATCTTTTATTAACCAATCTCATTTATATTCTCATTTTTTCTCATTTATATGCCAAATCCATTTATAAGTTAATTTACTTATAAATCTCTTTATTTACAAGTTCATTCTTTTCAAGTCTTATTATTTATAAAATCCATTATAAATCCACTTCTAAATTTCAATTCCAAATCCATATACAAATTTGATTATAGATCCATTTCTAATATTTATGAAACACCATTTATAATAAGTCAAAAATATCAATTTAGCTCTTTTACAAAATAGTTATCTCCATATCCCAAAAATCATATTTTGATATATTTCACAAAAATCATAATTTCATATTTCACAAAAATTATAATTTTTATAACATAAAAATTATAACTTCTTATTTATTTAAAATAAATATATTTTCTTGATAATTAAAAAATTAATAAAACATCTACTTTCAAAATCACTTTGAAATCCCTTTTAAATTTGAAAATCATCACTTTAACATTTTTAGAATTCCAAAATATAGCCCAATGCTACAACAACACTAAATAAGGTGATTCACATCAGTTATATCAACCATTGCATCTAAATCAACATATATCACATGATACGGCATATATCACAATATCTGTAAATAAAAATCAAAATTGGTGAGGAATATAATTGGATCCCTCCAACCTATCACCTGCAACAAATATACATATAAAAATATATGTATAATGTCCGCTTCGAGGCTGATGCACGTACAAAAGGTCATCCGCATATACATGGGAACATCTAGGGTCTCATTTGCTCCTATAGGCGGGAATATATCCAAACCAATAAGTATATATATAATATATAATATATCACCTAAAAAATTATTGGTCCGCATAAAGTAGATTTATTCTCACTTATATAAAAAATAGGCGAGACAGAAAGATTAAGTTTTACTCACTATGATTCCAATAGACGTTGCAGCGTTTTATTCCAAATAAAATTAAACAGACGTTTAATTTTACCTAAAATTTTCACTAGCTTCAATCAACTTCAAACTAGCTCTAAAATGCAGTGCTCGTCTGTGACGCCCCACCTCTATACCCACGCTAGCCAAGAACACTATGGTGTAGTGCTGTCAACTAGCACGGAGAATAAGGCTGTTGAGGAGCGGCCATCAATAGTTAGGCCTTACACTAGTATTGGTTATCTCGATAGGAGTGGTATATATATATATATATTCTTTCATTTTTTCATTTCTGATTTATTTTCTCCCATCGACATACCCCAATACCAGTATAAAACGAACTACGATGGTTCGTAATAGTTTAGAACAGTAAATATAAAATATTACACAGATAATATAATGCGGAACACAAATAAAACAGAAAGTCTCATATATACAATAACTGATGTCAGTTACAATACATTTGATACAATACATATGACACGGTACATATGATACAACTACCACAGTCGACTCAGGAAGTTACATATACAAGTACATTAACGTATATAATATACATGAATACATATCTTCCTATACAATTATACAGACTACTACAAATGACGACGACTACTTCAAAAGATATGAAAGAACTTCATAGCTCTAGCACCAACCCAAAGCAGAATATCTACAACCTGAACGGTCTGACCCGAGTATTAAATTCAAAAGAAAATAATACTCGGGTCAGTCTAATTCAAACTCAGTTATTAGTGCACAGAAGCAATGATAATTAAGTAACCAATAGACGACCGTAATTAAACCAAATCAGAGTGCAATTCAGAATATTTAATTAGATAAACAAATCAGTTCAAACCATTGAAATATCAATTAAAATATTAATTCAAGTAGGGCTGCAGTACACGCACGCGTGCACTGCCTCGCCACTACTGAATATGGAATACGCAAAAAGATCCATAAGTCAAAACAAATAGAATATCATACACGCCATACCGTGCGGCTGCAGTTCACGCTTGCGTGCACTGCCTTGCCACTATAGTGATGTCGTACCCAAAAACTCAATACCGCGTGGCTGCAGTTCACGCTTGCGTGCACTGCCTTGCCACAACAGTAACTATGTCCACAACCGGGCACAAGGTCAAACCCAAAATAAAAGGACGGGTTTAACACAGGTGAAATATATTTAAAATCATGACACAAGCACAAGGTCAAATCCAAGTTTTAAAACTGGGTTCAACACAAGGCAATATAAACTGAATGCATAAAGTAACTGTACAACAACAAGTTCAGACCAAAAAGCAATGCAAGTGCAGTAATGAGTGAACATACCACAAATGTGCAATACAGTGAAGATGTCAAATACAACATAAACATCCTGATCAAATGCACAATACCAAAGACACAAAGGCAACTGACCAAATGCCAAAGCTCAGTGATACTCAAGCACCAAATCAAACTGAAATAGCAATATGGAGGGGATGTTTTGTTTGAACTGTTTGGTTTTTGAAGTTGATGAGGCAGCAAGACTGTGTTAGTGATGCAGGTAGGCAAATGATACCAAATAAAACCAAACTACAAAAACCAATGTCGAAGTCATTCCAGCAAGATGACAATGAATCAAGTGACTTGATGAAGAGATATCAACAAGCACATAAATGAAACAAGTGATTATGCACCACTGACCATAAATGTTGTAGCAGTCAATTTGAATGCAAGTATTTTAAAACTGTACACATGGTCAGTCCAGTTCTAAACATGCAACAAAAGTGGCTTTAAAAATGAAGACTTCAATTATCAAAAGTGAAGAATGGATGCAACAATACCCAAGACAAATGAAACGTGATACCAGCAACATGAATATGAGAACAAGCATACTTGAAGACTACTGGAATGCACAGTTAACTTGAATGAAGACATGAGTTAATGCAAACTTCAGCTACAAATGATCAAGTGTATCTGTATATTAATTATGCAAACACAGGTTGCAATGAGGACTACACAATGCTCAAAGATAAGGGAAGGCAGCAGCGACACAGAGGTGGCAGCATGGTGCTACAGGCCAACAAAACACCAAAAACAAATGTACACAAAATGCATATATGTACTACTCGAATAAACAAGTAGAAAGAGCATAGACAAGTGACAATGAACAAGTAAGAGTCAAAGCACTAATGCATATAGACTCGAAGACCAATTGAGGAATCAACTATAAATGGTACTGCCTCACAATTAAAAAGAACAACATCGTGGCCACCGTGAACAAAGTCAAGGCAGCAAGTTTAATCATAACCAAGTGTATCTCCCAAAATACAACCTATATACAACTGTAAACTGGACAGTGCTAATATCACGATCAAGAACAAGGCACAGTGCCGAAGAAAAGGCAAAGCCCAGCAATTAACAGAATTACGAGGCGGTGTCAACATAAAATGAGGACCGGGTAGTAGGCCTAAATGCAACAAAGTGTCAACTGACTCGAATAACCCAAGTCAAAAATCAAGTTTACAATTCAAGAGGGATACTCAAAATTCCATGACCACAGACAAATGGAGCCGAAGTGGCCTCGAAAACCAAGCAGTGCCGAAATACCCAAACAATCAAGTAAACAAAAAGAACGAATTGAACCACTGAAATCATAAATCATCGCAACCAGAAATCAAATCCATCAAGTGCTTAAACTCGAGTGAATTAAAACCATTCAAATCATCGACATTCAAACAAAAAGGAAACGGTCGAAGCAAGAGTTGAATTAGATGTGAGTAACTCACCTTTTCACGAGTCGAAGCAGTCGAAGCAATCTACGAGGGGGCCAAAGAGGGACGAATGAAATTGGAGCCTCCATTGTTATTTCTTCGTTCGATTTTATTTTTAGGGTTACGAACGAATGTGAAAAATCAAAAAGGGGGGAAAGCGGGTATGCCATTATCTCAATGAAAAGGAAACATGCCCAATAAAAATAAAAAGGGAGCGAGTCAATATAAATTTAAAGCCCGTATTTCCTTAACAAATTATTTAAAGAATTTTAATTTAAATTTTAAAACTCCAAATGGGCAATTAGCGAAATATTAATCGTTTAATGTCGATTATAAATCGACGCGAAATACCGGGTTGTTACATCGTCAATATGATCCCAACGTAATTTGTGTCGTCAATTTTCGACCTCGTATGAAGAAGTTATGCTTTTTAAAGTTTATACAAATTTATATAAATAAATTTACAATTTTTATTTAGTTTTAAACCTTGAATTATTCATGACCGTTAGGTTTCGTCTTCACAAGATCTGGGCTATGTGGTCTTTTCTTCTGCTTCGAATGAAACTCAGGCTAGAAATCACGTATGCAAAAACCCATGCCGCCATTTTTTATTGATTGTCGCTGCCCCCATCGTCCACTGGGTGATGATCAGCGACCATTGTATCGAAGCCCTAGCTGAGCTCTACAACTGCCCTTAACCACATGAAGCTCGATTGTACCATCTTCTTGAAAATCGTGTCCAAATGTGTGGCTTTGAACTGAAATTGCTGCCACATCGTCGCTTGATAACCATCATCACCGTTGGATTTGTAGATCTCGTTCTGCTCTACAACAATGTAGTTGGAGGTTTTTGTTAATTCTCAATGGATCGGCCAGAAATCGAGAAGGATGAGAATGAAAAATCTCCATTGAATCGTTTAGTGGCGGCTAGGGTTAGTGGGGCTAGGGTTTGGGAAAATGAACGTCTTATATAGGCAATTACAAAACACTATTCATCCAAAATATTTTCGAACTTCGATCGAAGCGTGCCACCTGGTGTTTATAGTGTTTTACCCCTATCCTGAAAACAATGGAATATATATCGGAAGCCAATTCTATCGTGTTTGGAAGATAGATTTTGAATCGACTTATTTTAATTAAAATTTACTTAAATAAATTTATACATGTTTTAGCTTCGCACAATTAAACAGTAAGTCCGATTAACACGAAGTTTGAAGTCCTACAATAATATAACATTACAGATCCAATGAAATTAGTTTCGTGGAAATCCAAGACCGTGTCAAAAATGACTATTTTTACTCGTTAATTAAATATTAAAATATTTAATTTCTATGAATTTACTTTTAAATAAATTTTAAAGTTTACTAACATCATTCTAATTCAAATAGAATTTAATTCAACTTTATAAATCATTTTTATTTGCATATATTCAAAATCCAATTATTTCCAAGATTTCAAGTGTTAAACTAACAATTTAATTATACAAATAAAACCTTATATTTGAAATATAAGTTATTGAACTTATAAAATTGACTATTGAATATTTAGACTTGATTAAATATATGAATTTCAAATGGCTAAAATTTTGGATCGTTACATCGACCTTCTATCGCATACCAAAGTGAAGATCTTGCCAAAAGCCACTCAAAGATCACAGTTTCGTGATTTTTAGTTTTGAATTGGGTTTGATTTTTATTTTTGAAATTGAAGATTTTTGATTTTTTCTCACTGGAATATAAAATGGGGAATGGAGGGAAAATTGAAGTGATGGGGTAAGGTTTAAAAACGTGAGGATATGGGCATGAACAGCAAGAGTAGGGTAGAAAGTATGTACATATTATTTTTATTAATTAAAAACCGATATTATTTGCCAAAAAGTTGCAAACTCTTATCGAGACGTGCCGCCTGGCATTCCATATATAATACCCCTACTTCGAACACGATGGAGCTAGTCTCAAGACCAAATTCGATCATATGCAGAAGATAGCTTTTCAAATCCAATTATTATATAAATTTCTATAATTAGTTTCCAACCGTTTCGATCTTGCATTACCAAACCGTATGTTCGTTCGCCATGAAATTCGTTATCACACAATAATACACAATTACGGATCCAAAACTGGTTTCGTCGAAATCCAGGGCAGTGTCCCAGAAGGCTATTTTCAGAAATTAATTAAAATGATTATTATAAAACAAGTTTAATCCCTTTAAATCCAAATTCAAAAGTAAGCTTTCTTCATTCTTATTCAAATATAATTTAAATCAACTTTTGAAATCATATTTTTATTCATATTAAATTCAGGATTTAATTATTTAAACAATTCCAAATATTAAATTCAACAATTTAATCATCGAACAAAGCGCTAATTTGAAATTCAAGTTATTCAACTTATAAAATTAACCTTTTAGTATTTAAAATCAATTAAATATTTCAAATTCAAAAGGCCAAAATTCCGAGTTGTTACATTCTCCCCCCTTAAAAGAATTTCGTCTCTGAAATTAGCAAGTAAGAAAATGTACAAACCCATTAACTTTTCAAAACCAATTAGTTGAAATAGGTTAAAAAATTCTTTTACGCCTTTAAATTCATTCATAATTACTAACTAATACCATTCTAAGTTATAACATAAACATTAAATTTTAATTATCAAAAATTTCTTCAAAATTTCTCAAACATTTCTATTGTCTTAAATTTTTTAAAAATTTCACTAGTATCTCGTTTGTGTGGTTCGATTGAATTTTTTTACAATATATATATATATATATGTATATGTATATGTATATGTGTATATATATATATATATGTATATATGTATATATATGATCACAAATATACACGTCATCGTCAAGGATAAGGCATTTCGTGGGGAAATATATAAAAATACGATATGTAATCCGAGAAGTGTACCTTTTATTAGCATTAGTAAGCATATACAATCAATATAATGCGAAAGCGACTCCAAATATGAAGCATGCACCAACCGCACCTACTAATTACTCAACAACCAACGAGAACAAGTATAGGGAAAGTAGTATCAATATATAACATAGATTATACAATAACCATATGCAAATGTAGCTAATGTAACTAAAAAACCATCAAACAAATAATATCCATCCAATTTATTTATAACCATATCAAATTACATTTTCCAATGCCAAATTTAATTTATTAAGGTTTGTACACAAAACCATACCTGATCGCCACTCGATTAAACAATTTCATTTCTAAACTAGTATCGTTCACATGACCACTTTAGTGCAGACCCAGATCCGGTTACCTGGTTGGAAACCGTCATTCTACTTGCAAAGTCGTATAATGTGATAGAGAATCCCAGAATTAATCCAAAATCCATATCTAGTATTCGCCGTCGAAAATCGAATGATAAATTCTAACTTGGACGATGTAATTCATCTCGAAATTATGTACTTGAATCTAGATCAAACAGTTATGCGCATAAAATAATATACATACAACTTACATATTCTCTCGTTATTCAGATTCTTTTATTTACATTCATTTATTCATAATCATTATTCATATTACTTTATTCACATTCATTTACTACTTAGTATATTTCTTTGAATACTAATGTCATTTAAGAACTATTCTATTAAATTTTACTCAAGTTTATTGTAAACATTTATGTAACACTTCTCATGTTCATTATTACTTCCCAACTCAAATTCATATCTATTTCTATCATACGACATTCTAAAACCATATTTAAATTAATTAAACTTAAGTTGAATTTCATTTTATATCTCAATTTTAAATTTACTTTTCTTAACATTTATATTTAAAAATTTAAAATTTTGTTTGAACTTATTATTATTCCTCCATTTATAAGTTTCAAAAACTGATTTCTTATATTTCCAACAAAATACTTAAATAAAAATTTTAGAACTTAAACACTCTGTTTTTATTTCAAATTATTTTGAAACAATACCAATAATTTATTTGTAATTCAAATCATATTTTTAGATTTTAAAATCCAAACTAGTTTTGCCAAAACAAAACTCCAATGGTAGCAATCGATCACTTAGAAACTCGAAAATGAACACTGATGACGCTGTAGTCATTAGTAAAATTATTTTTCAGCGACTGAAGTGAGTACAATGCTTTCTATCTCCTTTGAATTTCATTTTAAATTATTTTCTATCAAAAATATTTATATTATTATTTTTAAAAAATTTGAAAAACAACTTTCAAAATCAGCGAAATTTAAATTCTCAAATTCTTAGCTTATATCTTTTTAACTTATAAATTTTCCTTATATATATAATTTCACTATAGTTACATAAAACCGTTTCTTAATTGTTAATCTTTGTTTACATTATAATAACAACAACTTTTATTAGAACACGAAAAACAAACAAAAAATGATAATAATCAAATATTATCATTTACTAACAGCCAAACACACCATATATAACTATAATAATTTCTGAACAATTATTCTTAAAAATATAATCAAGGAAAATTATTTCGTTTACCCAATTACAAAACAATACTATATCGAAGTGCTTTGTTCAAGTGTTTAAAGACCCATATCAATGGCGTTAATTACTCGTATAGACCAGAATCCATAAGCCATCCAACAGATTAACCAACACAATATAAAACATTTTTATATCATTGGCATATACGTACTCACACACACACATACACTCTAAATAATTCTAGAATGCTACTTACCCAATCTATAATGAGTACCCTACCAAAGCCAAGGTTCTCTCTTAACCTTCAGCTTTGATACCAAATTTTAACGACCCATCTTCCATACAGTTTAAGTGGATAATAAACCATACACAACCCACTCAAATTGAACGAAAAGGCAAATAATTAGGGGAAAAGAAGAAGAAAGAGGATAAGACGAAAACTAAACAACATAGAATCTCACAGCGAAATGAATATTCTATAATATATAACAAATATTTACACAAAAGCAAACTGCAATACACACACACATACATACATATATACATATACATATACATATACATATACATACATACATACATACATACATACATACATATATATACACAGACCTCATTTAGAGTATACTAACCTATTTCAGCCTGGACAGTTATAACAGCATGTCCTCACAATTGCTGATAAATACAATAAAGAATGCAATAGAAAACTAACCATATATCCGGATATGTCTCTGGGCCTCTTACTCATCTCTTTATGCTCCAAAGCATCCAACTAATTTGTAATATGCTCGGTCTGACCCGAGCATTATAATAAAATAACACCGTCAGTTTGGAAAACCAGCGCAAGAAAACACCCCTCAATTGAATATTAGTGTTTCAAAAATCTGTTGAAAATAAAGGTATCTCGTAAGACCATGCCGCACATAAACACGGGTGGTTTTTTACCTTACGATAACCAAACCTTTTCATATAAAATTCTTTGATATTATAATAGTGTCTAAGATACAAATACTTATTAATCATAGACGAAATTGTTACATTAATTAAATTCCAGCATAGTAGGTTCTACAATCAAAACCGTAATGGCACGTATTGGAGATTGGATTCCACACTATTACAAGGTAAGGGACCACCTTCCAATGGTACATCTCTAGATAAAATGCACTGGTGTCTGGCAAGAACATTTTGTACCCCTACCATACAGGACTGGCCTACCACTTGACTAGTAGTACCTAATAAGATTACCTTTTTTTGTTAATGGGCTCCAAAGCATACATGAGTAGATAATAATCGATCTCGATTTGGAATGACCATACCTTGATTGGAGTGACCCACTTAGCCCTACTGCCCGATTTTTGCCGTTTCCTAATAAATGAGGCTCGAGGCTACGTTTTTCATTTATATAACACTTCCCACTTGGAATGCAAACACTGCCCTCGAGGCAATAATGCAATATCAGTATTCATCCTTACAAGTTCGTACTAGGACCGAACAAAACGCTTGAGAGCTCCATCTTCAATTCCATCATCTTCAAGATGTCTTCACTTCGAAACGCTTGAGTTGGATCAAAGTGATTTTCAAATAGCATAACCGGTCCTTGTCTCTTCAAAACAACATTCGATAATTTTCGGTAAACTCAACTCCGGTTCTTTAAGATATAAACAGCCAAAGAAAAAAGGGAAGATCACCTCCTAACCATTAGTGGACGGATTTCCTTATCATTTATCCTAGGAGAACGAACCAAGATTTATACGCACTGTATAACATCATTGGAGATGACCATGCCACATAATTTATGTATTTCTCCTAGATATTTCCAAAGCCATGTTTTTATGTCCATATTTGATAGTCAGTTATTTAACTATCGAATAAATAAACATCCAAATTAGGGATTTAACTCCAAAGGGAAATACCAACATTGGTTAAGCATATAATCAAACACTAGCTCTTTAATTAATCTTCTCATTAATTAAAATCACCTTATGATACTTACATAAAATACTCTTACAAAGATATATTCACAAATCCCTATATTTTCAATACTTAGAAAATATCCATATACTTATTTCAACAGTATAAGTATATTCACAGAACAGAGGAAGATTCCCTTTTTACACAATTCTAGAACCATTTATAAATTCCTTTATAAATTTCTAAACCCATTTATGACTATTTTTATAAATCTCCAAAAAACATTTATAATCTCTTTTATAAATTAAATTACTTACAAATTCTTTTTGTATATTTCTCGAATCATCTGTAAATCCTTTATAAATCCATAAAACCATTTATAAAACTTCTTTTATAAATCTATAAACCCATTTTGTTCAATTCATTTATAAATATCTAACCCTTTATAGCACTCTTTCACCTTGTAAATAATCCGCCTTAAGTCTTCAAACCATTTTATAAACTTCTCTCATAAAATCCAAGTCTATTTATAAAACTCTATTTATGGGTCTTGGTAACGTTTATAAATAATTATATTCATTTACTTTGGATACTATTCTATAATAGTAATTAGTAAAAATAAAACATTTTTATAGATAATAATTATTTACTTCAAAGCATCTTAAAAATAATGATTAGTAATTTCGAAACATTATTGAAAAACAATAATAACTAAACTTTACCATTATTATAAATAAAATAACTAATTTCCAAAATATTATTAATAAATCATTATTACTAATTTCACGCCATATTTATTTTTAAAATAATTAACTTTTAAAATATTGAATATTGATAAATAACTTTAAAACAACAATAAGTATAAATTAATAATCCTTAAAACGGTATTAAATAAAAACAACCTCAAAACAATATAAAATACAAAAATATTAAAACAATATTAAATATAAGTAAATAACTTTAAAAATAATATTAAATATAAATAAATATTTTTTGAAAACAATATTACATATAAATAAGTAACTTTGGAACGAAAACATATCTAATGACTTAAAAAGAAACAGATAATAAAATTAAAGTGAAATAGAAATTAAATCCTTAAAAACAAAATATTTTTGAATCCCAATTTCAGATTTAAAATCATTTCCTATTTCAAAATCAATCCCAAACCCAAATGGCAATTTATAGTATTTAAATACTAATTTAAGTCCAGTAGCTACCAAACGCTCAACCAATGTTGATATTGATTTTCTATCACTGAGTTAAGTTTTGAACATATAACAATGTCAAATAATCAAGTTGATATTCAATGATTCATATAACAGGAATATTACTAAAATTAATATAAATAATGGAAAAGAATACCATTGGATCCCTCCAACCGTCCCTCCTGCTCCACAACTCATATATTAATTGCTTTCTAAAGTGATAATTCATCAATACCAAACAATCAACATATAAATATCCAGACATCCGATCATTATTTTTTTATCAACTATATAATATTCCTAGTTAACCAAAAAGGTGAGGCTAACTGATAATTATTCAGATTATCGCCGAGGCATTCCGGTTTGGAACTAAAATCAAACGACGTCCGATTTTAACCCAAATTTCAACTGTCTTCAAATTTGCCAATCTAGTTCTATTGTGAAGATTTCATCATTACGAGCGCAATGCAAAAATTCATGCCTCGATTGGACCTCGTATGAGAGAGTTATCGCATTTATAAGATTGCTATTTAAATAATATAACTAAATTAACTAATTGCAACATTATTGACTAATTACAACTTTAAACTTTCTTCCTTCATCTAATAATTCCCTCCTAATGCATACGTCCACCATGGCCGTGCACTCTTCTTCCCCTAGCTCCTTCATCCCTCAATGATTCCCAAATCTGATCATTGCATTGAAATCTGCGCCAAATTTCCATCACCTCGGCACTACCAACCAACGCCCGAAGCTCCTCTTGGAATCATGGCTTCTGACCTACACCATGTTGACCCTCCTTCCTAGGCTGCGTTCCCCTCCAAGGCGCCGCACACCCACAAAAATTGGCCGCAAGTGCCGTTCGACATCCTGAATCCAAATATCACCTCGATTTTGACAATCATCAACTAAATCGAAAGAAAACCCCAAATCTAGTTCCTATCCATTTATTGTTGAACTCCTCAATGATGCCATGACCTTTTGTACACATACCAAAGTGAATAACTTGCCAAAGGCCACTCAAAGATCAAAGTTTCATGATTTTTAGTTTTGAATTGGGTTTGATTTTAATTTTTGAAAGTGAAGATTTTTTATTTTTGCTCATTGGAATGAATATGAAAAGGGGAATAGAAGGAAAATTGAAATGATGGGGTAAGGTTTAAAAACATGTGGGTATGGGCATGGACAGAAAGAGGTAGTGTAGAAAGTATGTACATATTATTTTTATTAATAAAAACCGATATTATATGCCCGAAAAACTTCGAACTCCTATCGAGACCTAACGCCTGGCGTTTTATATGTAATACCCCTATTCTAAACATGATAGAGCTTGTCTGAGACCTAGTTCGATCATATGTAGAAGATAGCTTTTCAAACTCAGTTATTGTATTAATTTATATAATTAATTTCTAAGCGTTTCGATCTAGCACGACCAAACCATATGTCCGATCACCATGAAATTCGTTACCATATAATAGTACATTATTATAGATCTAATGAAACTATTTTCATCAAAATCAGAGACACTGTCCCGAAAGGTTATTTTCACAAGTTAATTAAAATAATAATTATAAAATAGTTTAATCGCTTTTAAATTCAATTCAATAGTAAGCTTTCTTCATTCTTATTTAAATATAATTTAAATCAACTTTTGAAATCATTTTTTATCCACATTAAATTCAATAATTTGATTATCGAATAAATCGCTAATTTGAAATTCGAGTTATTAAATTTATAAAATTAACTTTTTTGTATTTAAAACCAATTAGTTATTAAATTTATAAAATTAAATTTTTAGTATTTAAAACCAATTAAATATTCCAAATTCAAATGACCAAAATTCCAAGTCATTACAAGTTGGTATGACCGAAGCTGTTGTTGTTGTTCCACCACTACATATTGACTTCCCGAAACTCTTCAAATATTTTTCCAACTTTGGTGGGAAGCCAAATACTGGGACAAAATCATATGTAACGATCCATAAAATTCGATAATTTAATTTGGTTGAATTTATAAAATTTTGTAATTAAATTTAGGAAGAAATAAAAAATTTATAACTTATACTGAAGTAAATGTTAAAAATGAAATTGCAATTAATTGAAACAGATTGTAAAGTTATAATTGACTGAAATTTGTGTATGGGGAAACGAATTTAAAATTATATTTACCGATGAAGTAATACGTAACAAATGGAAAATTTATACAATCAATGTAGATAAGTAAAAATTAATGTTTGTTGTTGATAATAAACGTTATTTTAATGGTAATTAATAAAATAACGGAAGTGTGAACGTAAATTAAATAGAATCGTAAATTTATTGATAACGTAATAAATTGGTAAAAAGAATGGAATTAAGGTAAATTCATTAATTGGATTTAAACCTAAATTAATGTGTACAATTGATAGAAGTACACATATAGAAATGGAATATTTATTCAAATTAAGAGGTAAATAGGCATATATTAGTATAATGGGATAAAACTAATGTAATTAGGTATGAATGTAAGTGATGTATTAATAAAGGAAATTTTTAATTTATTAATGAATTTATAATGGAAATGAAATGTAAACTAATAAATAATTAATTCAATGCAATCCCAATTGATTGAAACAACTATTTGGGTTATAATTGATGGTAAATAGAAATATTTGGTAATAAATTAATATAAGAAAAGTAAATGTAAATATTGGATTAATCAATGAATTAATAATGAATAAATAGTGATTGGAGAAAAATCAATGTTCTGTACGTGATTGTTTGAAAAATCAATGTGCATCGGTGCTGTTCGTTCGCCGTTTCAGTTGCTAGATCTTGGGGTTTAACTCGGTTAGGGTTCACGGTCTTAGGGCGGCGGCTGGTAAATACATCGCCGTTAGGCGTCGCGTGGGGTCGATGGGACGTGGGGGGGTCGGCGGTCGATTTGAGGCAGCCAGGCGCGTGCGGCGATGACCAGAAGCGGTGGCGGCTCGAAGTCTGTATGCGTTTGGGTGCATGCTTCATTTTTGTTGACTGGAAGATGAAGTAGCATGCGCATTTTCTTTGCTGGACGCGATGATAGGATTGCAGTAGTGACGTGGCTGGTTGATTTGGGTGATTTTTGTTTTTTTGTTTTAATTAAATTTTGTTTTCAAACAATTTAATCGCTATAACTTTTACATACGATATCCGTTTTACACGCGGTTTTCTTCGCTAGGTTCGTATTGGAATTACAGACATTTTGGCGCCGGTTTGGACGGATTCTAAGGCTGTTTGATTTTTGGGTTTAAATTGGATTTGAATTCAATTTAAATCCAAAAGGTGAGTATTTTAACCGACTCACGACTTCTAAAATTTCTTATGTTTGTTAAATTTAAATTTATATTATGATTCTGAATTATTTATGAATGTTTCGTATATTTTAATCATCATCTTAGCTAATTGCATTTATTTAAAATCAAATTGCATTTAATCTATTATTGAATATAACTGCTAGTTGACACCTATTGTTTATTATCCGTTATATATTGATGCTATTGATTGAATTGGATGATGATTGTGATTAATGGTTGATGATTGATATTAGATGAATGGATGTTGTATTTTATATCGTTTTAAACTGCAAATTGTTATACACTTTATTTCATTCGGGATTGCGGTTTGAAATGATATATAACCGTATTTTTATTTTAAATTGCGGATTGAAATGATAAATATCCGCATCACTTGACCATAGTATAGAAAATTATATACAGACACCGCGCTCTATATATAAAAATATTTTGAAATGATTTCTATGGTTTTGGACAGAATTATACGGGCTAAATAAAATTGATTCCTTTTGATATTGTATATATATATATATAAATTCATGTATTTAAGCTATGTATAAATCTGTTTAATGACAATAAGTTAAAAAATAAATGGAGTTTGATTTACTAAAATAAATATGGTTAAGTATGTAAATTATATTTTTAAATAGAGGTTATAATGATTTAAATAAATTAAGGTTTGGAAGTTGAAATATGAAATGGAGGTGAATTGAATTATTTAAGAATTTTACTTGAATAAAATTTGATTTAAAATTTAGATAAATTTGAGATTTTATGAAATTGAATTTATTCAAGAAATAAACCAACAGGGTTGATGTGAAATTTATTAAATTGGAAATTTTAAAAGGTATAATTATTATAACTTGATTTGTGTAATTTGAGTTTTATTTAAATAATAAGGGGTTAATTTTATATAAAATATTTTAAAACTAAATAATAGGAAATTTAATTGTTGAATCGAAATTGTCAAATTTAGTTTTGAAATTTTGCAATATTTAAAGCCTTCAAATATATCGAAATTGAAATGTTTGTAGAAGTTGAAATGTTTCAAAGTTATGAATTTTATAGAATTATGTTTTAAAGGTTTTAAAATTTCAAATATTTGGTTTTGAAGTATAAAATTTGGAAGTGCTGTGATTTTGAAAAGGGGATATATTTGAAATAAAACGATATTATATTGATTTGAAATAAAAGGGATATCATATTGATTTGGTTTTTAAATTTGAGATGATATCGTATTTATATGGTTTTGAAATAAATATTATATCCTGGTTTTGAAGTATAAATTATTTTGAAATGACCGCGGTGTTATAATAACGTTGGGTTGTTAAAGAAACCGGGATCGGAAGTTGTCATACTCTCTGCCAACTCCAAAAACCACTTTAACAACCGTGTACGCGGTGAAGATTCCAAAATGAAGTAGGATGGCGGCGACGTTTCCTTTGAGGTAAATACGTGGGCCCGACTCTCGTGAGTTGGCATAAGGTGGCTAAAATAAGAGCGATCGACGAGCTAATGAGGTAGCACCTTTGATCGGACACATCCCTTCGATATTATACTTTGACTTTTGGATTGATTTGGTGGCCACTTTTGATTTCTTTGATTTGGGGGTGTGGCTCGAGGTGGGCGGTAGCTGCGGCTATGCGTTACCATCGGTTCGGAAGCATAATTGGTATATCTACCCTGACATTGCCTAGTTGTGCCATGTCACCTACCCTAGCACGCCTTGTACGAGTTTGATTTGTGTCGTACATATGGAGTATCCTCTGGTAGCCTCCCGATCAGGAGGTATTACAGTACTGTATAGACTATTGGCACTATTTCGTGTTAAGGGAAATATTGGGTCGCTCCTTAACGCTATTTAAAAGTAAGTTTATTTTACTAATATACATTATTATAATTGCGAAATATTACTACATAGTAAATAGTTTAACGGATCCTTAGTAGATGCGAATCCCGAGCATCTCTTGAGTTACTGCACTCACGTTAGACACTGGATAGGAGATGTAAAATCCCATAAACATCTTTGACGCCATTACACTCATATTGTTTACCGTTGATTTAACTTACATTAGATCTTTTAGTTTTGACTCGAGTGTTTTGTCTTTTCAATTCGCTCGGGTCAGCCTGAGCATTTTACTTCTAGAGGATGAAGACGAAGATTTTATTACTATTATATATTATATTAGTCCTCTGCATCACATTTGTTCCGCTGCATTATTAGTTGTTTTCTCTGGTATGTGTAACTCTGATATGTATTGTATAAATAAAATCAAATATTTTGTAAACAGCTTCATGAACTATATATTTGACTATTATATTTTATCGTTCCACTGCAAGATTCTATTTTGTTTTTTTCCTTCCTCTGCTTTTTCTTATTTACCCCATAACAATCCGCCCTTCTGTATGGTTTAAGTCTGACGTGTGTGGTTTATCGTCGATCTAAACCGTGAGGAAAGGCAGGACGTTACATCTGGTATCAGAGCATTGGTTTAGCGATAAAGCTTAGCTTTGTGGCGTTTGACTCTTTATTAATAGGGTAGTAATACCCTATGATGAGTCGCTGAGTGTATATATATGAGAGAGCGTATTTGTTAGTGTTATAAAAGGTTTTAATATTGTGTTAATTTGTTTCGTTTTGTATTTAAAAATTCTGGTTGGTGCATGGGATGCTATGACATCAATAGGGATTTCTAAACACTTAATAGGACAGACCGACATAATATTTGTTTTTAATATAGGTGAATGAAATAATTTTGCCTATTATATTTTCTATATATATAAAGTAAATTTTTATAAAGGTTATATTGGTTGTTAGGTGATGGAATTTATAAATAGTAGTTGAAATAAGATTGAAAATAAAATAAGTGAAAATTGGAAATTTAGAACTTAAGTTCCGGGGTTTTGAAAATTTCTTTCAAATGATTTTGTAATATTGTAATAATATTAGTAGAAGTATTTTCTGATATAAATATTTCAATATAATTTGAAAGAATTGTTTTAATGAAACTTTGAAAAGAAATAAGTTCCGTACTCCCCTCTCTGTCGCTGGAAAATAATTTCGGTGATGAGTGCACGCATCATCGACATTCATTTTCGACTTTCGAAGTGGGAAGGCCAGTGTAGTAGTTTACTGCAGATGTGTTTTGATAAACCAAACATAAATTTTTAAATTGTCTTAATTATAATTGGATATATAAATTATAAGTATATATTTATCTGTTATTTTAAAATGATTTGAGATTTAACCCGGTAATTAATTCTTAAGTTTCCATTAATTAATAGTTCCAATTATTTTAGTAAATTGGAACAAAGGTAATTAATAATTGAAACCTCTAAATAAAATAGAGATTTTATGCTAAGTATAAATAGAATTAAAAAGAAAGTTGAAACTGTAATCAATAAAACAAAAGATGAAATTATTGAACATAAATTAAATTAAAAAGAATTGAGAAAAACTTGTATAACTTTCAATTACATTCTTAAAGGCATATATATAACTTACCAAAAGATATAAAAGGTTGAAATGTTAAAAAGAAAATATAATGGAAATTGTACAAGTAAACTTATGTAATGAAAGTTTTCAATAAATTGCTTTTATTAATAAGAATTGATGTTCTAGTTGTTATGGGCTTAAGTATAATTGAAATGCTAATGATGTAATAGAAAAGAAAGGTTAGTATTATAAATAAATAATAATAAACTTAAGGAGTAGGTTGAAGTTACCTCTGAATAAAATAAGAATAAAAGATGAATACTGAAAAATGACTATAAACTTAAGTTAATAAATTTACCTACTAAGAAATTTGATTGAATATGAATAATATAAATAAATAAATGTAATGCAATAAATAGAATTTTGCATTATATAGATAGATGAAAATGAATTGGTAGGTGATGAATAGAAATAGATAAAAATAAATAATGAATGAAAAGGAAATCAACAACAAATGGATGAAGTGGAATTGATTTGATTTATTGTTGAAATTGTTGTTTGTTTTGGTTTATGGTTGTTTGGGTAAGGATACTTTAAAATTGTTTGGATGTATGAATAATCTATTTAGCTCCATCAGAGACTGTTGAGTAAATGGTGTGCTTAGTAGTTTATTTTTCATTCTGTACAATTTGAAGTTTTGAACCCAAACAACTATTTGTTTTGTTGGATATGAATTAATGATTGACCTGTATTGATTCTATGTGATGGTTGTATGCCTTGTTGCAAGTGAATGTTGTTTTATTGATTTGTTTGTTTATGGTTGAAACAACTTAAATATTTCATTTTATATAATTGTTAACCTTTTGGATTATATAAGTGAAATACAGGTTGTGGAAGCAATTGCTATTGCTTTTGGTTTCATAATTAAGCGTTAATCGTCCGACAAATAGGTACGTTCTCGGATTACGGTTTTATAGCGTTATTATATTATTTTCCCAGGTTGGGATATATTATTTTGGAAAACATATGTATATATTATTATATTTGATACTATATTTTCTCCCGAGCCTTCCCGCACAAAGGAGACTCTGCTGATATTTTCCGTAAATTTTGGACTTAGAAAATATTTTAAAAATGTTGTCCAAACTTTATTAATTTGAATATAAAGGATTTAGTTGTTATAAATCTATATATTTTATTTAAATTATCCTATTCTGTAAATTTATTGTTATGAATATAATGTTTTGAATAATATATATTGAATTATAAGTTGCTCTTTTCCCTTATTTTCCTTTTCGGGGACGAAAAGTTTTGAGTGGGGGAGAGTGCAACGACCCGTAAAATTTATAAAATTTTGTAATTAAATTTAGAAAGTAATAAAATTTTTATAACTTATACTGAAGTAAATGTTAAAAATGAAATTGCAATTAACTGAAACAGATTATAAAGTTATAATTGATTGAAATTAGTAAATAGGGAAATGAATTCAAAGTTATATTTACCGATGAAGCAATACGTAATAAATGGAAAATTTATACAATCAATGAAGATAAGTAAAAATTAATGTTTTTTTGTTGATAATAAACGTTATTTTAATGGTAATTAATAAAATAACGGAAGTGTGAACGTAAATTAAATAGAATCGCAAATTTATTGATAAGGTAAAAAACTGGTAAAAAGAATGGAATTAAGGTAAATTCATTAATTGGATTTAAACCTAAATTAATGTGTACAATTGATAGAAGCACACATTTAGAAATGGAATATTTATTCAAATTAAGAGGTAAATAGGCATATATTAGTGTAATGGGATAAAACTAATGTAATTAGGTATGAATGTAAGTGATGTATCAATAAAGGAGATTTGTAATTTGTTAATGAATTTATAACGAGAATGAAATGTAAACTAATAAATAATTAATTCAATGCAATCCCAATTGATTGAAACAACTATTTGAGTTATAATTGATGGTAAATAGGAATATTTGGTAATAAATTAATATAAGAAAAGTAAATGGAAATATTGGATTAATCAATGAATTAATAATGAATAAATAGTGATTGAGAAAAAATCAATGTTCTGTATGTGATTGTTTGGAAATGATAACTTATACAAATATGATTAAGGGTTAGTGGCAACGATTATTATAAAGCAATCGTTTATGTAGTCCATTAAATCAAATTTGTAATAAATTGCAATGAATCTCAATTTAAGGTTATATTTGTATAAATTAAGGAATTAATTGAAAATAATGCTAACTCTATTTATAATATGACAATTTGTTGATTTAAAGAATAGAAAGCAAGATTTATTAATTTAATTGAAGTGTAAAATTCAATAATTGGATTAATTGCAATTTAATGAAATTTAGTATTTAATTTTGCGTTAATTGAGATTAAGGTGAAATTTGAGAATAATAATGTAATAAACCATAAAGCAATGTCAATTTCATCCGTTGGATAATAATGAATTGAATAATAAGATGAAAAGTAAATTAAATAGAATTTTTGGAAATTTAATTTATAATTTTGAATATAATGAAATTGAAAATTTAACACTGCAATTGATGGATTAATCAACTTTAAATTGACATCTAAACTTGTTTAAATTATTGTAGATGATTAAGAAATATAAAAGTGATAAAATTGTCAATTATAGAATTGAAATTAAAAATTGGATTTTATTTAATTAATTATTAAAGTATTTAATTAATGTAAAAATAGTTATTTTGGCCACTGACTCGGATTTCGAAGAAACCAGTTTCATTGGATCCATAACGGTGAATTATTGTAGGATTTCAAGTTTCGTAGCAATCGGACTTGTCGTTTGATCGTACGGACTCGAAACGCCTTGAAATCAATTGAAATCAATTTGAAAATATTGATTTTAGCATAACTTCTTCATACGATGGAATCTGGACTTGAAACCTGTTCCATCGCGTTCAAAATATTTTAAAACTTCTATTTTGATATATGGGTTGACCAAATTTTGTTCCGGAGTCGAAACGGGCTTTTCAAGCCTTATATTGTTCAACGCGTTTATCAATCCGATCCATTCTATCTCAACTTTATCTATAAATACCCGGTTATAAATCCTACCCTACCTCTATTTCTCATTTATGTGCATACAATTCAGCTATCGCTCTTTCTCAATGACAGACAAACAAGTTCTAGATCCAAATACAATTCCAAATCAAATCAAAGTGAAATTTCAAACACCTCAATAAAATTCAAAAAAATCATATATCGAAGATCTTGATGTACGCATCTCAGATCTGCAGTCCGTTTCTCGATCTGAGTTCGTGGGTGGCCAAAAATTGAAGGTTTATCCTCGGCCGTCCGTTGCATCGCGATCAACTGTGTCAGATCGTCAAATCAGGGGTACCATCGCGTAGAGGAGAGGGAGCGCGGTTCATCGGTGTTGTTCGTTCGTCGTTTCAATGGCTAGATCTTGGGTTTAATTCGGTTAGGGTTCACGGTCTTAGGGCGGCAGCTGGTAAATACATCGCCGTTAGGCGTCGCGTGGGGTCGATGGGTCGTAGGGAGGTCGGCGGTTGATTTGAGGCAGCCAGGCGCGTGCGGCGATAACCAGAAGCGGTGGCGGCTCGAGGTCAGTATGCGTTTGGGTGTGTGCTTCATTTCTGTTGACTGGAAGATGAAGTAGCGTGCGCGTTTTTTTTGCTGGACGCGATGATAGGATTGCAATAGTGACGTGGCTGGTTGATTTGGGTGAGCTTTGTTTTTTTTGTTTCAATTAAATTTTGTTTTCAAACAATGTAATCGCTATAACTTTTACATACGATATCCGTTTTACACGCGGTTTTCTTCGCTAGGTTCGTATTGGAATTGCGGACATTTTGGCGCTAGTTTGGATGGATTCTAAGGCTGTTTGATTTTTGGGTTTAAATTGGATTTAAATTCAATTTAAATCCAAAAGGTGAGTGTTTTAACCGACTCACGACTTCTAAAATTTCTTATGTTTGTTAAATTTAAATTTATGTTGTGATTTTGAATTATTTATGAATGTTTTGTATATTTTAATCATCATCTTAGCTAATTGCATTTATTTAAAATCAAATTGTATTTAATCTATTATTGAATATAACTGCTAGTTGACACCTATTGTTTATTATCCGTTATATATTGATGCTATTGATTGAAATGGATGATGATTGTGATTAATGGTTGATGATTGATATTGGATGAATGGATGTTGTATTTTATATCGTTTTAAACTGCAAATTGTTATACACTTTATTTCATTCGGGATTGCGTTTGAAATGATATATAACCGTATTTTTATTTTAAATTGCGGATTGAAATGATAAATATCCGTATCACTTGACCATAGTATAGAAAATTATATACAGACACCGCGGTCTATATATAAAAATAGTTTGAAATGATTTTTATGGTTTTGGATAGAATTATACGGGCTAAATAAATATTGATTCTTTTTGATATTATATAAAAATATTATATATATATATATATAGTTAAATTCATGTATTTAAGCTATGTATAAATCTGTTTAATGGCAATAAGTTAAAAAAAATGGAGTTTGATTTATTAAAATAAATATGGTTAAATATTTAAATCATATTTTTAAATATAGGTTATAATGATTTAAATAAATTAATATTTGGAAGTTGAAATATGAAATGGATGCGAATTAAATTATTTAAGAATTTTACTCGAATAAAATTTGATTTAAAATTTAGATAAATTTGAGATATTATGAAATTGAATTTATTCAAGAATTAAACCAACAGGGTTGATGTGAAATTTACTAAATTGGAAATTTTAAAAGGTATAATTATTATAACTTGATTTTTGGGTCTAGGTGAATTAAATGATTATTTCAAGATAATGAACTGAAGGCAATATCTTGTTATGTGTAATTTGAGTTTTATTTAAATAATAAGGGGTTAATTTTATATAAAATATTTCAAAACTAAATAATAGGAAATTTAATCGTTGAATCGAAATTATCAAATTTAGTTTTGAAATTTTGCAATATTTAAAGCCTTGAAATATATCGAAATTGAAATGTTTATAGAAGTTGAAATGTTTCGAAGTTATGAATTTCATAGCATTATGTTTTAAAGATGTTAAAATTTCAAATATTTGGTTTTAAAGTATAAAATTTGGAAGTGCTATGATTTTGAAAAGGGGATATATTTGAAATAAAATGATATTATATTAATTTGAAATAAAAGGGATATCATATTGATTTGGTTTTTAAATTTGAGATGATATCGTATTTATATGAGTTTAAAATAAATGTTATATCCCGGTTTTGACGTATAAATTATTTTGAAATGACCGCGGTGTAATAATAACGTTGGGTTGTTAAAGAGACCGGGATCGGAAGTTGTCATACTCTCTGCCAACTCCGAAAACCACTTTAACAACCGTGTACGCGGTGGAGATTCCAGAATGAAGTAGGATGGTGGCGGCGTTTCCTTTGAGTTAAATACGTGGACCCGGCTCCCGTGAGTTGGCATAAGGTGGCTAAAACAAGAGCGACCGACGGGCTAATGAGGTAGCACATTTGATCGGACACATCCCTTCGATATTATACTTTGACTTTTGGATTGATTCGGTGGCCACTTTTGATTTCTTTGATTTGGGGGTGTGGCTCGAGGTGGGCGGTAGCTGCGGCTATGCGTTACCACTGGTCTGGAAGTGTAATTGGTATTTCTACCCTGACATTGCCTAGTTGTGCCGTGTCACCTACCCTAGCACGCCTTGTACGAGTTTGATTTGTGTCATACCTATGGATCATCCTCTGGTAGCCTCCCGATCAGGAGGTATTATGGTACTGTATAAACTATTGGCACTATTACGTGTTAAGGGAAATATTGGATCACTCCTTAACGCTATTTAAAAGTAAGTTTATTTTACTAATAGATATTTTTATAATAGCGAAATATTACTACATAGTAAATAGTTTAACGGATCCTTAGGAGATGTGAATCTCAAGCATCTCTTGAGTTACTGCACTCACGTTAGACACTGGATAGGAGATATCAAATCCCGTAAACATCTCTGACACTGTTACACTCATATTATTTACAGTTGATTAACTTACATAAGATCTTTTAGTTCTGACTCGAGTGTTTTGTCTTTTCAATTCGCTCAGGTCAGCCTGAGCATTTCAGGATTTGAAGACCTTACTTATGGAGGATGAAGACGAAGATTTTATTACTATTATATATTATATTAGTCCTCCGCATCACATTTGTTCCGCTGCATTATTAGTTGTTTTCTCTGGTATGTGTAACTCTGATATGTATTGTATAAATAAAATCAAATATTTTGTAAACAGCTTCATGAACTGTATATTTGATTATTATATTTAATCGTTCCGCTGCAACATTCTATTTTGTTTTTCTCCCTTCCTGTGCTTTTTCTTATTTACCCCATAACAATCCTCCCTTATGTATGGTTTAAGTCTGACATGTGTGGTTTATCGTCGATCTAAAACGTGTGGAAAGGCGGGACGTTACATCATATGTAACGACTAATAATGGCTAATGAACTATGAAAGGATATTTGGTTTATTAGGATTAAGTGATGCGTCTAAGAGGCAGTTGGCAATTTGGCACTTACAGTAAGAGGCGGCGAATTGGTGGGAAATTGTCATAACTGAGACGGAGGAGAATACTTTTACTTGGGAAATTTTTAGAAGGAAGTTTGAGATGAAATTATTTTCTAGAGTAGAGAGGGGAATGTTAGAGGAATTTGTTTAGCTTAAGCAGGGGATACGACTATAAAGGAGTATGTGAACCTATTTAATGAGTTAGTGAAGTTTGGATTTGAATTGATAAATACTTAAGAGAAGAAAGCTATGAACTTTGCTAACGTATTGAATTCACCACAGAGGGAGTTAGCTTTGAATCAGGTACCATTAAGAGAAACTTTTGAGGAGTTAGTTGGGGTGGCTTTATTGAATGCTACGAGTGGAGAGTTAAATAAGGAGTAAGTGTTGATTAGAGATCATAGTAAGCGCAAGAACGAGGGACTATAAGGTAGGCATAATAAGAAGCAGGTTACTATATGTAGAAGGTGTAATAAAACTGGAAATATAGCCAAGAATTGTTGGGTGAACCTCAAGAAGGGAATAAAATGTTATTAGTTGGTAATATAGGACATTTGGCGAGAGATTATAGGTCGAAATCGTTAAAATAACGGGGGCAATCAGAACAACAATAGTGGTTGATGGTGTTTAAGTGCTATAATTAACACCAGATGGGACATTATAAGAGGGAGTATCCAGCATTACAAAAAGAGGGTCATATTGTTAAGGCTTATGCATTGGAAGTTGTACCCACTACCAGTATTGCACCGATGGAGAGAGCGAAGTCAATTATGGAAGGTGTGTTATTACTATCTGATTTACCTACCGGAGTTTTATTTGAAATTGATGCATCAAATTCATTCATAGCCAACACATTAATGGAAAGATTAGGAATAACCCCTGTCTTTGTGCATGAGATCGTTACTTTGTCGAATCTTATTGGGGGATCGACGCATTTGTCTACTATTTTCCATTATCTTAAGTTGGTCATCATTGGTGTAGAGTTAAGTTATGATGTGTATGTTCTTAGCTTTGGCAGATATGGATTGATCTTGGGAATGGATTAGATAGCTCGGTATGGAGTAGTTTTAGATTGTGATGGGAGGATTGTTCATTTAAGTAGTCAAAGGAAGCATGATTTTGTTGGATCTTATATTATGATTAATGACAAGAAATTCGACCGACATGAAGATTCATGAATCTACGACAAAGAACTACAAAGACTGAACTCAACGATATGAAGTGCGGTTCATATGTATCTATGTAGAGTCTGTATATCATATTAGAATTATGTTAAAATCTCTCCGATATGATATATACGCCAACACATGCACAAAACTATGCAATGCTCATTTTAGGCTTAAATCAGCCGGCTGAATGTCCCCATTCAAACGGCTGACCGGTGAATCAAATCATAAATTTTTATGAAGATTCAGCCGGTTGAATGAAGACATTTAGACAACTGAATTAGACCTAAATTGGCCTGTTTACTTGTTGCATCGAATTTAAATCGATTCATATGGCTGAACTGAAAAAATCAGACGGCTGGTTACTGATAAGGGCTATTTTTTCTGAAGGGATGCTTCTCTTCAACAAAGAGAAACATCTTCTAATTTAAGGGTTGCATCCGTTCCTTTTCATCGCTTCTTTTCATCAAAGATTGCAACTCTTAAAATTATATAAATAGAGTCAAGAATCCAACAAACATTTCAACAACAACTGATTTTAGTATTTTTGAATTCTTATCTCTTATTCTCTATTTTCACTTTGAAATCAAACCATGTACAATCTCTGATCGTCGATCACTTTATCTTCCACGTTCTTCAAACACATTACACTATATATCACAAAGGAAAAGACTATAGGAAGATTGTACTTCATTGACTTATCAGTGCTATTTTAAAGAGAATATTACCGTCAAATACTTTTGTTTATTTGTAAACAAGTCATGTTCGGTTGCTCAAGCGGTAGAAGTCCTATTCAGTTGCCTTGGCGGTAGAAGTCCTGTTCCGTTGCTTAGGCGGTGTAAACCTATTCCTTCGGGTTAAGTGAGGGCTGCTAGTTTTATTCCAGAAGGAGTCTGGAACTGGACGTAGAATGGAAGTTCGAACCAATATAATAATCTCCAGTGTCATTTACTTTACTGCATTATTTATTTACTTATTTAGTTTTTATTCCGCATAAATAGTTATAAATTCATCCATATTACACGATCCTATAGCACAGTCTTCTTCATTTGGCATCGAAGCTTGGGATTCTAGAGATCGTAAAACATCCTAGAAGGAATGGCCATAAAGAGATCTAGTCATGGCAGTAGGAAGAGGAAGAGCAATAAAGAATAATCAAAGGAGCAAATAAACAAATGCTTCATTGCTAAACTCAGATCACAACCGATATGCTTAGATTCTTTATATAAAGATCTTTTGTTAGCACATGACGAATTACTAAAAGATTGTAAATTTGAATAAAGTTAATAGAAATGCTTTAGCTAAGTCAAAAGATTGTGAGTGAGAAATTTCCAATTTAAAAGAGGAAAATAATTTTTTGTTAAAACAAACTAAATGTTTTGAAAATACCTTAGAAGAACTTGTTTTACCAAAAGATTTTCTACAAAAAAAGCAGTTAGAAGATAAAAACAATGATATTTTGGAGGAAATCAATATTTTATAAAATAAAAGTACCTTTTTGGAAATTATGTAAATAACTCTAGCTCCTTAATTTTGTCTCTTGAAAAAGATAATGAATCTTTAATTAAAAAGAATTTAGAATTATCTAAAGAATGCGAGATTTTAAATGATAATAGTAATGTTTTGCAAAAAGAAATTTATAATTCTAAAGCAAATTTTGAACGATTAAATAGAAAAATCATTAATTTTAACAAAGGTAAAGATATCTTATCTTACAAATTCGAAAGCTCACAATGATAAAAGGGGTTTGGGCTATAAATAAGTAAAAGTAAAAATAGTACTAGGTATGCATTCTTGTATACTAACTTTAGTGCTAGTACTAGTAACCAAGATAGTTTTAAAACTAGTTACAATTCTAATAGTAATTTGTTTAGAAATGATAGAATTTATTTTTTAAGTACTAAGCTAATGACTAACAATATTAAGATATGGATTCCAGCTAATATGATTTCTCATGATAAACAACTTTATATTAGGAACTATTATAAGGATATGATTTGTAATGAAAACTATACCTATAAAGGTTCAACCACACCATTTCGTATGGTTTCCTAAAAATTAGGAAATTATAAGAAAACTGGGTATCGCATGCTTTAAAAGTTAATCTTTTTGATACCTTAAATTATATTTAGTAGTTATTTTTAATATTGTTTCATTATTATTTTTAGAGAGTACAACCACACCTATCTTGGTAAGGTTTTCATCCTATAATTAACCCTTGGATTCTAACATAGAAATGGGTACCAAAATTATTATTATTATTTATTGCAGGTACTTGGAGAAACAAAAGGAAAATGATAGATTATTAATTTTTAAAGGATGTTCCATATATTTAATAGGATTATGTCATCATATAAGCTCTCCTTTTTGTCGACGACAAAGAGGGAGAAAGATATTACTCTAAAACTATTTGCAGCAGGAATAAAAGTACAGATTTAGGGGGAGAAACTAAAAGATAAGTCTAGCATATATTCATGGGGAGATATAGAAATATAGAGCAATATTGTCAAGATTCATTCATATCACAAATAGCGTTGTCATCATCAAAAGGGAGGAGAATGTTAAATCTTATATTTTGATTAATGACAAGAAATCCAACCGACGCGTAGATTCATGAATCTATGACAAAGAACTACGAAGATCGGACTCAACGATATGGAGTATGTTTCATATATATCTATTTAGAGTCTGTATATTATATTAGAATTATGTTAAGATCTCGCTGATATGATATATACACCGACACATGCACAAAACTATGCAAATGCTCATAAGCTTAAATTAGTCGGTTGAATGTCCCCATTCAGACAGTTGACCGCTGAATCAAATCATAAATCTTTATGAAGATTTAGCTGGCTAAATGAAGACATCCAGATGGCTGAATTAAATCTTAATTGGCCTATTTACTTGCTGATTCAAATTAGAATCGATTCATATGGCTGAATTGAAAAATTCAGATGGCTGGTTATCGATAACGGCTATTTTTCTGAAGGGATGCTTCTCTTCAACAAAGATAAACATCTTCTAATTTATAGGTTGCATCCATTCCTTTTCATCACTTCTTTTCATCAAATATTGCGACTCTTAAAACTATATAAATTGAGTCTAGAATCCAACAAACATTTCAACAACAACTATTTTAGTATTCTTGAATTCTTATCTCGTGTTATCTATTTTCAATTAGCACTCAAACTGCATATAATCTTTGATCGTTGGTCACTCTATCTTCCACATTCTTCAAGCACATTACACTATACATCATAAAGAAGAAGATTATAGGAAGATTGTACTTCACTGACTTACCAGTGCAATTTTAAAGAGCATATTACAATCAGATACTTTTGTTTATTTGTAAAGAAGTTCTGTTAGGTTGCTCAGGCGGTAGAAGTCCTATTCGGTTGCTTAAGCGGTGTTCTGCTTGGTTTCTCAGGCTATGTAAACCTATTCCTTCGGGTTAAGTGAGGGTTGCTATTTTAATTCCATAAGGATTCTGGGCTGGACGTAGAATGGAAGTTCGAACTAGCATAAAAATCTCTAGTGTCGTTTATTTTACTGTATTATTTATTTACTTACTTAGTTTTTATTCCGCACAAGTAGTTTATAAATTCATCCATTTTAAACGATCCTATAGACAATAACTTTCAGATTTGATAGTTCTATACAAACCCAACTTTTCTATGATGAAGATGTATATGTATTCGTTAGACTTTTCTATGATGAAGCTGTATATGTATTCGTTAGACCTATCATAAGATGAGTTGGCATCTATTCCCGTAGCTAAAGATTTTCCAGATGTATTTGCTGAGGTTTACTTACTTCTGCCCCATAAAGAAATTGATTTTAGGATTAATATCAAGAAAGAAGCTAGGCCTGTGGTGATGCCTTGAAACATATAGCTTTGAAGGAGAGAAGAGGATTGGATAAATAAGTTTTAGAATTGTTGTAGAAACGATTTATTAAGCAGAGTATTTCTAAGCCTGGAGCATTTTTCATTTTTGCTACTAAGAAAAATTGTTCCTAAGGCTTTGCATGGATTATCAAGAGTTGTATAAGTTAACAAAGAAAAACTGTTATCCATTACTATTACTATAAATAATGACATCGAACATGAAAGAGAATATATAGGATGTCAAGATGTCGAAGACAATAGAATATTCGACAAGAGGTATCAAACTTCAAGCAGCTTCAAGAAGATCTCGAAATTTTATAATAAAAGGTGTCGTGCACTCAAGAAGGGGTGAAAAACTTTCAAGAGTATCAAATTCCATGCAATTGGACAATCCAGAAAATATCATATATGAATATAGCAAAGAGGCTATCAAGATTTTACAAATGGGAAGGATATAACTCCAAGGTTCCAAATCTAGTCGAACAATGCAGTTATAATGCACACAAAGGTTATCAAAATTGGAGGCGGATAATGGGAGATGCAACATCATTTAGAGGTATCGATACATAATCATAACGAGGGTATATGGAAGCTCCATAGATATCGGGCCTTTATAACTACAACTATCATAAAGCATACACAAGTAGCAAAGGATACCAAACTTCAAAGAATATAAGAGATATCTCATATTTATAGTTTTCAAAGATGCTTCATTTCATTAGTACCTAGAAAAATGTCTAAAGACATCAATACAAAGAGAGATATTGAATTTTTTTGGAACCACAAAGGATGTCGTGTATTATCAATCTAGAGAAGGATTCCACAAGTCATCAAGTGCTTAGAATGATATCATAAGGAAGTCGTAAATCATCAATAAAGTTGGATGTCATAATCCATAAATGTAAAAGGGGTTATTGCATATCAATAATACAAATAAGGATGCCATGAGTCATCAATATCGTAAATCATCAATGTGAATAAGGATGTCGTATTTCATCAGAATAACAGGCAATGCCAAAAACGAACATTTCAGAGAGGATGTCAGATGGCGTCAATCCACCACATATCGAATGACACATGGTTGCCGATTCGCTTGCCTCCACCCCTATAAATATGAACCCAATTCCTATTTTTAATGGGAGAATTCTTCCCATCACTTTTCTTACATTTTTAGATTTGTAAACCCTAAATCGAACTGGGGATTTAGAGTCCCTATTGTAAATTTGTGACTTTTGCAAACAAGGACTTGTACAAAATCAATTTTACATAACATAGTATAAGTAAACAAAGATTTTGACTATGATCTGACTTATGACTTGGATATGCCTCTTATGCCCTATTGCTTATGACATGTACATGATTTCTGTATGAAACATGCATACTTCTTGCGAGTCGACATAAGGTTATCCAAGTCTACCTTTGACCAAGCCATATCTGCTTTGCACATTTTGGGATTAACAAATAAATTTCATAATATTTGGCGCTAGAAGAAGGGCTTGAACCTTTGGCTTTCTGCTTATCTCATATTGGATTATCCTTGACCTGCATACACGGGATATAGAGTATTTACCCCATCCTGCAAATTCCATAAAGGAATTTTATAAATCCTACATAACCTTCTTTGGACCATATGATGACTATCTTGGAACAAAGTATCTTCTAAACCTCAAGTAGTTAGGCCAATTTCTCAAATCACTTTTGGTCCTCGGTTTCACGAGGAACATGTATTAAGGATGTTAGCACAATAAATCATAGAAGAAAAGAGTCAAGTGATTCCTTATAATTCCGATAAGTGGAGCATAAATCCATTTCTATAGGCCCTGCCCCTATCCATGGTTATCATCCCATGCTTGAAAAGGAAAGCACAAAAAAGGATAGTTTATTCCTAAAAATGAAAAGGGCTATACAGTCCCAATTCAACTGAACTTTTTTTGAAAAAGAAATAATAAGAGACTTTGAAATAATTTCCCAAAAGTGGAAGGGAGCAATTGATCACCCTCCCACACCAATCAAAGTTCGAGAATTTTTAAATAGGAAACTTACAGATGATGCTAATATACCAATCCAATGCTAGAAGAGAATCAAGCATGAGCAAAGAGCATAATTCTCTAAAAGTTTCTGATCTTTAAGGTTTCATTCCCTTGCCACTTCCCATGAATAATCAACTCATAACTAAAGAAAGATTAAGCTGTAGACCTTCAAAGAAGAAGAAGCCAGGAAATAAAATGAATTTCAGAGGCACTTATTGCTAATATCACTGATGGAATGGACATGAAACCAATCAATGTGAGCTCTAAAAGGAATGATTAAGAATTTATTGGGAAAAGGTGAGCTTCAAGAGTTTATTAGCAAGATTTATGCAAAAAGCAAACATGTCTACAGAGAACAGGTAATCAATAAAGCAGAATGCTTCATAAAGAGGACTTACAAAATAAAGGAAAAAGCCTTTGATCTCATCAAGATGGCCTGGTCAAAGCATCTCCTAAAGGGAGGTCAGAGTAAGCCTTCGGTCCCACCTATAAGGCCTAGACAGAGCACTACAAGCCTTTAGTCCCACCTATGTGGCTGGCCAGAGCATTTCCTAAAGGGAGGACAGTAAGCCTTTAGTCTCGCCTAAGATGGCCTGGCCAGAGCATCAACTAGCCTTCAGTTCCCGCCTATGAGGCCTGTCCGAAGCACCTTCTAGAGGGATGATGGAGTAAGCCTTTGGTCCCGCCTAAGATGGCCTGGCCAAAGCACCGAACCAGCCTTTAGTTCACCTATAAGGCCTAACTCGAGTGCCTCCTAGAGGGAGGATGGGTAAGACTTTGGTTCTGCTCAAGACAGCTAACCAAACACACGGACCAAAACTAAATTATCACATAAGATGGTGATAGGGGGTTCGATCAAAGTTTAGATCATTACTAAAGATGGTAATAAAGGAAATCAATCGAAGCCTAAATCATTATCAAGAAGAGTAGTAAGGGGAAAAGGAAATTGATCAAAGACTAAATCACTACCCAAAGAGTAGTAAGAGGCAGTCTTCTAGAGGAAAATCAACTGAATGCAAAAGCAATTCAAACTTTGTCCTAAAGAAGGACCAAGGCAGTCTTCAAGAGGAAGATCAATCAAATGCAAAGGCAATCTTCTAGAGGAAGAACATTCAAACACATTTAGTTTCGCACAAAGGCAAAGTTAAATCGACCTTCAAAGAAAGGATCAAAAGCTGTCTATTATGACGAAGTGAGAATTTTGATGTCAGATAGTAACATACAAGAAACTATGACTTATTACACGAGCCTAGCGCTTCATTCTTCGAAATATCAGATTATCTTTCAATCCATGATTACTATATTAGAATTCGAATTATCAAATAACAAGAAGCTCTATTAAAAATCAGACTTCTAAATAACGGGAATATCCGTTAAAAATTGAACTTCTAAACAACAGGAATCTCCGTTAATAATTGGATTTCTAGTTCACTTATCAGATGGAATTCAGGACTTGTTATCAAATAAATTTCTAGATTATTACCAAGTGGATTTCTGGCCTTTTATTTACGTTAAATTTTGGTATCATTACCAGATTGATTTTTGATCTTCTATTTGATTGGCAGATGGTTTTTTGGTCTTCTATTTTAAAGTAATTTCCATGTGGTTTTTTGGTCTCCTAATTGAATTATTGCCAAAAGATTTTTGATCTTCAATACAGATGAAACTAAAATTAGCAGATGGATATCTGGTTACTCCTTCGAGACTAAAACTTCAAGCATTAAGCTCCAAATTTCTAGGTGATAAAGCTCATAGATAAAGTTGCTAAAAGCTTCGTTCCTCAATGTGCTAAATTCAATTCTCCTAAAATGGAGTTTAAATTTTCAAATAATGAGAATCTTCACTATTAGATAGATTTCTAATTTCTATTAAGAAAAGGAAGGGTTCTTTCAAACTTTTGATCAAATAAGTTACTAATCTTTTTATCAAAACAAATTTTAGGTTCTAATGACAAGGATTATATTAAGAAGACAAACAAATACTCAATCAAAGGCCACATATCATATTGCATCAAATTAAAGCTCTAGAAAACAAGTTGTATGTCTTGGACAATTCAACAAATTCAAAACAAAGAATACAAAGTTCATTTAATGCAATAATCATTCATGTATAAATTTATCTCCTTTACATGTTATATACAAAAATTATAGGTACCAAGAGTGGGGTAGCCAAAAGAGAAATCCGTCCAATAACTCATTAGCGATTCTTCGCTAAGTGTCGAGTTATTACATCTACTGTTTCAAAGTTTCAATGACCAATGGACATTTAATAATGTGACGAACTGCCACATTTAAAATTTTCTTAAGCTTCTTTTCTTTCTTTCGAATATTTCTACATCATTAATCGAATCAACTTGAATTTCCAATGCACGATCGAGCATCTTATTAGCTCCCTTTAAAGTATGAATTTTGCTCTTTAATTTCTTGACCACCTATTCAAGAGCATATTTTTCATGCCCAAGTTTCTCTACCCAACTCTGACAGATGTTAAGATATTGAGAAACTTTGTCATCCTATTGCTTGTTCAAAAATTGAACGCGTTTATATCTAACTCTCTGACTCCATTTGGTGATTTCACCATCATCTAAACTCGAATATAGGTTCAAAAAAGTAGAAAATTGTTCTTTGCCAATTAAAGGAGTAGGATTAGGAAGGTTGGATTTGCCTCCGCTCGTAATAAGTTCTAAGAATGGATAGGATACTTAGCTTGTCAATAAATCTACTTCAAGATCCATTACCCTTTGATGTAGTCAGGCAATTTCCACATCAGCGTCGATTCCTTGGACTGAAGGCCCATACTGGTCAATCGAGTCCATTTTCTCTTTTAGCTCTTGAATTATTTTATCCTTTTCTTTAAAAATTTCCTCTAAGTTGGAGGTCATCTGTAAACTACTAAATGTGGACTTCAATCAGTAGTATTTGTCGTGTCATTTCTATGCATCCGAGTTATCCGAAAATAATAAAATTGAAACAACTTGAGAAGAGTGCTTCTTCTCAAATTCCGACCTGAACTTAGCTTTAATAATATCCAATCAAGTAAGGACTTGGACCCAAGACACAAGCATTAATTGTTTTTCCTAATAAAAATAAGTAAATGGGAAAAGGAAATCAATGCGAAGGAAATGCCTTCTTTATTAATAACAAAAAAGGTTGTAATCACGAGCAAATTCAGTTTACATCAACAATACAGGTTTTATACCATAAACTCTCAAAGTTTAAAAACAACAATTAGGCCTTTTTAAGCAATCCAGTAGACAAAAAGAGGGTAGAGTCAAAAGGAACATTAAACTCTTGAGGGGTATTAACTAGAGAGAGGTAATGATAGTCCCATTTTTCGATCGTAGGGATGATCTCACCACATAAAAATTTAGCATGGTTTGTTTGTATCTTGCTAAGCAATTATTATTTTCACCACCTAAGAAATCAAAATGAAAGTGTGGTTGTCACGTGTAAACATCTCGAAGATCTCTAGAAAAGCAATATTTTGCTAATCGAGAAGTTTTAAGAATTAACGATTTCACTTTAAAGTCCCTTTTTTAATTTGATAAATTTACTTAAGAGTTCCATGAAAAAGAACTACCAAATGATTCCTTAATATATGTGATTTACAAAAGATAAACTAAGTTGCAAAGAAATGAAACACCGAAATTCATAAAACTGTTTGAATTATACATTAAAGACAAAATTACTTGGGTTCATACAATATTGACCCTATTCAAAATTCGGAAATGAATGTCTCCTTATTGAATCTAACTTTCTCAAGAGAAAGAATATTTGGGGAAAGTGGAACGATCACAACCGTAGGGAGATTTCAGCATTCTCCAAGATGAGGATTGATTCCATGCTCATCCAATTATCTACTATGCAAACGCCTAAGAAAACCCTAATTTCCCCCCTAAGAATGAAAAATTAGTAAGAACATTTCCGGTGTAAATTTTGTAAAAGAACTCCACTAAGGTATCCTTTAAACTCTTTCTCGATCAAGGTGGGATCTTTTAAAAGAAGAGCCACACATTTCTCTTTAAATTCCTTCAATCACTTAATATGAATTATAAGATTCCAACGATATTCAGACAAATAGCTGTGGTCTTTGACTAATTTTTAAGTCTCCCTGTTCAAGCGATGCACTTCGCTCCCGCTCTTGTCATATAAAGTCTCATAGTAATATTTGGTTCTTTTTCTTAACATAAGTAACAAACCCGATAACTAAAGGCCGGTACATAACTGTAGCTATTTAAGTAATGAATTCCATACTCACATGATCGAAATCTGTGAAGTTAGAGCTTGAATTTTTCCTTTTGGCTGTTGACTAGGGAAAACAACATCTTTCGGAGGAATATTTTTCTACGAAGCATCCTGAAAATTAGGTATACCAGGAAGATCTACATCATGGGCAGATGAGTCTAAGTTACGACCGTCTGATCCGTCACCTCCATCTCTTGGTCCTTCTGGACCCTTATTGCCCTTTTCTCCACCTTAATCACTATCATTGTCATCATTGTTGTCTTCATCATCATCCTCCCCTTTATCCGAATCTCCATCCTCTTCAAGCGAGGGGTCATCAAAAGATAACAACTTCTTAGGATCAATGGCTTCTTTTGGGGAGTTCATCTTGAAGCAATCCCTAAGCTCTCCCAAACATAAGATCAAACTTTCTCTTGAATTTTTCATTTAGGTCCGGGAAAGAAGTAAAATCTAGATATCAAACTTTTTTTTGAATTTTTCATTTAGGTCTGGGAGAGAAGGAAAATTCAGATCAGGGCATTTATCAATATTTTCATTATAAACTACAAAAAGAGCATCTTCATAACATTTCTCATTTATCTTAGTAAGAACCTAGTTAAGAAAGAAACCAACTTTCTTCTTTGCATCCTTTATGATATTATTAGTATAGATCAGAATGGCATCTTTGGTTTTCAGTTCACTTTCTAAAAACTTTATCTTATCGACTATACAGGCCTTCACTTTTTCTAAAGTATTCATACTCTCCTCATGTGATAGCTTGGCTTTCTTTTCCTCGTTAAAGATGGAGACAAGTTTGTTTTTCTCAAGAGTATCATTATCCCTCTCTACTGTAATATCAGTCAGTTGAGTCATTAGCAATGAAACTTGCTTTTCGAGCTCAACAATTTGATAGAGGTCCCTTGAGAGGCTTGTTGAAGAAAGGACATGTGCTTAACCACCTGAAACATACAACAAACAAAACCTAAGTCAGGATATATGAAATTAAAGTCTAGATTACTCAAGCATAAAAGGATATATACCAATAAAAGCTGTTGATAGTGGACATAAAGATGATATGTTGATAAAGTTAAAGGTTGTAGTAGCATAAAAGAAGCCAAAGAAGGAGATTATATAGCCGAAAAATGAGGTCATCAAAGCTCATGGGGAGAGTTTGAGCCTGAGCCTCTAAAGGGAAAAGTTCAGTAGGAAGAGGAGTCAAACCAAGCTCCTCGTACAAGCATCAGAAACCAAACATAGAGGTAATAAGCTGTATATTAAGAAAGAATCAGGGGTATGAGCTTCCTCGACAAGCTTTTGAACACCCTGATCTTGAGAGCCTAAATCAATCATATTAGGATCTTGGGTGGTCAGGCTAACTTCAATGTTTGACTCCTCGGTGATACTAATAGAAGTTTGGTCCACCCTGAGCTTAGGAATTTTACTTGGAGGAAGAGTTGAAGCATCAGCGGGAGTACTAGAACGTGCTTTTCTTTTTTATGTTAGCAATGGCTTTAGCAATAGAATCCTTGGTAGAAGCAGATTCAGTTGGTTCAGCTAAAATAGAAGTGTGAACTTTAGCTTTCTTGCACTTAGAAGCAATAACAACAACAGATGAGCCTAAATTAAAGGGAAATTCGTAACACACTGACGAAATTCATTAGACACCAACATAAGAAACTTCATTTAACTATAATGAAAACTTACTGGATGAAACACGTTGAATATTAGAGGAGTTAGAAAGGCATTCTGACAATTATTAGGAATTGCTTCCCATGAGCATCTTTCTTTACCATAGGAGGTTTTCAAACACTTTGTAGCACTCTAGAAACATGAAATGTCTCTTGAGATTGGCTTTAGTCGAAAGTTTATGTCCGTCTCTTAAAGTTTGTGATGCTTAGTTCAATTCTCCAACCGTTTTAGCTATGGAAGAATCTGTCTCTTTGGGGACTAGTCCTAAAAGAGAATAACAATTATAATGCGACAACATAATGTAATAAAAAACCAGCAAAGCTTACTAGGAACAGAGAAAGACCCTCCAAGTTTGGGGGTGTGGCACTTAACATAGAAGAGCTAATTCTACCAGTCTTTATATTTATTTATCAAGATGCTAATCAAACTTTTATGTGGGAGAATACGATACACAGTACCCTCTGGTTGGTTCACTACTTTGACAAGAGTTACTAGCGAGCGAAAAGTATTTACATCAAGAGACGAAAGGATAGCTTCTCTAGCCCGAATCTCAAGACAGTTTAAATGTGATTAGGAATTAGGCAATGATTGTATTGGAGCGATACCCAAATGTTCCAAGTATTGAACGAAGAAGTTGGAAAAAAGGAGATAACCAGAACGCCAAACGTGAAATGGATCAAGGGTAAAGAAACCTTCTAAGGGATTGTCTATCTTTCCAAATGGGCCCGCTACTCTGGCCTCAACATTAGGAATGCCAAATTGACGAAGAATGGTGTTGACTTCCTCCTAAGAATTGATAAGAGATTGAACAAGTCTGTATTCTCCTTTCATGGAAGTAGGAGAAGGTTTGTGGACCGTTATTAGAATTTTTACCAACCATTTATCTATCAAAGGATATTGCCCAAGATCAGTGAAGTATTATATATTTTATAAAATTTTGAAATGCTCCAAAGAATAAATGCAATGGTGAACAATTAAAAATGTAACCAACGGATACATGATTATTTCAAAACTATTTAGCCTATAATGAAATATCAAAACCAAGACTAAATATAGAACTTGTAAAGAAGTAGGTATTTCCAATAATAAGACATTAGTTTTATAAATATCATTCATAATAAAAAAAAAACTCATTGATAATTGCTACATTTATTATTGGATGTCGAATCCATAACTAGTCATTGAAATCTAATCTAGTACCATGCATATAACACTTTATTATGGTTACACTAGAGTGTTGAACCGATAGCCTAATGTCGAATTTGTAAACGATAAGAAAATTTAGAATTATTTAAAGATACTTCGACCAATTATCGAACAAGAAAGGTGTCAAATGCATAAATTGCCTATGAGTATGGCTACTTTCCGAATCTATAATATGGTATCGAACATAAACAAGATACAGAGTTTGTGACCTACATAAAATTCCCTAATTATTTATTGAATTTATAAAGAGGTAGTAGTTTGCTAAAAAGTTATCAAGTTTGTAACCAAAATAACAATCTTTTAAACAAGTTGTCGGGCTCATAACCAAATTGTTCGATTCCTAAATCGATACCGAACCCCTAATCAATTGTCAAATTTGTAGCTAGTAAGTAAATCCTTAAGGAGACAACGAATTCCAATAGTTGTCGGCTTTCAAAGACTGATGAATTTAAAAACTAGGATCTAATTAGCGATGGGTTGTCAAATTTCAAAAGAATGTCGAATTTTTTAGCAATTAATCAAACTCTAAATTGAGTATCGAGATCTTAAAAAAGGAGGGGGTATCAATCCTATCGATAGTAGAACTCCAAGAAGTTATCTTTCTAGAAAGCTTTCGACTTCATAATAATAGCTGTCTAACTTCAATCAATCGTCTAAGGAAAATACTATAATCCACATTCAAATCAGATACTAAATATAATGCTTCGGTTAAACCCCAAACAATTCATAAAATTCCTACTAATTTAGAAATCAAAATTGAAAACTGATTTTTAATCTAGCGTCTGAATAAGTTAAAAAGGAAAGTCAAACCTTAAAATCAAACTTGAGCATATCAAAATTTGAATTTTTTTTGATTGAAATAGAGAGCTAAAATTTTTGTTTAAAGAATAATTTACAGGTAAAAGGGGGATGAAGAAGAGAGGGAATTCATATAAGGAAGGAGAAGTAACAAGAACCGTTGGTCCAAATTTACATGTATGGACAAGATTAGAGTGGAATGCTAATGGGCAGTAATGTGGCTATCAAGGTGGCAAGCACCGATATCAAGATGTTAACTTGAAAAGTCAACATTTATTTTACACATGGGAGGAAGGAAATGTTACTATAAATAATAATGTCGAATATGTAAAGAGAGCATATCGGAAGTCAAGATGTCGATGATAGTTGAACATTCGACAAGGGGTATCGAACTTCAAGCGGCTTTGGGAAGATGCTGAACTTCTATAATAATGGATGTCATGCACTCAAAAAGGTGTGACAAGCTTCCAAGAATGTCGAATTACCGGCAATTGGGCAATCCATAAAATATCGTATATGAAAATAGCAAAGAGGTTATTCAGCTTTTACAATGGGAAGGATATTATGCCAAGGTTCCAATCTAGAGAGATGTCGAACAATAAAGGAATAAAATATTCAAAAGTTATCGAAATTGAAGGCAGTTAAGGGGAGATGTCGCATCATTTAGAAGTATCAGATACATAATCGCGAAGAGGGTATATCGAAACTCCATAGGTATCAAGCCTTTACAACTATAACTATCGTAAACAAACACAAATGGCAAAGAATACCAAGCTTCGAAGAATATAAGGGATACCTCATATCTACAATTGTCAAAGATGCTGCATTTCATCAATAATTAAAAAGATGTCTAAAGACATTAATATGGAGAGAGATATCGAATTCCATTGGAACCACAAAGGATGTTGGGGGTATCATCAATGTAGAGAAGAATGCCGTAAGTCATCAAGTGCTTAGAAAGATATTACAACGATGTCATAAATCATCAATAAAGTAGGATGCTGTAATTCATCCATGTAAAAAGGGTTGCCGCATATCAACAATATATAAAGGATGTCGTTAGTCTTCCATATCGTAAATCATCAATGCGAATAAGGATGTCGTATTTCATTAAAATAACAAGCAATGCCGAAAATAAATATTTCAAAGGCGATGTCGGTTGGCGTCAATCCACCACATGCCAAATGACACATGCTGATCTAGTTATCTCCACCCCTATAAATACGGACCTAATGGATATTTGGAAGGGGAAAATTCTTTCTATTACTTCTCTTACATTTTTAAATTTGTAAACCCTAAATTGAATTGAGGATTTATAGTCCCTATTGTAAATTTGTGACTTTTTGCAAACAAGGACTTGTACAAATCGATTTTACATTGCATACTATAAGTAAATAAAGATTCTTAGCTATGATATGACTTATACCTTGCATATGACTCTTATTCCCATTGATTATGAAATGTACATGATTTCTTTATGGAACATGCACATTTCTTACGAGTCGACATAAGGCTATCCAAGTCTACCTTTAACCAAGCCTTATCTATTTTGCACATTTCATAGTTAACAAAGAAATTTGTTAATAATTAGCTCACATCGACAACCTCTTCGATCAAATTGTCAAGGTAGAGGTTTTCTCTCAGCTTGACCGTGCTACAAGATTTCATCGGTGGAGAGTTGCCGAGATTGCATTCTAAAGACCGTTCTACGTACTCCGGATGGGTTGCTCGAATGGGTTTTGATGTCATATGGGATAACTAATGCCCTGAATTTTTTTTATTTTATGAGTAGATTTTTTTGGAAGTACTTGAATATGTGGTTGCATTTGTTGACGATATCCTGGTATTTTCCAGTGATGAGAAGAAGCATGAGCTGCACTTGAGAGAAGCACCGAGTGTGCTACAGAGTAATCGTTTAAGAGCTAAATATTTGAAGTGCATTCTTGGAGTTGTAAGGTCTGATTTCTAAGTCATGTTGTATCTGGAAATGGTTGGGGGTAGAACTAGGAAAGGCAGCGGCTATCAGAGATGGGAATGTTCCAAAGAATGCTTTAGAGGTACGTTGTTTATTGGATTAGTCGATTTCTATTGAATGTTTGTAAAGTAATTTGCAAAGTTGTCTGCATCATTGAAAAAGCATACCAAAAGGCGCTTGATTTATATTTGGAGTGCGAAGTGTGAATAGGCGTTTGTCAAGTTGAAGGAGATGTTGACGAGCGCACCTGTTTTGGTTATCCTTGATAGTACTAAACCATTAATCGTTTACACGGATGCTTATTGTACTAGTCTTGGTATTGTCTTGATGTAGAAAGGTAGGGTTGTATTATATGTGAGTCGCAATTAAAGACGCACGAGAAGATTTAGCCTACATACGATTTCAAATTGGCATCAATTGTATTTGTCTTGAAATTATGGATGCACCATTTGTTAGGGGAAAGGTTCAAGCTATTTACGGGCCACAAGTCATTGAAGTATCCACTCTTGAAGAAAGACTTGACCTTAAGATAGTAAAAGTGGATAGGACTCTTGACATCTTATGATTTTGATATTGCTTATACTTTTAGGAATGGCAATGTTATGGTTGATGCACTGAGTAGGTAGCATGCAATATTAAATGCTATGATGTTAGAGGCGAAGCAGCTTGAGTATATTTTTGAATTTGATTTTCGACCATTGACGGATATTGCACCTAGATTATTGGCAACATTAGAGGTTAGACCTACTAGGATGGATTGGATTGGTATGAATCAAAGGAAGGATGTAGTTGATTGAGATTATGAATCAGCTTGAGATGGGTGAGAAATTGAGTCACGTGGAGCCATATACAAAAGATGGGTAAGGATACTTGAGGTGGGACAGAAGGTTATGTGTGCTAAAGTTGAAGGAGTTGATTGATGAGGTATTAAAGGAGTGACATCATTTGAGGATGGCCATTCATCCTAGTGGTGACAAAATGTATAAGGATATGAAGAGAGATATTATTAGCTAGGGATGAAAAGAGATGTAGAGAGATATGTGGTGAGATGTCTCACTTGCCATAGAGTTGAGATGGAGTAGAGAAAGTCCAGTGGATTATGCCTTCAGCAGTTTTGTAATGAAAGTGAGAAAGTGTTTCAATGCATTTTATAGATGGGTTGCTAAGGAGTAGGTCTACTAACGAAGAGCGCACATTCATTCCTGTGAAGAGTACGAGAACGACATCATCTTTATCTACAATATATATTAACGAAGTGATGAGATTTTATGGTTTATCAGTGAATATTGTGAGTGACCGAGACCAACTCTTCGTGAGTGGGTTTTGGAGGAGCCTATAGAATATCTTAGTTACAAAATTGAGCTTATGCATGGCAAATCAACCATAGACGAACGGACATACCAAAAGGGTAAGTAGTGTGTTAGTGAATTTATTGAGAGTGTGTATTCTGGATTTTGGAGATGCTTGGAATGATCATTTACCATTGGTGGAATTCGCATATAATAATAGTTATCAGGCTAGTATTGGAAAGGCACCATTCCTAGCATTATATAGAAGCCATGTAAATCACCTTCATATTGGTGGGAGTCGACGAATAAGATGTACATAGACCATAGATGATAAGGGATACGTCAAAGAAAGTAGAATTGATAAGAAATAGGATGAAGGTAGCATAGAATAGGAAGAAGTCATATGTTGATAAACAGCGAAAGGAGATGGAATTCAAAGTGAATGATCTTATATTCATGAAAGTATCGACTGCTAAGCATGTGATGTGGTTTGGAAGCTCAAGCAAGTTGGCAGCGAGGTTTGTTGGTCCATTTAAAGTCTTATAGTGTGTCAAAGGATTAGTTTATAGAGTGGAGTTATCGAAAAAGACAGTTGGAGTTCATGATTTATTCTATGTATCACACTTGCGAAAATGTGTACATGACTCGGGTACAGTGACATATCCTAATTAGTTAGAAAGTAGAGTTAGAAGCTAAATTGAGTTCATCTAAAGGGCATCCATGAATTGTAGAGTTGGGTGTAGGGTGTTTGTAGGCTGAGGAATAAAGTGATCAAGATGGTGAAACTGCAATGGGGAGAAGATCCGAGGGAGAGTACATAGGAGCCTGAGGAGAAGATACAGGCATCTCATCCCGAACTCTTTACCAATATGTTCTTTCGGTTAATATGATTCGTTAGGAAATAGGTTTTGCTTGCTTAAATTGGATATTAGGATTTATCGTGATATTTATTGGATGTTATGCTATATACTACCTCTTATGCTAATAAAGTTGCATAACTATAGAACTATGAGTTTTATACTAGGATTGCTATGCATCATGCCTACTACGCCATACAATTGCATTCATACAGGCTGCATTTATCACATTTATTGCATTTTGCTAGATTTTCATAAGCAATCATCATCATGCTCATTATATGCCATGTATGAATTGCTAATACTTTGACTAGGACCTGTGTATATTTTTGGAATGATTTTAATATAAATGATTGCTTTGTTTGAAAGGTTGTACTCATGCATGGGTGATATGGGTGTGTAAACGAAAGTGTGACCGCCTACTACATTTTCTATTGCTTTCGAATTTCGAGGACGAAATTCTTTTAAGGGAGGAGAATGTAATATCTAAATTTTTTGTATATAGTTTGAATAATGATTATAAATAATAATAAATAAATTTGGAATTTTAAGGAGGGTATTTTGGTAAATTTTTGTAGAAGGATAAAATGGTAATTTCGACAGACTATTGAATTTGCTAACAGAAGTTGCATCATTGGTAGCTCTCATTTTATTGGTCAAGTTGGAATATTCATTTGATTAAATTGGACGTTGTATGAGTGAGATATATTTATTTAATGAAATGGGTTGGATTGTGTAAGCAACGGGCCAGGCTGCGCTGAATTGGGACGAGTTTGAAATTCAAATTCAAACTAACACACCATTTCAGTTTTTCCCTCCTAAATTCTTTTTTAAACTACGTATATGTTATTTCTCATTCTTTTTTTTTCATTTTTTGAAAGCCGACAACCCCTCCTCGTTCAATCAACTAAACCTGAAATCCTCAATTCTCAACGAAATTCGGTGAGATGAAGTGCGTTGGAATCGTAGCGAGACTCTCTATCATCTGGATTAGAAATCAGAGGCTATTATAAAAAATTTATTTTATAAAAATTCAGGATAATGGAGGAATTAGGTTCTTTGGCTTGGGAATTGGTTAGTATGGCTTCTCTAATTCTTGTATAATGCTTTGATAATCGTATAAGATGGTTTAGGGCTAATAGAGGATTTAATTTTGATGTATATTAATGTTATTGTAGGGTTAGAAACTGAGTAAGAGAAAAGAACATAGTTTGTTTAAAAAATCAATAAAAGCAATTTTGACCCAAATTTTGTACTGAAACTTGATATAATCTCATTTAATATATGCATACATATTAGGACCTTAGGAACTGATTAGCTAGTGTGTATATATGATGAATGGACCTTAGAAACAATAAAAAAATAGAATAAAAAGAATTTGGAAACTAAAATATACAAAACAGAAAGAAAATCTCGTAACTGTGAAGTGCACTGATGTACCCGTGAGTGCACACTGGTCCCCATGTACGCGACCCAGTTTTGGGTATTTTGGAGTCTTGAATTCCCAATTCGATGTGTGTTCTTTTGATCTTTTGCGTGGTGTTTTGAGGAGAATCCATGGTAATAACTTGACTTGAACTGCTGTTGTTTGGATGTATACTTAAAGATAGGAATGATGTATGGATGTTGAGAATGTAGTTTTGAAATGATAGGCAAATATTCGAACCATATATGGATATGTAGCTTGATAATGATGATGTATGAAGGTGGTGTATGTAGTTCTAGATAAATATATGAATACTTGGTGATCATGGAGAAATATGATTGTGGGGTGTGTATGTGGCTTTAGATCATGTAGTTTGATGATGTAGTACATGTGTATATATAGTTTTGGAACGACGAACAAATATTTGAATCATGCAATGCATGATATGGGTCCTTATGTGACAATCTACACCTGTCGACGCACCGATCCAAAGCCTAGGGTGACTTTTGGACTCGCGTCGATGCCAAAGAGCACGAGCTGTTTGGGTGTTTATAACATTACAGAGACTACAGATATACATATGTGATCTAAGATACACTACACTTTCATAAATCACAGTGGAAGGAAACAAAATATAAACAAAGAAAATAACCGTCTTTAAAGGCAAAATGTAGTCAAATCCAAAGTACACGGAAATACAATACATAGTCTGATAAGTACTAAGTACTGAATAAGATAGAGAGTTACATGGAAAGTAAAATAAAACGACAAGCAACTTAAATAATGAGCTCACCTCCACGTACTAATCGTGGGCTTATCACCTGCTACCCTATCCACTTGTGGTGGACAAAAGAAAGGAGAAGGGGTGGGTTAGACAAAAGTCTGGCGAATGAGTACACCTGGTGATCACATGCAATTGACTTTAATAATACTCTATGTGACATGGGATGTCCTAAGAGTGTTCGTGAATTACTTGTTTACTTTATTTAAGTGGTTTAACTCAAAATACTCCTACACCAACTACTTGTGCAAGCTCATACTCAGGATCGAACAACCGATCGAACCTATAGACGACTAATTATCGACTAATAACCACTGAAACTTTTCCAACATAGGGTTATCCTATAATTTCCTTTACGGGACTACATCTCTCACTACTGCTAGCGCAACTATTCTGCGTAGGTTTCTTTACAATTTCTACCATGGGACTAAGTTTTCCACAACTATGTCTACACATACCTCTATTACGCATTAAGGGGGAGCCCGCAATGCCGATTTATAGAAGTGCCTCATTATCTGCATCCTTGTCCACCTCTCAATGGTAACGTAACGCCTATTATTGAACGTGCTAGGATCCAACAACAACATGGTATCACATTGTGTCGGTATCCGTGAATACCAAGGAACTCTCATTGTGTCGGGCCCAGACTTTGCCAGACATCGGTTATGCTGCGCATCCACCGTAAAACCTTCTATGAGTGCCATTTGTGATAGAATCGTCCCAATCTAATATCAACCCCTGCTTGACATAGAACATTTACCCGGCCCTACAATTTCCTAGTATCACCTCATAGGGATCTAGCTTCCCTACTCCTAACATCCATATAACATACATACACACACTAGTAATAAATTTATTTATAAGCTAGGCCTTAGGCTGAGGTTCAGATAATGTTCAGGAAATGACAATCGGTCAACCGCCTGCTCCAGGAGCGGTTAAACGCTCCAAATAGTGCGGTCGACCAGTCGTTATTAATTAGGTTTTTTAAGTGTTTGATTTTCATTCATTTGGTTGATTACTTATTTATCAATTACGTTCTTTCCTAATTAGTGAGTTATAGAGCAATTACAGCAAACCAACTTTTACAGTTCCCCAAATTCTTATTCGAATTTAGTTTAAAGATTTACAGAGAAATAATTCAACCTAGGTTTACCACTAACATCCATACTCTCAAATTATAGGGATTTTTGCTTGATTAGAAAAGGGTACTAATCCTATATTAATTCCCATTTAATAGGTTTACATCAAGTTAATTTGTTATTAAATCTCAAATCCAAAAAATATGGTTCATAATTTAGTTTCTAACAACCAAAATCAAATAGGGTATGTTAAAATTAACTACATATAAATCATCTTATTACAAATATCCTCACTCACCTTAGATCCAAGCTTTCCTTTGAATCCCGTTAGGAAACCCCCCCTGTTCATTATTTGTTTGATTTGATCTTCTTAGATTCCTTTATTTTATTCTTATTTGTTTTGAAGAATTTTATAAGTTAAGGAGAAAGAATTGACAGAGTTTAGGTACGCATACAATTTTTTAATGAATTAGACTTTTGGTTAGCTATGTATTATAGAGGTTTTGGATTAATACCGACCATTGATCAACCCTAGTGTGACGACCGCCCTATACCTCCTATGCTTATATAACCGAATAGTGTGATGCAGGAGCATCTGTTCGATGTAGGAGCATCTGTTCGATGTAGGATGATGGTCTAAGGAAAGAGAAGAAGTAAAGAAGAGAAACAGAAGAGAAGAGAAAAGGAAGAAAACATCATGCAATTATGATAATTGTCGTATATCTCATAGCACATCAAATAAATATAATGGTCATTCTAAATATAAAATAGGCGAGATGGTAGTAACTACATGAACTATAGAATTAGAGTACACAAAGTCATACAGTTATACAAAACATTAATAGAGTTTATACAGTCGATAAATAAAATCAACTGATAAACTGTCTCTAATAATAGTAAGTCAAAAACTATCAAGGCTCCATAGTGTCACACAGCGGAATAAGCAATAATAAGCCAAAAATATACATATGAGAAAGTGTCGCCTCCTGCTAGTCTATCTGCACAACTCCATGTTTCGCTCACACCTGCTATCTAGTCTACTCATTTAAGAGCACACAAGGTAATAAGAAATAAAGCGTAAAAACTTGAGTCATATAATAGTCCGGTGTGAGCAAAAAAATATCAAATACTGCATAAGTCAATATAGTATATAGAGTAGAGGGTACGGAGAATCATACTAGCCTATACCTGCATCCAAAGAGTTAGCACATAACATAATGAATATGATACTCTATAAACATCATAAAGGTGTACTTCATCCTAAGTACAATGTCGAGGTGTCTAGGTATCCCTATCCACAATACCTATATCACGTGGCATCCATAGAGTGATAGACTACATAAAATCATGGCAAACACAACATCCATCAAACAAACCTCACTACCACACAATGTATTTTGGATATATGACAACTCGTATAACCATTCCTCTACTCGGGATTAATGGAAAAATTCTAGTTTTCTACTTTACTCGATACACCGCTCGAAGCCAATACTAGACCCAATCCATCAGTCTTGGGTATACGAATCTAATCAACCAATCCGGGGTAGCCAAACAAAGTACCCATTAGCGTCCTAACAATACCCCTTCTTTAAGTATACAGAAAATACTTCGAGTATCAACGATCCCTTATCACGCTTATCCAAGTGTAACATTCTGCATTCTTAATCGCCAGATGTCGACACTAGTACATCCATGGTATTCGTGTGCTGAACACCCAAGTCCTGGAAAGACCGAAAGATAGGGTAAAATAAAAAATAGAAATGGAACAAGAAAGAACACAATATCAGAATCTCACATTCGGAACGATATATATAATATCAAAAGTGCAGTACAAAGAGTTACTCCAACATCTATGAAATCGTAGTTACAAAAGTGACTAAGTACTACTATCAGCTTGGACAATTAGAACTACCAGTCCTCACAATGCTGAATACATACATAATAGTGAACAGAATTAAAAATAGGTAGATAGATAAATAGGTGGAAGCATCCAGCTTGTCTCCATTAGCTTTAAAACATCCAACTCGGAAACTTGCTTAACTCAACCTACTTGAAAGAGTACACAAGGAGTTTTAGGAAAAGAAAACACCACGTGTCAGATATAAGTCTGGTATAAGAAACTAAGAAATGTGTATAAACATATAAGCATACTTCCAAGACCATCCGAATTACCATATAGGTTTCCCTTCGAAAGAACGAACTCAATTGATATTTACATTTGGTGATATTATAAATAATGTCTAAGGTGTGTAATATAAATATAGATCATAGCCAAAATGGTTACATTGATTACATTTTTTAGCATACTTAGGTATACAAACAAAAACCGCTAAGGGACGTTCGTATAAATGGAATTTTTCCATGGAGACCTCCTCAATGAGACCGATCTCCTATGACAAGGGTCAGAAATACCTACTGAGCATCTTATATCTCCAGATAAAATATACCATAATGCAAACACAACTAGCCCATGCCTTAACACATGAACCAAGTGTGAACAACTCATGCTAGCAACATCTCGATAAACATACTCTAGAAAATAAGAGTTTTTATACCCCTTATTTGGGTTTGCCAAACCTAGGATTGTACATCTTACTCTGTCTTTAGTCCTTTTTCCGATGTCGAGGCTATATTCGGCATCTTCACACAAGTCTCTAACAAAACTTGATCAATTAATGAATCCCACATGGATTCCATTATCTTAACAGATTTTGGAACCACACACGGTTTCCATTATTCCACCTCCAAATCATAGAACTCGTATAATACTTTTGGAGTGGTATTCGGCAAGTAGAATACTTATCAATCCTGGTCTCTCTAAAACCAATCGATGAATTTCAGTTAACTAAATTTCAATTCTTTTAGAAGTAATCGAAAGCTAGAGGCGTTTCATGAAAATACCCCTCCCTGGGGGGCTTTTACTTGGTTTAAATCCGCAAAGCATTCTATATACTCTCTAAGTTAAGCTTTGGTCAAGATAGTAGTCGACTAATTGACTATAGAGTCTTGAACGCTTGCTTTTGGGAATCAAGATTCACACACTTTATACGTTTCTGAGTTTTTGCTAAACTGTTCCTAGGCCTAGAAAGACAGTGATAGGTTAGAGCTCTATTGCACTGTCCCTGCCTAAACATCAGTCTTGATTCTCACAAATAAAGAAGATTACTCGTTTGACTTTTAATGGTACGCATATTAAAACTAACATCCCACAAACAGTCAAATTAAGGCCATTACATAGTTTTACTTACCATCCAAGTATAATCAAGTCACATAAATGACTTTTAATCCCTTTTTTAATTTAATTTATTAATTTAAAAACTCTTCTTTCAAAACTTCCTTTATTAGATTTATAAAATACTTAATTTCATATTTATAACTTATACAAGTATCTTTAAAATACTTATTAATATGTTAAAACACTTTTAAAACTATTTATAATACATGTTAATTATTTATATAGAATGTTATGTAAAAATATGGAATTTTTAAATATATAAATAAATTTTATTTTAAAAGCTATTAAGTTTAAAAATTCATAATTAACTGTTAAAATTATATTTAAACTTGAAACCAATTTTAAAACACTCTATTACATTTACAAGTGAGAAAAGAACCTTAGAAAGATTAGAGAAAAATACAAAACTTAAATATCATTTTAAAACAAATTATAATTTCAAATAGGAAAGGTAGAGTTTCTGCAAATGCTACAAAATAATTAGCAATTTCTCAAAAGTGTTTCAGAAGCAAACACAGCAAACCCGAAGTGCAACCAAAAGTCCTAGGTTGTCGTTGAAGGTGAATTTGCTACAACTTTGCTCCTAGATTTCGACGTCTTAACAAATGATTTTAGATCAATTCTTCTTAAAATATTTGGTATACTTTGCGCACTTGGAAACCATGAAGAAAAATCCCAAAGGATATCTTTTATTTATTTCAGATGATTTCTTGAAAATAGGGTATTATATTGGACTGCACTTATAGCGACTATTTCGCTATAAACCTTTTCATTTCATTCAAGTAGCCATTAAATGAATTAGGCTTCAAAACTTTTCCAATAAGAATAATGTTTTATTTACTTGATCAATTGCTAAAGAAACATCCAAGAAAGTTTCCACAAAAATATGGGTTATTTTCAAAAACAGGTTATTTTAAAAGTGTCACCATAGCGACCTTTTTACTTCAATCTTCCTCAATTTTGAATTATTTTTTTCTATAACTTTCCAAAAATTATGTACTTTTCAAAACACTTAGAGAAGTGTAGGAAATAACCAAACAAGCTACTATCAAGATATGTCATTCAATCACTATTTTCATAAGTTATGGTTTGATATGGACGATTGTTTTCAATTCAATATCCAATGTTTAGTGTCATTCACATTTATACGAAAATATGATTCCATATTCAATTCATATTACTACAAAAAAATATCTACAAAAAAACAAGTTAACATGTCCATTTTAAGCATTCGAATGCATTTAATGTTAAGCTACTCATTTTAATAGTTTTAAAATGCAATACTTTAGCAAATCACATACTTTTAAAGTATACTATTATGGTCACAACTTTAATTAGTTAGTATCTAAAATTACTAACATATATCAAGCAATTTCATCAAGCAAAATTAACACATATAATATCATATATGTCATGTTTATATGGATTTGATTAATGAGTGAGATATCTCAACTTTATTTAAGTCAAATTCCTCTATATTCCTACCAAAATTCAAACAGATCTCACTCCACTTCCTTCCTTCCACACACAAGCCAAGAATCAGGAAAAACAAGAGAAATGGAGGCTAGAAAGTGGCTCGGCCAAGGCAAAATCTTGTATTTTTCTCACGGTCTTGAAGGATTTGGAGGAATTAGGCTAACTTCCTTTGGTTTTGAGATGATGGAGTGATGTTATGTGCTATAATAGGATGATGGCATGAGTTTAGAGAAGTTTGGAAAGTATCTGATTGAGTTGCTCTTTATTTAGAGAAGTTAGAGAAAGAAGAGAGTGATATGAAGTGATTTCTTTCAAGCGAGTTGTGGGAATGAAAGAAGCCACGGGTGGTTATTTATAAGCTTTAGGAAGGTGGAAAGTTACCCTCTTACCCTCATTTGGGGTGCCACAAAATGATGGGAATACATGCTCTTACAACACCTTACCTTCCCGAAATCAAGGAGTGATTTAAGGGTCCTTTTAGTCCTTAAGTCCTTTCCTTTCTAGAAGCCTTTATGCTAATTAATTATTATTAGTTTTAAGTGTATTTCAAGCCCTAATTTATGTGTTCATATGATAGCCTATTTTGTACAATTATTTCAGCAAATTTTATTTAACAAAATATTGATTTTTCAAAAAACATTTTTCGGTTACATTTTTAGTATTTCTTTAAAGAATATTTTTTTTAAACACATTTCAAAATTAAGTTTTCTAAACTTTAGTAATTAGTTAAAAAGTGTTTAACAAGGTTATAAAATCATATTTTCAATATTTTTTTAATTTTCAGAAGTTGAGAATTTTGAAGATGAAGTGATCTTTCGGGTCGTTACACCAAGCCCTTTCCTTGCTTCATCTAGTTTCCATTTCCCTCAAGGAACAATTCCACGTTCCTTTATGACATAATAGAATCAATCAGCATTCTATCCACGGGTCACCCTTCCTGGAACCCACCCTTGTGGAATATCACCATGACTCCATTATCAACGAGCTGTCATAATCGGAACACAACTCCATCACCATCGAGTCGTCGTCATCAAGTCTTAAAGCCATCACATTAAAGCGTCATTTCACCGCTTCATCATTAAAATCGCTCATCGTAGAGCAATACCATCAAGACAAAGAGTCAGCCGCACAAATAAATTACCACGTCGTGCTCCTCAAACCTCCTCATCGTTCATGTCAAAGATTGGCCAAATCAGCCATCATCAACAGTGATGGGGACTGATCACTCTACAATGGACGATACCGACCACTTTGGTCATGTACTTAGCCATAAACGTCTAAGTACAAACCAAAAGAAGACCTCTGATGTCCATCCTAAAGTCCAAAGTCCATCCAAGTCCATCATCTTCCATCTGCAGATTATTCAACATGCACTCAGTACTCATCTACAACTTATCTAATCCGTTTGAGTTTCCATCATTTGTGTGTCCCATTGATATGCGTGAAACTCTATCTCATCCTACAAGGTTCCATCATTTGTGCATTCGATCAATATGCACGAAACTCCAATGTATGAGATATTTCCTAATGCTGAATCACTGATTGATCGGTATTTTCAACCAAAATAAGAAAATAAGCATACATGCAACCACAAAGAATTCATACATCCAATATAGTATATACACAACATTTATAATACATTTATAACAACCAATGTAGGATTCATATCAACAATGGCTTAAAACTATTCCTAAAAATAGCAATCCATAATAACAATAGTGAAATCCAATTTAAAACCATTTTTAAAACACTTTTAATTTTTTTATAAAATAAGATGTAGGTTTAAATATACTAAAAATAATGTTTTAAAGATAGAAATAATTTAAAGCGCCGTTTTAGTACTATATTAACGGTCATATTACGACGAGAGATAATATAACTCACCTTAACAAAATCTGACCAATCCTATGCCAGATCGTAGAGCTCACCATCATGAGTGAAATGAAAGTAACCGCATCCAAATCGGACCTCGTATGAAAAAGATGTGGATTTTACAAGAAATGAGATAATTCAAACTATTAATTAACTTAGTCAATAATTAATCACATCAATCCCCTTTCATAATCCCCCAAATCAATAAATCCCCCCATATGTACACATCCGTGCATACACAACCCATACATGCACACACTCTCTCCTCCTTTCTCATCCATAGTCCACGGACTGATGCACCGTCTTCTCCAATGGACTCCACTACATGTCCTCTTCACAATGCACCCCTCGTCGTCACGTCCAACCACCCATAGAAAATCACGACCTGCTCCCTATGCCAAAACAAATGAATTTTTGAATTCCCCCTCAAGGTGCCATACCCCTCCCAATTATCATCATTAACTCATCTTTGCACGAGAAGTGCAATGCCACTCTCCGATTTTCATATCTCCTCCTCTAACTATGAAAAACCAAACCCTAGCTGTAGCCACTAAAATTCGATGCTAGCAACTAGTGCCGCATCTGCCAAAGACTACATAGATTTAAAGCTCTCCTTACCATGAGTTCAACATATCTGGTTTCGTCTATATTCATGGATCGAAGCTTCATATTTTAAGTTTTGAAGGGAGGCAGCTATTATCATTTACTGAAAAGAGGAAGAGAGGAAAATTAAAAGGGTAAAGTGAAGTAAGGAAAAGTAGGCAGTGAGGGAGGTGTATATATAATATTAATATACAATTTTTATTTTATTTCTCAAATAAATCATCACACGATTTGAGCCCGTACGATCGCACAACACATCCGATCGTAATAAAACTTGTCGGCGCACATCACCTTATTTCTTCGGTCCCAACAATATAAATTTCATCACTATTCGAATTAGTGCTTTAGGATGATAATGTCACACATTTCAAAATTGTTTTGGCCATCGGATCTCTCGATTTCCAAATATAGCGATACTTTTAGTCATTTTAAGTTGCCACATCTTTCTAAACTTAGCCGAAGTGTTTTAAGTCCTAATTCGACCATGCAAAAGTCATATTTTGGACCTTCATTTAATTAACCATTAAATATTTAAATCAGTTATGTAAATATTCTATCATTAAAAATATAAATCTTTTTATTCTCCCATCCTTAGAAGTATTTTGTCCTCGAAATTCCCAAAGTAAGGAAAATGTCTCCCGACCCATAGGCTTTCAAAGCTCCTCTTATTTTGGAAAAAATCAGTAGCATCTCCTTTGCACAGCTAGGTTCGAAAAATTTCAAAAACAATATACACACACCTCATATCTGAGGCGTCTCATATCCGAGGCATCTCATATCCAAGGCATTTCATTTCTAAGGACATACAAGCATACATACACACATCCCCCTCCAAATCTACACTATAGATCTTACGTACCTTTTATAGCAAGAGCATACCATTTAGATGCGAATAAAAGCAAGCATGCATCCAAATAGCCAATACTTACTTCCATGTACCCAAACATGTACTCAACAAAGAGGATTAAACACAATCACAATCATCTCAAATAAATATGCTGCATCAAACCACAATTATCCCACATGCCTAACAACCATACAAGCATAAGTAGTCATGTCAAATGCTAACAATCAAACATCAAATAGGCACATATAAAATCAAACATCAAAAAGTAACATTCATGTCCATCCTAGCATGTTGGATACTAAACTATCTAATATAAAGCATCAAATATTATATCCAATATGAAAGCTGACGATAAAATAGAAATCTCACTAAGTGAAGAGCTCTGAAAAAGCGGTCCACATGCTTTCATCGGTTTCTCATATGCAATCGCGTTCAGTCCACCGAACCTTTACTACTCCACCGCCTTCCTCCTAATTAGTTTCGTATCACGTCCTATGATACGAATAGGCCTATGAGGTCTCAAAATTTCTGGTTCAACCTCGATATCATCTACTTGACTCGATGCTAAATTTACCAACACCTCTCATAAGTTCTCTCAAAACTCACCAGTGAACAATGGGTTTCGGTCACTCATAATGCTCTTCGATACATCGAAATCACATAACTCGCTCCACATACAACTCGACTAATTTGAATGCCATTTAACCGGAGCTAATGAATATAAATCTAACACTCTCCATCAATCTATTGAGTTTGATCCAAATGCCATCATACCCTCTTCAAGTCCTTGGAAATTCATTGATGAAGTCTATTGATACTTGCTCTCACTTCCACTCAGGAATAAATAACCTCCCATGCTTATAGAGCCAACCGTCTTGGTCGGGTCCACACTGCATCACCTTTATGGACACCATTGATTTCTCTAACATAGCCTGGTCTCTCCTAGTCTAGCATTATGCCTATAACTAGTACCGTTTGTTAAATCAAAGTAGGTATAATAGTCAAATCAAACATCATCTCTGGCCATAGCTCACATTGAGTTTTGAAGTCATAAATAGAAATAAACTCAAGCTGTATCCACTCTAGGAACATCACTCCCAAACTTATATATCTTCCACTTAAAGCATCAAGGACTATATTTTGCTCCTAAAACATGCCTTGCTATTGGAAGGTCTGTTTTGAATAGCCTTAAATCCAATTCCGAAGTCCATATGTTATCCATAACCATACTTTGCGATTCATAATCCAATCCAATATATCCAAGTGCCATTGCCGTATTCTTATCCAAATCTATGACTGCTTCGAGTCGATATCTGATTCCTATCCGGTAACCAAATCCTTATCCAATTCCACATCCATTTGGACCTGACAACGGAGTTCTAATCCATCCATATCCAATAACCAATAACCACATCCATGACCTCTCCGGGTCGATTTCTACATCCAAGACCGCTCTAGGTCCATGCCTAAATCCTCAGCTGTTCATAACCAATATCCAAATCCACGACCTCTTCGGGTTCTTTCCAAGCGCAACCCGGACCTGATGACCTATGTCAAGTAATGCCATGGTGTTCCTGGTTCAGTGTCCTTGAATGTTGAGTAATGCCGTGGCTTAAGTCTTAAGCCGAATCCTGGTCACTTCGGACCCTTGCCAAGTATTATCCATACTCGACGACCAGTGATAGTAACCGATAGGTGATATGGGGCCTAAGTCCTAGGCCGAATCCTAGTCTCTTAGGACCCTTGCCGAACGTAGTCCATACTCGACGATCTTTTAGCCAAAAACTAGATAAAAGTCAATCGAAATTGAATCTGAGATCCGGATTCAAACCAGAAAACCAGAAATCCATATCAAAATCCAAATCAAAAATCAAGCATCCTACCCAGTAAACCAACAAAAATCGGGAGTTCAAACCAAACTCTAAAACCAAAGCAGAAATAATAAGTGTCCAAGCCAAAAAGAAAAAATAGATATCACAAATCAGAGCGTCACGGTTTACCATCATCTCAGAGTATTCCTAGGGTTGTCTCCATCCCCGAACATGAGTTAGTGACTTAGCCGTTTTCCCAGAGTTTGCTACTTATTCCAAACCATCATGATTAGTTGATGACCAGCCGGCCACCATTCTTGGACCTCGTGCCATCGTCGTTCAAGGTAGGCGGTGGCTACTCCTGTTCAACTGCCGCACTTTGAGTTTTGACATATTGCCGCAACTGAACATTCCTTACATGCTCCTTGATTATATCCTTTAGATGTCGAAAACTGTTACTATCATGACCATCCATGTCATAAAAGAGACAGTGCCTTCCTGATGCCCTTTCACGCTTTGAGGGTTCCCTCTTTATCGGCCTTCGATAAGGAAGGCGATCCCGGGTATCCCATAAAATTTATTCCAATGTTGCATTCAAACCTGTGTAAGTGGAGAATTTTTGTTCTCCTCAGCGCTTCCTTTTTGCGTTATCCTTATCTTTACCCAAGCTTTCACCGGGCGATCTCCATCCTTAACCACATTTACTTCCTTTGATTTTATATCCAAACATGCATCCTCTTGTCGAAGAATTCTTTCAACTTCGTGAAAGAATTCTCCAAAATCCATTGATGGGTCCCGTATCAACAATACTATGAAATCTGAATTATCCCTGACTCCTGACACCGTCGCCATTAGAACCATTGATGGATTCGGCCGATCTACCGAGGCAACTGCTGCATTAAATCGAGTTAAGAAAGTCCCGAGCGATTCATCTGCCCTCTGCTTAATTGACATCAATGTCATCACATTCTTCGGGCTTATTATGTGAAATCAAAACTATCTCAATAACTTATCCACCAGTTCTGTCCATGTTCCAATAGATCCATCCTTTAGCTGTCTGAACCACATTGCAGCTATATCGGTCAAGTATAGGAGGAAACTCCGAGCCATAACCTCCTCTGATGCCCCCAGAACTTCCATATGCCTTGTGTACCTCATCAAGTGGTCAGTGGGATCTGTCTTACCGTTGCTTACTTCCAGAGTGGATATCTTGAAATCGGGTGGATTTCTAGCCATCCTAATGTTACGGGTAAACGGACTTCTGTTTACTCCCTCTAAATCCCTGTTTGTCAGACCTCCGTGAATAGTTCGCCTGATGGTATCAGCCAATCCAATGTATCTACCAAGGGTTGCCCCTTATCTACATTCCCAAGCGCCCTCCAAGTCCTTGAGGGAATTCCGGTACATATTCCTCGTCATGCACTCTTGCATTCCTGTTGGCGTCGGGTAATGCAGGGTTATCTACCATCCCTTCATGGGTTGGTCCAGCATTACCTGGTGGCATGCCTTCGAGTCTAGATCCACATGGATTAATAGTTGTTTGCTGATTGGGGGCCGCCCCCTATAGAACCACTCCATCTACTTGCTGGTTGAGTCCTTCTGATCCGGCTCCATGGATCTGAGCTCCTGTAGTTCCTAGTTGTCCAAATTGTTTGAAAATTGCCTGCATCATTTCCTCTTGCCTTTTCAACTGTTCCTGCATGGAATTCATCATGACCTGCATGGCTTGATTAGCTTCAGAGGAAGCCTCCCGACTTCCCTCTTGCTGAATTCTTTCCGTCTTTTGTCTCCTAATTGATTGCTTTGCCATAGGCTCCGGAATTCAAGTTCCTAAGCCTTTAAATCCAAACTCCAAGCTTTTGAATCCCTGAGTGCTAGGTTTCTCAGTGAAAGCACCAAAATATTAGCGCCAAATTTGGTCACTAACACCCAAATTCAGATGAAAGCACCAAATCACAGTTATAGATCATAGATAGAGTGTATGTAGAGAGTATAAATATGAAGAATAATAAAAATTAAAAAGAATGCAGTAATAACATAGGATTTATAGTGGTTCGGCTAACTTCGGCGTACGTCCACTCCTGAAATTTCCTTTCGATTGATATCCAAATCAGTTACAGTTAAATCCATAGTTTTAAAGCAATAATGGCAGAGTAGCCTTAATAAGGAAGAAGAAGGGAAACAGAACGGAGATTCCTTTTCTGAAGCCCCATATGCTGTATTACTGGCGAAACCCGAGTTATTGGGCTTCCTGAGTAGTCCAGGCCCATCAAGACCATAGCAGAGCCAACATCCTTCATTACGACCGACCCTAAGCTCAGATACACCTACTCAATATCGTGTTGGGAACGACTCGAAGGAGACCTAGAGCAAACTTGCTTGCGACTCGAAGTAAATAGGGCTGGAACTTGAAGTAACTTGCTCCATAACCCGAAGCAAGATTGTACCGAATCATTCTTACCTATCCAAGTATAACTCCATGCCGATCCCGAACCACCGAACCATCTTCCTACCGAACCACTCCATTTAGGTCGACCTACACCATCAAGGTCGAACCACCTTCCTACCGAACCACTCCATCCAGGCCTACCTACACCATCAAGGCCGAACCATCTTCCTACCGAACTACTTTATCCCGGTCGACCTACACCATCAAGGCCGAACCACCTTCCTAATGAACCACTCCATCCAGGCCGACCTACACCATCAAGGCCGAACCACCTTCCTTTCGAACCACTCCATCCAGGCCAACCCACACCATCAAGGCCGAACCACCTTCCTATCAAATCACTCTATCCAGGCCGACCTACACCATCAAGGCCGAACACCTTCCTATCAAACCATTTCATCAAGGCCGACCCCTACCATCAAGGTCGAACCACCTTAGTTGACCGAGTCTAGCCGATCCATACATGCCAACCAACTTATTCCCTTCCAGACCCTAATCTGACCGAACCAAGCCACATCCGTTGACCACCAATGTCAAACCATGCTATGCCGAACCCCGGCTTCAAAATCCTATTTATCATCCGAGATTGGTCGCCTATCCATCCAGTTGATCCAAACCCATAGTATTCCGGTCTCGACAAATGAGCAGTCGATTTTAGTTAAATCCGTCCGTCTACGGCCTTGCCAAAAGGCAGGTTAATAGGCACATATGAAATGTCGAAGCCATAGGGACAAAGAAATCTAACCATCGCTGTTGGCAAAGGTTAAGATCCTTTTCAAATAATAGATACTTCAATGATGTAGGATCAACGAACAACTCAAACTCCACTCCTAATAGATAGGGTGTCCAAACCCCCAAAGTGAATACTATCACTTCCAACTCCAATAATGAGTCGGATACTTCCTCTTATGCTGTTTCAACTGTTGACTAGCATATACAATGTGACGACCCGGAATTTTCTAGCAATATCAATTTAATAATCTGCATTAAATATTAAATTGATTTGATCTATTTTTATTAATTAAATCTGAATTGATACTTTTCTTTTAATAAATATCTAATTAGTAAATGATATCTGTTAAAATTTATTGAATTGTTTTCTATTTATATATGTATATATTTGTATACATTGTAAATAGATGAATTTGTTTTAAAATTTAACTAATAAAATATGTTTTAAATACTAATATATATTCTAGCGAATTAGAAATTATGATTTATTTAATATAAACTTTTCAAAGCTAAGTAGTTAAATAAATAAATATAGGGTTTTAAATACATAAGTAAATGTTTAAATAGATTAAAACTTATTCTAACTTAAGTTTAACTTTAGAATTATTAACAAAATGATTTGTTTACTTTTCTTTTTAGTATAGTTTGATTTAAAATATGAATTTAAAATGATATATGAGTTTTAATTATAGTTTTTTTCAATCAATACATTAACATACATTAATAAAATATGTAGTTTAAAATAAAAAGATAATTTATTCTATCTATCTTTTCAAATTTGACAAATATGTTTTTATAAAACAATAAAATTAAAATATGCATATAGAAATACAAGCCTACAAAATAAATTGGTTAAATTATAATAGCATAATAACTATAAAGTTCAATTAGTTTTTAAACAACAAAACAAAAATGTTAACATTCACATACTTTTCAAATACAATAACAAGTCAACAATTAATTTTGGAACAAATAATTTTCAAGTTGTAAACTAGACAAATAAAAATGCCTGTAAAAGTCAAGTGACATATGCTAGAAACAAATAAATTTTTAAGGGTGTAAACCAACATAAATGAACTGTAGAATATACATATATGTATATGTTTAAGCATCAAGACAAACAAAATATAGACAGCAATAAAACAACTGCATACATATGTAAAAAGCTTGTGAAGGAAGACATGGTTAAATATCTTTAAACAAACAAACAAAACTAATTAATGTAAAAATCTTTTAGTACACTAAGTATACATATCAGCCTCCAATTTAATAAAATATCTCTGGTTTGAAATCTGTACAAACAAGATTGTAGACTATATTGTCACTATTTTATGAAACATAATAATACACTGTCTGTATAATATTACCTGTCTGCATATGCTCTGTATATTTGTTTATAAATTAGCTTCATCTGCATATCAGTTCGAACTAAGTAAAATCTAGAATAAACTTCCTTTTAAAATAAAACTAGCTTCTACTTGAACATCAACCAAGAATAATACAACTGAGAATAAAAAAGGGAGTTCAACCTGTAAATTGCAAGCCTGTTGAAAAGCAAATAAGGCTCTGTTCTTTTCTGTTTCAGGTGAGTAACTTCTTAAAAATCAAAACTAAATAAATAGTTTTCTATTGTTTGTAAAGCTTTGTGATGATGATTACTTGTTTACATATATATAGTGATAATTCAGTGTTAAGAATTTCTGTAAACATGTATGTTTGCATTGCATATTTCTGTAAACATGTATGTTTTCACCTGTGTATGGATTCAAAGTAACTTTATATTTAATGACTTAAATTTAAATCTAGTTGAGGATTAAAATTTGAGACTTGACTTTGGTGAAATAGATACTTATATTGGTGAATATGCTGGTGCATGTTTGCAAAATCAACAGGGTATAAGTGAAACTGGAAAAGGATGTATATGCTTGCTCTCTGATACTTTGTAAACAAATCTTACTTTCTAAAATCATTTACTCCTTTTCTGTTTAAACTTAAGATTTACGTCTGTATCATTATAAACTAAGTTTAAGAATTTAGTTAAGATAAAAACATCTTAAAACTTTGTCTCTGGAAACCAATCTCTGAACATCTCAATAAACATCAAAATTTTGAATATCTTATTTTATCAATTCAGGTACATAAATCAAATAGTTAAATCAAACTATGATTTTTAAAACTAATATGGGGATTTTTAGTGGAGGGGGTGAGGTGCAGTTCGAGTTCTTCTATTTTAGGCATTTTAGGTTGTCGTGGACGATCAAATGGATCTGGGGAGTCGAGCTTGGGTCTGCGGGTAGAGGAGGTTGCCGTGGTGCTAGGAAAAATAGGGGATGGCGGCGCAAATGGAGGGGGAAGCATCGGTATGAGTTTCAAGTTTTGAAACCTAATTTTACTTCACTTTGAGTTTGGGATCACCGCGGCTAGCATAGGCGACCGAGTGCCACGTGGATTGGAGGGGAGGTAGGGGAGAGATGGTCGAAGGAGTAACCGGAGTTTGGTGGCCTCCGGTGGTGGGGGTACCGTGCGCGTGCTGTTGACAGGTATGGAGGGTGAGAGGTGTAGTTGTGTTTCAGGTTTTTGTTCTCTCCTGTTGTTTTTGTGCGCATGGAGTAACTCGAAGCAACTGCTGTGTGTTAACGGGGTGGACTCGCGTGTTATTCGAAGTAAACCTAGGGGGAAACTCGAATGTTGTTTTTTTTATTTCAGGTTTTAAAACCTGTGGCTGTTTTTGTTTTACAGTTTCAACAGTTTTTGAAACTTGTGTTTTAAAATTTAAAATCAAAGCTAAAAGCTAGTGCTAAAATGAAGTTTAAATAGTGAATTTAAGATGGTTTTGAAATATAGTTGGAAGTAATTAAGTTTCATAATTTAAATTATTTTATTAATTTAAAAGTGCTAAATATTTAAGTAAAATTCAAAGGAGTTGAATTCAAAGATAAAAATATAGATTGTTAAGAAAGTATTTAGTCAAGTTAACTCCATAGAAATCAGGACTTAGTTATGAAAAGCTAGATTTGGAACTAAAATAAAGTTTTATAATTTAAATTTATTCAAATAATTTTAAGTGTAATTAAATATGTAAGTTTAAAAAGGGGTTTTGAAAATAAATTAGTGTAAAAATTTTTATTAAGATAAAATTGAAATTTATTGAAACAAATGTTTAAGCATATTGGAAGTGAGAATTTAAATCAATTATAAGAACAATTTACTTTAATTCATGAAGTTTTGGAATTTTATATGCATTAACTTTTAAGATTTATTAAGCAAGAATACTTAATGATGATATTAATAAAATTGGTAATTATAAGTGGTAATTAAAGTTAATTAATGAGTTAGTTAACTAATATGTGATTAAGAACCACAGGTTAGGTTTGATTTAAATTAATAAATTTTTATGGTTAATTAAACTTATAATTAATAATGATTAACTAAGTTAATTATTTTAGAATATAATAATTAAATAAGTGTTAATGAAGATCATTAACTAGATTATTTATAATTAATTAATGTAATTGATTTTTAATAAATTAATTTGATTAATTAATTCAATAATAATCATTTAAATGTAATTATTTATTTGAAAAGTAATTAAGGAATTTATTACTTATTAATTGAGTAAATTGATTTGATTTGAGTTAATTAATTTAGTTTAATTAACTGATATTTTGTAAGTAAATTACTTAGAAAAGTAATTGAAGGATAATTACGGGATGTAATTAATTGGGTGATGTTGTTAATAAGAGTAATTGGAATATAATTACTTGAAATAAATCAGTGGATTAATTTAGAATGTTATTGAGAAATAATTAATTATGAATGATTAATTACTGTATATATTAATCAAAAGGATTAATATTTGTGTTTTGAAGATGTGTCTTCTTAATATAATTAACAAATGATAATGTAATTAGAAATCATTAATTAATTAATATAATTAATGATGGGAATTAGAGAAATTGATTTATTTGAGAATAATAAATCAACAAGATAATTAAATGGAAATAAATCGATATAAATGTAAATAATTAATGGATTTATTCAAGTTTAATTTCTTAAAATTGATTAAGGAAACTACTGGAATGCAGTCAATTTTATTTAAATCAAAGATGATTAATTTGAATATATAAGTAATTTATGATAAGATTTAAATTAAGTAAATTAATATTTATTAATTTAAGAAATCATTTGATGATTTGGTATGTGTAATTACTTAGTGTAATTAATGGAGCATAATTACTCAGAATAGTAATTGGATGATCATTACTTGATGAAGTTAATACAAGATGATCTGTAAGTGAAGTAATGTGAGTAATTTCTTTTGTAATTAATCAAAGGATTAATTTATGGGAATAATTAATCATGGAATGATTAATTTGTTAATAAGTAATTGAGGGTAGTTAATTACTGATTTGTTATTAATCTAGAGGTGATTAATAATTGTGTTTAAGTAAAAATTAATCACTTAATTAATTTAAATAAGTAATTTAATATAATTAATGATGTAATTAAGAATTGTAAATTAAGGAATAATTAATGGGTAAGTAATTAAATGTTAATCTGCTATAAATGATTTAGAATAATTCATTTGAGAAATTTATTAAAGACTAAATTATTCTTGTAATTAGAAAATGATTAATTAATTTGATTTATAATTAATTAATGATTGTGAGAGCAGGATTTATGGAATGAGTAATTAATTTAATTTATTTTAAATTAATTAAGGATGGAAGTAATTAATTTAATTCATTTTAAATTAATTATAGTTTGTGATTCATAAATCATTGCTGATGGATGATGTTGATATTTCATTGTTTGATTGTGATCTCAGATATAAGATGGATAATGTCTATGTGATATGGATGCTTGGTTTAAGTATGATAATATTTAATTATCTGTTTGGATGATGATATTAATTATCTGTTTATTATGATAATGTGATTATCTGTTATGAGATGTGAATTGTCTATCTGTGCATATTAATATTGAATTCATTGTTAAGACTAAATAGACAACTTGGCCTTAAAAGACACGTTTTGGATTTCGATGAGACCGGGATCGGTTTTCCTTATTTGGAATATTCGAAAACCACATCGTTTCCAAATTAACGATAGGTCGTGAATCTGAAGTGAAGATGAAGGTTCTGAATGCAAGGGTTATCGTCGTTAACTCTGAGGGTGATTCCAAAATGAGTGTAACGAGATGATGCCTTCGGTTTCGTTCGAACCCGGAACGAACTTGTATGGATTGAATGCTTTCAACACATCGTCAGGCGGACGATGAGCATTCTAAGAAATATGTTCTATAAAGGTAATTGTAACCTCATCAACCGGGAATGGCTAAAACAGGGGAGGTGCAGCAAGGTTAGGTGGGTCATGCCCAAGCAGGACAAGGATATTCCCCTGTCTAGATGTCCCTTTTTATTCGGCTTAGTAGGCAGTTGGTCTGCAGCCAACTGCGGGGTTTATCTTGTTCGGGACTATTCAGTAAGGAATGGTTCCGGCCTTGTGTTGCAGGGGATGAAGGGAGTAATCCTCGGTACGTTGATCTAGGCCACGTACTGTGACGGGCGGTACCCCAGTAGCCCTGCCATTGTATGGAATCCAAAATCCAATAAGTGCCTACGGTTTTGATTGTATTACCCACTTTTGTGGCTAGTAGCTGGAATTTAATGAATGTAACAATTTCGGCTATTTTCTATTTACTTGAAAACCCTAGACCTATTATAATATCACTGGATTTCCTATCAAATGTTTTGGTTAGCGTAAGGTAAAAACTTTTCCATGTTTATGTGTGGGAAGTCTTACGTGATACCTTTTGTTTTCAAAGGATTTTTCAAAATTAAGCAACTTTAACCTGTTACTCATACCAGACCCATGTCTGACCCGAAGTTTATTTTGTTTTTCATAAACTCTCGGGTACCCAAATTTTTACGGGTAGCCAAGGGATTCAGGTTTAGCTTTGACGAATTTTGGAGGAGCAATGGAGCAGGAGGCTTCAGCGTTTTAGATATATATTTAGTTCCGCTGTGTGGTATCTCTGTGATGTATGGTGTATTGAGTTGTATTAACTAGACAGGTGTTTATAACTGTCTAGTATGTGATGTACTATATGTATCACTCTGATTGATGTTATATACTATGTAAATACTTATGTGATTAATATATTTCATACGTTCCGCTGTGAGATTCTGATGTTGTTGTTCTTTCTTCTCTATCTTTTCTATTTTCTCACCTCTTTCTTTCTTATTAACGATGCTACTTCCTGGGCGTAGGAAGTGGGGTCGTCACATACAACAACCGTATCCTTTTATATCCATATGTATGGTCCATTATCATAGACATCTATGCGTACTGTCAACTCCTCATTCCCACTAAAAATGAGTAACATCGATGCACTCGTTAACCTCTATGTAGACTCATAAATGCTTGTCTAAACCTCGCCCCTAAATAAAAGTCTAATTCTTCTCGTCAAATCGATTAATGGTGCTGTTACCTTAGAGAAGTCCTTGATAAACATCTATAATATCCCGTTAACCCAAGAAAACTCCTCAAACTTGTAGCACTCTTGGCTCTATTCCAATCCTGTACTATTGTAGCTCATATGATCTATAGTAACGTCATGTTCCGAAACAACATGACCCAAGCATCTCACAGCAATCGATGTTTTATCAGCACCTCCAACACAATCATCAATCGTGTCTTGTGCTCCTTTTTTTTCCATGTGTAAATGAGTGTATCATCAATGAACAAAAGCATGAACTTGCTCAAGTGGTCCCTTGAAACACGGTTCATGAGATTAACAAAGCATGCTGATGCGTTAATTAGTCCAAATGACATAACTAACCATTTAGACATCTAGGTAGCATATGAGACACTATGATCAGCATACTCTCTAGCTACTCTCAGTTAATGAAACCCTGTATCAAGTTCTAACAGACAGAACGCCTTCACATCATAGAGCCGATTGAACATGCCATCATTAAGTGGGAGTGGATACTTTTTGTCTCTCATTAATCTTATGGTAATCAACATACAATCTCAAAGAGTCATCCGCATGAGTGGAGAACACTATAGGCACATCCCACTCAACTATGATCCTACGAATGAACCCTCACCTTGATAGGTCATTTTCTCAAACCATTCGATTCCTCTGCTCTTTAGGCATCATATGCCTCAAAGACATAACTACTAGTCTAGCACCTCTGACCAGATTGATACGAAACTCTACTCTCTATGTGGTGGTAATCGGTCACCTCATCAAATATGTTTGGATAATATTTAGCTACAGGAATAGATAACAATTCATCATGTGTGATACTGAATATAGAAAGCTAACCATCACCTCATCATCAGGTGGCTGCCGAACACTACCTTCCGCTCATCGCCAGCCCTTAGCATCACCAATGACCTCTCATAATCCACTATTATTGTGTACCTATTCAGCCAGTCCATTCCCGGACCACAATACTAAACCCAACTAAATCTAGAACAAATCAATAACAAACAAACAAACATCCATGACTCGATAAGGTAGAGTCTTAACAAACCACGCATAGGTTGGCCGAACCCCCAACAAGGTTCGTCATAATTTAAAGGCGATCAATAATTTTGGGTCTCAATCCCAATCATCTACTAATTCACTGGATATGAAGGAATGTAAAGCCCTGGTATTGAATAAAACATGTATGGAATGCAATAAATGGAAAGCATACCTCAGATGGTTATGCATGTTCCTTCTCTTTCGCCGATGGAGTATTCGACGAAATAGGAACAACAATCAATGCGTACACCTTCATGATTTTTCCTTGCTTAACTGGTTCAGGATAGTTCTTCTACATTAGGTATGTAATGGCCCTACCATGATGCCCAATTTAACAAAGAACATTACAAGTAATGTCATCCGCTAATCTAGAGAATATGGCTTGCTAGGGACGATCAAATGTGAATACATCTTTCTACTAACACCATCACGTCATTTATACCTTTTTAACTTAATATCTGAACTAAATTTGACATGTACAGTATTAATACAAAGTAATAGATGCATGATTTCCAAGAATCAAAACAATATATCATATAAATAACAGTCATAGATCACAGCAGAGTAAATCTCAACTTATACATATACAATTATTTAGTTTACGAAATGAATTACTAAACTCGATTGTTGTAATTTTTTTATAGTTTGCTAATCTCCATGCAAGGATTTAAGAAATTAGAATGTGAACATAACTGAAAATAAATTAGAGAATCAGATAGAGGAGAGAAAGAGCATGCTTACACAAGTCTCCTTTTAATTTTTTTGATTTTTTCTATGAATTGATCTTAATTTTCTAAAACCTAGGTTTTTAGAAGAAGCAAAGAAAAGGTGGATTGAATACGTTATTTTCTTTTTGCTGGTAGGAATGAGATGGAATATATAATAAAAGGGGAAATAAGAATAAGGTAGAAGACTAATGGGCTTTGATTCAATTAAGGCCCAAAACAAAGTTAAAATAAATAAATTCATTCGTTTAGCATAATCAACACTTAACTAATCAGATAAAATCCTAAAAAAATTAAAAGCTAAATTTCTAATTATTTAACTACTCGAAGAATATTTTATTCCCTACTGATTTTGAAATCCAATAATCAATTTAAACTATATTTCGATTAAATCAAAATTCACAAATAAAATCATTCATTCAATTTAGATTAAATTTCCTAAATAAATTATAAAATTTTAAACTAAATTAATCATCACTAATTAATTGTAATTAATTATTTCATAAATAATAGGGTTGTTATAGACTCTCCTCCTTAAGAAAATTGCGTCCCCGCAAATATCTTAATGAAATATATCCATAATATAAATTTTCTCTTAAAAATTATTTTTTTACCGGTTTCTAATTTCATTTCCAAAATCTCCCAGTCAATATTGGTCCAAATTATAACACTAAGGTCAATTTTTTTTAGTTATCAAAATTTTTGAAAATTTCTCAAATTTTTTCTAATGCCTCAAATTTACGGAAATTCCGCCAGCATCACTTTTGCACGACTAACGTTTCGAAAATTAAAATATGAATGTCATTACATAATATACATCCCATCTCAAGGGTGAGACATCCTGTATGGAATAACATAAAAATACGATATGTAATCCGAGATACGTACCTTATATTCAAAATATTAGCGAGTCCGCTAATATTCCTTAAGCAAACAATTTATAATCCTTAAAAGTATCTATTTAACTTCAGATACTTGCACCTATCTCAAAAATTCATACTAGTATTTAATATCAAATTCATATCAGATTGAAGATGTTGATAATTCATGATTATACTTTAATTAGATTGACAGCATAATATTACATAACGAAAGAAATCTATACGTAAATTTTCAAGTTTTACTTATTGCTTATCTAAAATTTTCCCAATTGTCTTCCATTTAAATTTTATTATAACAGATTCCAAATTTTAAATATTTTTTCTTAACTTATCACATTATAAAAATAATATCAACCCATTAAATTTTAGTGATTCATTTCGTCACTTGGCGGCAAAGTTGATAACTCAGAAATCAACATTGCCTCGCCATGAATTCTACTTCTCACAATTGATTCGATGGCTTAAATATTATTTTAATCTATTTTTAAACTCAAATATTTTCCAAATTTCCAGGCTAATTATTTCATATGTCAAAATGTCATGTTCGATGTTTAAAAACCCCATCGATAACATGGCATCCCACATATCAATCAGAATCCTTAAACAACATCCGGATAAATCAACACAATAGAAAACCACTTAGGCGCATTTATTTTATTATCACTAACATATATGCATCTAGTTTTAAATAAATGCAATAAAGCAATCAATTCCTAGCAACTAATCAACCATGCACACATTATACAATTAACCATGCACACATTATCCAATCACCCATATATATAATTCACTAATTACCGTGCTCAACGGAAACAGTCAACTAGCTTCCGCTGCACAACTCTGATTATTACTATTTTATTTAAATCTTCATTTACTCAAATTACACAAATTCTCTATTAAAAGAAAATTGTTCACTTTTAAATTAATTCATTTCAATTTATCTCTTTAAAATCTTTAGAGTTAATTTCCAATAATCTTAAAATAATTTCCAACCTTAAAAGAATTTTAACACTTTATTTTCCAAAAGTTTAATATCTAAATTCCAATTTCAATTGATTTACGTCCCAACTGATTATTCCCATAATCAATTCTTTTTCCATCCTTAATTAGATAATTACTACGACAACCTACCAAACACTCATGGGACAAAACTCTAGGTCATCTAGGTCTTGGATCCATGATATTATATTGTTTTCACATAGCTCTGATACAAAACTATAACGACCCCATCGTGATGCCCAGTTTAGCAAAGAACATTATAAGTAATGTCGTCTGTTAATTTGGAGAATATGGCTTGTTAGAAGCGATCGTATGTGAATATATCTTTCTACTAATACTGCAATGTCATTTATACCTTTTTGACTTAATATCTGAATTGAATTTGACATGTACAGTATTAATACAAAATAATAGACTCCGATTTCCAAAATTACAACAATATATCATATAATTAACAGTCACAGATCACACAAAGTAAATCTCAACTTATACATATACAATTATTTAGTTTACAAGATGAATTACTAAACTCGATTGTTGTAAAAAAAATTAAAGTTTGCTAATCTCAATTGTACATCTTGTAGATATATTCACAAATTTCCTAAATGAGAAAAGATAAAAAGTCAAAAGTGTTTATCTTCTTGCTAGCCCAAACATCCAAAGGTCAACTTGTCCTGTAACTTGAAAAGTCTCAGCCTGACCCAAGCAAAATAACACCTGGATCAGACTATCTCTAAATATCCAATAGTGTGAGAACAAGATATAACATAAAAACAAACAACATATAAGTAAATACGGATGTCCATGAAATAACAAGTCACGGGAATTAATTTAACTTAGAGCTCATCACAAGGCACATGGTTATACATTTAAGTCACCAACACATATTGGTTACTAAATATAGAATAGCAGAATTAACTTAACATCCATCACAAGGCACAAGAACATATATTTATTTCACTAACAAAAAATAGTCAAAGAATCTAAAAATCCAGAATCCAAGAGGTCTTAATCCAAACCGATCGTAATGATCGTCCAAAACAATCGCAATGATTGTACTCAAACCCTGTGACAATGAAATAAACAAATTGGTATCACTCGAACTGATCTGAAACCAATTATCGTACTCAGATCGGGAACACAGAATTATAAAATGATCTCAAGGATAGTCCATATCGATCAAGGTGATCGTAGAAACCATAACTCAATAAATCTGCATTTATTTAATATTATTATATTATTATGTTCAAAAAGAAATCCAGGAATAAACTTCTTAAGGATCTAACAGCCACTTGTCACACACCAAAAGAGAGTAAACTCTAAAGTGCCAAATACTATCACATTCAGTAATCACTAGAATTTAACCAATACGTCCCATACTGTATGGTAAAATTCAAGTATTTACTTAAAGCTAGTAAATATCAATTATTAGGAATACCCCCGGAAAACCTAAAGTACATTCTCTTAAGGATCTAGCAACCACTTGTCGCACACCAGAAGAGAATAAAACTCTAAAGTGTTAAGTACTTTCCCAATTCAATCACAAACTTAACCCAGGCATCCCATACTACCCGGTGAAATTCATGTATTCGCTAATGAGCTTTAGTAAATTCCAATTAAGCATTCTATTCAATGAGTTATACCATAATCAATAAAGTGTTATTCGAAAGCATTTAAACCAATCGATAACAATATATCGGTTATTAGTACTCCCTACATCATAGAACTAAGGTTCTCAAAACACTTATTTAGTTTGTTACTTTCAAAATATCCCCTTATTCCAAATTGTTCTAAAAGTATTTATTTTACAGAATAAGATTTTTCATATTACAAAATCACATTCATTCGTTAAATTCCATAAGGATATAAGGTTATACACCATATTCCATAAGCTACTTATAAAGTATTCATTTATTCAGGAACCCAAAAGTCCATTTTCAAAACCAATTTAGTATTATAATTAATTAGTTAAAAACCTCTTACATGGGTATTTCCCAAAAACAAAAATTCCAAATCCATAAAATCATCTCTATTATTTAATTACTATAATATACCACATTTATATAAAACAACTTAAGTTTATGCTTCCAAATCCCATGTTAAATAAGTCCATTTATCATGATAAAACCATGTTATTAATAATATTTAATATTCATACAAGACTTTGTTAAAATCATTTATAAATGGAGTAATATTGTTCGGAAAACAAGTTGGAATCCATGTTATTTTAATACACTAACTTTATATAATTTCTTATTTAAAACCAAACATATATTAATATCATACCAAAACTTAATTTAAATTAAATCCATAGACTTAATGAATTTAGACTCGGGAATTACACTTGAAAGATCAACCGGAAGCCAACAAAACCAAGCACTGAAATCTCCAAAAAAACAATAAAACACTTTTTCACAAAACAACTCAATTCTGATTTTCAGTTTTGAAGTGCAATTTAGGCCCATTAAACCTTAGATTTTTAAAAAACTTAAAACATAAAAGTTGTTCCTTAGAGTCTTAGACTTCCAGCATAAAATATTTTGGTCAAGCAGGTTTTATGGTTAAAAAGTTATGGGTATTTTAAATTTTGAATTTTAACACCGCAAATACAAAAGACAGAGCCACACTATCTGATTCTAACTCAGTTTAGACAACTTAAACAATATAATTTCAGTAAGTGATTAAAACAGAACTTGTAGCTAACCGGGTAACCTTTCGACCGAAAAAAAGTCATTTTGGATTATTTTTCACCATGATATTGCTATTTTACTGTTGCAATTTTTACACCAAATTTTCAGCAAACAATCAAATGATTATCCAAAATCAAGCAACCAATTTACAACCAAATTTGAAGCAACTAAATCAATAAATCATTCATTTCAGTTCAACAACAACTAATAATTATACATATGGATTAAAGATAGTAAGTGTGAGCTTTAAATAACTCACCTAATATTCCAATTGGCGAAGAACAAGGTCTAAATTGATCCTATTGCAATCCTTCTTCCAATTCAAGCTTCTAGCCTTCCTCTAAGCACCTAGAACCATCAATTACCATCTGCATGCAAGGATTCAGAAATTAGAATGTGAACAAAACTGAAAATAAATTGGAGAATCAGATAGAGGAGAGAAAGAGCATGCTTACCCAAGTCTCCTTTTGATTTTAGGATTTTTTCTATGAATGATCTTAATTTTCTAAGATCTAGGTTTTTAGAAGAAGCAAAGAAGAGGTGGATTGAATATGTTATTTTCTTTTTGCTAGTAGGAATGAGATGGAATATATAATAAAAGGGGAAATAAGAATAAGGTAGAATATTAATAGGCTTTAATTCAATTAAGGCCCAAAACAAAGTTAAAATAAATAAATTCATTCTTTTATCTTAATCAAAACTTAACTATCAAATAAAATCCTAAATGTATGTACCAAAATTGGGCATAACACTCTTTGGAAGTATTTGAAAAGATAAAATGAATAAAGTAAATGTAAAAAGAGGATTATCTAAAAAATACTTCAAAAACAGATAAGAAAAATATGAAGGAACATAGAGATTTAGAGTGGTTCGGCGTATGGCCTACGTCCACTATGAAATTGATGATTTCATTGATGTTTTCTTGCTGATTACAACGGTTTACATCGGATTACGGTAGTAAATTTCAAGCACAACAATGATCTTAGAGTAAAAAAATGGTTTCGTTAGAGCCTGTACGTAGGAGCTAAAAAGTTCTTTTTCTGTAGGCTCTGGGATGCTATTTATTGGCGTAGGATGCAAATATCTTGCTCGGATCTCAGGAGACCTCTTATAACATGTGAGTGGGCCCACACGATCGATCCCATGTCATTCGCATTCGGTCCATGATTGATACGAACGAATTTCGTATCGATCAAGGTTTAATCCAATCATGTCGAAATTTAGCATGAACATTCTTCAAGTTGTACGTAAGCTTCTGTGAAAATTTCATAGCGTTTGGACTTGTGGATTGTGAGTTATGATTGATGCAAACTTGTGCTTTTCGAAGGCTGTTTCCTTCATAATGATGCCCTTCATATCGCTCTGTTCGTATCGGTTCGAGCACATGCCTACAAGTCGACGTAGCGCTAAATTCTTGGATCGATCCACTTTTCGTGCCATGTTGATTGCTTCTTCCCTTATATCCAATGTCTAAGCTTGTTCGTATATATCATGATAGCCTTTTTCGTATCGATCACAACAACCTTATTCGTATCGACCATAACAGCTTTGTTTGTATCAATCATAGTAGCTCTGTTCGTATCGATCAATTGCATCGTACTGTTCGTGTCAACCGATCGCATTCCACTTCGTATCGATGGGAAGCATTGATTTCGTATCGATCTGTGGTTGATCGATATGAAGCATGTTTGAAGATTAACTGATACAAAATGGACATTCGTATTACAGTCGATGGGTACAAAATAGGTGGGTCTAGATGGATACGAAGTAGACTCACTTGTCGCTGATCGATATGAAATCGTGCGCATCTGATGGGTTACAAGATCGATGCGAAGGAGGCCGATTCTCTCGATGGATATGAAGTAGTACTTGCTTGTGGATACGAACATGCTGAGGCTTGATGGATACGATGCCGATGGATACGAAATGAGGGAAACACCTGATCGATGTGAAATGACGAACGTGAGTGAGTTGATTTCCTTGGCTTGCATCGATCATATCTTGGCATACAAACTCGGATTGACTCGGAATTTAGAAAGTTGGCTTTCACAACTTTGCTTGTCATGTCTTGCCAATTTTAGCTAGATCTAGACTCAGACAAAATTCATCGATATCTTTAGCGAGCTACTTATAACAGATCTTTGGGACAGACCATCCTCGGTTTCCGGTTAAGTTCTTGGTATCACGGCCTTGCCAAAAGGTGGTACAACACTTAATAAAATTAAAAGCCAAATTTCTAATAATTTAACTACTCAAAGAATATTTTATTCCATATGATTTTGAATCCAATAATCAATTTAAACTATATTTTCGGCTAGATCGAAATTCACAAATTAAATAATTCATTCAATATAGATCATATTTCATAAATAAATTATAAAATTTTAGATTTGAATTAATCAACACTAATTAATTTTAATTAATTAGGTCATTAACAATAGGGTTGTTACAAGGTACATGCATTTGTATTGCAAAGCCTTCTCGATCAACTCCTCAAAGCTCTTGTCAATATGACCAATCAATCGCTTGCCAAGTGATCGCTCAACCCAATGATAAAATTTTATTCTTTCTGAGTGGAGTATCAATGAAAGGTAGAACATACTTCGACAGCACATCGAATTCGACTATATACTCTGATACAAAAATATTGCCTTACACCAAGTCAGCGAATATCCTAGACAACATTGACTTCTGAATAATTGAAACAAATTTCTCTTCGAACTAAACTATGAACTGATCCTGGGTAAATCGATCCTTAGGAGTTGAAGTTATTAGGCACTCCATTTGTTTGTTGTCCTTCCTTAAAGTTATCTAGAGGAAAACTTCTACCACATAGCATTATCTAACTCTAAGTCATCAAAAATTCGCTAATAAGTATCCATCTAGTCTTGCACTTCAACAGCTTACTTCATTCCAAAAACGATCTACCTCTTAGACTCATGTAGTTTTTATATAGCTTGGAAAAGTCTACACTAGCACTTGAGTACTATAATTAATTAAATCAAATTGGGCATTCAAGATAATGATTTACACACTCTTAGCAAACATATTCTGTAAACTAGGGTTAGTGGCCCCCGATCCTACCTACTTCTCAGCTCTCAAGATGGAGTCAATAGTAGCATTTCTCGTATGCCAGATCATTCCTAATCTATAGTAAGGATGATCAGTCTCTTATAAAGAAAACTACAACAGTAGTATTCATGTGAAATACAACTTATATATTACACATATATTATAATAGTGTGAGAACCACCCTACGCTTCATATGCTCATATAGTCAAATAGTGTGCTGCTGGAGCATCAGGCCGATGTACAACAATGGTCTAAGGAAAGAAAAGAAGCAAAGAAGAGAAATAGAAGAGAAGAGAAGAGGAAGAAAACATCATACAATCACAGAAGCTGTCGTATATCTCACAATACATCGAATAAACATAATACTCATCATAGATATAGAATAGGCGAGATAGTATTAACTACATAAACCACAATATCAAAATACACAGGCTCAAACAGTTATACAAAACAGTAATAGAGTTTATACAACTGATAAATAAACTCAACTGATAAACTGTATCTGATAATAGTAAGTCAAACATCGTCAAGGCTCCATATGTCACACAGTGGAATAAGCAATAATAAGCCCAAAATATACATATGAGAAAGCATTGCCTCCTGCTAGTCCATTTGCACAACTCTATGTGCCGCTTACACCTGCTATCTAGTTTATGCATTTAAGAGTATCCCTGGTAATAAGAAGAAAATCATAAAAACTTAAGTCGGGAAATAATCTGATGTGAGTGATAAATAATCTCAAAATACTATAAAAAGTCGGTATAACATATGGAACGGAGGGTATGGAGAATCATACCTAACATGTCCCTTCATCTAAAGAGTTAACACATAACATCAATAATATACTACTCTACAAACGCCATAAAAGTGCACTATATCCTAAGTACAATGTCATGGCGTCTAAGTATCTCTGTCCACAACACCTACATCATGTGACATCCATAGAGTGACAAACTACACAAAAACAATCATGGCAAACGTAATATCAATCAAACAAACCTCACCGTCACTCGATATCCTTTGGATATATATATAACACGTATAACCATTCCTCTACTAAGTATTAATGGAACAATCCTAGTATTTTGTGTACTTGACACACTACTCGAAGCTGATACTGGACCCAGTCCACCAGTCCAGGGGTATAAAGATCCAATCAACCAATCCAGGGTTGCTAAACAAAGTACCCATGAGCGTCATCACAATGTCGTTGCTTTAAGTACAATAGAAAAACTCTGAGTATCAATGATTCCTTAACACGCATATCCAAGCCCTTCCTTGCTTCATCAAGTTTCCATTTTCCTTAAGGAACTATTCCATGTTACTTCATTCCACGATAGAATCAATCACCATTCCATCTATGGGCCACCCTTCTTAGAACCCACCCTTGGGGAAAATCATCATGACTCCATCATCATAAAGCTATCTTCATCGGAACACAACTCCATCACTGTTGAGTCAACTTCATCAAAGTCCTAGAGCCATCATGTCGAAGCATCACGTCATCGCTTCACTATCGAAATCGCTCATCATATAGCAATAGCATCAAGACCAAGAATCGGCCACGCGAACAAACCACTAGTCATACTCCTCGAAGCCTCCTCGTCATCCATGTCAAATATTGGCCAAATCAGCTTCATCGGTAGTGATGGGCACCGACCATACTACAGTGGCCGATACCGACCACTTTGGTTGTGTATTTAGCCATAGATGGCTAAGTACAAACTAAATGAAAACATCCAGCATCTATCCTGAAGTACGAAGTCCATCCAAGTTCATCGTCTTCCAATTTCAGATCGATCGACATGCATCCTAGTACTCTTCTACAATTTATCCCATCCGTTTGAGTTTCCATCATTTGTGTGTCCTATCAATATGCATAAATCTCTATATCATCCTATGAGTTTCTATTATTTATGCAATCGATCAGTAAGAATGAGTCCTCAACGTATATGATATTTCCTAACGTTGGATCACCAATTGATCGGCATTTTCAACAAAAACAAGAAAGCAAGCATACACGCAACCAACAAGCATATATACATCCAATATAGTATACAAACAACATGTATAACACGTCTATATCAACCAATGTGGGATGTATATTGAAGTTGGCGTAGAACTAGCAAATTCCAAAAAATAGCACATCTGTAATAACAAGTATGAAAATCCAATTTAAAACCATTTTTAAAACACTTTTAAATTCTTTTATGAAATAAGATATAGGTTTAATATATTAAAAATCATGCTTTAAAGTTAGAGATCTTTCCGAAACACCGTTTTCATACCATATTAACAATCAAAGTATGGTGAAATACAATATCACTAACCTCAACAAAAGAATACCAATCCTATGCCAAGTCAAAGTGCTCTCCATCACGAGTGCAATGCAAGCAACATCGTCCAAATCAGACCACGTATGCAAAAGATATGGATTTTAAAGGAAACGAGATAATTGGAACTATTGATTGGCTTGATTAATAATTAATTACCTTAATCCCCTTTTGTAATCTTTCTTCCCCGAATAAATAAATCCCGCCATTTGTACATAGCCGTGCATATCCAACCAATACACACACCCTCTCTCCTTCTTTCTCACTCTTAGTCTATGGATCAATGCATTATTTTCGCTAATGGACTCCACTATGTGTCCTCTTTACAATGTACCCCTTGCTTTCATATCCAAACTCCCCTAGAAAATCGCAACTTTCTCCCCATGCCATGAAAAATAATTTAGCACTCCCTCTCAAGGTGTATCACCCCTCTAAATTATCACCATCAACTCACCTTCGCACGAGAAGCGCAATGCCACTCTCCGATTTGTCCATCTCCTTCGCTATCTCTGACAAACCTAAACCTGGTTGCGGCCACTAAAAGTCGATGTCGCTAACCAGCGCTGCACATACCTAAGCATATATATTCAAAGTTCTCCTCACCATGAGTTCAACAAATCTGGTTTCTTCGATTTCCATGGACCTCTTCTTCGGATTTTATTTTTTGAAGAGAGGTGGCTATTTTCATTTACTGGAAAGAGGAATAGAGGAAAATGAAAGGGGTAAAGTGAATTGAGGAGGAGTAGGTAGTGAGAAAGGTGTGTAAATTATAGTAATATATAAATATTGTTATCCATAAAATATTCACAAGAGAAAAGTATGAAAGAATGGGCAAGAGCATTGATAAAGATCAGAAAGCACCAAGATGGTCCAATCAAACATAGCTTTCGACAAAGAAATGAAAGCGCCAGTAGCACCTTTTGAAGGGGTCAAGAGGACGTTTAGATAGAGTAAACAGAAAGCTTTAGACAAGGTTGAATGCTACCTTTCGAAGACATTAGCAAGCATGTTAACAGCTCCCGTAGAGCTCAAAAGACACTTCCCAAGGGTAATGGATAACAGACTTTCTACATCTTGCGCCAAACCATTTGAAAGATTTGGTTTCGTCTTCACTCACCTTCACCAGAAGTATGTTCAACCAAATCAACCTTTCCAAAAGCATCTATAGCCTTTCGAAATGGTTAGGGTGTTACTCATCTATGAAGGAAGAACTGCACATCTACTACCATAAAAGTGTAAGGTTCCAAATTAGCCAGATCAGAAGCTTTCGAAGAGGACCACTTACAACAAAGCCTTTTAGATGTTTCGATTCATTCGAAACCCAAAAGAGAGCATGTTTTGATAGCATCGAAAGCTAGCACCGAGGCCAAATCATTGGACAGATCAACATTCAAGTCAAAAGCACATCAATAGACCTTTCGATGAGGTCAAAGGCTATCAAGCAACACCCTTCAAAAAAATTAAAAGGAAACAAAGTAAGAGAGAGAGGCCCAGCCTCCAGAGGAAAAAGGAAGATTGACTAAAACCTTGTCGACCAGGTTGAAAGGTAGGATTCGGTAGACGATGACGAAAGAAAATAGGTTGACCGTTAGACCGCGACGAAAGCTAAGAGTCGATAGGTGCTAACCCACGCCTATAAATAAGACCCCTCGGGTCAGTTATAAGGGATTAGATTCTCTTTTACTTCTTACTTGTACTTTCTTAAGCTGATATACTCTAGTTCCCAAATCAAATTAGGGATTTGGCCAATTTTTACAATTAAGTTCAATAAAAAGATGATGTGACAATCTTGATGGCTTATGAACTTAGATTCACTTATTATTCATAAATATGTCATCCTGCAGTCAAAGTGACCGAAAGGTCTCCCTTCCAGAAGGTTGAAACCTTTAGCTTTCTAATTTCATAGAAGTATTAGTTCAAGCCTACAAGATATTAGGTGCTACACCTTTCGACAAGATCGAAACATTTCCAGTTCCGCTATTTTCAAAGATCATTAAGTCCCTAACCTTAGCTACCTTGTCCAAGTTGAAAGGTAGTCCCGATAGAGTTCTAAATCAACTTACTTGAAAGAAATTTCCAAAAGAGAAGACATCTATTCGATTGTGTCGAAAGGCATCAAGGACAAACCTTAGATCAACTTTACCTTCTTGAAAATCGTTTACAACTTCCATTCATTCGAAAGGAGGTTTCGAAAGCATCATTCACATCCTAATCTTCAGTTTGAGGTGTTGACAAGTTTTCTTGTCAACATTTTTGGTGCTAGAAGGAGGGCTCGAATCTCCGATCACTGATTAGTTTCATCACAAACTCCTTTATTCAAAAAGAAGAAAATGAAAAGAGTAAGAAGTAATAGCAACAATCCAAACAAAGTAGCTACTTCATAATCAACTTTGAAAAATAACATACTCCCAAACTCTAACGTAGGGAATACAGGAATTGGGCAGCCTTCGATCTTAACAAGATTAGAAGACAATGAGATCAAAGCCCGGAATCAATGACTACAAATGATAGCAACGCGAGGATTTTTTGAAAGAGCTCCATATAGAGAATCAAGGATTATAGAAGTAGAGGATGAAGTGCTACCTCCAAACGAGGTGGAGGACGGAGGGTTAAGCCGAGAAAGTCAAGCAAAAAGGTCCCTCGAGCAATCAAATAGTCAAATCCAGGGCAAAAGCGCGGGTTGCCATAGGAATGAGGCTGTTTGAGAAGGCATTCAATACCAAATAATGATGAACACGCCTAAGGAAAAGGGAGTTATTAACTCAGAAGAATATGTTATCCTGCAAAAGACTCCCTTTTAGGAAGAAATAATGGCAGTTAGTCCCCCTTTTGACATCAAAATTCCTTCGCTGAATTATGATGGGACAACTGACCCAGATGATCATCTTATGGCTTCTCAAAACTGGATGAACTTATATAATGCTTTCGAGCCAGTCCGTTGCAAACTTTTTCCTATTACTTTCCAAAGAGCAGCAACAAAATGGCATATGGGTTACCGAATGGAAATCTTCTGTTCTTGGGGAAAATTTACTTACGACTTTGTGACTCAGTTTTCTATATTTAGAGATACAACTATGGACACTTGCTTGTTGGCAACAATCAAACAAAAACCAGGAGAACTGCTTGGCGAGTACTTGAATAGATTTAGTTCAGAAGCATTAAAAGCAGAAAGTACATATAACATCCCCAAATTTTTATGACATTATTCAGGAAATCTTATTAGATAAATTAAATAGAATAATGATGATAAGGAGATTGAGATTTGATTAAATTTTGTTTATATGGCCGTGCTTACTGACAAAGCATATGGGATTTAAATTGGTTTAAAGTTTAATTAAATTACATATGAGCATATTAGTAAATTAGCCAACTAATTATACACGGCTATAACTTCTCATTTTGTTCATTCACGTTCAATTTATTTCTCAAATCAAAATAAACACAAGAACCCTAACAGAGCCGGCCATTAGCAAAGGAGAAGAGGAATTTTAATCAAAAGGGATTAATCAATAACAAATCATATTCCTTATCAAGTTTAAGGTGAATAATAATCTTCTACCATCTCTATTTTTCTAGATTATGTGGTTTCAAATTTATGAATTAAATTTATTGTTGTGATAAATTGGATGATGATATGCTTGAGTAATATCACGATGATTTGTTTTAATTCAAAAGCACATGAATTTATACGGTTTTAGCATAAAACCGTGAATATATGATTTCAGATTATCATGGGAATTTTTTATGTTAAGTAAAACAAGATTTTGGAGATGGGTTTTACTTTTCAGAATTTTCCAAGCTATGGAAATTTTGTTAAGAATTTTTGATGAAAAGTATGATATAATTGGGTTTAAAATTTATTTCGAGAATTTCAAAAAGAAATTGGCTCTAAAATTTTAATATGTATGATTACATGATAAAATCAATTTTCTATGATTTTTGAGGATTTTCCCAGTTGATTTATTTAGGGAAATAAATTATTTTAAACGAAGGGTTTTTCTGAAAAATGTCAGTTTTAGGTTATATGGGAAGGTTTTAACGTTTAAAACGTTTAATTTAGGATCTGAATAAATGCAACGATTTATAAGTATAGTAATTGAAAAGGTTAATTGCAGCCAATCAGTGTTTTACAGATAGGCAAGTGGTTAAAAAGAAATTACTTAAAGTTGCTATGGTTCAGCCTTTAAATCAGAAAAGGGTGTTTCGTCTCTATTAGTAAGGATCTTTGACTCCTTTGATTCCCCCTCATCCCAGTCGAAACCAACATAGTCGCTACCAACACAGTGGATTGGAAGGAAAGCAGAAGCATTGCCGTCGAAAGGGTAGCTCCGATGGGGTCGAAATCCTGCTATGTTTTCATAAGCTAAAATTCTTGCCTATTTTTACCTAAAGCTTTCGGCACAATTGAAAGTTATGCTTTCGGAAAGGCTTTATAATTAGCTTTCGAAGAAGGTTGTCATATGGTATTAAAGTAATTGCTTACGAAAGTACCTTTTCTCTTTAAATAATTTCTTTCGAAAGGATAGGTTTCGTCTAAGTCGAAACCAAGCCGCCAATCCCCCTTCCGACTGCATTGATGTCATCTGCGTTGTAAAGGGGTTACTTTAGTTTTACTTAAGCCTTTTTCTTGCATGCTTTCGAAGGGGTTGAGGGTTTTGATGGTAATAGAGTAGAAAAGGGTTTCGACTCTGCCCTATAGAGTTTTTTTTAAAGGCTTTTCTTTTGACTAAGATGGTTCCGACACCATCAATTTTTCCCAAACTAATTTTTTTGGGTTTTGAAAGAGATACTTTTGTATATAACCATTTTGACCCAAATGATGTTTTAAAGAAGTAAACCCAATGCTTTCGAAAGGGGTACTTCCATTTTTTTTCGAAGCTCTATATTTTAAAAAGATGATTTGATACCATTGAAATGTATATTAGGTTTCCAAAGAGAGTGTTTTTTAAGGCCTTCGAAAGGTATGTATTCAATGTTTTGAAAAGAGGTCTTGGATTTTGAAGGAGGCTATCCAGAGGTTCGAAAGAGATGTTTTTATGATTTCAAAACATAAACCCATTCTCAACTTAAAGTAATAAAAACATGGCATAAATAAAGATTTTGATATGTTATTAACATTTTTTTAACCCATAACTTTATTTTGGGGAAAGGGAAGAATAACCAGTTAGGTCGACCTAGTAGTGAATATAACTTAACAAATGTTAAAATTTTAATTAAAGATCGGGGCCGATAGGTTTATAGTAAGCCCATGAAAACTGTTTGATATTGGTAGGGGCTAATAGGTTCATAATCAGCCCATGTAAACTATGATTTGATACTGGCATGGGCCACAGGTTTGTAGTTAGCCCATGAAATCTATATATGAATTAAGATGTTGGCAGTCAGCCAATAGGTTTCTAGTTAGCCCCTTAAAACTAGGATTAGAAATAAGATATTGGAGTTACCAATAGATTCTTAGTGATCCCATGAAAATTAATTAATTGGACAGATAGTCCTTAATATTTTAACAGGTTAATAGTAACCCTAGAAACTATAATATTGTCAGAATGAATGTGGATGGGTAATGTAGAATTGATTTACATGTTTTGCATATCATCATATTGTTATGAAATACTATGTTTTAACCATTGTGGATGCAGGATCATAGTATATGGCTTTATAAATGTTTTAGGATACTAATGATGGGAAAACCTATTCCGCTAAGCGGCGTGGTCTTGCTAGATATCTAAATGGTTTGAGATGGTAAATTATTATTCATAATAGACTTTATGTCTGACTTGAAGTTTTTCCCCCTAAACTCTCGGGTTCTCAATTGATTTTGAGTAGGTTGAAAGTTAAGGTTTCCAGGTGATCTTTAGACGAATAAGTCTTCTGAGGACATGCAGGAGGCAAACTTGTTATTAGAGTTCTTTTATTTCTACCATGTGTTTTATTTGTAAAGGCAAATTGTTTTCTTTCCTATCCATTTACTCTGATCTACCAAGGAGGCATCTTCATATGTCACTCTTAGCATATTTTGTAATAATTATATGTTACTTGAACGTTGTCTGTGAATTGGGATTATGTGATCAAATTGGAATATTTTGAAATGGAATATGGATTTTGTTTTTCTGTTTAATATTTTCCATATTCTTGTGTTTCTATGCATCAACGTATCTAATATCACCGTATTTGATCACCGAGGATTAATAACTGTGGATGACTATAACATCTGTAGCCGTTTGATTTGGGACTCCAAATAGGGGGTTGTTACAAGTTGGTATCAGAGCATAGGTTTCTGAAACTTTAAGAGGAACTTAAACCTAAAAGATTTTCCAGACATAATCTAATGAATCATATAGTAAAATTAGGGTTTGGGTTAATGCTATAGTAACGTATTTGTAACTACTATATATAGTTATATATATGTATACACGTACTCCCCACTCTCTTAGACCATTCTTCTATATCTTACTAAGGCTCATATACAGATTTATGAGAAAGGAGACATGGAAGTAGGAAATAAAAGAGGAAATCTTGGTGGAAGAAGCGCCACAATAAATGGAAATGCTCGACCCACTACCATAAGAGATCTAGGACAACTGGCTAATGCGAGTAACCAAAATGCTGAAGCTATAGTGGGTGCTGAAATCCACCAGTAGATATGGGGGCGATGTATCAGTTCTTAGCCTGTTTGATGCAAGCTGGAGCTACTACTAGTGTTGCAGGAAATGAAGGAGGAGCTAATCCTGTGGTTCTAGTTGGTAATATTGCTTTGCTAAGCACCAGTTTGGATGGGAAGCCATTCTTAGGAACGGAGAGTGCTGTAGAAGTTCATAATTGGCTATTGCATTGTGAGTGTTTGTTTACTGATTTAGGGCAGAATGATGGGAAAAAGAGGAGGTTGGCCTGTAGACAGTTGCAGGGGTCGGCACTGCATTGGTGGAATAGTGTCACTGCCGGAGTTTCGGAAGAGCAGTTAACTTGGAATGGTTTTAAAATGAAATTTGAGCAGAAGTTTGTATCTGAGTTTGCTAAGTCTGAGCTAATAAGAAAATTTATGGATTTAATGCAAAGAGTGATGTCAGTAGTCGAGTATGCTACTAAGTTTGAAGAGCTGTCTAGATATGGATATGCTATTATAGATACTGACGTCAAAAGGAATGAGAAGTTCACTCGGAGACTGAGGTGCGAGCTTGCTAGAATGACCATGACACATGTCCGTGATCCTTGTAATGTAGTGGTGGAGATGGCCATTCGCCATAAGGAGTTACCTGTTGATTTAGTTAAAGATAAGTCAGTGGAAACCCAGGGTTCTTAGGAGAAGAAGAGGAAGTTCTTTAAAAAGAAGGGAGCCCAAAAGGGAGATCTTGCTAAGAAGTCAAAGGCTGAGGTAGTTTGCTATAAGTGTGATAAGAAAGGTCACTTTTCTAATGAATATCGGTCAGAAAATAGTAAGAAAGCTGTAGTTAAGAAGATTATGAAATGCTTCAACTGTGATCAAGTTGGGCATTACAAGAACTAGTGTCCAGATCCAGTTAGTGAGGACAAAGGAAAAGTTTTTGCCATAGGACCAACTAGGCCTACTGCAGAAGATAATGGGAAGACTATGATGGAAGGTACACTTTTGATTTAGAGTATTTCAGTTAGAGTACCTTTTGATACTGGTGCATCACATTCATTTATATTTTAGTGTTTGGTTGACAGATTATGTTTAGAATCCACATATCTTATTACTTCCTTAAAGGTTGCGAATACAATAGGAGGTTATGCAACTCTAGGGTTAAGATGTGACTAGTTAGAACTTGACTTGTTAGGTCAAAAGTTTGCATGAAATTTGTATGTTATTGAGTTTATAGATTTTGGTATCATTTTGGGTATGGATTGGTTGGGTTGATACGAGGCCAGAATATTTTGTCAAGATAAGGAAATATCACCGAGATAACCTGATAGTCATAACCGAGTGATATTCTCAGTAGAGAATACAGATCAGAGTGTTAGTGCTTTGCTTAATGCTATGGAGGTAGGAGACGAGTTAAGTCAGGTTCGAGTAGCAAGAGAGTTTGCAGATGTTTTTGAGCCAGTCACTGGATTACCTTGAAAAGAGCTGTTGAGTTTAGAATAGGTCTTGTGCCTAGAGCTAAACCTGTAAGTAAACCATCTAGTAGGATGACACCAACTGAGATGAAGGAATTGAAGGTGCAGCTAGTGGACCTTAAAGAAGAAATTTTATTAAACTAAGTAGCTTGCCTTGGGAAGCGACCGCAGTGTTCGTGAATAACCAGATGGGTCGTTAAGTATGGTATTGACTATTGTAAGTTAAATAAAAGGACAATTAAGAATAAGTAACCATTGCCAAAAATTGATGATCTATTTGATCAGTTGAGTGAAGTAGAGTGGTTTCCCAGTTGGATTTGATGACAGGTTTCCATTAGTTGAGAGTAGCGGAGGACAGTATTCCTTTGATAACATTTTGGGCTAGATATGGTTCATATGAGTGGTTGGTGATACCGTTTGGATTGACAAATGCACCTACTTTCTTGGTAGATTTGATGAACCGAGTTTTCCAAGAGTACTTGGATAAGTTTGTACTAGCGTTTATAGATGACATTCTAGTATAATCTAAGGATAAGAGAGAGAGCATGAAGTTCATCTTAGAGTAGTACTTGAGACGCTGAGGCAAAATCAGTAGAAGGAATTTTTTTTCCAAATGTCATTTCTGAAAGAAAGAGGTAAAGTTTCTTGGTCATATGGTTTTAGAGAAAGGATTGTCAGTCAATCCAGATAAGATCGAAGCTGTGAATAATTTAAAGAGGCCAGAGACAGTCACTAAGATCAGGAGTTTTCTTGGATTTGCTGACTATTACCGGATGTAGGAAATGCGAATTACGAAATCTTAAGGCTGGATTAGCACTAGAGGAGAAGTTGAATATTGTATAGTGGATTTTATGGAATTATTGAAATATTTGCAAATTAAACACATACAGATGCAAGTTCACAAACACAGAGACAATCACTGAATCAGACACAGATGCAAATAGTAAATGAAAATAGTAAAGGAAAGAACACACCAGAATTTTGTACTGGTTTGGAGTAAACCTACATCCGATCCCACATAATTTTTTGTGCAGACTTCTTTTCAAACATAATTTTGAAATTACAACCTCAATTTCAAGGCCATGAGATATACACTCATGTCTCCGAGTCCAGGGCAAACTCTCTTGATTTAACCAGGCTACACGATCACCTAATTGATTTACAGGCTACAATCACACCCAATTGTCTTATGGGCCACAACCACACCGTTTCCAATCAAAATGTGATAGAGAGAGACTCGGTACACTTCGATCTTTCAATCTTTGATTGCAAATGATCATATGACTCCGAATAGCACTGAGATCTTTGAGAGAGAGTAGCAGAGAATCAAACTAGATGTGATCGAGTTTGATTCACTTAGAATTTCGGCAGACTTTTGTTAAACCATTTGAAATATAAGAGAATATTTTAGTGGACAAGAAGGAGTGAAGAAATAAAGAAAAACTAATGTGAAATTCGTTCAAAACAAATGGTATTTATAGGAGAACAACTGTCTTGTTCATTCGCGAAAGGTTATGATGAATAGACACTTCTTTTGAAATTTGAAATTTGAAATTTGAATTCTACGGCTACCATGTCGACATGGGAGGATGGGGGATGTCGACATGCCTATGTTATTTTTGAAAATAGATTTTTCTTTAAAATGATTTCTGTTCTAAAACTTGTCAAAACAATTTCTAAATTTTTAAACCATGTTGAATATAGTTTAAACTTATAAAAGAGTTTTAGAAAGTAAACTTAAAATATATAATCTATAATATAAAAGTAATATTAAAAACTAAGTATAGATTTCTTTAAAATATATTAAAGCTAAAATATTAAAATCAAGGGATAGTTTAAGAAAAACAAGAGAAGATTTTGAAATTAATATGATTAAAAATAGCTTTTGAATCAAGTTTAAAATATTTAAATTGATAGAGATGACTTTAAAAACATAGTTTTGAAAAAATAAACCATTTTGAAAATTTCGTGGATTCCCTTCCACTAAAGAAGGTCGTGGGTTCTATCCCACTAAAGAGGTCGTAGGTTCCATCCCACTATTAAAGCGAGAAGGTGGATTCCATTCCGTAATTAAAATCCGAATAAAGATTTTAGTGCTATTATGAAATTTTAACACAAATCTAGACTCTATTACTTATCTTGATATCTTAACTCTTGATACTCATGAGTCTTCAGTCTTGATTTCTTCAATCTTGAATTCGTCGGTCTTGAATCTCTATACTCAATCTTGAACCTTTTATACTGTACAATCATCATTCTCAGCACCTACATATATACATATATATCCTACATATACATATATCTAGACAAGAATATTAGTATTTATATTTTATAACAAGTCCAAAGGTTATTATCATCAAAACCATCATCTTAGGAACTAACAGTCTCCCCTTTCTTATGATGGCAACCTATGTTTATAAAATACACACCACAAAACTCTGATTCTACTCTGACTCCTCCTTATTCCAACAACTCCCCTTAATCTACTAACTCCCCCTTAATCTAAGCTTAAGTAACCTATTTTATAATTCTCCCTTTTGTCATCAACAAAAACTAATCCTAAACTACATAACTCCTCCTAAATCTTAAACCATAGCACTATATAAGATAATAACATAGTATAGTAGAATATAAATGAGACATATAATAATATGAATAAAATATAGTAAGGTAAATGTGTGGATATGAAAATTTCAAATATAATAAATTAATATATACATCACATTCTTATCAAGCCACACCATGTTCAATCATATATTACATACCATATTCAAATCAACCCAAACCATACCAAATCAAATCAAATCAAACCAAACAATTCAAACCATATCAAAGTAAATCAAACCACATGTGTCAAATCAAAAATTTCTTGGAACTTGAACCCATGATTCTTAACCAAAGATAGGATCTGCCTTATGGCATGCCATTCTTCATTATCTTTGTTCAGCGTTCCCTCTAGATTCGCTTCAAGTTCTTCTTTGTTAAGGCCTGAGATCATCCATCGATGGAATCGAATTGCCTTCCTTGTTCTTTTATCATTTTCAATTGGCTTAATTTTAAATGATGTTGATTACGAAGGATAAAGTAAGTATGTTCTTGAAGGATTTGAGAGTTTCTTCAAGATTCTCACTTAGATTATGAATAGGAGAGGCCATTTTTTGATAAAATATGAAGAAATTCAATAGAAAATAAAGAGAATTGAAAGTAGGCATTTTTAACAAACGGGTATTTAAAGAGTTAAAAAGCCGTTTGAAATGAAAAGTCACAAGGTAGTTATGTCAATTTCAAATTCAAACAAAAACCATTTTCCGGCCGTTACATGTCGACATATGGGGAGGGAGTGGTGGGGGATGTCGACATGCCCCTGTTAATTTTGGTAGTTTGCTTTGTTTCTTTATGTTATATAAAAGTGTGTGTATATATATATAAACTTATATATTATAATAACAAGAATTCCAGAAATATTTTAGAGCTAATAAATGAAACAAAAGATTTTCATTGATAAATTTAGTTAACATTACATAAACGATACATAACATTAACTAAAGAGAGATACAAACTAACACAACATGAAATGAAACTAGTATAAGTCAGAGGATGATGAAGATGATGATAATCCAAGCTTGCGAATCACTTTCCTAAAGTACTTGTTCGTCTTGGTGGAAATCTTGTCCAACTTTTTACTAATGGATCTTCTAAGAATCCCTTGGTTTTCCACTATAATCTTTTGATTTTTGAGAAGCGTTTTGTTGGATGGATTGTTAGGATTGGTAGGGTATTCGGTGCTTTCCAATGAAGTCTCTTCCTCCTCCTCTCTTTCTTTTTCAATTTCCATCCCCTTGCCTTCTACTTTATCCTCCTCTTCTTCTTCCTCCATTTCTACATAGGCCAATCTCACATCCTTTTCAACAAGTGTTTCATATGGTTAAAACATGAATGGAATTTTCATAAGAGAGATGTTAGCATGGTTAAACACTTTTTCAAAAATGAACTCCTTCTACTTATAATCAACACCAAAGTAGTCAAAAATCCGAGTGAGATGAATCCCATGATATAAAGTGTTTCATCTGAAGTAATTTTTTTGGGACGAAGTTAATCCAAAATCACTTGTGCCCAATTAATGTCATAGTGCCCAAAAATAGCAAAACGAGCCTTACAAACTTTTAAAGTAGGGTGATTGAAAATTTCAGATCTTGGAGTTATGGTATGTTGTAAAAGAAGGTTTACAATTCTAGCTTTAGGATGGAAATTTCGGTTTGTAAACTCAAATTTATCATCTCCTTCAAAAATGTGATGAAATATCTCATGATCGTGTTCATCAAATTGAAAATCCAAAAGATCCATTCCTGTATACTTACAACCAAGAATGTTACCCAAAATTTTGCTATTTAAAACAATACGCGTTCCTTTAATGCTACTCCACAATTCCCTTTCATTTCCCTCATAAAAACCATGATTCAGATTTGCATAAAACATTTTGACAAGATTCGGATAACAAATTTGATTCTCTTCAAAAAGAACATTGATTTCATAGGAAGAAAATATCATTAAAGAAAGTAAATTTTCCCTTATGGACCTTTCCAAAGTTTACATGGCTTATGTAAGCCTTGGTAGCTTCCGGATCATTGTAGAGGAACTCTTTGGTGGCCTTGGACAGTCTGTGTTAGAAAAGAAGATTACAGATCTTAAGGCTAGGATAAACACTAGAGGGGGGTGAATAGTTTTTTAAGGAATTACAAAATCTTTTTGAGTTTATGTTAATTTGAACACAAATGTATGCAATATTTAGACACAGATATGATCACAGAAACAAACACAGATGCAGAAATAAAGTAAAAGCGGTAAAGGAAAGAACAAACTGGATCTTATAATGGTTCGAAGTTACCCTACATCCGGTCCCGCACACAAGTACGGACTTCCTTTCAAAAGAAATTATACAATTACACCCTCAATTTCAAGGCTACGAGGTACACCCTCCAGATTCACAATCCTCTGGGTAGAGTTACTTGATTTCACGGGCAACAAGTTCACCCAATTGATTTCCAGGGCTACAATCACACCTTTTCTCACTTGACTGATTTTCAAGGCTACAATCACACCTTTTCTCACATAAATGAATACAAAGAAGCCTATAACTCTGAACAGCACTGAGGATCTTGTTGAGATAGTGATAGAGAATCAAACCAAAAATGATCTAGTTAGATTCAATGTTGATTTCGGCAGAGTAATGGTAAGAATATGTATAAAGAAATGTGAAAGAAGAAGATGAGTGAAAAACAAAAAAATATATAATAGAAATTCGTTGAAAACACTATTTATAGAAGAACAACAGCCATGTCCATTCATGAAGAGATATGACAAATAGATACTTCTTTTGAAATTCAAAATTTTGAAATTAACTGACACTATGTCGACATGGGTAACTTGGGTATGTCGACATCCCAAAGAAAATTTTGGTGTTTTGCTTTTCTTTTAAAATAACTTTTATCTTATATTAAAACCATTTTAAAATTTTATAAATATGCTTAATTATAGTTAAAATACATAAATAAATATGGAGAATAATATTTTGGTATATATAAAATTTTACTATAATTTTATATTTAAATCTAAGTATAAATATCAAAAGTTAAATATATTATTATTAAAAGATAGTTTAAAACAAAGGATAATTTGATTTTGAAGATAAAGATTATTTTGAGGCTAAAAATATTTAAAAAAGATGTTTTTTGATTCTTTTAAAAGGAAGGTTTTGAAAACATTTTGAAAACAAGATATAATTTTGTAAAATCATTTTGAGTAAAAGGTTAACAGATACAAAATGATGTTCCTCTAGATTTTTCATAGGTTCCATCCTACTTAGGGTTCCATCCCTTTAACGGGCTCGAAGTGGATTCCATTCCACTAATAAATTGAATTTTAAGATGTCAGTGCTTTTCTAGAAGTTTTAACAAAATTCCTACTTAAATTACTTATTCTTGAAATCTTGAACTCTTCTCTTGATATTCTTGATATTCATGAGTCTTTAATCTTGATGTCTTGAATTTCTATACTGTACAGTCTTCATTCTTGGTACCTGCATCGTTAAATCCTACATATACATATATTTCTAAACTATAATGTTAGTATTTATATTTTATAATCCTATTCTAAGGTTTTTGTCATCAAAACCATCATCTCAAGGACTAATAATCTCCCTCTTTTTGATGATGACAACCTTTGTTTATAAAATATTACTATCCTAATAACTCTCCCTAAAACTAATAACTCCCCCTTAATCTATGCCTATTTATCCTATTTTATACTTCTCCCCCTTTGTCATCAACAAAAACTAACTCCAAACTATATAATCTCCAAACTATATAACCCTCCTTCATTCTTGGACTAAATTACATGCATTAATAAACTATACAATGGAGTATATAATAGATAGATTAAGAGATAATTATACTGATAGACATGATATCTAATTAAAGATCATATAAATATCAATGCATATTTATACATATTTCTCACACTAAATATCAACCCAAATCAAATCAAATCAAACAATTCAAATCAAACAAACCTATCAAGTCAAACATTACAAGGAACTTCCACCCATTCTTCTTCTCTAAATATAGGGTCTGCTTTAATGGCATCCCAATTTTCATTATCATTAGCGAGAGAGACTGGAGGATGTGCTTCGTTATCATCCTTGTGCAGGGAGGAAATCATCCATTATATTGCATCGAAATGCCTTTCTTGCTCCTTGATCATCTGCTTTGACTCAACTCTAAGTGTCGCTGGTTTCGAAGAATGAACGAAAGAATATTCTTGAAAGAATTAAGAGTTTCTTTAAGATTCTCGGTTAAATTATGAATTGGATTGGCCATATTCGAGTTTGTGAGAAGAATGAGAGACAAAGTAGATAACAAATAATATTGATTGATGAATTCTGGAAGAAATGAGTATTTATAGGTGTAGAAATTCGTCTGAAATGAATAGACATAAGGTAGTTATTCAAATTTCAAATTCAAAATGAAATGTCATTTCTGACCAGTACATGTCGACATGGTCATAGAGGGAATGTCGACATGGTGTAGTGAATTTTGGTGGCTTATTTTGATTTTGTGAATAATTGTGTGCATATATATATATTTATATAATATACTAACATTCATTCTAGAGATAAGATAAGCTAGATAACAAAAAAGGAATTCAATTTCATTTCATGATAACATGATACAACGATTAAACACAAAGAACTACACGAACTTTTTAAATTAAAACAAACTAAACTAATAAAACATGAAATGAAAAGATAGAACTAGTTAGAGGATGATGAAGATAATCCAAGCTTCTTGCTGACTTTGGAAATAAACTTGTTCATCTTGGATGAAATTTTGTCCAACTTCTTACTAACGGATCTTTTAAGAATCCGTTGATTCTCAGTAATGGTCTTTTGGTTTTTGAGAAGGGTTTTGTTGGTTAGATTAGAAGGATAATCAATGCTTTACAAAGATGTTTCACCTTCTTCTTCTTCAATTTCCATTTCATCCCCTTCTTCTTCTTCCTCTTCCTCCTCTTCCATCTCTTCTTGAGCCAAACGCCCTTCCTTTTCGACAAGAGTCTCATAAGGTTGAAAAACAAATGGAATTTTCATAAGAGAAATATTGGAATTATTGAAAACCTTTCTTGAAACAAATTCTTCTCCTTTGAAATCTACTCCAAAATAGTTAAAAATCCGAGTGAGATAGATTTCCATGATACAAAGTATTCTCACCCAATTCAAGATTTTTGGGACGAAGTTCATTCAAAATAACTTGCACCTAATTAAGATCATAATTTCCATAAATAGAAAAAAGTGCTTTGCAAACTTTTGAAATAGGATTGTTAAAATTCCTCGATCTTGGGATCAAAGTATGTTGTAAAAGAAGATCGACAATTCTAGCTTTTGTTCGAAAGTTTCACTTTTTGAATTCAAAATCATCATTTCCTTCAAAAATGTGATGAAACGTCTCACGATCATTTTCATCAATATTAAAACTAGAAAGATCCATTCTCGTGCTCTTGCAATTGAGAATGGTACCCAAAGATCACAATTTAAAACAATTCTAGTGCCTCTGACACTACTCCAAATCTCATCATCATTTCCAATATAAAATCCACAGTTTAAATTTGCATAGAAAATTTTAACAAGATTTGGATAGCAAACTAAATCATTTTGAGAAGCATCAATAAGACTAAGAATTTGATAGTTTGCAAAAAGAGAATTAATTTCATAAGAAGAGAAATTTTGAAATATAGCAAACTTTCCAGGATGGACTTTTCCGTAGTTAGCATAATTGATGTATGCTTTTATGGCCTCCAGATCATTGAAGAGTTGCTCTTTTATCTTTCTGGAAATTCTCATGGTGGAGGGGTTGCTTGAAGAAGCCATTAGAGTAGAGAGTATAGAGCTTGAAGTTTTGAAGAAAGAATTTGAATTTGAAAATGAAAGTGAAAAGATGTGATAAAAGATAGCGAATAAATAGATTCTCATAGGACATGTTCTTTGGTCAAAAGATGCCTTTTCAGAGAATTGAATGAAGTGAAGAGGTGGAGAGAAATTCAACCATTTGAATTCAAATTTTGAATTTCAAATTCTATACCCATGTCGACATCATGGTGGGGACCATGTCGATATGTGTCTTTGAATTTCTATGATTTATTTTTCCTAAGTATTCTAATATATATATATACTTATTATTTTTAATGTATATATATATATATCTGGAATAATTCTGAAATTATAGTATATTCTATAAAATATTATAATAATATTAAAATAACAATAATAATAATAATAATAAAATAGTAAAAAAAAAAAAAAAAAATTCAAACAACACACCAATTCAAAATCAATCAATCAAGTAATCAAGCATCCAAATCTAAGCATGAAATTTCAACCAATGGTATTGTAAATGTGTACCTTTCTCTGAGTCCGTTTCTCTGAATTCGTCGGAGTCATGAACTGCTGTGAAACACATATTTGAAATATCTGTCTTTTGATCATCATCGCTTGAGGACGAGTCTGAATCATCTAGAGTAGCAGTAAATGCACGTTTTCGTTTTTTTACGGAATCATTGTTTATAGGAAGATTTTGCCTTCTGGATACAGACAGTCTCTTTTGATATGGCCTGATTCGTCACAGTTGAAACATTTGATATTGTTTGGCACTACATTTTGATTTCCAGAGTTCTTATAGTTGTTTCTCTTGAGATTGTTCATCTTTTTGTATTTCAGGAATTTTTGAAAATTCTTGGTCATAAAGGCTATCTCTTCGTCATTATCGCTGTTTGATTCTGATCCATCGGTCAATGCATTGAATGCCATTGATTTCGTTTCAGATGCTTTTCTTTCTCTTCTCCCAATCATTTAAACTTCAAATGACATTAGATTTCCAATTAATTCTTCTATCTTTAAGGTACTGATGTTATTTGCCTCTTCGATCGTAAGTGTCTTTTAAGCCCATTCCGGAGTAAGAGAATTTAAGATTTTTCTGACTTGATCTTCTTCCGAAAATTCCTTTCCCAAGGATATTAGAGAATGCAAAATATCCTGAAATCTACTATGCATATCTAAAATAGACTCATTAGAATTCATTTTAAAAAGTCGAAACTGATTTGTGAGCATGGAAATTTTGGTCTATTTAACTTTGCTTGTTCTTTCGTGAGTAACTTGCAAAGTTTTTCAGATTTCATATGCAGACCTACAAACTGACACTCTATTAAATTCATTCCTATCAAGTGAACAAAACAGAATATTCATTGCTTTAGAATTATTTTGTACAACAATCTTTTGCTCAGCGGTCCACTATGCAAAATCAGTTGTGGGTTCAGAATATTCAGTCTGTGTGATCTTCCAAGTGTCTAATCCTAAAGATTGTAAATATATTTTCATCCTACATGCCCAATATGCATAATTACTGCCATTAAAAAGTGGTGCTCTGACAGTACACCAACCTTTTACAAATGAACTAGTGACAGGGATGATAGAACTAGTGTTGGTAGTGTTACCTGTACCAGTGTTGGTAGCCATTTTGAAAATTTTTCAAAATTCAGATTATGAAAACTTTGAAAACATTGCTTTGATATCAAATGTTAGAAAAGCAGATTACGAATCTTAAGGCTAGGATAAACTTAATTCAGACACAGATATGATCACAAAAACAAACACAGATGCAGAAATAAAGTAAATACAGTAAAGGAAAGAACACACTGGATTTTATACTTGTTCGTAGTTACCCTACATCCAGTCCCGCACACAAGTACAGATTTTCTTGCAAAAGCAATTTGTACAATTACACCCTCGATTTCAAGGCTACGAGGTACACCCTCCAGATTCACAATCCTCTGAGTAGAGATACTTGATTTCACGGGTAACAAGTTCACCCAATTGATTTCCAGGGCTACAATCACCCCTTTTCTCACTTGATTGATTTCCAAGGCTACATCACCCCATTTCTCACAGAAATGACTACAAAGAAGCCTATAACTTTGAATAGCATTGAGGATCTGAGATAGTGATAGAGAATCAAACCATAAATGATCTAGTTAGATTCAATGTTAATTTCGGTGGAGTAATGGTAGAAATATATATATAAAGAAATTTGAAAGAAGAAGAGGAGTGAAAAAAAGAAAATTATAAAATAGAAATTCATTGAAAACAACCCCTATTTATAGAAGAACAACAACCATGTCCATTCGTGAAGAGATATGACGAATAGACACTTCTTTTGAAATTCAAAATTTTGAAATCAACCAACTCTATGTCGACATGGGTAACTTAGGTATGTCGACATTCCAAAGGAAATTTTGGTGTTTTGTTTTTCTTTGAAAATAACCTTTATCTCATATTAAAACTATTTTAAACTATTACAAATATACTTAACTATAGTTAAAATACATAAATAAATATAAAGAATAATATTTTGGTATATATAAAATTTTACTATAATTCTATATTTAAATCTAAGTATAAATATTAAAAGTTAATATATTATTATTAAAAGATAGTTTAAAACAAAGGATAATTTGATTTTGAAGATAAAGATTATTTTGAGGCTAAATTTTTTTAAAATCAGGATAGATGTTTTTGATTCTTTTAAAAGGAAGGTTTTGAAAAATAGATATAATTTTGTAAAATCATTTTGAGTAAAAGGTTAGCACATACAAAACGATGTTCCACTAGATTTTTCGCAGGTTCCATCCCTTTAACAGGCTCGAAGTGGATTCCATTCCACTAATAAATTGGATTTTAAGATGCCAGTGCTTTTCTAGGAGTTTTAACAAAATTCTTAATTAAATTACTTATTTTTGAAATCTTGAACTCTTGATAATCCTGATATTCTTGATACTCATGAGTATTCAATCTTGATATCTTGAATCTCTATATTGTACAGTCTTCATTCTTGGTACCTGCATGGTTAAATCCTGCATATACATATATTTCTAAACTATAATATTAGTATTTATATTTTATAATCCTATTCTAAGGTTGTTGTTATCAAAACCATCATCTCAAGGACTAACAGTCTGATGGTGGATGGAGTGCTTGAGGAAGCCATTTTTAAAGAAAGTAGAGAGCTTGAGAGTTTGAAAGAGAGTTTGAATTTTGAAATGAAAGTGAAAAGATAGGATAAAGTCAAGAAGATAAATAGATATCTAAGAGCCATGTTTTCTAGTCAAGAGACACCTTTTCAGAGCTTTGGATTGGTGAAAAGGTGGAGGGAAATTCAAAGTTTTGAATTCAAATTTCAATTTCAATTTCTGGAGGGATGTCGACATGGGGGTAGGGTCATGTCGACATGGTCCCTTAAATCGTATGACTTATTTTTCTTATTTTATTTAATTTCCATACATATATATACACACATCTATAATCTAATTTATATTTTATCTAAAATAATATTAAACATAATAACACTTTAATATTAATATTTTAATACTAAAATATTATTAGAATAATATTATTTTGAAAATCAAAATTTTAAATTCAAACAAGCAATATAAAAACATGTAAACAATCTAACGTTCAAACAAGCAATTTTAGTTAATATAATTTAAATGCGCACCTAATTTTAGATCCATATTTCCGAGATCATTAGAATCAGGAAAAGCTATAAAACACATGTTTGAATTTTCCATCTCTTGATCCTCATCACTAGAGGATGAGTCTGAATCATCTAGTGTAGCGGTATATGCTCTCTTTCTTTTCTTTGACGAATCATTACTTGGAGAAAATTTCCGTTTACTCGGACAATCTCTTTTTAAGTGGCTGGGCTCATCACAATTGTAGCATCTGCCGTTGTTTTGAGTTTCATTATTATTTCCAGAATTTTTATGATCATTTCTCTTATAATTATTCATCTTTCTGTATTTCAAAAACTTTCTAAAATTCCTTGTCATCAAGGCTATTTCTTCATCGTCATCACTGTTTGAGTCTGAACCATCTGTTATCGCATTGAACGCTATTGACTTCTTTTTTGAGGCCTTGCTTTCTCTTCTCCCTTGCATTTTTACTTCAAACGACATTAAATTTCCAATCAATTCTTTAATTTTCAATAACAAATATCATTAGCCTCTTCAATTACTAGAGTCTTTTGAACCCATTCTGGAGTGAGTGAATTCAGAATTTTTCTAACTTGATCTTCTTTAGAAAAGTTCTTTCCTGATGCTATTAGTGAGTGCATAATGTCTTGAAACCTACTGTACATGTCTGAAATTGTGACGACCCGGAATTTGGGCAATATCAGTTTAATAATCTGTATTAATAGTTAAATTGATTTGATAATTTTTCTTTATAATTTTAATTTAATTTGGTAAATTTAATCTTTTAAAGGTTAATAAATATTTAATATGGTAATTTTGATCAATATATTTCTAACAATTTAAAAATTGATAAGAATTATCTTTCAAAGCTAATAAATTTTGATATATATTATGAATAGGAAAATCTTTTGTTTCAAATAAAAGATGATTTTTCAAATTGTAATATATATGTATGTATATGTTATAATTTGGAGTTGTTTTGAAATCTAATATAATCTATTGATAATTTATATATGTATGAATTGTAGTTTAAAGCTTTGTTTTAAAATTAATATTTTTCAAAAGTTAATTTAGGATTAATTCAATTATTTATTTATTTTTAAATATGATAGTTTAAAAAAGGATTTAATCAAAGTTTTATTTTTGTTTTCTTTAAAGTGCTTAAATTTAAAATGGTTATAAAAATATGTGTATAAAGTTATTAATAAACTTTCTTTTTAAAAATATTCTCTTAAACAATAAAGATAAATGTTTTAGATTTTAAAAATACATGTATAAGAATTTATTTGTATTATAACTAGTTTCATAATATTTTCTTTAAAGATTAAGCTTATATGCACATATATAAGTATTTATTAATTAAGAAACTTAAGTAAGTGAGCTTTCTATTAACATTTAAATTAAATGAAAATTTATTAAAAATACTTAAGTACATGTGTTGATATCTTAAGTCATCTTAATAACACATGTAAGGCAATAAAGCAATATGAATGACAAATGTAAGTTTAATTCACAAGTGTCATTTTCACTTTAATTTTCTTTTGTTTTTATATAAAAATATAGTTTGAAGAGAAAATTTGTTTTCCACTTTCAATTTCAAAACCTTCTTCTTCTCATTTCTTTTCTTCCTTATTTCAAATTAATGGCAAACCAGAAAATTTTTCAAAACCTGAAAATTAAAACCCAAAAGCAAAATCAAATCTGAAGTAAAATTAAATCTGCAATTTGCAAACCTGCAACTTCAACCTGCAACTAAAAGGAAAGATCAAGATAAAAATCTACTGCAATTCAAATGAATGATCAACTCTGCAAGTTTCAACTTTTAAAACATCAATTTGTAAGCATGCAAAGGGATCAATTTCATCAGCAAAGCGAATCAAAAACATTTTTCAGATTTAAAAATTCAAAGCCTGGAAAAAAGAATTTAAAACCTGCTCTGCTTTGTTCACTACATATTAATGGTGAGTAATCCTTTCAAAAACAGTTTTAATCATATTGTAGTTGAATTCTTTATCCATGGAATGAATTTGGCTTTGTTAATGAATATTTGTTTATATGAATACTGTCATGTATGTATGTTGTAGGTAGGGAATGCCTGATAATAGGAAAACCTGTATAAATTCATCTTTGTTCTTTTTTTTCAGAAGTTGATTTCTTAAGAAAATTCAAAAATCTTCCAATCCACACTATATTAGATCTTATCATATGAATGAAAGTTGTAAATTAAGGTTTGATGGTAATTTTAAAAATAGTTTCTGTAAATTTAAATTTACAAATAATTTTAAAATGGAAATTACAGTAAGTCACTGTTGCATGTCAAAAATTGATATATTTAATTCTTGCTTTGGATTATATAAATGGAATTGTAGTTAAAAATGATGATTTTTAACATGCATTTCATAATTTTTAAGTTGATATCCAATTGGGAAATTTGAGATGAAGGGTTTCGGCAATTTGACAAATTGCCGATGATCAATTCCATGACTTGGGTTGAATTCATGGGCGAAGCTTGCTCTTGTATCAAGGATGTGGGGAAAGTGTTTGGATTTGATCAATATAGGGTTTAAGCTTGATTTTTGCTCGGCTTGGCTGTCGAGGCAATTGCGACATGAGAGGGGGACCGGAGGCGATCGCGTGTTGGGGGATGGAGGCTTGGTGTTGCGGCGGTGCTTTGGAAGGGTCGTTGGAGTTTTCGGTGGTGGCGATCATCAGAGGCGTTGGGTTTCGTGGTTCGAGATTTCTACAGTTTTTCGATGCAGGGGGTCGATTTTGATTAGCGTGTTATTTGTGTGATTTTAGTGTTGGAGGAGGGTCGCGTGCGTTCGTGTGGTCATCGTCGATGGTCGCGATGGCCTACGGTGGCCGGAGGTGATGGGGTAGGTGCATGCGTGTACGTTTTGTACACTGGAAATATGTGTTTTGGAGAAGACGAGTTGAACTCGGGATAACTCTCGCGTTTTCAGGGTGGCGACTCGAAGTGGGGGAAACTGGGTTTTTTCTTCGGGGTAGGCACGAGTAGTTGAAGTGATCGACTCGAGTTTTAGGTGATGCTTTTCTGGTTAGTTCTCTGTAATAATATAAAGTTTACAAATTTTAAAAAAACTTGTTATTTTGAATAAATAAAATCAAGACCTAAGTTTTTATAAAAGAGGAATAAATTTTCAAAGTTATAACTTGTTCTTTTAAAGTAAATTGTTAATCAAACTATTGAAGTGTTAATTGAATCAATTTTTAAATTTAAAAGGTTTAAGACGATTTCTTTTGAAAATAATTAATTTAATTAAATTTTGAATTTTAATTTAGAGGAATGTTTTGAATTTAAAGTATTAAATCAAAGTTTAAAGTAAACTTTAAAGTAATGTTTTAATAACTAAGTTTTCAAATTTATATTGAAAATGAATAAGTTCAAATTAGATGATTAAAGTGTTTTAAATTTCAAATTGAATTCTAAATGCTTTATTTTCAAATAAGGTTAATATTATAATTTTGTAAACCAAATTAAATAATTTGTCCTTAAGTTATTAAGATTGGATTAATTTTAAATAATTAATTTGTGAAGAATAATAAGGTTAATTTATGATTGTTTTGAACTTAAAAATACTTAGTTATTATGATTTGTTAATAAGTAAAAGACTAATTAAGATAAATGATTTTCTTAATTAAATAAGGATTTTGAAATATAAGAAGTTAACTAATTATTTAATTAATTTTAAATGGTTAGTTAATTGTTTGTTTAATTTTAAATAATCACTTAATTATGAATTAATTAAGTGTAATTACTCAATGAAGTAATTAATGGTTAATTATTGAATGTAATTAGAAAGAGGAAATTACTTATGAAAGTCATTAGTGGAAAATTACTCATGCGAGTAATTAAATGGAAGTGATTAATGGATAATCACTTGATGTTATTAATTAAGGAATTGATTAATATAATTGTTTTGAAGTTAATTAATTAAAGAGTGATTAACTAATTAAAGAATTAAGGATTTTTTAATGATGGGATTAATTACTTGTTAAGGTAATTGAGTTAAAGAATAATCATCTAATGGAAGTAATTAGAAGATAATTACTTATGTAAGTAATTAAGGGTTAATTACTTAGTTAATTTTAGTTAATTAATTAATGTGATTAATTAATTAATGAGATTAATTTAAGATTAATTGCTATGGGTAATTAATTAAAATTGTAATTAATTAATAAAGTAATTAATTAAGGATTATTAATTAATTGATTACTTAATGAAGTAATTAAAGATTAATTAATTAGAATAATTAATCAAAGATTAATATAATTAATTAAGATGTTAATTAAGGTAAGTAATTACAAGTTAGTTACTGTTTATGATTAATGAGATGATTAATTACAAGTTAATTATTTAATTTATCAAAGGAACTATTAATTAATAAGGATCATTAGTTAATATAATTAATGAATTAATCAAGGTTGATTAATAAAAGTGATTAATTTAAGTGTGATTAATTAATTGTAATTAATTGAGGTTTAATGTAATTAATTATAGATGATTAATTAATGGAAGTAAATGAAGGATCATTAATTATTGTAATTAATGATAGTAATTAAAGGTTAATTACTGTATATGGATAAGAATAATTAATTTGTGGAATTAATTAAAGAATTAAAGGCTAATTACTTGAATGTAATTAAACCATGATTAATCAAGGAAGATTAATTAAGGAAGATCATTAAGAGATGATAAATTTATTTATTGTAATAAATTAATAAAGCAGGATTATGATAATCTAGTTAATTAAAGGATAGTAATTAATTTAATTAAAGGTTAATTAAATTGATTAAGAGTTGATCAATTCTTCTTTTGGATGATTGATTAATATTGGATGATTGATATTGGATGTTTGAATGATGTTGGATGATTTGGATGTGATATCTCTGATATGTGATATGCTGCTTTGTGAGATGAATGGTTGATATGAATTATCGTTTGTGATAATGTGATTTATCTATCTGTTATATCATCTTGGACATAAGTTTAATTGTTTAAAACCCTTAAACAACTTGGACATTAAAATGGCGTTTGGATTCGGTGAGACCGGGATCGAGTTTCCATATTTGGATATCCGAAAACCACATCGATCCAAAATAACGTTAGGTTGTGAATCCAAGTGGAGCTTAGTGAAGACTCGAAGTGTAAGAACTATTCGTTAGTATAGCTTTGAGGGTGATTCCGTGATGAGTTTGATGGAAATAGTATTACAGGTCCGAGATGGTAATTCAGAGTGCAAGGGCTATGGTCGTTGACTCTGAGGGTGATTCCAAAATGAGTGCAACGAGATAGTGCCTTCGGATTCGTTCGAACCCGGAACGAACTTGTATGGATTGAATGCTTTTAGAACATCATCAGGTGGACGATGAGCATTCCAAGATAGATGTGTTCTATAAAGGTAATCGCAGCCTCAAGCCTCATCAACCAGGAATGGCTAAAACACGGGAGGGGCAGCAAGGCTAGGTAGGTAGCACCCATTTCAGAGTGAGGTCATCCCTGTCTAGATATCCCTTTTTCGGATTAGTGGGTGGTTGGTCGCGCCAACCACGGGGTGATCTTACTCAGGACTGTCCAATAAGGGGTGGTCCCGGCTTTGTGTTGCAGGGGATTGGGAGTAATCCTCGATACAGTGATCTAGGCCACGTACTGTGACTGGCGGTACCCTGGTAGCCTTGCCATTGATGGAAACCCATTCTTCCTACGAGACCATACAGTTTTGTTTGTATTACCCACTTTTGTGGCTAGTAGCTGGAATTTAATGATTGTAACAATTTCGGCTATTTCTTATTTACTTGAAAACCCTAGACACTATTATAATATCACTGGATTTCCTATCAAAAGTTTTGGTTAGCGTAAGGAAAAAAACTTTTTCATGTTTATGTGTGGGAAGTCTTACTGATACCTTTTTCTTTTCAAAGGTTTTTCTAAAGTTAAGCAATTTTAACCCGTTTACTCACACCAGACCCCTGTCTGACCCGAGTGTTTATTTTCTGTTTTATTAAACTCTTGGGTACTCATATTATGTATGAGTAGTCGAGAGATTCAGGCTAGTTTGACGAATTCGGGAGGAGATATGGAGCAGGAGGCTTCCCCGTGTAGATATTATGGTTCCGCTGTGTTTGTGTGATATCTGTACCTTGTGATATCTTGAGTTGTATAGTTAGACAGATGTTTATAACTATCTAATATGTGTTGTATAAGTTTTGTACTCTGATGTATATGATTCTATGTAATATTTTATGTGATGTATTATATTTCATTCATTCCGCTGTGAGTATCTGATGTTGTTGTGTTTCTTCTTTCTTATCTTTTCTTCTTCTATCCCTTTCTTTCTTAATTCATGATGCGTTTTTCTGGAGATAGAAAAACGGGTCGTGACAGAAATGGACTCATTTGGATTCATCTTGAATAATTAAAACTGATTAGTCAAGATAGACATTTTGGTCTGTTTAACTTTGCTTGTTCCTTCATGAGTAACTTGCAAAGTTTTCTAGATCTCATATGCAGACTAACAGCCAGACACTATTAAACTCATTCCTACCAAGTGAACAGAATAGAATATTTATGGCTTTGGAATTGTTTTATGCAACAGTCTTTTGCCCAGCAGTCCACTGTGCAAAATCAGTTATGGGTTCAATGTACTCAGTTTGTGTGATATTCCAAGTGTTTAATTCTATTGATCGTAAATAGATTTTCATCCTATATGCCCAATATGCATAGTTACCGCCATTAAAAAGTGGTAGTCTGGCGGTAGACTGACCCTCTACAAGTGAACTATCGATAGTGTTGACATCAACAGTGTTGGCAGCCATTCGAAAACTTTTCAAAAATCAAATTATGAAAACTTTGAAAACCAATGCTCGGATACCAAATGTAGAAAATACGGATTACGGATCTTAAGGCTGAATTAACACTATAGAGGAGGGGTGAATAGTGTTTAATGGATTTTATGAAAATTTTGAAATCTTTTTAAATTAAACACATACAGATGCAATTTCACAAACACGGAGACAATCACAGAATCAGACACAGATGCAAATAGTAAATGAAAGTAGTAAAGGAAAGAACACACCAAAATTTTATACTGGTTTGGAGTTACCCTACATCCAGTCCCACATAATTTCTTATGCAGATTTCTTTTCAAATATAATGTTGATATTACAACCTTGATTTCAAGGCCATGAGATAATACCTCTTGTCTCCGAGTCTAGGACAAACACTCTTGATTTAACTTGGCTATAAGATCACTTATTTGATTTACGGGCTACAATCACACCGTATTGATTTACAGGCCACAATCACACTGTTTCCAATCACACTTTGATAGAGAGAGACTCGATACACTTCAATCTTTTGATCTTTGAGCATAAATGATCCTATAACTCTGAATAACACTGAGATCTTTAAGTGTGAGTGGCAGAGAATCAAACTAGAGATGATCGAGTTTGATTCATGTATAATTTCGATAGAGTTTTGTTAAAACATTCGAAATATAAGAGAATATTTGAGTGGAGAAGAGGAAGTGAAGAAATAAATAAAAACTAACTTGAATTTCGTTGAAAAAAATGGGTATTTATAGGAGAACGACGATCATGTCCATTCTTGAAAGGTTATGACGAATATACACTTCTTTTGAAAATTTGAAATTTGAATTCTACGGCAACCATGTCGACATGGGGTGACGAGGGATGTCGTATTCCTATGTTATTTTTGAAAATAGATTTTGCTTTAAAATGATTTCTATTTTAAAACTTGTCAAAATAATTTCTAAACTTAAACCATTTTGAATATAGTTTGAACTTATAAAAGAGTTTTAGAAAGTAATCTTAAAATATTTAATCTATAATATAAAAGTAATATTAAAAACTAAGTATAGATTTCTTTAAAATATATTTAAGCTAGTATATTAAAATCAAGAGATAGTTTAAAAAAATAAGAGATAATTTTGAAATTAATAAGATTGAATATAATTTTTGAATTAAGGCTAAAATATTTAAATTGATAGAGATGACTTTAAAAAGATAGTTTTAAAAAAATAAATCATTTTGAAAATTTTGTGGATTCCATTCCACTAAAGGAGGTCGTGGATTCCATCCCACTAAAGAGGTCATGGGTTCCATCCCACTATTAAAGTGAGAAGGTGGATTCCAATCTACAATTAAAGTTAGAATAAAGATTTTAGTGCTATTATGAAGTTTTAACACAAATCTAGACTTTATTACTTATCTTGATATCTTGAACTCTTGATACTCATGAGTCTTCAGTCTTGATTTCTTCAATCTTGAATTCATCAGTTTTGAATCTCTATACTCGTCTTGAATCTTTTATACTGTATAATCTTCGTTCTCAGTACCAACAATGGAGATTCATTAAGGATTTCTCACAGATAGGAGCACCCTTAACTAAGCTAACCAGAGGAAGTGAGGTTTGTTTGGTCTAAAAAATGTGAGGAGGCATTCCTTAAGTTAAAGCATCAATGCACTTGTTTGAGTAGTTCTAAATGGAAACCAAAGATTGGTGGTGTGCACTGATACATGTGGAACTGCATTAGGAAAGGTGTTGATGTAGAGTGGTAAAGTCATTGCCTATGCATCTAGGCAGCTTAGATCACATGAAGTTAGATATCTTACTCATGATTTGGAATTGGTAGCTGTGATATTCGCATTGAAAATTTAGAGACATTATCTCTTAGGGGATAACTTTGAGTTATATACCGATCATAAGTCTTTATGGTATTTAATCTCTCAGAAGGAGTTGAATATGTGACAGCAAAGGTTGCTAGAGTTTTTGGCTGCATATGATGTTGATATAGAATATTCACTAGGAAAAAGCAATAAGGTAGCTGATGCTCTTAGCGGGAAACTTTAGAATGTGGTTTTAGCTATGTTGGCAGAATGGAAAGATTAAGAAGCGTTAGCCAGTTGTGGTGTGTAGTTAAGATCAATTACTGGCTCTAGTCAGAGTACCGCCAGGTTGTCTTGTTTAAAAGTTCGAAAATTATTGATTAAGAAAATTGCTTCTAAGTAGAAGGAGGTTCCAGTATTAGCTGAAAATATTAGTAGACTTGAGGTTGCAACGGAGCTCAATGATCTAAAGGGTATTAGCCTTGATTAGAGAGGGTGACTAAGAAAGAAGAGACGGTCGTGTGTTCCAAATGTGGGGGACTTAAGGAATGAAGTTCTTGGAAATGGCATCGATCCAAGTTTACGATTCATCCTGGAGGAACTAAGATGTATCAGGATATGAAGAGGAACTTCTACTGGGAAGACATGAAGAGAGATGTTGGCTTGTGGGTTAGGCAACGTGAAAACTGTCAACAAGAGAAAGCTGAACATCAGAAATCAAGTGGGTTACAACAGCTTTTAGAGATTCCAGTTTGGAAATGAGATTCGATGTCTATGGATTTTATAGACGGGTTGCCAAGGTTAAATAGAGGTAATGAAAGTATATGAGTTATAGTGGACAGATTGACCAAGAGTGCCCATTTCATTCTAGTTAAATCAACCAGAACGACACCCATTTTAGCTAAGTTGTTCCTGAAAAACATAGTTAGACTGCATGGAGTTCCTAGTAGATGGTCAGTGATAGCGATTCTTTGTTCACTAGTGAATTCTGGAAGAATCTACAGGAAGTGATGGGTTCGAAGCTTAAAATGATTACTGTGTATCACCCTTAGACAAATGGTTAGACAGAGAGAGTCAACAAAGTACTCAAAGATTTGTTGAGAGCTTATGTATTAGACTTTGGTGGATCTTGGGAGGATCACCTACATTTGATTGAGTTTTCCTATAATAATATTTATCAGACTAGTATAGGAATGGTACCGTCTGAAGTTTTGCATGGAAGGCCATGCAAATCATCGACATGTTGGTTGGAGACTGAAGATAGATTAATCTTAGGTCCAAATTTGGTTAGAGAGGCATCAGAAAAAATTGAGTTAATCTGGGGAAGGATAAAGGAAGCTCGGTCCAGATAAAAGAGTTACGCAGATAAGAGACGCAAGGACCTAGAATTCGCGATTAGAGGTAAGGTTTTCATTAAGGTATCACCTATGAAGGGTGTGGTACAGTTTGAAAAGACAGTGAAGTTAGCCCCAAGATATGTAGGTCCATTCCAGATTATAGAGAGGATTGGAAAGCTCGCATACAGGATAGAGTTGCTGCACAGTTTGGCAGGTGTTCATATTGTATTTCATGTGTCCCATCTTCGCAAGTATGTGCATGATTCAGAGGCTACCATTCCCCCGACTGGGTTGGATGACTTAGTGGTAGAGCCTAATTTGACTTTTGTTAGACAACCGGTTTGAGTTGTAGCTAGAGATGAGAAAAGATTAAGGAACAGGAAAGTCAGGTTGGTGAAAGTTCAACGGAGCGACAATAAGAAGGAGTATACTTGGGAGACAGAGGACAGGATTATAAATACTTATCCTGATTTGCTTTGAGGGTATATCTATATTAGATTTAGATAGATAGTTGCTAGTCAGTTAGACTAGTATGGATGTTAGGTATTGTTATAGATGATTACTATGTTTAGTATTTAGTCCTTACTGAATTTCAGGGACAAAATTCTTTAAGGGGGGAACCTGTAACATCCATAAATTTTTATGACATTATTCAGGAAATCTAGTTAGATAAATTAAATAGAATAATGATGATAAGGAGATTGAGATTTGATTAAATTATATTTATAGGGCCGTGCTTATTAACAAAATAAATGTGCTTTAAGTTGGTGTAAAGGTTAATTAAACTACACATGGGAATATTAGTAAATTAGCCAATTAATTATACACGGCTATAACTTCTCATTTTTTCCATTCATTTTCATTTTATTCTTAAATTAAAATAAACACAAGAACCCTAATAGAGTCGGCCATTAACAGAGAAGAAGAGGAATTTTAATCAAAAGCTAAAGATCAAAAGCTAGGGAGGATTAATCAAAAACAAATCTCAAATTCCTTATCAAGTTTAATGTGAATAATAATCTTCTACCATCTCTATTTTTATATGATTATGTGCTTTCAAATCCATGATTTAAATTCATTTTTGTGATAAATTGGCTGATGATATGCTTGATTTATATTATGATGATTTGTTTTAATTCATAAGTACATGAATTTGTAGTGTTTTAGCATAAAACCAAGAATATATGATTTCGTATTGCCGTGGAAATTTTTTATGTTAAGTAAAACATGATTTTGGAGATGGATTTTAATTTTTAAAATTTTTCAAGCTATAGAAATTTTGTTATGAATTTTTGATGAAAAGTATGATATAATTGGGTTTAAAATTTATCTCGAGAATTTTAAGAAGAAATTGGGTCTGAAATTTTGATATGTTTGATTCCATGATAAAATCAATTTTCTATTATTTTTGGGGTTTTTCCCAGTTGATTTATTTGTGGAAATAAATTATTTTAAAAGAAGGGCTTTTCTAAAAAATGTCAGTTTTAGCTTATATGGAAAGGTTGAGAGTTAAGGTTTCCAGGTGATCTTTAGACGGATAAAGCTTCCATGGACGTACATGAGGCAACTTGATATTATAGTTCTTTTATTTCCGCTCTGCGTTTTGTTTATAAAGGCAAATTATTTTCTTGCCTATCTACATACTCTGATCTACCAAGGGGCATCTTCATATGTCGTACTTATCTGAATGTGGTCCATGAATTAGGATTATGTGATTAATTTGGAATATTTTGAAATGGAATGTGGATTTTGTTTTGCTGTCTAAATTTTTCCTTATTCTTGTGTTTCTGTGTATCAATGTATCTAATATCGCCGTATTTGGTCATCGAGGATTGATAACTATAGATGAATTCCGCATCTGTAGCCATTACTTTTGGACCTCTAAATAGTGGGATGTTATAATACAACCGATAGAGAAAAACTTATGGTAGTTCAATCAGGGCTAATTGAACAAACCCCTTTTTGGAAAGACCTTTATATTAATGGATGCAAAGATCTACAATATTTCTTTCTTCGAGCTAAGAAGTTTATCCCAATGGACGTAAAGCATCATGCTATGAAGGAATTTCATCAAGAATGTAAAGAAGAGAAATCTAACCCTAGGCGACTTGACAAGAGACTAAAGGAAAGTGAAAATCCAAAAGGAAGTCGAAGAAAGATTTCCAATTCGAATCATGTGGCCTTAAACTAACCCCTCTGCCACATTTTTGCCATGGTAAAGGACAATGAATTTTAAGCTCCTTCTAAGATGGAAGTGCTCCGGAACCAAATAAAGATGGTGATTACTACAGTTACCATAAAGTAGATGGACAAAAACTGACGACTACCATATTTTAGTAGAAGCAATTCAAGGCATGGTTAGGTCAGGGTTCCTAAAGAAGTTCGTTAAAGAAACTTAAAAGACATCTTATCCAAGCTAAGAAGAAAGCAGCTCGGCAACTACTAAATGTAGATCCCTATCAAATCATGAAGTCTTCCAGCAGTAGTCCAACTATGAACTCTCTCTCTCTTTTCATATCGTTTTAACTCAATTTGTATTTTGATTCATACTTATATTTGGGTTGTGCATTGACCATGTACTGATTAAAACTCTAGTGCTATTACAGGTAAAAGAAAATCAACCTAAAGCATTCAGCATACTCTTGAAGCCCAATGAACTTCTAGCTACATGAAAAAGACAATTCAGATGCCCAATATGAGATAACTATCAATATTTCAATCAATGCAATATAAAGGCTTGCTTTCATGAGATATCAGATCGCTACCAATCCTCCATTAAATTAAGAGAATATCTATAAATACCAACTTTGTTTTTGGCAGATGGTTTTTTTAAAAAAAAATTCAAATATATCTTTATAAGAAAACTATTTTGAATTACCCCACGGCCTGAGGGAAAACAAATGCCTATCTGTTTCAAAAGCTGATTTGAGCAACCTATGCGAAATATTATATAGCATTAATAAATGCACACAAAAGACTTCTAACTGACCAATTTCAATACTTCAACGTTTCCCAAAATCATGGGCAGGGAAAAGCCTATTTGTACCTTTTCAGAAAAGGTTTTGAAATCATCAAAAGTTCATTGAGACTCAAATTAGACAATCATGTTCTCAACTAAAAGACTATTGGTTCATGAATCATGACCTCCTAGTCTCTTATTTGAGATCTGTGTCTCTATCATGAGAACAACAAGTAAGTTCTTGCAAAAGATCACATGGAGAAAGTTCTATTATAAAAAGGTTTCATAAGTCCAAACTATTTTTCAAAAAAATAACCCCTTGATATACTAGAAGGGTTTAGTTATAAAATTCTTTTTCTCAAAGGAGACTCTATTTTAATTGGCCAAAAATTATTTTCATATAGAAATATTCCAGCCTACGATGCTATTCCGTAGCACCACCTAGAGGAAGGGACATAAGCCTATGATGTATTACGTAACACCTTTAGAAGGGAGGGACATAAGCCTACGATGCTATTCTGTAGCATCTCCTGAAGGGTGAGATAGAACCCTTAACGTCAAAACCACCTATTAGGGGATGAGTCAGGATAAGCACCCATTAGCAACGTTCTGAAGGAATGTCGGTTCAGCATGAACAATATCCCTTTGAGCCAAGGGAATCCCAGAAAAGGTACCGAATAAAAGATGAAAGATAAAGATGACTAGAATTTGAAATAGAATTAAAAACCCAAAAGAATAAAGGGTTTAAGAAAGAATCTATCTATTAATACAGGAGTCAGAACCCAAGAGGATAAAGGGTCAAAGTAAGAAACCTATCCATGAATTGGGACAAAGCTGAAATCCTTAAAGTGGATACACACAGAGGAAAAAAGATAAAGGTGTCCAATGCCAAAATATAAAACGGAAAAAGAACCCAAAATCGTAGCCAGAAAAGATAAAATATGGGCTGACAAATCTTAAAGCATCCAATGCTTGAGAAATAATTTCCATATCAAAGGATTAAGAAGAGTGCATCCTAAAAGGAAACACAAGACCAGAAAATAGAAAAGGGAATCCACAATAAGGTAACAAAGATAAAGACTTACACAAAACCAAAAGAATGGAATAGACAACAAATTATCACTAATGATAATAAAGGCTTCACTCGAAGATTAGATTGAGCAAACCACTCCTGAATCCCCAAAAGTAGGGTAGCCCCTTGGAATAGAAGAGCCTAGATATTATGTATAAAACCACTCTTCCAAATGGTTGCATGACATTGTAGAAATACTCACTACTAACTTATAGGTCTAGGAATCGTTTTCTTAAACTTATTAAGTTTACTTTACTGGACAAATTTTTAATTTTATGCTTATACTGGATGAATTTCTAAAAATTTATTTGTCAAATGAGATCCTGACAAGATTCTTGGTTAAAATTTTGATTTCACGAATTTTGGTTTGTTTTTGTGAAGACTTCACTTTGGGTTTTATCAATCCTAAACACTTATATTCACTTTTATGATAATTTATGGGTTTCACATTCTTAGTTTCATTAGTGAATTTCTATAAGTGACTTCTTGTTGAATTCCTGGTTTCGTGAATTCTCAATTCCCTCATTGGATTTTATAAAATTTTATGGACTTCATATATTTGGATTTCCATGATGATTTCCCATTGATTGTTTGTTTTTATGAGTTCTTGACTTTTAAACTCTTTTATTAGGTTTCCATGATGAGTTATGAACCTCCCATTGATTTTCTGACTTCGAACTAGAATGAGTTTAGAGTATATTGTTTAGTGGAGGTGATTCCAACAGGTTTCTGATTACTTTTTTGAATTTTTGAAATTTTCAGTTTCTTCTTATAATGATCTTCCATTTCAATGGAATCTAAGTATGCCTGTTGATTTTTGTGAAGATTTGTGAATTTCACATTCCTGATTTCCTTACTTGGGTTTTTGATGATCTTTTTCACATTTTTGTTGACGAATGCAAACATTTGTTGTTGATTTTCATGATGATTTGTGAGTTTTCGATTTCCTAATTGGATGTGTGATAATCCCTTATGAGATTTTTGATTTAGTGAATTCCAAATTTCCTTGTGGATTTTTATGATGATTGATGAATTTTGTATTCTTAATTTCCATAATGAATCTTCGATGATCTCTTATTGATTTTCTAATCTCTTATTGGATTTCATATACAATGAATTTTGAGTTTTCTTACTAGATTTATAATTATTCCTGAATTTCCTTGATTAGAATTTTGATGATCACTTATCGTTTTTCTACACTTCCTTATGGATTTTGATGATGATTTATGAATTTCATTTTCCTGATTTCCTTGCTTGGATTCATGTTGATCTTCTATCGAATTTTTGGTCTTATGAATTCTAAAGCTCTTTATTGGTTTTCATGGTGAATTGTGGATTTCACATTCTTGGTTTCATATATAGATTTTTGTGACGAATTTTTGCTGGACATCTGGTTTATAAATCCTTTATTCTCCTTGTTGAATCTTCATAATGATTTATAGGTCTCATATTTTTGGTTTCCTTGTTGGATTTTTGATCCTCTCTTATCGGATTTTTGATTTTATAAATTTTATATATCGTTATGGAATTCTCATGATAATTTACGAACTTTTTATTGGATTTTTGAATTTGAATTCTATGCAAGACTTTCTCAATACCAGTTGGACTTTCATCAAAGAGCAGGGATGAAAAATAAAGTCATAGAAAAGAAATGAGATAAGGCCACTGAAAGTATGAAATTAATACCTACAAGATGAAGGAAACCCAAATCAAGAGATTTAGGGTATATGATAACTTTCTTCGAGGGTTCATTTATTTGAGCCAATGTTTGCTAATTAGGTGATATTGTTCCAAATTTTTAATAAGAGAGGTTTAAACACATGTTATTCAGAGTACTTTATTCAAATGCTACTAAATAACACTTGGAACATTGCCTTCACAAATTTTGGATTATCCATTAAGGTCTCATAGTTCGGTGCGATTCTTATAAAAATTATTAACTGTTTTGCAGGAAGTAAAGAGAAAGAATCATTAGAGTTTTTGTCTTAAAGAACAAAAGCTTCTTTCATACTAGGAGGGCTAAATGTTTCCATAAAATATTCACAAGAGAAAAGTATGAAAGAAGGGGTGAGAGCATTGATAAAGATCAAAATGCACCAAAATGGTCCAGTTAAACATAGGTTTTGACAAAGAAATGAAAGCGCCTACAGTACCTTTCGAAGGGGTCAAGAGGACGTTTAGACAGAGTAAACAGAAAGCTTTCAACAAGGTAGATGGGTAACTTTCGAAGACATTAGCAAGCATGTTAACAGCTCCCGTAGAGCTCAAAAGACACCTTCCGAGGGCAATGGATAGCATACTTTCTACACCTTGCGCCAAACCATTCGAAAAGATTTGGTTTCGCGTCACTCACCTCCACCGAAATTATGTTCAACCAAATCAACCTTTTCAGAAAGCGTATATAGCCTCTCGAAATGGTTAGGGTCATACTCACCTATGAAGGAAGAACTACACATCTACTACCATAAAAGTGTAATGTTCCGAATTATCCAGAGTAGAAGCTTTCGAAGAGGACCACTTACAAAAAAGCCTTTTAGACGTTTTGATACTTCGAAACCCAAAAGAGAGCATGTTTCGACAGCATCGAAAGCTAGCACCTAGGCCAACTCATTCGACATATCAACATTTAAGTCAAAAGCACATCAATAGACCTTTCGACGAGGTCGAAGGCTATCAAGCAACACCCTTCAAAGAAGTCGAAAGGAAACAAAGCAGTAGATAGTGACCCAACCTCCAGAGTCAAAGGAAGATTGACTAAAACCCTTTCGACTAGGTCGAAAGGTAGGATTTGGTAGATGCCGATGAAAGCAATGAGGTTGACCTTTCGACCGCGACGAAAGCTTGGAGTTGAAAGTTGCCAACCCGTGCCTATAAAAAAGACCCATGGAGTCAGTTATAAGGGATCAAATTCTCTTTCACTTCTCACTTGTACTTTCTTAAGCTAATAAGCCCCAGTCCCAAATCAAATTTGGGATTTGGTAAATTTTTACAATTAAGTTCAACAAAAAGATGATGTGATAATCTTGATGGCTTGACAACTTAGAGTTACTTATTTTTCATAAATATGTCATCCTGCAGTCAAACTGACCGAAAGGTCCCCTTTCGACCAGGTCGAAACCTTTAGATTTATAATCTCCTAGAAGAATTAGTTCAAGCCTATAAGATATTAGGTGCTACCCCTTTCGACAGGATCGAAATATTTCCAGTTTTGTTATTTTCGGAGATCATTAAGTTCCTAACCTTAGCTACCTTGTCCAAGTTGATAGGTAGTCTCGACAAAGTTCTGATTCAACTTACTCGAAAGAAGTTTCCAAAAGAGAAGACATCCATTCGACTGTGTCGAAAGGCATCAAGGACAAATCTTAGATCAACTTTACCTTCCTGAAAAGTGTTTGCAACTTCCATTCATTCGAAAGAAGGTTTCGAAAGGATCATCCACATCCTAATCTTTAGTTTGAGGTGTTGACAAGTTTTCTTGTCAACAAATATTTTATTTTATTTCTCAAATAAATCCCTATACGTTTTGAGCTCGTACGATCGTAAAGCACATCTGATCGCATCGAAACTCCTCAGCGCACATCACCTCATTTTTTCAGTTCCCATAGTTTAAATTTTGTCGCTATCCAAGAAAGCGCTCTGGGATGATAATGTCATGCATTTAGAGATCGTTCTCATAATCAAATCACCCTTTCTCTAAATTATATTTATAGTCATTTTAATTTGCAACATCGATCTAAACTAAACGGAAACGGTCTCGACTCCTAATTCGACTGTATACAAAAAGTAATATTTTAGACCTTTAATTAATTAATGTTTAGTATTTACATCAATTATTTAAATATTTTGTCGTTAAAAAAAAGGACGTTACAACTAGGAGAATATTTGCTTACATCCTGTACGCTAATCTTTTACTTTGTTATCGAGTAAAAACATTTCATTAAATCTGAGTCATTGGTTGCTCAAAATTATCAATCTGAAATATCAACCGTTCGACCGCTACATGTCGACCGGTGAACCCCTAGGGTGTCGACTACTGTTTTTATTTTGTTAATTAATTTCTTAACATTGATTTCTTTCCAAATTTACATATTTAATTATTTTCAACTGTGAATTTCCAAATGTTTATAACTTCTTCATATTAGGTTCAATTTCAAAGTGTTATATGAAAATCGTGTAGAAAATCACCATAAATGCAATGGTGCTAGTTTCATAGTTAGATTCGGACGTTTATAAAAAATATACATTTGCCCTTGTTATAGTTTAAATTTAATTCTTTTATTAAATTCTATCTTAAAATTTTAGGGTGTTACATTCTTCTTCCTTTAGAAAGATTACATCCTCAAAAATTTGTAAGGATGGAAAAATTTAATCGTACGTACAACAATCAATAACTATAATCTTCTACTCATCCATCATCCACTGGCAATCATTGTCCTTAGTTAAGTTTCTAATGCAGTATGTACATGCATGCATGGAATGTATATGAACCTATACAAATGCAAAGAGTTGGCCTGATCTAGTCAACCTTCTAAAATGTTAGTGCTTATGCCATATATCCAAATGAATGCAACATTCTAGGTAAATATACTTGCAATTTGATATGTTTGCGAAACCATTTAATCCATATCCAGCAACCATATGCATATAAATCACTAACATAAACAAGTCATCATGTGATTATATGCGTGCTAACTAGAGGACATACTTATCTAAGTGTGCATAAACTAATCCAACAAATACATCCACTAACATCCGCCGTCCAAAACATGTTCTAATGACACGCCTGCAACCAATCATAACATCCAATGGTCTCTACCTATGAGGTATACCAAACTAGAACCTAAAAAGACATAAGTGACTTATACTTAATGATTCAAAATGGAAACATACCAAAAAGGAGTTGTGGGTGGGAAGCTTGAATCCTTCACTCAGGCTCTCATGTACTCTCTACTTGATCATCTTCCTACTTAACATTAACAAGCTTAATAACCTTGTTGCGTAGTTGCTTCATACCATGCTCAATAATACAAGTGGGTGCACAGTGAACAAGTGACTTCCTCTCTACTTCCACCTCTTCTAGCTGACTTGACTCAACTATGGTAGCGGTATCATGTAAGCACTTTCGGAAGTGCGACACATGGAAAACATCATGTATGCCTACTAACTTCTTAGGAAGCCTCACCCTATGTACTAACTTCCCGATCCTACTATTAATTAAAAAGGCTTTACAACCCTCATTGCTAGCTTTTGCGAACTACCAAATTTCATAACATGCATAAGCAGTGAGACTTTCACAAAAACCATGTTGTTCCAACTCCATACGTCTCCTATCAGCATAAGACTTATGCCTATCATGTGTTGTTTTCATCCTCCTATGGATCAAGTTAACCTTCTCTGATGTCTCCCTCACCATATTCGGCCCAAGAATAATCCTATATGTAGCGTCCCACCAATATGATGGTAATCTATAGGGTCTTCCATATAACACCTCAAATGACGCTGTCCTAATACTCGTTTGACAGCTATTATTATAGGTAAACTCCACTAGTTCCAAATGATTCTCCCATAAGACGCCAAAATTAAATATGCCATCCAAAGTAAGCCCTCCAACACTCGATTCACTCGCTCTACCCATCCGTCCCTCTACAAGTGATTAGCGGTACTTGAGTTCAATTCGATGCTCAAAGCCTCCTGTAGACACCTCCAAAACTCGCTGGTGAAAAGCAGATTACGATCGCTACAATGCTAGAAGGAACTCTGTGTAACCTAACGATCTCTCTTACGTATAGGGCTGCCAACGATGCGGCGGCGCATTTGGTCAGTCCATCAACTATGACCCAAATACTCTCATTCCCGCTCCTACTCCTGGACAGTCCATTAATAAAGTCCATATATGTACTCTCCCGTTTCCAATGTGAAATATCTAATGGCTACAAAAATCCTTTCGACTTCTTCTACTCCGCCTTTAACCTTTAGCAAGTCATACATCAGGCTACATACTCCACCACATGCTTCTTCATACCCAGCCAATGAAAGAATCTCTTTATGTCAAGGTACATTTTGTGTCCATCGGGATGAATGGTCATCCTAGTGCGATGAGACTCTGGTAGTACCATGTCGATCAAATCCATAATAAGAGGAACACATAACCTGCTTTCTCTCCATATCAACCCCTTCGAGTCAATGGTGTAATGCCTCAAGTGACTCGACTACTATTCTCTACTAAGCTTCTAAAAAATATTTGCTAGCTCCTGATCTTGCTTCTAACTTGGCCCAATATGATCCATAAGTGTAGGCTGCATATCTAAAGCTGTTAAAAATCCTAGAGTGATGTCTAACGATGGTCAAAAGTGGAACATAATAAATGAAATCCAAATGCTTTCACTATAAGAACAAAGGTCTCAACACTGCATGCTACCTACTCAAGGCGTCGACCACCACATTTCCCTTACTTGGAGTATATGAGATATCGAAATTGTATGAGGCCAAAAACTCCATCCACTTCTACTGCCTTAAATTCAAGTTCTTTAGATACTTCAAATACTTATGATCTACATATAGCTCAAACTTCTTGTCTAATAGATAATGTCTTCGTGACTTGAGCGCAAAGTGTAACAACCCTACTTTATATGCAATAATAAAAATATAATTTTAATTAAAATAAAATTGTTCGAATTCAAAAATTGGTAATTAATATTTAAAAATAAATAAATAATTTATTAATCAGATAAATTCTATTTAATAAAAGAATTTATTTTAATAAACTGAATTAAATAAATAAATTATTTTCGGATAATACTTTGAAATTTAATAAAATATTTAATGGAATATAAAATATTTTTAAAGTGTAAATAATTGTTAGTGATTAAAATAGTGGAAAACAGATAAGCATGCATCGAATTGAATAAAATTAGGCGGTCATCAAAATTTATTTTATATAATGAAGTGTAAATTAATTTAAATCACATTGAAATTTATTTACAAATAGATTGAAAGAGTTATTTAAAAAGAAAGGGAGGTAAACGAGTTAATTTTAACTAGGCCCAAAATTCAAAAGCCCAAGCACTACATTCTTTCTAAAGAATTTCCCTCCCATATCCTATCGAAATCAAGATCATTCCTAAACTAATTAACTTCTGCCCTAACCCCAATAAGAAAATCAATGCACACACATAAAAAAAGTTACGACCATGAATGAATCACGATCGAGCCATGAGCTCGATATAGAGAGGAGCGCGACGAATCGGGAGAAGCAACCAACGTGGGATATAGTGGGTTGACGCTCGCGTTTGAGCATGTGGGCACAACCCGAGCAGCTGTTCGATTTTGGCATCTAGGCAAGGGACAACACTTGCAAGCTTTAAGTCATGGCGGTGCTAACATCGGTGAAGGACCGAGAAAAGGGGATTTGTTGCGGTGGTTATTGATGAAAGTTGATAGGAAGAATGATTCGGTTTTCGATGAGTAAATTCTTTTACTCACAACTACTATTTATCGCTTGATTGTGCTATGCTACTGGATAGTTGATTGGATATATTGATATTTTTTGGGTGAGTTATATTTTGATAACTCACCAAAATGATCTAGACCCTATTTTCAATATTATGTTGGTTGTTTAGTTATGTGTTATTTGATGATATGATATGGAATTGCAGATTTTGATCGATCGTTATAATGAGGTCACATAATTTTGATCGACTGTTGCTGTAGGAAGGGAATTTATGGATTAACATGGAAGGCTTTGAGAAATAAAATATTTTTGATATAAATTGTTATTTTACAATGAGATTTCTTTATTTACTATTGAAATTGTTATTATTAATAAAAAATATAACAATGGAGTAATTCTTCTTAGAATTGCATGAATATTAATTATTCGGAAAAATGATGATTTTTGGGATTGGTGTAAATTAGTGGATCTTTGGAAAAGTGATGCACATGAATGTAATACTTATCTATGCATTTGTGCAGTGTTTGCTTCCAAGTTATCGTATCTCCTCTATTTTACTTAGGATGAGTTGGGTTTTACTTGACTTCCATTCATACTCAAACTGAATAATAGTTATGCAAGCATTAAATTCACTCTCAAATTTTTCTCCGGTTTACGTTATTGGAATAGAACACAACTTCACAAGCTAAACTCTTTGTTTGTAATACTCAATGGTTGCACTTGTTCATCTTTCATTATTTTTTATGCTTGTTCATATTTCTCACGTATTTTTTAAGCTCTCATGAGTTTCCAACTGGTTTATAGCATAATCAACAAATCATAGGTCCTAGTTTGTACCTTGTAACCGACATAGTGCCACTAGTCCTCACCCCATAGCTTTTTTTCTTCAAGTTCTTTAGTTTGGTAATTTTGATAGCTTTAACAACCCATTTGAGTGGTTATGTTAAAAGAATAAAGATGTTGGTTTTGTAACATTATTAGCGATTGTCGTATTTAGTCTACATGCTATGAGATTTTAAGTGCAATACACACTTCTAATATATGGTTTAGTGGCATGCAATATGGCTACGATCATTTGTACGATATTCTTGATACTTATAATAGGCATGCCTAAAACTAATAACTATGAAAATGAGCATAACTTTTGAGTTTGCTGTCCAAATTTGGTGATCAATTTTCCATTTGAAAGATATTTTAATAGGAAATAACTTTCGTGTTCGTCATTTTTCTACATTTTGAAGTTTGGGAAGGTTTAAACATGAATTAATAAATATTTTATACGCTGTCTCGAAATGCAAAATGGCCAAAAACTGAGCTGAACTTATTAGCTCATAACTTTTGAAAGGTTTGCCGATTTTGATAATTTTTCACATTCTGAAAAGCTAATAACATAAGCTATAATTTTGTTTGAAGTGTTTTGTGAAATTTTGATGTTTTCATGGACAAAATTGCGAATTCCATAGGTGGATTTGCACTTGCATTTGAATTTCAGTTTTTACTATCAATAGAAAAGCTCGCATAACTTGAGTTGTGGTTGATATTTTTGCGATCTGAAAATTTTTTTTTAAAGCTAGCATGTTATGTAACAATTTATCTTTGATCTTTGCTTATTTTTGAGTTTTTGATGGTTAAAATTTCATCAAAATATAGCTAAAACCTAAATATTCTACTGTCTTGAAATTAAATGAACCCATATCCATTTTATCTTTTCATATGAATCTAATGTGCATTCTTGAGTTAAGTATAGCTACATACAAAGCGTGCTTGGACTATTTGAAAATGATGGCATGCTTTTGCTTGCTTAAGAATAAGCAAACTTGCTTAAAATACTAATTAAAACGTACGTTTTTACGTATGTCAATATATATTGGAATATTGTCTTGTTTCCCGTGTTTCATGATGCCCCATATTGGGATGCCTCTTTAGAGTTGTATATCATGTAACTATATCGTGGTTTAATTTTTTGGTATTCTCTCCGTACAAAAGAGAATCTACTGAAATTTTCCAAAAAAATCGACTGTTAGAAATTTTTTGCAAAATTACTATCCTATATGAAAAATAGAAAGTCGTGAATTAAATTCATTAAACTATAGCATATGATAGAGAATCGGAGAAAGAGCCACATAGAGGATTATGTAGTTGAGTTTGATAGACAAGTATATAATACAATGAAAGTTAGGGTATGATTTATGTTTGATGTCTCCCTATTAGAAACTGCGAGGACATAATTTTGTTAAGTGGGAGTCAGTAACAACCTTGCTTTCTATGTCGTAAAATAATAATCAAATTAAACAAAAGTTTTTGAATTCAGTATTTGATGATTTATATTTCGTAAATAAGATTTTAGTTAATTAAATTCTATTTGATAAAAGATTTAGATTTAATAAATTGAATCAATTAATAAGTTCTTTTCAAATAATATAATAAAATTGAATAAATATTTTTAATTAAATATAAAATATTTTAAAATTTACTTGTTATGTGATTAAAATGATGGAAATAAATAAGTATGAATTTAATTCAAAAAAATTGTCCAACTATAGAAATAAATAATAAAGTGAATTGTGAATTAATTAAATTAGATTAGATTAGACAAAATATAATTAAAAGTCTAACCCCAAACAAACAAGGCCCATAACCCATCTAAAATTTCTTTCTCTCAAAAACTCTCCTTGTTTCTCGATTAAACCCGAACTCCTCCCTCATTTTCAATTTCAGCCCAATCCCCAAATTCAATTCCTAACGTTAGAAAAAAATAAAATTGAATAAAAATAAATAAAATACACGAGTGACTGCGCACAATTGAGAAAGAGAGGCAGCTTGTGATCGACGTGGGTGGAAGGAGCCACGATGTAGTAGAGTAGGCATGTGCGCGTGTGTTTGGGCTTGCGGTGATTGGAGCTGCTATGCGATGGCAAGCTGGCACCTGACAATAAGATTGTGCGCACGACCAGGGCTACGTTTAAACAGTAAAAAGAGTTCGATGGTTTTTGGGTAGTGCATGTAAAGACCGATATTTTACGTATCATCGGATCATAAAATATTTTTATTTTATTCATATAAGGTCGTATAACTCTTGAGATATAGCTTTTAGCAATATTTTACCCACCTACGGTTTTTCCTAAATTTGTGTATGACCATTTTGACTTTGAAAACCTTGTTTGGGCTATGACTTTTGATAGTAGTTGAATTAGGTTCTCAAACCAGTTCCATTGCTTCAAGATGATGGTTTCCTGTTTCATAAAATGGTCATAACAAAAAAACGAACTTATGGTTTGGAAGTTATGATCGTCTTAAGTTTTAAGAACCATTGGTTAGAATTAGTTTGTAACTTGCTGTTATCCCGCCTTTTAGCAAGGTCGATACCAAAAAATAACTAAAAACCAAAGACAGTTCTCCTCGATTTCCAGTTATGTACAGCTCAGCTATGGATGTCGGTAGATTTTGTTCGAGTCCGCATTGAGCTACAATTGATATGATAGGAACAACAAAGCTATGAAAGCCAACGTTCCGAATTTTAAGTCAATCAGAGTTCGTATGCTCAAGATATGATCGATGCAAACCAAGGAAATCAACTTACTCCATCCGCCATTTCGCATCGATCAGGTCATATCCATAGCTGCACCAACTGGGAATGGCTCAGGATCGAGGCATTAGCTTGTCATCAACTGATTAAAATAATGACAAATAAGTGGAAAACTCCACACCAACACGATTTGGTCATTTACACATGTACAGGATCACGAGCGATCCTCAAACATGCTCTGATACGACTATTAATCGCATCAATGTAGGTATTTGCATTTTGACGTCTCTGTTTTTCTTTTGTTTTCTATTTCTCATGTTTGGACTTGATTTTGTTGGAAATTTCTGTTGAAAGACTCATTTTGAATGTAAATATGCTATTTGTGAATACATAAAGGCAAAGGCACTAACACATGTCTGGGATTGCGGACACTCCTCAGGCATGCTCTGAGACGGCGATAAACCGCCATAACAAACAATTGAGAAACTCACTCGAATGTGAAATCTGACATTAATGATACTAAGTCCCCCCGGGACACACAACTCGTCTCGAACGACACTCGATCGCAAACGATCACAATTCATCTCAAACGGCACCCGACTGCGAACGGTCACTTGCCTTGAATGGCACCCGACCGCGGACGGTCACTCGCCTCGAATGGCACTCGACCACCAGCGGTCAAAATTTGCCTCGAACGACACCCGACCGCGAACGGTCATAATTCTCCTCGAATGGAACCCGACCGTGAATGGTTTCTATTCGCCTTGAACGGCATCCAACCACGAACGGTCACAATTTGCCTTAAACGGCACCCGACCGCAAATGGCAACCGACCGCGAATGGCACCCGACCGTGAACGGTCACAATTTGCCTCGAATGACACCCGACCATAAACGGTCATAATTTTCCTAAAACGGCACCCGACCGTGAACGGTCACAATTCGCCTCAAACAGCACCCGACCATGAACGGTCACATACCACCCCAAACGGCATACGATCTCGAATGATAGCCATTCGCGGCTTGGTAGGATTATCAATCTCTTTGCAGGTCATTAACAGGATATGAACATCTAGCTTATGACATTACAAAACACACATTCCTATCACAAGACATGTTTTGGGGGGCAAGTGTTATCCCTCCTTTTAACAAGGCCATGACACCAAAAGATTAACTGAAAACCAAAGACAGTTCTCTTCGATTACCAGTTATGTACAGGTCAGCTATGGATGTTGGTAATTTTTTCTGAGTCTGGATTGAGCTACAATTGATATGATAGGACCAACAAAGCTATGAAAGCCGACATTCCAAATTTCAAGTCAATCAGAGTTCGTATGCTCAAGATATGATCGATGCAAACCAAGGAAATCAACTTACTCCATCCGCCATTTCGCATCGATCGGGTCATATCCATCATTCTGCATCGATCGGTTTCATATCGATCAAGCATCCATCTATTTGTATCCATAACCATCCAATTGTCCTGTTCGTATCCATCGACGCTCGTACCTCATCTTGTATCCATTCATCTACGCCTCCATCGAAGTCGACCTTCTTCGTATCCATCAGCAAGCAAGCTCGCTTCGAATCGATCGGCCACTGTCTACTTTGTATCCATCGGCAGTGACACGGAATTCCATTTTGCATCGATCTAGTTTTCAAGCACACTTCATATCGATCGGCCACAGGATGATATGAAGTTTTTATCTCACATCGATACGAAGTAGAATACGTTGTGATCGATACGAAGGGACCATTAAGCAATCGATATGAAGTGAATGCTTCCTATCGATACGAACATGGCCAAGATAAGTCGATATGAACGAGGCATAAACATTCGAAAGACATGGTTGATTCGGCATTGAAAGTGGATCGATCTTAAAAACAAGCACCGCGTCAACTGGCATCATGAGCAGAATTATTGATGCAGAACCATCGATGCGAACAGGAGCGATGTGAGTCGTGGGGTGCTATCTATAGGTGTAGGCTGCAAATATTTCGCCTAGATCTCGAAGGACCTCTTCTCTTACGTAGGTGGGCGCACAGGATCGATCCCATGACATTTGTACTCTATTCGTGATCGATACGAACGAATTTCATATCAATCAAAATCTCTGTTCGTATCGATCACGAATAGAGTATCGAATAGAGTACAAATGAAATGGTTGATCCCATGACATTTGTACTCTATTCGTGAAGAGGTCCAAACTCTGTCAAAACCATTTTGTGCTCAAAAATCACTGTTATACTCAAAATTCACTGTTGTAATTCATTGTAACTAGCAAAAAAAGTTAACAAAGATCAACCATTTCATAATGGACATCGACAACACACCGAACCGCTCTAAACCTTTATGTTTCTGTGTGTTTTGTTTTAAATTTTGAGTGTTCTTCACATTTATTTTGTCTACATTTCTGCTATCTGTGATCTAGAATTGTAAGCGAGTGCTTTCATTGACAATTGGATGTTCGAGACCAGTTTTGGTGCCAACACTTGCTAAGCCCATCAATTGGCTCATTAGTCTAATTAGATATTACTACAAATAATGGGCTATAGGATTTAAATTGAACTACTCCCTCTCATTCCAAATCAGGTCTAAACCCTAGTTAACCTTAGATTCATCCTAATTCATCCAAATTGCTCTCTAAATCAAATTAGATTATGGATTAGAGATTGGATCCTCAATTAGAAGATATAGATAATCAATTTTATTGATTTGGATTGCTTTTCTTCACTGTCCAGATTAGATCTACACAAAAATTGGTTGAATTTGTTAATTGTTTAGTGGTTTATGCCTTCTTACTATATTATGCATGTTTGTATGGTAGAATTATGGGATTTAACATGTTTTAAATTGATTTTTTGTCATAAAAATCTCTTCTAACTCTAATAACAAGTTAATCCATGTACATGGTATATATGATTAGAAATCACCTCGATTTATGTTTATATATTCATGCTATATGTATATCTATGTTAGAAATTGACTTGTTTACCTTTTTCCGATGCACTACATGTTAGAATGGATGAAAATTATTGTTATGAAATGTTTGTATATTGTGATTAGTTTTTGTTAGTGTTATGCATGTATAGAAAGATAGGTCGGGGAATTGAGCAAATCAGAAGCTAAGATAATAAGATTGGATGAAACTTGGTAGATGTGCTCTTGAGTATGGTGGGAAGACACATAATGAATCACAACTCAAATGGAGCTAAGTACACTACTCGGCACCAAGTTCTGTCTATAACTCGTATCGAGTTATGAGGAAGGAGTTTATGAGTCGCTGGTCAGCATTGTTGGATAGAGCATGGCTAGATGAGGTGTCTTATATCAGAGATGCAAGAGATTTAGCTAAAGGTTGAGTATACCATTGAGTTATCTCTAGATCTATAAAAAGGAGCTTTGGATTGAATGATAAGTTATCAAGAAGGGATGCGTTGGGGTCCAAGGCACTGGAAGGGGAGTACTAGAGACATGGAAAAGGAATTAGCCATTAGTTGGCTCACTGTATAACTTGGCACTCAGTTATACCTATAACTCGGTACCAAATTATCATGGAGGATGATATGGAGTTGGAACTTCTAGGGACGATCGTTAAGGTTATGTATATTATGCCAGAGGTGTTGGCTTACTCATATCAGGTTGGATGACAATATATAATAGCATAATGGAAAGCTATGGTCTTTGGATGTTGGCTTATATTAGGAGTAGGTTCCAAGGATGGTAGCTCATAAAGGAGGGAGCCGTATGATCAGGGAACATGGAAAGGCTCCTTATGAATAATGGAAACTGGATTGAGTTAAAAGGGCTTGGTTTCCAAATGGAGCATAGGTGGGCTCAGGTATATGTGCTAAGGAATCATTGATGCTCAGAGAGTTTTCAATTATATTTGAAGCGGAGGTATTTGAAGTAGGGACACTCATAAGTCAATTGAGGGACCTATATACCTTAGACCTGTAACTTTAGGTGTAGTGTCCAACGTTGGGCTGTGGGACACATATTCGGCTTTAGGCTGTGAGATACAAGAGTACAACAGAGAACCGAGATTTCCATTAGTCTTTGGCTTGAGGGCCATATAATTTAATCATATGTTAAGGGCACAAGGAGTGATAGTTAGGATTGATGATGGATGTTATGGATACTTTAATTGTTTTCGTTAGTAGGCTATCACCTATAGGTATTAGAGGAAGTAGGTATTGGAGATAAAAATACCTAAAAGACATATATCCTTTATATGGTTTGTGGTATATCTTTATTATATTATAGGGTAGCATATTATAGTCTTATGTGCTAACTCGTAGGTTGCATGGACATGTCAGGTATGGTTCGTGTACTCTTGTTCCTTACCATATTTACCTGTATAGTATTTTGAGATGTATTTACCACTCACACTGGACTATTGTCTGAACCAAAGTTTAATGCTTTGATTCTTATTATCTTAGGTACTCTTAAATGATTAGGCTAGATCACAGTTCTAGTGATCTAGTGGTTATTCGAAAGATGAGCTGGATGGAGCTATCTCGTTTTATATAGTTATATAGATTCTATGCTTATTCTGCCATGCAATACTAGGGAGCCTTAGCCGTGACTGCTTATACTTGTATTTGAGATGGTTATTGAGTTTGTTCCATTGTATAAACTCTATGACATTTGATGTATAACTCTATGGATCTGTACTGTGATGATTTGTTCATATTATTATTAATGTCTCTTATGTTATATCTTTGATATTTTATATTATCCATGCACTGTGAGATATGACAGGTTATATGCTATGTTTATTATTATTCATTTTTATGATCATCCTATATTGGCCGAGCATAATTGTAGACACTATTTTGTTATTATCTGTATCAATGGTATAGGGCGGTCATCGCATTTGGTAACAGAGCTTTAGTTACATAATTAACCTGAGTTGATACTGCGATCTAGTAAAGATAAGGAAGTAGTAATTGTCTTAGAATGGATCTTTAGTGTGTGTATGTATAAATACAGAAGAAAATTCTTGCTTGTTATAAGTTTGATTTTCAAAGCTATTATAGTATAAATCGCATGCACATGAGCACTATAGACATAATTTTCTATATGAGAGACCAATCATTCTTGTTATAGATAAGAATAAGTCAGCATACAAGGAATACTATAAGATCTTTTTCAAAAGTTGAAGAAGGAGCAGAATTAGGAGCTGATATGCCTGATTTTCAAGCTATGTTCAATGCTATGATGGCGATGATGATGAGGAATGCTCTTGGTAGGGCTGTTAGTGGAGGTGCTCCTGTGCAAGCGCTTAAGGCTGATTTTGCTAAGTTGAGCAAAGATTACTCTACTTTAGGAGGAAGGCCATTTTGTGGAACAGAATCAGCCATAGATATGCGAGATTAGATTGATACTTCTGAATTCATCTCCTGTGATTTGGAAGTGGATGATGCTATGAAGAGAAAATTGGCTTCTAGACAACTTCAGGGGCGGGCCATGAATTGGAGGAATGCGGTGGCTATTGCTACGCCTGAAGACCAATTCAGTTAGGAATAGCTTAAGGCAAAGTTTGAAAATGAATTGCTTGGAACCGATGAAAGATAAGCAGGATGTAAAGGCATATGCTTTGGACGTCGTCTCGACTTTGTCAAGTACTCCATCGGTGAAGGAGAAGGGAAAGGGTGTTATTATTCAAGTGACCTGGTAGATAGATTAGGATTGAGACCTGAAATTGTAGATTGACCCCTAATCGTGACAAACCTTGTTAGAGGCTCTACTAGTCCTTGCATGATTTGTCGTGGCCTAGTGTTATCGAGTCATGGATGCTCTTTCATTTGTCATTGCTTCATTTTTAATTTCATTAGGTTCGAGATTATCTTAGGAACGGAATGGCTTCGAAAGTTTGCAGGGATTATGGATTGTGAGAAGCTATTGGTGACAATCGAGGATGTGGATGGGTGGATGGTAGTGATTGGCTGCCTACCAAAAGATGAGGTAATGGTTAGCTTTCTATATTCGCTTGAGGGTCCACATAAGGGATTTTCATTAATGTCGATCGCTAGAGGATATCCGGATGTCTTTGACGAAGTAACCGCATTGCCGCTGCATAAAGAGATTGAGTTTAGGATAGACTTGGTAGAGGAAGCCAGACCGATAGTTATGCCTTTAAGGTATATGCCATCCAAAGAGCATAAGGCATTGGAGGTGCAAGTAAATGACCTGTCGACGAAAGATTTCATTCGAAGAAGCATATTTGAGTGGGGTGCACCTATTTTATTCACAACTAAACTGGATGGCTCTTCGAGGTGTTGTGTGAATTATCATGAGCCGAATAAAGCTACGAAGAAAATCAAGTATTCACTCCTACATATCGATGACTTGTTTGATCAGCTGTGTGGTGCGAAGGTGTTTTCCCAAATGTATTTGGCAACGGACCAGTTAAGAGTAATGAAGGAGAGTGTGCATATTACTACGTTTTTGTACGCCATCAGGTTTTATAAGTGGTTAGTGATGCCATTTCGATTGACCAATGCTCCGACGTACTTTATAGATCTCATGAATAGGGTTTTCAAAGACCAGTTGAATAAGTTCATGCTTGTGTGCGTGGATGATATTTCGGTCTACTCCAAAATTGAAGAGTAACAGAAGAGGCCCTCGAGGATTGTACTAGAGATATTGAGGGGGCACAGGTTGAGAATGATGTTCTCTAAATGTCACTTCTGGAGAGAAGAAGTGAGGGCTTGAGTAATGTTATGTCAGGACAAGGTATAACAGTGGATCCTGCGAAAGTAGCAGCGGCCTAAGACTGGAATCAGCCCAAGAATGTTATGGATGTGAGGATTTTCCTAGGATTGGTAAGGTACTATAGACGCTTCATCAAGGACTTCTCAAAGACAGCGGCGCCATTGACTAATTTGACGAAGAAGAATCAGACTTTTGCTTAGGACGCAAGGTGTGAGCATGCGTTTATGAGTCTGAAAGAGAGGTTGGCGAATGCACCAGTGTTGACCATTCCAAGTGGAAATGAAGAGTTGAGAGTATACATAGATGCCCGTTGTACTAGATTAGGTGCAGCGTTGATGTAGAAAGGAAAGATTGTTGCTTATGCTAGTCGACAACTAAAGCCACACAAGAGAAATTATCCAGCTCATGACTTGGAGTTGGCGGCGATTGTTTTTTCTTTGAAAATGTGGAGACACTATCTATTAGGAGAGAGATTAGAGCTATTTACGGACCACAAATCCTTGAAGTTCTTTTTCTCTCAAAAGGATCTCATCCTTCATCAACAATGGTGGTTGGAGTTCATGGCCTCCTATGATTTTGTTATTTCCTATACACCAGGTAAAGGAAACGCAATCCCCGATGTATTGAGTAAAAGACATGCAAATTTGGGAGCAATGTTCTTGGATTGGGAGCAAATAGAGTACATTGCTAGATATAACTTCAGATCCCACTGTGAACTTGAGCCAGCAATGTTAGTAAGTTTGTCCATCAGATATACTCTAATTGAAAGGATCGGTACTAGTCAAAAGTGAGATGCTAGGCTAGCATAGATCATAGCAAGAGTAGAAGGAGTAGAATCTGAAGACACGAGGCAATACAAACTCGACCGAGAGGGTTGGCTTTGTAAAGACGAGAGGTTATTTATTCCCAATGTTGATGAGTTGCGAGATGAAGTGCTAAGAGAGTATCATCATTCCAAATTGACATCCGTCCCAGTAGTAATAAGATGTATCGAGATATGAAGTGAACCTATTGGGAAGGCATGAAGAGGGATGCTGGAACATCCATCTCCAAGTGTATGAACTAACAATCGGTAAAGAAATGCAGAAGAAACCTAGTGGTTTTTTGCAACCATTAGAGATTCCTGAATGGAAATAGGAGCAAGTATCAATGGATTTTACTTATGGATTACCGAGGACTCGAGCAGAGTACGACAACATTTGGGTCATAGTTGATCAGTTGACCAAGAGTGCAAGGTTTATACCTCTCAAGTCAAGCAAAATGGCATTCACACTGGCAGGATTGTATGTAAAATGGATAGTACGATTTCATGGCATGCTAAAGAGTACTGTGAGCGACCAAGATTAGTTACTCACTAGTGGGTTTTAAAAGAGCTTGCAAGAGGCGTTAGGGATGGAGATGCATCTTAGTACATATTATCACCCACAAACGGATTGGAAGACCGAAAGAGTAAACTATATATTGGAAGATCTCTTGCGAGCATGCATTATAGATTTGGTGGATCATGGGATGATTATTTGCATTTGGTAAAGTTTGCATACAAAAACAATTATCAGCCAATTATTGGAATGACTCTATATAGAGCATTTTATGGAAGATCATGCAACACTCCTTCATGCTGGTAGGAAGCGGGCGAGAAATTGATACTTGGACTGGATATGATTTTGGAGAGACATCAGAGAATATTGTGGTCATTCGACAACGAATGAAAGTTGCTCAGGATTGATAGAAAAATTATGCAGATAAAAGGTGAAGGGATTTAGAGTTTTCTGTAGAAGATATGGTATCTGTAAAGGTTTCTCCTTTAAAGAATGTTGTTCGATTCGGTAGAAAGGGGAAGTTGGCACCGAGATTTGTAGGTCCTTTTTGATAGTCGAGAGAATCAAGAAGCTAGCATATAGAGTCGACTTACCTTAGAAGATGGTGGGCATGCACAAAATTTATCATGTCCCTTATCTATGGAGATTGTACACAACTCAGGCATGATGATCACTGGATCAGCTAGAAGATGTTGAAGTAGAACCAGAAGTTTTTATACCTTGTAGCTGCTTCGTATTATTGGGTATGATACGAAATAGCTTAGGAGAAAGACGATGATATTAATTAAAGTACAATGGAGCGGAAGTGATGACGATTGTATATGGGAGATAGAGGAGAGCATGAGGACTAGTTGTCTGGATCTCTTTGAATGGTAATACCAAAGTTTATCGTATCTACTTTCACTCTTGTATATTACATTCGGTAAGTTAGTATTCCGCTTACTAGGATAAGTTCACTATATTATTGGTTGCATGGATGCTTGTTTGATATGTTTAATAGCTGCTTATGATTGGTAGGCATGTAGGATGATGATGGTTGCTTATACTTGGCTTGTTTGGGGATTTCGAGGGCGAAATTCCTAAAGGGGAAGAGAATGTAACGACACGTATTTTACATATCGAACGATCGTAAAATATTTTTATTTTATTTGTATAATTTCGTATGACTCTATAATTTTGGTATATGACTCATAGGGATATTTTACATACCTATGATTTTTCTCGAATTTCGATGTGACCATTTTGACCCCGAAAGCCTTATTTTGGCTATAAATTTTGATAGAAGTTGAATTAGAATCTCAAATTAGTTCCATTGTTTTAAGATGATGGTTTCCCATCTCATAGAGTGGTAATAATAGAAAAACGGACTTACGATTAGAAAGTTATGACTATTTTAAATTTTAACAACTGCTGGCCAGAATTAGTGTATAATTAATTAAGCCCATTAGTTGGCTCAGTAGTCTAATTAGATATTACTATAAATAGGGGCTGCAAGAGTCAAATCAAATTTTTTCCCTCTTATTCTAAATCAGGTATAAACCCTAATTAGCCCAAGGTTCATCCTAATTCGACTAAATTGTTCACAAAATCAAATTAGACTGTGAATTAGAGATTAGATCCTCAATTAGAAGACACGGATCATCGATTTGCTTGATTTGGAGTGCTTTTTAACTTTATGGATTAGATCCACATACAAATTGGTTGATTTGGGTAATTGGTGATTGATTTATGCCTTCTCACTATACTATGCATGTTTATATGATAAAATTATAGGATTTAACATGTTTTAAATTGATTTTTGGCCATAAAAACCTCTTAAATTGGTTGAATTTGGTAATTGGTGAGTGGTTTATGCTTTCACTCTATACTATGCATGTTTATATTATAGAATCATAGGATTTAACATGCTTTAATTTGATTTTTGGCTATAAAAACCTCTTATAACTCTAATGACATGTTAATCCATGCACATGATATAGATTGATTAGAAATCACCTTGATTTAGTTCATATATTCATGCTATATGTAGATCTATGTTAGAAATTGACTTGTTTATCTTATTCCGATGAATTGAATGTTAGAATGGAAGAAATTGCTTGTTATGACATGTTTGTATATTGTGATTTGATTGCGTTTGTTAGTGTTGTGCATGCATAGAAAGATAAGTTAGAGAATTGAGCAAATCTGAAGCTAAGTTGATCGGAATTGGACAAAATTCCATATGTGCTCTAGAGTATGGTGAGAAGACACATGATGAGTTGCAACTCAAATGGAGCTGAGTACATAACTCAACACCGAGTTATGGTCATAACTCGACACCGAGTTATTGGAAGGAGGCTATGAGTCGATGGTCATCATGGATTGATAGAGCATGGCTAGATGAGGTGTTCTATATCAAAGACTCAAGAGATTTGGCTAAGGGTTGAGTATACCAACGAGTTATCTCTAGAACTAGAAGAAGGGGCTTTAGACTGAATGCTGAGTTATCAAGGAGGGAAAAGTCGTGGTCTATGCATTAGAAGAGGAGTACTAGAGACACAAAAGAGGAATTTGCCATTAGTTGGCTAAGTGCATAACTCGGCACCGAGTTACAGTTATAACTCGACATTGAGTTATCATAGTGCATGATATGGAGTTGGAACTTCTAGGGACTGCTGTTGAGATTTTGTAGATCATGCTATAGGTGTTGGCTCGTTCGTATCAGGTTGGATGACTATATAACAACATGATGAAAAGCTATAGTCTTTGGATGTTGGCTCATGCTGGGAGTGGGTTCTGGAGATGGCGGCTCATAAAGGAGGGAGCCATATGATCGGGGAAGGTGGAAGGGTTCCTCGTGAGTAATGGAAACTGGATTGAGTAAAAAGGGATCGATATCAGGATTTTCATTAGTCCTTGGTTTGAGGGCCATATGAGTTATCATATATTCAGGGCACAATGAGTGATATTTAGGAATGTTGATGGATGCTATGGTTCTTTAGTAGGCTATCACTCATAGGTATCGGGGGAAATAGGTATTATAGATAAAAATACCTTGAAGACTGATATCCTTTATTTTGTTTGTGGTATATCTTTATTACATTGTAGAGTAGTGTAATCCCGCTTTTTGGAGAGGTCGTGATACCGGGAACTTAACTGGAAACTAAAAGCATTCCGTCCCGAAGTTCGGTTATACACGGGCTCACTATGGATATCGACGAATTTAGTCGGAGTTCGGATTAAGCTACAATTGAAATTGCATGACAAGCAAAGCTGTGAAAGCCAGCGTTTCAAATTTCAAGTCAATCGTAGTGCATATGCTCGAGATATGATCTATACAACTCAAGAAAGAAATCCGTTTGTATCCATCAAAACGCCATGCTCAAGTCGGTCTGTTTGAATCCATCAATAAGCACCTTATTTGTGTCCATGAAGCATCCAGGGAAAATCTGACTTCGTATTGATCTTATTCGAATCGATCAGAGGCGTGCGATTTCGTATCGATCAGGAGAACTGCACTTTTCGTATCCATCAACCGAAAGGCTTTCTTCGTATCCATAAAGCATCGATTCTTCTTACCCATCCATGGATATATCATCTCGCATCCATCTGTTCGTATCCATCACGTTATCAGTTGTTTGTATCCATCAAGTTAGAACAACTTCAATCGATACGAAAAAGACCACACACTCGATACGACCCATGCAACTTGGATCGATAATAACAAAGCCACGACACTCGATACGAACTGAGCCACTTCCATCGATACGAACTGAGCCACTTCCATCGATGCGAACAAAGCAATGGTCTTCGATACGAACAAGGCGAAAACCTTAGGGTGACTCGGTCAACTCGGCATCGAAAGTGGAGCGATCCAAAAATCAAGCACCATGTTAACTCGCAGGCACGTTCTCAACATTGAGTCGAAATAATCAATATGAACAGTATTGATATGAAGGGGACCGAGACCAAAAACTCTAATTTGCATCGATCAAACTTGCAATTCACAAGTGCAAATGTTATGAAATTTTCACAGGAGCTTACATACAACATAAAGAATGTTCATGCCAAGTTTTGACTCGATTGGGTCAAATCTTGATCGATATGAAATTCGTTCGTATCGATCACGGATCGAGTCGAAATCGCGTAGGATCGATCGTGTGGTCCCACCCACGTGCCAGAAGAGGTCTTCCGAGATCTGAGTGAGATATTTGCATCCTACGCCTATAAATAGCACCCCAGAGCCTACAAAAAAGGGATCTTTAGCTCTTTGACGTCTAGACTCTGCCGAAACCATTGTTGCACTTCAAGGCTGCTGTTGTACTCGAAATTCATCACTGTAATCTGCTGTAATCTGTTGTAATCAGCAAGTGAATATCAATAAAATCATTAATTTCATAGTGGACGTAAGCCGTACGCCGAACCACTCTAAAACCCTATGTTTCTACGTGTTTTCTCATCTGTTTTTGAAGTGTTTGTCAGATAATCCTCTTTTTACATTTCCATTCTTCATTTTTATCTCTTCAAATACTTCCAAAGAGTGTTGTGCCCAATTTTGATACAAATAAGTAGTGTATTATAGTCTTGTGTACTAACTCTTTATTTGCAGGAACAGGTCAAATATGATTCTTGTACTCTTGTTCCTTACTATATTTACTTGTATAGTATTTTGAGATGTATTTATCGCTCACACCAGGCTATTGTCTTATCCAAGGTTTTATTCTTTGTGTGACGCCCCACCCCAAGACCCACCCTAACAAAGAGAATTACTTAGTAATTCTGTTTGCTAATGTGGAGAAAGGGGCTGGTTAAAGGCGACCATCATAGTGTTGCATTAGATAAGAGCTGAGTATGTCAAGTATTTGTACTTTTTTATTTTCATTATACAACATATAAAATTTTAATACTTCATTAAAATTTACAAAAACCAATATTTGGCAATAATATGCAAAAATTATTTTATGCTATCAAATTAAAATCCTATAACGCTCTTTTTCTTCCAAAATAAAACAATAAAGTTTTTAAAACTTTATTTTCAATATTTTACATTTATTTCAACAAATTATTATAGAATTAATTCTTTTTATCTTTTATTTAATTCAATAAATCACCAAATTAACATATTTCCATTTTCACCATTTATTACCAACATTATCGTATTAACTCCATTTTATTCTTTCCAGATTCATTGTTTATTCAAAATAAACAATTTTAACTCTCCAATTTATTTTTATTTCTCCATTATTAAATTGTAAACACTGTTGTAATTATTTCCAAGTAATCTTCAAAACCAGGGTTGTTACAATTTGCTTCTTATTATCTTGACTACTCTTAAATGAGTAGACTAGATAACATGTCTAGGTGATGCAGTAGGTGTTCGGAGGGCGAGCTAATGTAGTTATCTCGTATTATACACATATATGGATTTTAAACTTATTCCAATGTGCAGCACTAGGGAGCCTTAGCAGTGACTACTTATACTTGTGTTTGAGATAGTTATTGAGTTTGTTTCCATTGTATAAACTCTATAACATTTGATGTATAACTCTATAGATCCGTACCATGATGATTTGTTCACATAGTTATTACTATCTCTTCTATTATATTTGTGATATTATATTTTATCCATGAGTTGTGAGATATGGTAGCTAAAATGCTAGGTTTGTTCTTATTCATCTTGATGATCATTCCGTATCTGCCAGGCACAATCACAGCGCATTGTTTAGTTATTACCTATGCCGGTGGTATAGGGAGGTCATCATAGTGCGTAACTTTGATGTGATGTTTCCTATTGTGGATTTGGCATAAGCAGGGGCTTTGATGGTGTGGCCGCGATGCAGTAGGGCTACTGGATTTGGACAAAGAAGATAAAGGCAAAAGGCAGTAAGTCATCGCTTGATAATTTGGCAAGATTCCTTGACTCACATCTATGTCTGTTCATTCCGGTTATTATACATATTGCATTGTTGAATTTGATTTGTTAGGATTGATTGTTGCCTTAATGAATTTAATTTAATAGGATTTGTTCGGTTGGAACTGTCATGTTATTTGCTCAGGATTAATTGATTGTTGTTTGGACATGTTTTGTTTGGTTGATGAGATTTTGTGTTTGTTGGATGTTCGAAATGCAAAGGAGATGCTATCCATTTGCATTTTAATTTTGTATAATTTATTTAAATTGTGTGCATATTGTATGGATGGACGAAACTCGATGGAACTCGACTCGGCCACACAATAAAGTTCATATTGAAGACTAGTGGTTGATTATGGATAATTTTACTCCATGGATTTTATTTTAGATGATTTATTGCTTACCCATTTTAAAACATGCTTGAAAGTTTCGAGATAATTCTTATGCGAATTATTTTGGATGTTATATTTTATTTACAAATAAAACTAAAAATACAAATAGAGCATTTCAAATATATTAAAATATATGGAATTCTTACAAGTATAGAAGGACAAATTCTAATACATATATAATTTATGTTTTGAAAATATATTTATTTGATTATGAATAAAAAAAATTAATTTGAATGTTTTATAATTATCTAAAATAGTATTTAATCATAGAAAATTATGAATTAATTCCTATAAGTAATATCTAACTTTACAAACTATTTTGCGAACTTAAAAATAAAAGAGTTAAGTCTTCTAATATTATTAGTGAATGTTTAATTATTGATTATGTCTATATGAAATTCCGAGATTAGATATTTATTTTAAACAATAAGGTTATAATTGAATTTAAATTCTAGTTAATTCTAGAATTTGTATTTATTATTCATTTCTAAGTATCATTTTTATATATGATAAAATGTTGTGAATGATTATTTTTATTAAGTGTTGACTAGGTTGTTCTATATCCACATTTATTCAGATAGTTATTTTAATGTCTTCCTGATCATTCTCTTCCGTATATTGAATTGTATATTCAAAAGATATATATATAATATTTGGAAGATAAGTAATTATAAATATTATTAGTTTTCAAAACTATAATTTATGAAGTTTTAAAAAATAATTACTTATGAACTATTAACTTGAGCTTCGCATACACACACACACTTATGTTTAATTTCTAAGTTTCTGATTCCAAATCTTCTCAATATGGATTTTGATGATTATGAGTAATTCACCATTGATATTGATTTGATATGATACAGTGTTGACATTCTTCTATGTGATTTCATGATATTTTTATTCCATGAAATGGAAAATCTAAATAAATAGAGTTATAATATTGTCTGGTACTGGACTTTCGGTAAAATTTCTCCGGTTATTCTTTAGACTTGTTATACAATACTGATAGTTTGAGTTAATTTATAAGCAGTGAATGGTTGAGTATCACACAGTGGTATGTGATGCTGTTGTGATAGTTGTTCAGTTATTTATTGTAAGTAGATGACACTCACGTGATGGGAATAAAGTGGATAGTGTGAGGAGATGCATATAGTAATATTTTGCTTTGTGCCTATATTTAATGAGTATGGCTTTGGGCCGAATTATGACTTCATGTCTATATGTATTGGTTCTATATGCCACTATTATGATATATTTCTATTTATGTTTGTTGGAGAGGACCAGATGGTCGGTATCCACCCTGGCGGTCTGATCGTAGGCTTTCACCCTAGATCCATGACACCTTATATATATGGCTTAGTTCTTTTAGACTAGTCCTTCAGCTTTGTGCAATCCTTATGCGTGCAATAGTCCCTGTGTCACCTAGGCCAACGGTCTATTAGCTATAGAGGCATTTGTAGGGTCGTGACTTAATAGTCCCATAAGCACACTGGTGGGTACATGTCATGGTAACTGTGAGGTAACTAAAGACTGTAGAGACTTAGTGTCTCTAGAGCTTGTTTAGTGCTATTTGTCTCCCATTTTGTACTCACAAAGTAGTCGATTGGCACATATGATTGACACACCTCACTATAGCATTGATGTGGGCCAGATGCCGCATATTATTATATATAGATGGCTCTACTTGGGACTTCATATCTATCATACGGTCATTTCCAGTCACAATACTTTCCGATGGTATAGATATGAGGAGATGAGATTATATCTGTGATACATATCTAGAGTATAATGGACTCTTATTTGTATTGATAGGTAATCTATCTTATATATATATATATATATATATATATATATTGATGATAAATGTTTTATTGAGATTGAGAGATATATTTGGGCAATGCTTCATGCTAGCCTGATTATACTTGGAGATATCTCATATATTATTATTTCTGGATTTGAGGATGTTTTATGGATATGTATGAGTCACCCATTTGTGTTAATTATGAGATTTCTAATTTGATGTCTTCTATGGGTGATGACTTCTTTTGACATTAGTAATGATTGTTTCTTACAAATTTGAATTATTTGGGTTATGTGATACCTTAATGATTATTTATGACATTTTATATATATATATATATATTCAAGGCATTCATTATTTATATACATCTAAGGACGATGTTTGATGTTTTGATTGTTTATGTTAGAGTATTATATTATTATTATTCTAAGTTTACTCTATGTACCCTTATTATTATACTTAGTTGGATATAGTCTAACCCGTGTGTATTTTATAATACTAGAGTCAGTCTGAAATATTTTAGCTACAGGGATGACATGACTAGCGTTTATTTTATTGGGCTTAGAGGAGATATATACATATATATATATATATATATATTAGGATGTTCAATAATATTTATATGACACTGATTTACTATATATGTTTGACGCTGAGATGTATGTTGTTTATTCATCACATTATATTGAGATATTCGATATTTGAGTGAGCTGTACCCTTGTTGTATACACATTATCTATGTATATATTATACATTATCACTGCGTTTGGATCTGTGTTCTTTCTGTTTTACTGTATATTGCGTATTGTTCTATCTTGGAGGCATACATACTTATTGTTTTATAATAATACTGAGTACGCATAGATGAGTTACTTAATTAATGTTATAATGTGCACATGTGTTAGTCTAAGGGAATATTCACATATGTATCGCATATAGCCTCATTCTCCATATTATCTAACAGTATGCCCTGTAATTCTCTTGAATAGTATGGGTATAGAGGTGGGGGTGTTACACTCTCGTTGACTATCATGATATTAAGTGTTGAGTGGATTAATGGAGGTTTGAGAGATCATATGGTTACTCTTTGGATGAGAGCTAAGTCGAATTATATGAGGTTGAAAGTCTAGACGATGATTATGTGGTTATCAATCTCTTGGATTATTTATGAGACTAAGAGTCTTTAAAGTTGTGTAACTCCATACACATAAATTATACCGCTATCAAGTATATCAAGAAATGCTGAGAGCATGGAGTTGGACCTTGTACGTATTCTTATATGGTTATCTAAGAGATGACTTGGCTACCAAGATTATGCCATATTTATATTCCATGTTGTCAGATTTAAGTGATATTTATGCGTTGTATACATATTGAGAGAGATAGACCCCGGGTATGTCCACGTTATGATTATTTGAGAGATAATCCAGGGCATTGCTGAAAGGTTGTCTTGTACTATTGGTTTATTTTATACCCGATGATAGTTAGATTACGTTTATATCACCGACTAGATTATATTCCCGTTCGATGTGTTGATTGACTTTGCTTGGACATGGGTTATCTTTTGTGTGCATTTTTAGAGATATGTTGACACTTGGGATATGCATGTGCCACTTAGGTTGCACTTATTTATACTATACCCGTTGTTATTTCATATTGACATCTACATTCTAGGTACAGTCCGACCCGTGTATTATTTATATAATACTCGAGTCAGTTACAGACATTTCAAGTTTAGGGACAAATGATCAGTTTGTGGATGTTGGGCATATATGGTGGATAGAGTATTTATATATCATTATGTATATTGTAGCAACACATGTATATTTGCTGATGAGATGCATAATTTGGACATGTTATGTACTTGATGTTAGTGGGTATTTAACTATGTTTGTAAACCTACTTGGACTCGTGTATATTTATTATTATGTATCATCGCGACGTGTTGACTCTATGTTCTCTGTGATTTATTTAATATTGTGTATTGTTCTATCCTAGAGGCACACATTTTTATCACTTTGTGCTAATACTACGTATGTATATGTAAGTTGTTTATGATTTTTGAGATACGTACCAGTGTTAGCCCAATGGAATATTCACATGTGTACCCCATACAGCCTTAGTCTCCATATCATCTGACAGTATTACTTAGAAATAATCTTGGATAGTATGGTTATAGAGGTGGGGTATTATAGTTAGTATCAAAATAGGTTTAGAACAATACAGAGTATAAGAGACATGAGTCCTCGCCTTAGATGAGACTTAGAGTCCGTATCCCTGTAGATGTGTGGTAGAATGTTGTTGATTCTTAAGTGGTAGTAGAAGTATACGATGATTACTGGGGTAATCACCTGAGGACGTATTTGTATTTTTATCATTATATAATATATTTCTTCTACCTATTTCTAACTGTAATCTCATCATGAGATACCCGTTAGCTGATGAATGGTGTAAAGGTAGAAGCAGTAATCCAACTAGTAGTGTTGGTATTAATGATGATGAATAAACTCTACGTGGCTTGAATATGAATGAAGAGATCCAGTAGTGATCAGGGTTGCATAGCAGAAACTAATTGATAGTTTTTCACTGGAGGCATTTGTTTGTTTACTGAAAATGTGTGTATATTTTGCAAATGCTTGTTTGACATTTTGGATGGATGATGTGTGATGGTTTATATTGTTGTTAATGGTTGCTGAGTTGAATGTATATATGAGTTTTGAAAATAAATACTTTTTCCAAGCAAACATAAAAGTTAATAAAATAGCGATATCATTTTATAAAGTGATTGAAAATCATATTTCGAATGATGTTTGAGATTTTGGAAAAAAGTTAATTGTTTGAAATAAGTTGAATATTAATTTGAAAGATATTAAAATTTTGGATGATAAATATTAGCATTAATTTTCGAAAAGATGGTTTGAAGATGGAATAATATTTTTAAGCAAGTATATTTTGCGATTGAAACATTTTCTATTAAAAGTACCTATTTTTTAATGACATTAGAAAATGTTTAGTTTTTGCAAACAATTGTTTTCTACGTGAAAATATTTAAAAATGGTTATTCAAAGAAATTTTTGAAGTTGATTTCATGTTAATCTGTCCGTTGAGTGATTTAAGAATTTTGGTCGATGCATCCGATCAATGTTATCGATAAGGATTCCTAAACACTAGGATGAGACATATGGACACAAAGTTTTGGGAAGAAGTAAAATATTTGTGCTATTTTTAAAAATTATTTTTCGAAGAATTTTATATGAAGTTTTAAAAAGATAGTGATTTTTTTGGAAAACAGAGATTTATTGTTTAAAATATAATAATAAACATATTTTTCTATATTTAGATATTTGATGTGATGACTGCAACCACCGAGAATTAATGGACAGCTGAAGTCGATGGCGAGGTAATGTTGATCGCACTGTCAGCGCTAACACTGCAATTAGTCAACGAAGTGAGTTGCTAGAAATTCATGGCGAGATATTGTTGATACATTTATATACTATAATTGGATTATGATGTTATGATTGTATTATATCCCTACCATGTAGTATTTTTAATTATGGGTTGAATGATGTGAAGTAATTACGATATGATGAGTTGTGACATAAAAGTTGATATATCTATATATATATATAAGTTTTCGACTGGAAACAATTTTTTTGATGAATATGGTGTTAAAAGGCTTAAGTAGCGAATTAAGTATTTTAGAAAAATATTTTTTGTTGGTAACAAGTCTTCGAGAAAAGTTTTCGATAAATAATTAGAGAAATTTTTGAAAATAATAATAATAAATAGTTTATGAATTTGAAATTCAAGTTTTGAGATAAATATTTGGTGATTTGAAAAAAAAAAATGTATGGATTTTGGTGATAATAAAATATTTTTAAATGGTTTTACGTTGAAGCAAGAAAATAAATATACGTGTGTGTATATATATATATATATATAGACAATTTGAAACCAAGCTTTTTTTCAAAACTTCCATCGAATCTATATATACATATATGTTATTGAATAAATTCGATGAAAATTTTGAAAAAAATTCGGTTTCAAGTTGTTGGAAAATAAACATTTAAAACAAAAGTTATTGCATATATCTTTAACTTTTTGGAATGGACAAGATCATCAAAACCAGATAAACTGTTTGAAAGTTACATTCAAAACAGTTCAACGCTATTTTGGATAGTTCACGTTTTACGGTCAGTGATTTGATTCAATTTCAAATTGGATTTTAGCATTAGCAAACTTCAAAATTTTAGAAAGTGATGAACAACAAAGTTGTTAACTATGCATATGCTTTAGCAAGGAAAGATGAATCGACAAAATTGTATCAAAGCTCACAAGTTATGGCCATATTTGTAAAGACTAAAGTCTCTTTTTTTCCTTTTGCAAATATACATTACTTATAGATTCATGTTTAAATCATGGTTAAACTCAAATTTTTGCATTACCTTTCAACAATAATGATTCTCTAATGATGTACTTTTTAGTGGAATAAAAATCATCAAAAACAGACTAACAATTTGAGATCTAAGATCAAATCTAATCATAGTATTTTAAAAATACTATAAAACAACTTCACTTCCAAAATATTTACAAAACCATTTTCAAACACTAATTAAATCTGCAAATGTCGCTCGATAATAATTTATATCACTTCAAAATACATCCCTGTCATTTCTTCTCAAGATTATGAATTTTTCTAGGTAAAAAATGTTGTTTTACTGAATGAGTCCGTGTATTTTCACAAAAACCTGAACTACATACCTTAGTGAATCCTAAACTACATACCTTGGTGGATTCCCCCATAACTTGAGTTGTAATCCATATTTTTACGAACTAGAAGTTGTTTTTGAAAGCTAACATATTATGAAAAATTTACTCTTTGAAACCATAACTTGGTCAAGTGTTTTTGACGCTTGAAAGTTTGTCGAAAAATGGATGAACAAATGGGTTATGTTTCTTCTATTTTAAATTACATGTGTTCTTATCCCTTCCTTTGTTATATTTGACTAATAATTGAATCTAAGTTAGGTATTGGTGTTCAAGAGGCATATTTAGATTTACTAGCGACGTTGGCTTGCTTTTGCCGCTACCTAATAAGGTAAATTACTTGAAACACTAATAAAAAGGTACATTTTTACGGTATACCAGTATATATTGTGATATTATCTCGTTTTCCCATGTTTCGGAATGATGCCCCTAATTGTGACATGTATATATTGTGTTATGTTATATTATTATTTTTCAAACACTCTCCATACAAAGGTGAATTCATCAAAATTTTCTAAAAAATCTAACACTCGAAAAATTTTCACAAAGATAAATCATATGCGAAGAATAGAAAGTCACTATTTTAATCTATTTAAAATAATAGAATACCATAAGATGCATTGGAAAAGTGTGAGCCACATAAAGTATTATGTAAGTTTAGTTTGATAGAAGTTTGTAATTATGAAGAAAGTTCGGTGTTTGGGTTGTGTATAACGTTTCCCTATAAGAAATTATGAGGATGCAATTTTCTTTAGGTAGGAAGTCCGTAACAACCCAGCTTTCTACACGGTAATAAAAATGTAATTTTAATTAAAATAAATTTGTTTGAACTCGAAAATTGGTAATTAATATATAGAATAAATAAATAAATTTTTAGTTGGATAAATTACATTTAATAAAAGATTTTATATTAATAAACTGAATTAAATTAATAAATTATTTTTAGATAATATATTGAAATTTAATAAAATGTTGAATGGAATATAAAATATGTTTAAAGTGTAAATAATTATTATGTGATTAAAATAGTGGAAAATCAATGGGCAGACATCGAATTGAATAAAATTAGGTGCTTATCGAAATATGTTCTGTCTAATGAAGTGTAAATTAATTTAAATCAAATTGAAATTTATTTACAAATAAATTGAAAGAGTTATTTAAAAAGGAAAAAGGTAAATGAGTTAGTTTTGACTAGGCCTAAAATTCAAAAGCCCAAGCCCTCCATTCTTTATATAGAATTCCCCTCCCTTTTCCTACCCTAGTAAGGACCATTCCCAAGTTAATTAATTTTAGCCCTAACCCCAATTAGAAAACCAAGCACGCATATAAAATTTGCGACCGCAAATGAATCGCGATCGAGACATGAGCTTGACATAGAGAGGGGCGCGACGACCAGGAAAAAAGTGACCAGTGTGGGCGACAAACAGGTTGACGCTCGCGTTTGAGCATGTGGTCGTGACCCGAGCTGTTGTGAAGTAGGGGTGGTCGAGCTATTTCTGGCATCTTGGAGGCAGTTAATGGTCGCATTAGTGGTGGATGGACCGTTCGATTTGGCATCTAGGCAAGGAACAACACTTATGAGCTTCAAGTCATGGTAGAGATGGCATCGATGAAGGATCGAGATAAGGGGATTTGTTGCGTTTGTTGTCAATGAAAGTTGGTAGGAAGAATGCCTCGGTATTCATTGAGTAAATTCTTTTACTCACAACTACTGTCTATCGCTTTGCATTTTGTCGCTTGATTGCAATTACTTGATTTTTCTATGCTATTGGATAGTTGATTGGATATACTGACATTTTTTGGGTGAGTTATATTTTGATAAGTCACCAATATGATCTAGACCATTTTTGTATATTTTATTGATTGTCCAGTGATGTGTTATTTGATGATATGAAATGAAATTGCATATTTTGATCAATTGTTGTGATGAAATCACATAGTTTTGATCGACTATTGTTGCGATGAGGTCACATTAGTAATTGGTCAGAAGAGAATTAATGGATTAAAATGGAAGGCTTCGAGAAATAAAATATTTTTGATTTAAATCATGATTTTAGAATGAGATTTCTTTAACAAATATTGAAACTGTTATTATTAATAGAAATTATAAAAGTGGAGTAATATTTCTTCGAATTGCATGAACATTAATTATTTGGAAAAGTGATGGTTTTTGGGATTTGTTTAAATTAGTGGATCTTTGAATATATATTTTTGTTCATTTATTATTAGCGAAATATTTGAAAGTTTTTGTCATGAAAAGAAAATTTTATGTTTTATATTTTTAAAAGGATTGATAAATTCTATTTGAGTTTATTAAATTGGAAGTCCATAAAATAATAATTAGAAGTATTAATAAGTTGAATGCAATTTATTTACTATACAAAAATTATTACATAGGGAATTTATTATTTAAACATTGTTAAGTATATTTGGACGTAATTAGTATCTGATTATTTTTAAATAAAAGGGGAAATCAAATTTAAAAGCATTTGGAAATACGTTTATAAAATGGTTTGAAGTCAATAATTATGGAAATATAATTTTGGGATTTTGTTATGCAAATAAATTGTTACAAATCCATATTTTTGCTTCCAGTCTTTGAATTTTTTTACAATATGGCTTTGAAATTTTTCTTAATTGAGAGCCCTTATTTGGATTGTTTTTTGAGAAAAATGTGTGATCCTCTTGTAAAAGAGGAGAGTGCACATGATATTATTTGTAGTATAGAATAATTTAAATTTGTTATTTTAAAGAATTATTATAAAACTTCTTTTGAATTAGTATCATTGATGAATAATTTCAAAGTTTACAAATTATTTTTAAAAGAAGTTTAAGGATTGGAATTGAATGAAGTTTAATTTACAAACTTCCTTGTAATTAAATAGGAGATTCTTAACTATTTATTTTTGAAACGAAAAATGGATTTTGAGGAGAATGGAAATTTATAAATTAACTTTCCTTTTAGCGAAAATTCATATTTGAAATTTGTTTGTAATACTTTAGGGAAAATGTATTTTAAAACCCTACTGAATTAAATAAATATAGAATTGTTTGTTTTGATTAATTTATATTTCTATGTAACGAGAAATTAGAATAAATGGAGTTGTAGTACCATCTGGTATGGGTTTTTCGGTAATATTTCTTTGGTTATTCTTTGGACTTGTTACATAGAATAATTGTGCGATGCTGAGTGTAATATACGAGCATTGAGCAAACGGTTGAGTAACACCAGGTGGTAAAGGATGCCTAAGTTAATATTTGTTCAATTATTTCTTTAAGAAGATGTCACTCTAAAATAGTTGAATATATATGGTGTTATATTTATGGTGATGCACGCTAAGAGTGTGGAGGTAGAGAGGCATAAGTGTCTCTATTTATTGTGTGACCCCTATTATACGTTAGGAAGTAAACTAGTTTGGCAAGTATCCTTCCTGATGGCCGGATTACGAGGTCGACCCCCAATCCATGCCACACCCGTTAATATTTGGCTGAGAGCCATGGCCAAGAGCCACTACCCCTATGTCTCTTGGGCAAACAATTTATTGCCATTAGGGGCACTTTCAAAGTCATCACCAACACATAGCGTAGTCTTGCACTTGATGGATGTTGGGTCACGATGTTCATTGAGGTAGCTAAGACTGTAGGAGTAGTGCTAGGAGCGTGTGGGGAGGGCTCCTAGAGCTGGCCGAGATCTATTAGTCTCTCATCTAGTTATCGTTGATGAGATAGCATGAGACGTTTCATACACTACTTATTCACCTATATGAGATCATTGTGATACGGCTGGGAGCCGATCTAATCATTTATCGTGATCGATGCCCAAATAGATATTTATGATGCTTAGAGCACATAAGACTGAGAGTTCCATTGACTATCCACAATAATAAGAGTTGAGTGGATTAGCAAAGGTCTAAGAGACCATATGGTTATTTCTTTGGCTAAGAGCCAAGTCAAATTCTATGAGGTTGAAAGTTTAGATGATGATTATGTGGTTGTTGACCTCTTGGATTATTTATGAGACTGAGAGTCTTTGCAGTTATGCAACCCCATAAACATTGACTATACCGCTATCGAGGATAGTTAGAAATGCTGAGAGCATGGAGTTGGACTCTGTACGTATTCTTACATGGTTATCTAAGGGATGATCTAGCTCCCGAGGGTATGCCACTTTATATTCCATGTCTTTTGATTTGGGTGGTATTTATAGGATATATATATATATATACATATATATATCTATATATATATATCTGTGTGTGTGTGTATTTATTTAGTTATTGAGAGAGACAGACCTCGGGTATGTCTATATTGCGATTATCTAAGAGATAATGTAGGGAATTGCTAAGAGAATATCCTGTATTGCTGATTTATTTTAAACCTAATGATAATTAGATTATGTTCATATCACCCATTTGATTATATGCCCATTTGATGTGTTGATTGACTTTACTTGGATATGGGTTATCTTTTATGTGCATGGTTTAGAGATATGTTAAAACTAAGGATATGCATATGCCACTTATGTTGCACTTGTGTATACTATGCCCATTATTATTTCATACCGACATTTACATTTTAGACATAGTCTGACCCGTATGTTATTTGTATAATACTCAAAAGTTAGTCTGAGGAATTTTAGGTTCATGGATAAATGACCAGTTTGTGGATGTTGGCCATAAATGGTGGATAATGTATTTGTATATCATTCTGTATATTGTAGCTACGCATGTATGTTTGTTGATGAGATGTATAATTTGAACATGTTATGCATATATATTTGATGATAGTGGTTTTTGACATTTTTTGTAAACTCACTTAAACTAGTGTATATTTATTATTATATATTATCACTTCATGTTGACTTCATGTTCTCTGTGACTTATTTAATATTATGTATTGTTCTATCCTGGAGGCACACATGTTTATTGCTTTGTGCCAAATGTATATATGAGTTGTTTATGATTTTTGAGATACGTAGCGGTGTTAGTGCAATGAAATATTCACGTATGTACCCCCATACGGCCTTATTCTTCATATTATATGCAGTATTACTTAGTAATACTTTTGGATAGTATAAGTATAGAGGTTGGGTGTTGCACAAAAATGGCCGCCAACTTAAGATCATGGGTAAAATAGTTTCTCTCGTGGACCTTCAACTATCGACTAACATAGCCCACCACTCTCCCTTATTGCACCAAGACTGTGCCCAACACGTACCACAGTCATTGTTATATACTAAATGTCTTTCGTACCATTGGGTAACACTAAATTAGGTGCACTGGTCAACATCTCCTTCAGCTTAATAAAAGCATCCTCATACTTCGCATCCCATGAGAAAACTAATTTCTTCTTGGTGAGGCAAGCAAGAAGGGCTGAGATCTTCGCATAGTCCTTAATGAACTAAATGTAATAGCTCTCCAAACCAAGAAAAAACTCCTCAATTTTGTTGCATACTTTGGCACATCCCAATCCTAGATTGCAACAACTTTATTCAGATCAACCACCAAATCATTTTCCAAGACAGCATGTCCCAAAAAGTATATCTCCCTACGTCAAAAGTGACATTTAGAAAATTTCCCCTCAACTTGTGTTCATGGAGTGTATTGAGCACTTCTTTCAAATGGATCCTATGCTCCAACTCGCTCCTAGAGTAGACCAAAATTATTAAGCAATCTTTTGAAAAATCGACTCATAAGATCAAAAAAGTTGGTGGGTGCATTGGACTGTTCGAAGGGCATGACTAACCACTCATAAAGTTCGTGGGTGTTGAAAAAGCAGCCTTTTGAATACTTTCCGCAGCTGCACACAACTGGTGGAACTCGGTAGCCAAATCGAGTTGTGAGAACACCTTTGCTAAAACCAACTAATCAAAGAGATTGTCTATATGGTGCAATAGATAACGATTCTTCTTTTCAGCTTATTTAGCTCCCTATAATTGACGCAAAGCCTCAGAAAACCATCTGCCTTGGTGGAAAAAATGATTGGTGCTCCCCACGTACTCTTCCTAATGAAGCACTTCCCTAATCGCTCATTCACTTGCTTATTCAGCTCACGTCTCTTCTACGAAGCCATATGCCTTAAGGTTAAGGCAAAAGGTCTAGCGTTCTCCTTAAGATAAATTCGAAACTCGATCTTAACCTCAAAAAAGACATCTGGGTAATCTCTAACTATAGTTACCGAATCTAATGCATTATGTGATATGTCTAATGAATATAGGTAACTCAACATAATTGAACCTCTAATATTGCAATAAACCTCTAAACTACGTCCACTACAGATAACCAACCTAATAGCCTTTCTATTATATTCTAGAATAGCCCCATACATCATCATCCAATCCATGCCCAAAATCAACCCAAATCCAAAAAATTATAAGACAAAAATATCACAGTCAAACTCGACCCCCAAAATGAATAATTTTAAACCTCTACATATCATAGATAAGTAAGCCCATCATCCAACATAGTTTGATACAACCACTGAATCTGTAAATATGCTGGTGTCTAAGTGTAACTTACCTGCAAGTCTACTGGAGATAAAAGAGTGTGATGCCCCCATGTCAAATAAAGTACGAATAGATAAACCGGATAGAGTTAACACACCTTCAATCACGACCTTCTTCCCCTTGTCCCCAACTAGAGGTGCACTCGAGCTAGAACTACGTCTAGCGCATATGCTAGAACCACCAAAGTGAAGGTCTTTTGAGGTGCTAAACACTCTCACTTCATGTGCCCATATTGATTGTAATTATAACACTTAATCTTTGAGCCATCTACCTGCACTCCTTTGCAAAATGTCCCTTCTTGCCACACTTTCCACAATGCATATCCTGCTCCTTAATATTTCTCTTAGGTCCTAATCCTCTCTTGCGCTAATTCTGCTGTGGAGCCTTTCCTCAAGACTTCTTAGTTTCTTCCTTCACTACCTTCTTGGAGACGGTATTCAACAAGACTATCCCCACCAAACCCTCATATGTTGCACCATGGGGATATGAATAAAAGATAAATGCTAAAGGGGTTAGTTCAACCCTTTAGCAAATTTCAAAGCCTTTTTGTGCGAGGTATTGATCAACTTCATCTCGAACCTAGCCAATTCATTGAACTGATCGACATACTCTTTCACTGACATCTCTCCTTGCTTCAGATAAATGAACTTCTCCAACTGCACTCCCTCCTCTACTCTAGAAAGAAACTTCATCTCAAAATATCTCCTAAACTTCCCTAAGCGATCTCTCCCTCATAAGTCTTCACCTCAACAATATCCCACTAACTCAGGGCCTCTCCTTGTAAATGCCAAGTAGCAAGCTGCCTCCTCACCTTATCGGCAAGACCCACCAATCCAAAAATCCTGTCACAAGTATGAATCCATGTCCCTAAATCTGTATGTGACTTAGTCCCCACACACGGCCTTGCTTCTAGGCTCACAAAGTCCTTACATAACTTAACAAAATCGGCAGCAGGTAGGTGGGCAGAAACTACACTTAGCGCTCGCTCCGTGAGTCCACTATTAGGGTTAAGATTGGTTTATCCCCTTGCTTCAAGATACTAATGGAACCAAATCGGGAAGTTCAAGACCATAATCTGTATCACGTCGCTTAAGCCTGAATCACACATCTTCTATATGTTATTTAAGAACTCATTAGAAACTTTTCAAGGATGGCATTGCAAGAATAAGGAAAGAGTTATTCACATTATGTATAAAATCTTTTGAAAAGCTTTTATCTATACATGCACATACACATACTTTGGAAACTCATGTTGAAAACCTTTTTTTAATTTCTTTTTGATATGCCTATAATCCCTAAGGAATTCCAAATCTATGCCCTGATACCTCCTAACACATTGATCCAAAGCCTTATGTGACTTTCGGACTCGCATCGGTGCTGAAAAGAATGAGCTATCCGGGTGTTTATAACATTACAGAGATTAAAGATGTACATGTATAATCTAAGATATACTACAATTTCATAACTCACAGCGGGAGGCAACAAAATATAAATAAAAAAACAACCATCTCAAAAAATATCACAAACGCAGTCTCGGAAATCAATATATAGTCAAATCCATTGTATATAGAAATAAGATACATAGTTTGGTAAATACGAAGTATTGAATAAGATAGATAGTTACATGGAGAGTAAAATAAAATAACAAGCAACTCTAATGATGAGCTCACCTCTCCACGTACTAATCACGGGCCTATCACTTACTGCCCTATCCTCATGTGGTGAAGAAAAGAAAGGAAAAGGGGGTGCGCCAGATAAAAAGTCTAGTAAATGATTACACTATTAATATATATGGTGATCATATACAATTGAATTTAATTACACTCTATGTGACCTAAGGTGTTCTAAGAGTGTTCGTGAATTACTTATTTACTTTATTTAAGGGGTTTAACTCAATATACACCTAAATTAACTATTTGTGCATGCTCATTCTTAGGGTCAAACAATTGATCAAACCTATAGGCAACTAATGATCGGCTAATAACAATTGGAACTTTTCCAACATAGGGTTAACCTATAATTTCCTTTATGGGACTATATCTCTCACATTATGACTAACGTAACTAATCTGCATAAGTTTCCCTATTATTTCTACCATAGGACTAAGTTTCCTAAAATTGCGACTACTCATACCCCTGTTACGCATTGAGAAGGAGCCTGCAATGCTAACTCGCCGAAGGCGTCTCATTGTCTGCATCCGTGTCCACCTCTTAATGGTAACATAATGCATGTTATTGTATGAATCGGGGTACAACAACAACATGCTGTCATGTCACGTAAGTATCCGTGAATACCAAGGAAATCACATTGCGTCGGACCACACACTTCATCAGGCATCAGCCAGTGTTGTGCATCCACCATAGAACCTCCTATGAGTTCAACCTAGGGTTACTATTTATCCATACTAACAGGTTATAGGAATTTCTACTTGATTAAAAAGGGGTTTTAATCCTAGATTAATTTCTAAGTAACAAGTTTACATTAAGTTAATATGTTATTAAATCTTAGACCCAAACGGTATGATTCAAATTTAATTTCTAACAATCCAAATCTCAGATAAGGTATATTAAAATTAACTACATATAAATCATCTTATTAAAAATATACCCACTGACCTTAGATCCAAGCTTCCTTTTAATCCCATCTGGAAATCTCCTCCTTCCCCGATTCTTTAATTGTTTGCTTGATTTGATATTCTTAGATTCCTTTATTTTATTTTTATTTTATTTGAATTTTTTTATAAGTTGAGGAGAAAAGAATTGATAGAGATTGGATATACCGACAGATTTCTAATGAATTGGGTTTTAGGTTAGCTGTGTGTTTATAAAGGCTTTGGATTAATACTGACCGTTGATCAACCCTAGAAGAATATTTGCTTACATCCTGTATGTTAATCCTTTAGTTCGTTATCAAGTACAAATATTGCCTTAAATTCGAACCGTTGGCTGCTCAAAATTATCGATTTGAAATATCAATCGGTCGACAGCTAGGTTTTGATCGGTCGACCCCACATGTCGACCATCGACCCCCTACGGGGTCGACTGTTGTTTTTATTTTTGTCAATTGATTTATTAACATTTATTTCTTTACAAATTTACAAACATTTATAACATCTTCATATTAGCTCCGATTTCAAATTATTATATAAGAAAATCATCCAAAAATCGCTACAAATGCAACACTATGAGTTTCATAGCTAGATTTGAATATTTATAAAAATTTCGTATTTTCCCTTGTTATATTTTAAATTTAATTATTTTATTAAATTCTTTATTATATTTTTGAGGTGTTACACCTTGATTCATGGTATTAATGGGCGTAGAGCAATGATGCTGGTCTAGGAGGTTTTAGTGTGGGTAAAAGTCGACCTATTGCGCACGTAACTGAACCAGATTTTGTATAAAGGAACATTTACCATAGGTGTATGGGAAAATTTAGGTCGTATAATATCATTCTATAGTGCAACGCGGGCGGGTCCAGAAGATATTATACGTAGACTTAAATCACGTTATATCACTATCATAGTGGTATATAATTTTTAGATTGGTTATTTAGTCAGATATAAGTCTTACCCACTCCTATATTTCCTTTATCCATATTGTTTAGGTTAATCGAGTCTAGAGACGTGAAGGACCATGTGGCATAATCTATATATATTATAGATATTATGTGTAAATGTTGTGTATAAGTTGTATCTAAAATACATGATATAACATTTTTTGCGCGCGTGTCGAGTTGATTAGGTTTGGATTATACAAACGTATATTATGGTATCATATATGTAATTAAACATGTATCATGTATGTAATTAAACATATATATTTGTTTTTATGATATTTTGTATGACCACTTGCTATGAAACTCTGAATTCCACTAGTTAGTTTAGCTTTTGTCTTACTCTATCATTTTTTCTGATAAAGATGGAGCATTAATCTATTCAAATCGAACGTCATATGAGTGAGCTGTCATTTATTTAATAAAGTGGCTTGGATTGTGTGTGAGCAGTGGGCCAGCGTGGGTTAAATTGTGCTAGGTTTAAAATTCAATTTAAAAATAACACTCCATTTCAGTTATTCCCTTCTAGAATCTGTTTTAAAACTAATACATTTTTTTTTATAAAACCCGATAACCGTTTCTTCTTCTTCCTTCAATCAACAAAACACCAAATCCTTAATTCTTAACGAAATTCGACGAGACAAAATGCACTGCATTGGAATCGTAGCGAGGCTCTCTGTCATCTGGAGTAGGAATTAAGGGCTATTACAACGATTTGATTTTTTCGAAAGTTTGGGACAATGGAGGAATTGAGTTCTTTGGCTCGAGAATTAGTAAGTATAGCTTCTCCGATTCTTGTATAATTCTTTAATAATTATATAAGATGGTTTAGGGCTAACATAGGATATAAATCTGATGTATATTAATACGATTGTAGGGTTAGAAACTAGGTAAGAGAAAAGAATGTAGTTTATTGCAAAAAATCAACAAAAGCAATTTTGGCACCAATTTTATATTAAAACTTGGCATAATCCTAATTTCATGTATGTATACGTGTTCGGACCTTAGGAACTGATTAGCTAGTGTGGATATATGATGAATGTCCCTCAGAAACAATCAAAATATGGAAAAAATGAAATATGGAAACTAAAATATACAAAACATAAAGAAAATCCCATAACTAAGAAGTGCACCTATGTACGGGGGTGCACACCAGTCCATCGGTATATGATCTAGATTTAGGTATTTTAGGGTTTTGAATTCCTAATTCCATGTGCGTTGTTTTGATTTTTTGCATGATGTTTCTAGCAACTCCATGATAATAACTTGACGTGAATCGCTGCTGTTTGGATGTATACCTGAAGATGAGAATGATTTATGGATGTTGAGAATGTAGTTATATTCGAAGCGTGTATGGATGTGTACTGGATAATAACGATGTACAAAGGTGGTGTATGTAGTTCTAGATAAATATGTGGCTACATGGGACTTGGCGATAATAAAAAATACAATTATAGCATATATATGGCTTTAGATCGTCTAGTTTGATGATGTAGTATGTGTGTGTCTCTATATGCACGCGCACATAGAGTTTTGGAACGATGAACTAATACCTGAATCTTTTAGCGTATGTGGTGGGCCCTTGATTCATAATTTTGAAGGGCGTTCTCCTGTAGAGCAACGAAGCTGGTCCAGGAGGTTTTGGTGTAGGCAAAAGTCTACCTGTAGCGCACGTGGCAGGACTTGGCATGAGTCCAGTTCGTACTATCCTTCACCATAAGTGGCAAGTTCAGATAGCTGTTATAAAAAATGTAATCCTTTTCCACAGGTGGTAAGATTGGACTACGTAGATGTGAAATACTTTACCATAGGCGGTAAGATGGGATTTTGTATAAGGAATCCTTTACTGTAAGTGTTCGGGACCGGATCAAATTTGGATAGTATAATATCATTCTATTGCATTATGCAGGTATGTTCATGAAGATATTATACTTAGACTTAAATCATGTTATATCACTATCACAATAGCATATAAGTTTAGATTAACTTTACTTACTTAGACGCATGTCTGACCCGCTGCTATATTTCTTTTATCGATATTGTTCAGGATAATGAAGTCTAGAGATGTGATGGACCAGGTGGCGTGATCTATATATCTCATAGATATTATGCGTAAATGTTGTGTATAAGTTGTATCTTTAAAACATGATGTGACAATGCGTGTGTGTCGAGTTGATTAGGTTTGAATTATATAGACTTATATTATGGTATCAGATATGTTATTAAACATATATATTTGTTTATATGATATTTTGTGTGACCACTCACTATGAAACTCTGAAAGTTATTAGTTAGTTTAGATTTTATCTTATGGTCTCTTTATATGTCAATATGTATTATCTTCTGGCGACTCGCTATTTTGGGACATCATTGTGTAGTTGAGGGATTCAAAAATAGAAGATTGTCATAGGCAAACAGAATGTTAGACCCTAAGGGCCAAACGCGCAAGGGAACCATCCTTCATCCATTAGAGAGGGGCCCAAGCGGACTAATGTAATGATTGTAATTAATAAGATAACTAGAAGACCTCATTTAGTGAAGAAAAGCTGGAATGAGATGAAGTAGTATGCAAGTTCTCTGAAGCATGCTCCATACGAGAGAGTTGCTTCACTGTTGAGGAGGAAGCCCGACTAAGCAGCAAAGGTTGAGTGTTAATGACACCATGTCTTGTAATAGATATTCTGATGGGATTGATGTGCCAACCTTTGATCCCATGATGATAACAACTGACAATTGTGCATTCGATCTTGGTGGAATATGGAAGATCGGAGAATAGTCCATTCAAAAGAACTTTTGATTAGATGAGAATAGGTTCAAAGGATATCAAGCCTTGTAAGGTCAAGATTCAAGGATTTACAGGAGAGGCTAAGGAACCTATTGGGACTATTGATTTTTCCTTGGAGTTAGGAGATGAAGACTATAAGATTGTGAAAGTTCAAAAGTTTGTTATTCTTGATGAATTTTCGACGTATAATGCTTTTTTAGGCCGATCGGCCCTTGCTACTTTCATAGTAACACTAGCTCCTTGGTGCTTGATGATGTAGTTTCCTACGGAAAATTTAGTTGGATCAGTTTGATGTAACCAGAGCGTTGGCCGGGAATGTTATGTTGCTAAGCTGAGAGAGGAAAAGTGTAACAACCCGTTCTTTATAATACCAAAAAAATAACATCTCACATTGATGCATGGTATCTAAATACCACCAAAGACAGATTGTCGAGGTAAAATTAAAAATAGAAACTATATCAAGGAATAATGATATAATCTCACAATGGAATGGTGATGTATGATATACTGAATATACATGAATAGAATAGGATAAATAATATATAAGGGATTGCACTAGCAGAAGTAACTAATAAATAATTATTAATCAGAAAGTCAGAATAGAATACCTGATACAATAAGTCTCATATACAAATAACATTTATCATGTTCTATTACAAATCAAGTATATATATAAAGTATCATCTTTCCCTCAAAGCTCCTGCTGCGCCACTCTAATAGCGTATTCCTAAAGCACCTTACTCTCAAACTATTCAATGAGCACTCAAGATTTTTCATAACATAAATAGACAGAGATAAAACGTGGGTCATACATATAGCCTAGTATGAGGGAAACTATTTCATAATATCATATATCAAAACTATATACATATATAAAATAAGAAGCCACTAAGGCATATCTAGTCCTCCATACAAACATGGCTCGGGGGTAATTTAGACAGCTCATAAACAAATAAAGTATATCCATCGCAAAAGTAGAGGATCAAGCCATACCCACTTTTCTCCTGTAATCAATAAATTGACACAACTAATATAATTCAGCTGCTACATATTATTGTGATAAGGTAATCCAATATACAAATGCAGAAACAATAAAAATATCATGATATGAGCATATCCTAGAATACGTAACAACACTATTAACCAATTAACATAACACACCTAATATAATGATAAGCATTAGACAAAGAATATAAATTGATACACATTGTTAATGATGATTAGAGTCTATGGTAGACTCATGCTTAAGATAAATATAGTTAGTATCTAAATATACAGTAGACCCCAGCCGCATCCAGTGTGATCGAACTCAAGTAGATCTCACCGAACCCCAATAACGAGTATAAGTGATATATGATCTACTCTAGATGTCTAAAATTTGGGTCTGCACTGGACACTCATATATAATTCAAATTATCGTGATCCAATGATTTTTGTTGAGATTCCAAATAAATAAAATTAGTATCTAAATGTACCATAGACCCCGAGCTGCATTCGGCTTTGATGGAACTCCTGTAGATTTCACCATACCAATATAACGAGCATAAGTGATATATAATCCACTCTAGATGTATGAAACCTATGTGGACCTCATCATATGCCTATAATGAGCATAAGTGATATGTGGCTCATTCGTAAACGATCGTCATTACCCACCCTCACAACCATCATGGATTTCTAAAACGAATTCATATAACGTCTCGACAAAAAGGAATGAGGGGGCATATCCCGTATAATATGCCATTAGGACCATAAAGGAACGTTGATACAATGTGTGTATGTAATATAACATCATGTAATCAAATAAACCTATCACAAATGATGACCAATATCATGTCATCGTCTATTTGTACATATGTCACCACTAAAAGACTAAGAATATGCATGGCCACTAATATATGGCCAATACGATTCGTCAAAACATCTACCTAAGGTCGAAACCAAGAGTTATATACTTGCATTCTGTTATCCCATGTAACCCAATAGTCTCCCGGAAGACATTCGGAGGATGAAGCAAATATATGCTTGAAAGGAAAGTCAACCAAAACTGACAACGATGATGTGGTAAGTGAAATTGTAAAGTACTCTAGTGAAGATTACTATTGCCTTATCATGAATTAACTGGAAATATAGATAACTTGATCCAAAAGAAAAAAGATTGAAATCTAAAAAGGCAGAATTTCTTTGCATAAATGATAAGTTAGAAACCAAACTAACAACAAATGTATGGATTTAACAATATTTTTCAATCACTTGAAAAAGAAAATGACATTTTAAAGAAAAAGAGTATCGATTTACTTCGCAAAATTAATTCTTTAGAAAAAGAACTTGAAAATTTTAGATTTAAAAATGTTGAATGTCCAAAATGTGCCACTTTGAAAAGGTTAACTATTTTCAAAGATAAGTTGAAAGTGCTTGAAATCAAAAACTAGGTTTTTATGAATGAAAACACTAAGCTAACTCATAAAAATAATGGGTTAGAAAAAGAAATCAAGAAACTCAAGAAATCTAAAAATCCTAAATGTAAAAAATGTTCAAACAAGTTGAAAATCTCAAGAACTTTGAAAATTGTGAATTAGAGAAAAGCCAATCATTTAAAAAAGAGATGGATGAAATTAAGATCAAAATAAAAGAATTTGAAAAGGAAAACATAGTTTTAAAGAAAAATAAAATCCACAAGAGAGAAAATTCAATTAGTCGTTGTTTAACACTAATGAATGAAATAATTTTTTTAGATCCAAAGTTCATGATCTTGAGTCAACTAAAAAAAGTTTTGCATAGGTGAAACATTATTTAACATATTATCGAATAGTCCACTGTTTGTAAATAATCGAAAGGGACTAGGATGTAGAAAAATGATTAAGTTTGATAATATGATAAATGACACGACTAAAGAGGGAAATGTATTTCTAAAACGTTTAAAATGTGACAAAATTGGACATTCATATAATGCTTATCAGTATAGAAACAAAGATGTGAAATTTAAAAAAAATTGGGTTCCTAAGAGCACTGTTATCAACTTTATAGATTTAAACAGGTTTGGGTACCTAAATATTATGTCGCCAATTCTGGTGGACCTATAAAGAATTTCAGGTCATTTTATTCTTCTTTCATATAGATATGTTGGTAGGATAAGGAATATAAAGATGGGTATTCGAATTTAGGCTGTTCCACACATGTGACAGGTGACGAATTAAAGTTCCTTAGCCTAGAAAATCATAGAGGTGGAAGTGTTACAATGGGAAATAATTAAAAATGTTAGATCATCGGTAAAGAAATGTAGATAATGATACTTTTTTATTAAATGACATTCTCTATGTTGAAAACTTACATCGCAATCTCATCTCTATAGCCAACTATGTGATAAAGGTATGAGTGTTGTTTTAGATATTGATATTTGCAAAATCATTGACAAGTCTTCTAGTGAGGTTGCATTTGCAAGAAATAAAAAAGGAAACATTTGCACTACCTTATTTAATGATCTAACTATTTCAAGATGTTTAGCAACAAACGAAAAAGAAGCTACCTTATGGCATAGACGCCTATGACATACCAACATGGGGTTATCATAAAACTTTACAATAAGGAGTTAGTGAGAGATTTACCACATGAAAAGTCGAGAATGGTAAACTTTGCAAATCTTGCACGATGTGTAAGTTTAATCGATCAAATTTTCATGCTAAAAACATCGTGAGTATTTCTAGAGTTTTTGAGTTAATTCATATGGATTTGTTTGGGCCTAATGATATTGCTAGTTTAAGTGGTAAGAAATATTGTTATGTATTAGTTGATGATTGCTCTAGACTTACATAGATCTATTTTCGAGCCAAAAAGTCCGAACCTTTTGATTATTTTTCAAAATACGTAAAACTAGTTCAAAATGAAATGGTGTTTCAATTATTACTTTGAGAAGTGATTATGGTAGAGAATTTGAAATTATGATTTTGAAAGTTTTTTGAATAAAATAGTTTTAAACATAAATTCTTAGGTCCTCGAACACTTCTACAAATGGGGTGGTGGAAAGCTAGAATCATATATTACAAGAATTGGCTAGACATGTGCTTAATAAATATAGTCATCCTTTGTCCATTTGGGTGGAGAAATTTAACACGCATGCCATCTAATGAACATAGTAATAATTAAACCAATACTAAATAAAACTTCTTACGAGTTTTGGTTTGACAAGCCTAACATTTCTTCTTTTAGAGTTTTTGGATGTCCATGTTATATTATTAATATAGGAGATCAACTTAGAAAATTTGAGTCGAAAACAAATGAATTAGTTTTCAGAGGATATTCATCTAGAAGTAAAGCATATATTGTTTTCAACAAATGATTGAAAACTATTATGGAAATAATCAATGTGAAGTTTGATGAATCGGATAGTGATAAGATTGCTATAAAAGATAAAGACGATGATGATGGAGAAAACATGATCAATGAAAGTACATTAAATGGCCAACAATGAGATTGATCAACACATCACATTACCATAGCCTCAAAAATCAAGATTAGAAATTGAGAATTTAAAATTCAAGGCAACTCACCCTCTAGAATTGGTTTTAGGTAATCCAAAAGCACACATACAAACACAAGCTTCTTTTAATAAAAATTTATGTGCTTTGTGTACACATAGTAGTTTTATTTTTGAAGTCGACCCTAAAAATATTAATATGACACTTAGTGATGAATGTTGGACAATAACTATGCAAGAACAACTTAACCAATTTGTACGAATTAATGCTTGGAAATTAGTTCCTAGACCAGTTCCAAATGGGTGTTTAAAAACAAACTTGATGAATCCGAAAATGTAATTAGAAATAAAGCTAGATTTGTTGCAAAGGGACATAACCAAATAGAAGGTATTGAGTTTGATGAAATATTTTCCCCAGTTGCTATGTTTGAATCAATTAGAATTTTAATCTCTTTTACATGTTTTACAGATTTAAAATGGATGTTAAAAGTGCATTTTTAAATGGTTATTTAAAAGAAATGTGTTTTTTAAACAACCCCTGTTTTGAGAGTCATGAATTTCCAAATCATGTGTAAAAAATTGAAAAACATCATATGGACTTAAACAAGCTCCTAGAGCTTGGATGAATACCTATGCAATATCTTTTGGAAAAAGATTTTTAAAAAGAGAAATGCTGACGCTTTTTTATGTTCATTACACAAATACAATAATTTTCTAATGATTTAAATATATGTTGATGATATTATCTTTGGTGTTACTAACGAATCACTATGTCAAAACTTTATAAAAGTCATGCATGATAAGTCTGAAATGAGCTTGGTAGGAGAATTAAAATATTTTCTAGAATTTCATATTAAGTAAAGTGAAAGGCATTCTTTATCTCATAAACGAAATACATGAAGGAGTCGCTAAGAAGATTTGGAATCATGAATGCAAAACTAGTTGGAACATCTGAGTCCTTCAACAAAGCTCGACAAAGATGAAAAAGGTATAAAAATTGATCAAAAGAAATATTGAGGTATGATTAGAGCTCTTCTTTATCTTATTGCATCTAGACCTAATATATTCTTTTATTTGTTTATGTGCACGATTTCAAGCTGATGCAAAAGAATCTCATTTAAATGCTACAAAACAAATTATTAGATATCCTTTACACATAGAAAATTTTGGATTATGATACCCATCGTGTGATAATTTTGATTTAGTTGATTATTCCGAAGCTGATTATACTAGTAGTCTTGTGGATATGAATTTCTTGGTCAAGTCGAAAACAAAATAATGTTACATTATCTACCATTGAAGCTGAATATATTGCATTAGGAAGTTGTGCACAAATTTTATGGATGATGCAAACACTATTAGACTTTGGCTTAAACATGTACCTATAAACTGTGATAGTAAAACTACAATTAACTTGTCAAACAATCTCGTCCACCACCCTCACACTAAACGTATAGACGTAAGACATTATTTTATTAGAGATCACATTTCAAAAGTGGATAATTGCATAAATTTATTTCAATTGATTTCCAACTGGTCGATACCTTTACAAACATCTTTTGGAGGATAGAATTTCACGCTATGTCTAGATTTGGAAATTATGGAAATGGTTTTTCTTCTTCTTTCTTTTTATTATTTTTAGTTTTAATAAATAAAAAGGAAAATATATTGTTTAAAGGATAGATTTTCTAGGACATACGATCAATACAGATTAAACCTATATGGATTATCTAAAACATTATAGTTGATTATATAGTAGACAAAAATAAGGTATTATGTACTTGAATGAAAAATAACATTTTAAATATATTTTTTGAGAAAAAAATTGTTAAGCAAGCTTTATAACGATTTTCCTTTTTGGGTTATTCTATATCCCTCATCATCTCTATATCTATCATTTGACTTTCATATTCTATCGATTCACCTTATTTTCTTTATTTTAACTATTAATTCTTGTTCTTATAAATGTTAGCAAAATTGATATACATAGAATTTGTTGTTGAGAGCTTATAGAATTTAACAAAAATTACATAGATGATACAGCAGACCCCTTAAGCTCCTCCAACATGCCTATAAAATGGTTTTATCGGTATTCATCAAGTAATGTTCATTCCTATCTAAGAGATCTCATGCCAATTCATGGATGGAAGGTTCTTGATCTCATTTAATATTCTTAAAAAATATGCTATTTAATAATATTTTTAGTCGCATCCATTCTCATCTAAGAGAAATCGCGGCAGTGCATGGATGAAAGTGACTTGATTTCATAATAAATAAATAAAATGCCATTTAATTAAGAAATTTCTTATAGGCCATGTCATTTGAACTATATAATATGAGAATATATGTATCACTTGTTTACGCCATATTCGCCATCATGGTATAAGTTATTAATCAAGAATGAATTGCTAAGAGTTTTTGTTTCAAAGTTTTTATTAGTGTGTATTGATGTTTAATTTTGATCATAATTCATAATGCCCTATTTAAATTAGTATGCTGTATCATCATTTTCTTTACTTTTGATGAGAAAAAAAAGGAGAGAGAAGTTAAGATATGTCCTTTTCCATGAAACTGCTTTTTCTAATACCAGTTTTATTTATTTTTCTCTGTAGTTATATATATATATATATATATATATTATAGCATTTTTATATAATTTTTCCCTGTCATATCATTTTTTGAATGAAGGTTATATATTTTTATTACTTTGCTTACTAAAAAGATATATACAATAAAGGTCCAAAGCAAGAATTACAAAAAAATGCAATATGGGTCAAAGCCGAATAACCGTTGTTATTGTTAGCAATATGAGATCAGTTGGTTCATTCAATTAAGTTGTCCACTTTCCTTTTCTGAATTTCCTTTTTGAATTCAATGGCAACTTCTTGCATGAAATCAGTGACGCTCTCTGATTTTTTTTCTTTTTGCAATTGATGTTATAAGTATCTCTAAAGCTAAGATTATTTCTTTATCTTCCTTTTCTTTTAATTTGTATGAGTTTGTGTTTAATCATGTACAACACCTACATAACAGATAAAACATGGAGAAATTGAAAAATAAAAAACAAATGACAACTTACAAGGGTGTCCACCATCGACTGATCAAAAGCAGTCTATAATTTCTTTTAGGTCCAACGAGGCAAATATGGCTTTTTAATGCAGAGATGTTGGTGAGGTTCAGCCGACAGACATGCCCCATTTGTTTAAGATATCAATTTAGCTTGCTGCAATGTTGGGGATTTCATGGATTTGACATTATGATTATTACATAGCTTAAAATTTCATTTGTTATTTGCCTTGTTGTTTTGAATTTGCTGTCGAAAATCCTAGTGTTTAACGATGGAATTTCTATTGGATTAGAAAATCGTTGAAAAATTTCAAATTAAAATTTACCGCAAGCTCACGGTGTACGGTTGTAGCACGTATGCGAGTAACGGGTCGATCCACGGGAAATTGTTTAGATTTTGAAATTCTATTCAATTAAATTAAACCAAAGTCAAGGGATTGTTAACTAAATAAAAAAAAGTAAAGACAAACTAAAACTAAGGAGAATAAAATTTGAGATTAAAGAGCAATTTAGAGGCAAATCCCCTCTCATAATCACATAAATCAACATAATAAATTTATGATTTCTTTTTGGTCATTTGTGAGTTTAGTTGATACAATTATCGTAAGCATGGCCTAATTGTGTTATCAATTAACACACTTACACCATAAACTTTAATGCACCCTCTGGCCCACTTACTAACTTTAATGAAAATGACATGAAATTAAAAGTAGAATCTACTTTAAGCATGGCTTATTAACTATTGAATTAGAAACATAAAACATCAAATTTTGATTCTAAATCCACTTCCACTACCATGATCATATGTAGATGAAGAGGTAATTAGTGATTCATATGACTAAGCATAGCCTATTTGTTCTGAACAATATAAGCTATCAAACTCAATATTGAACACAAAATCACACAAACATCTAACTTTCCATTAAGCACAAAAGATACATAAATAAAAAATTATGTTGCATCTACATGGGGAGCTTCATTACCCCTAAATTGAAGGGGTTTAGCCTCTCATTTGTGTTATCATATCAATACTTGTAGTATGCAATATGAAACTGAAAAAGAAGGAAAATGAAAGCTAATGGAAAAGAAAAATCTATTTGCATATAAGAAAATCTACACTACTAGCATGAAAGGAAATGAACGTGTAATTAAAAGGAAAAATAATTAACATTGCATTAAAAGAAAAGAAAATTACATAAAATAAAAATGGCTAAGCAGCCATGGAAAGAGAAAGAGAGATTTCTTTTTACTTATGAGCCTAAACTAAGAGAAGAGAGCCTAAAAAAGAGACTAAAGAAAAGGAGGGTTACATGAAGGTATGGGATATATATACAAGTTAGAAACCCTAATTCATTTTTTTGGGAATGTCAAAATACCTTTGAGGTTGTGTGGCCACCAAGTAATCATTAATATGTCTTAATCCCCCACTTAAATGTGCATGAAGCTTTAATGGCCTTTTAGCATGTATAGTAGCTCCTAATTGAAAATAAATGTAAGTGGGTAAATGGGGTCCTCCATGTTTATGAGCTTGAATTATTTTCATCTTCATTTGCTTTGTTTTCTTTTTGTGCATGCATATCTTCATGAAACCACTTGTAATTTCCATCCTATTTTCCTACAAAATAATATAGAAACTCCCATTTAAATTTTCTGAAACTAATATATGCATAAAAATGACCATTTTTCCTATATATGAAAATGAATATGTGACATTTTGAAAATAATTTGAATTTTGGTTTAAACAAGTTAAAATACCCGATATGATCATTTATTTAGTTTAAATAGATTAAATATGGTGGTAAAAACACGCACATTTTCAGGCACATCAAATACCCCTACACTTAACTTTTTATTCGTCCTCGAATAAAGAAAAACTAAGATAAATCCATTTTCATAGGGAGCACGATTGCATTGAGCATATGCAACAAGCCGTTAAATCTCTAAGTGTCTCCAGTAGGACGAATGTTATCTCGTGAGGGTTTTCAGCGGACACTACCCATAAAATCCAAATGCAGGATGAAAATATTTACAAAATGCAGGGTTTATTTACAAAGAGATGAATTGGAGTTTTTTTGAAAATATTTACCATGAAGGATTCACTTTTAAATGGACAAAAATAAGTTAGATATAAGTTTTGGTTATTATCAAGAAATTTAATATCTTTTGCTTATCAAAATTTCCAACAAAAATGAAGTTATCAAAGCAAATATACTATAGTTTAACTCGTTGTTTCGGTTGATAACAAAGTGTAACTATGAGATGGATCCTTAGTTGATTATCAAGGTGCATTAATTAGTATTTTCATTTCTTTTCATTAACAAGTCAAATCAAACAAGTTAAAATAGTGCTTGGATTTCATTTGCTTACCCTCTCTATTTTTTTGAAAATTTTATTGTATTTGCAATATCTACATATGCCTAACTCAAATAAACTGAGGCCGGATATATTGCCCATGCACTACCTTGCGGACTTATGTGAGGGGAATACAGAGCATGGCGAGCGAACACACAAGTGTGAACACCTATTGACTGTAGGCATTATTAAAAAGAATTTTTATTTATACACTAACTCATATAAACTGAGGCCTGATATACCGATCGTGCACTGCCTTTCGTACTTACGTGAGAAGGGTACAGAGTATGGTGAGTGAACACGCAATTTTAAACACATGACTCTAGGTGTTAATAAAAATTATGTACATATATACAAGAAACATTTTTGTTTTGTTTTTTTAGAGAGAGAGTTTTGCAAAATCATCTTAGCACCCTTTAACTTAGAAGACAAAAAACATGTTATATCCTTTACTTTAAATTCACCACTTTTTAAAACAAAGATTTTCAATTAGAATGTATTTCATAATTAACACGTATGAACATTCCTATATACTAGTTAAACCTTTATTATTTGTAATCAAACTTCATTTTTATTTTTGTTAAAACGAATAAATTTTCAAAAATTTAATTCAATAAACCAAAACCATATGTTTACCCCATAGTACTTCTTTAAAAATAAATCAAAAATGCTTAAATTTCTTTTTTGTTTTTAGGATTTTTTATTTTGGAAAGAAAAAATAAAAATAAACCATGAAAAATCAAAAATGATGATGAGTCTCCCCCGCATTTGATTTTGACTGTGTCTCCACAGTCAACCCAAGTGAAAGGAGAAAAATAAAAATGACCTTTATTTATATAAAAATAAACGGTATTTACACGAGATCGGAAAGTATATCATAAAAAAGTAAATAAAATGGTCTTCAAAGACCGATTCATTTGTCTCGACAACTATGCGAGACACAACTTTAGCTTGGAAAACCAAATCGTAAAGATTTCAAAGTTGAACTTTGATTTGGAAAAACGAATGTCGTTTTATTGAATATCGTATGAATTGTTTTATTTACGATGATTTTTAGGGTTAATAAAAAAATGGATTGAAATTCAAGTTTATTTTCACTCGATTGAAAATTAAGCTCATCATCAACAAAATTTTCAAAATTATTGATTTCAAAATTGAAATGGTGATTCAAATCTTCCCCTTCAGAATTTAACAACTCATTTTCAAAAAGTCCAAAGAAATCATGTTCATTGAATTCGTCTTCCTTTATTGAATTATTTCAAAATCCAAAGTTTTTGTATTCAAATTTTCAAAATTGCAAAAAGAAAGATCGGATTTCAAATCAAGTGTCTCACCCTCATAAGAATTGAAATCCAACTCAATTACTGTCTTTTCAACAACTTCATTAAGATCATCATTTTCAGTTTCAAAAGTTGTTGTTTTAAAATCATCGATTTGGGTAAGAGGTGGATTATCACTTGACTCGTCACACATTGGGATTTGATTTTGTTTATCACATTGTTTCATATATGTTTCAATCCACAAATCTATGTGATCATTGTAATTTCGTCAATTTTCTCAACAAAATCTAATTTATAGTTATTAACATCAGGATTTTCACTTTGAAATTGTTGAGAATAAAGATTTTCAATCGTAACGTGGTAAGGATTATTCCCACTGCCAAATTTGTTTGAAAAGTTGTTTCCATTTTCATTTTGAGTTTGAAATTCATCTTGGAGTTCGAAATTGTATTGGCATGGGTTATCATCGAAATCGTTTGAATTTTGAGTTGAATTCAAATTTTGAAACCCTTGAAAACTTTGACTCGAGTTATTGCACAAATACGAATCACATAAATCGTTTATCAATTGATTTTGTTGTGTAGAGATTTCAATCAAAGACAAAATGCTAATTTCAAGATTTGAAGGTTGCTCGTTATTTTGAAAACTTGGTGGTGCAAAATGCGAATCGTTTAAACAATAGTTGTTAAAATATCCATACGAATTTGGAGTGAAATTATATGGATTATATTGATTTTCACAACTAAATTCAAGTGAGCAAGATTTTTTTTTTGTTTTTTTATAAAGGAAAAATATTTACAAATAAAATTTATTTTTCAAAATGGAAAACTGATTTATTTTATTTTTCAATTTTTTTGTTTTTGAAAAGATTTTATAGTTTTTTTTTGGATCTTGATTTTTAATTTTTTTTGGATTTTTGAAATTTCAAAGAAAAAGGATTTTAAAATTTCAGAGGAAAAGGAATATTTACAATTTTTTGTTTTGGATTTTGAATTTTTTAAATATGCATGAATTAATGCAACTAAATGAATGCAAGGATTTAATTGCAAATTATTTATCCTAAGTTAATCCAAAATTGTATAATCACACTTTGTCTTAAATCAACAAAAATATTTCTCAACCAGGTAACGGACAGGATTTATCGGTGCACCACGAATCACCGTAGGAATGCAGCCGAAGGATTAAGTATCTTCAAAGTAACAACCACTATAATATTGACGAATCACCGTAATATTTATAAATGGTTATTACTCCGTCGTAGCCAAATACCAAGAAATTAATTTGTTTAAAGAAGACAACTTGTCAATATACAATTAAGTGTTATCGACGTCTAACCGTTATTATTAACAAAAATCTAAAATGAGATGCAAAGCAGAAATTAAACGTGTATTAATAATGCGACTATGAATAGAATTTTTTTTTTCTTTTTGAATTCTTTTTATAAAATGCAGGGAAAATAAAACAATATATATAGCAAGCAAGCAGTTTATATTTTTTTGGCAAGCAACGCGAAGCAATTATTTTTAGCAAGCAGCTCCTTTCCTTTTCTTCTTTTGCAACCTGAAATTAAAAACAAGATACACACAGTTTTGTTTTTTTTTTAAAGAAAACTAAAATCATTAACCCTCAAGCAAAACTAAAATAGCACATTCAACTCAAGACAAAACAAATGCTTTAAATAAAACACTTAAAACAAACTGAAAAAGAACAAGAAAAACTAAACTAAACACCAAACAAATGAATTCCCCAAATAAACTCGCAATCAAACCACCTCCCACTTTAGTTCTATTTTTCTATTAACCAAACCATCCCACTCCTTCTTCTTTTTTAATTTTTGTAAAGAAAAAAAAAAACTCCTACAACAAAAACCCCCTTTTTTGTTTTAACACTATAACACACAAACCCGACCCAAATATAAACCACCACCCACAAAGATAATTGCAACTCTACTGCTAATTCTCATATAATTTTTCAAATTCCTCAATTAACCAAGAAACATAAGTTCGAGAAATAATAATAATAATAATAATAATAATAATAATAATAATAATAATAATTGCAAACTTCTAAAATCACTGGTTTACGAATGTGTAGAGTGGTTCGAAGGCTGTGTTCGTGGATGTGCTGATTGAAGGAATGATTCGAAGGCAATGGCGATTCCGATTGGGATGTTCGATTGATGGGAGGCACGTTAGGTTTTGGGGAGTTCAATTCAAAGTCGCAAATTGGGGATTCTGATTGCATGTGGAGTTTCGATCTTGGAGATTGCAAAGGTGGTCGATGTTTGAATTGCGAGGTGGTTCGAGAAGAGGATGGTGGTGATGCTTTCAGGTAGAAGAGAGGTTGTAAAGGAGATTGAGATGATCAAGTGATTACCGTAGGAGTGGAAATGAAGTGTTTAAATGTCTCTTCCTTTTTTTTTTTGACAGTTTTGTAGAGGGGAGAAGTAGGCAAATGTTAATGAATGGACAGAGGAGTTTGTATGTGGTGGCGTTTCTGATGTCGAAATGGCTTCAGTTTTGTTCAAGTATTTTTGGTGATATGTGGGTGGATGTGCACTTATGATGGTGCACAGGCAGTTGGATGGTAGTGGGTAGTTTGTGCTGTATAGTGGTTGTAGGAGTTCGCTGTAACGGGGGAGTTGCATGCAGAGGAAGGCAACTTGTGATTTCAAGTGATGATGAGGCCGATTGATAGTGCAGTGTTGTTGCTGATGGTCTGATGTGCAATGGTATGTGGAAGCTGTCAATTTGATGTTGTATTGGTGAGAGAGTTGTTTGGTTTGTAATGGAAGTGAGGAAATGAAGCTACTGTGTGCTTGTGGCAATGGGATGTGTCAACGGTGAAGTGCTTTGAGATGGTTGTAGGCTGTAGTGTGGCAGAGAGGTATTGGGAAGTTTGTTGTATCGGTGCACAGTGCACAGATGTTTGTGTGCACTATATTGCAGTTGTAAAGAGGGGTAAGTGATGGGTCGAAGCAAGTGGGGCAGCAGTTTGAAGTACAGCAGCAAGAGGCAGAGGAGGTGGGTGATATTGTTTGTGGTGAAGGTGGGAAATTGTGATGATGTTGTAGGTAGTAGAGTTTGGCTGCAGTGACGAGGCTGCTGTGGTCTGTTAGAGGAAAGACAGAGATATGTGACTGTGTATTTATGGTCAAGTTTGGTTAAATGTGGATGTTAGGACTGATTGTGGACTGTTATCAGTGGTAGGTTGTCGAAGGATCTGGAGGAATAGCAGTTGAGTTTGTGCAGTAGATGAAAAGTGGAAGTTGGATGTTTATGTTGAATGGTGAATGAGGGTAAATGGTGATGACAGTATAGTGGAGCAGTTTGTGGTGATGCGAGAAGGCAGAAGTGAATTGAAGCAGTCATGGAGCATTAGGTTGAGTTAAAGGTATGGCAGTCTGTATTGGGTTAGGTTGGTGATGAAATGGTGGGAGTTGAGTAAGTGCAGTATGTATTGCGTTTGGTATGGCAGTCTGGGAGGGAACAAGGAGGTTGGTGGCAGGACTTCAGGTTGTTTGAAGTAGTGTGCAACTGGTGAAGGTGGTTGTTAGAAGGCAGCAGAAGGTGGTTGGACTGTGACTGAGTAAGTTGTAATGTTGATGGCAGAGAGGACAGTGCACAGTGTAGTGTAGTTTTTTTAATATAGAAATCGAGAATGTACAGTGATGAAAGTGCCAATGAATCAAAATGTGATTGAAAATCTGTAACAAAATTGAAGATGAATGCAATTTTTTTTTTTTTATGTTGATTGTTTTTGTTTTTTTCGTTTTTTTTAAGAGAATACAAAATGAAATTACAGAATTTTCTGGAAAATGAAACTGCACAGCAAAATGTAATTACAGAGAATGAGATAATGGATGTTAGGGAGAACGAGAGAAATGAGATTACAGAGAATGAAGCGCAAATTGTAAAGCAGCAGATAAAGTGAGATGGACAGAGAAGTGAGAATGTAATGTAAGCTTTTTTTTTTTAAATATACGCAAATGTAAATGAACAGTAAATTAAACAACAAGAGATGCACGCAAAAACAAACGCACAATAACAATTTTTTTTTAAATGCAAACACGCACAAAATAAAAGCACACAAAAACCAAAAGAAAATAATTCGAAAAATAGAAAATAAAAATCAAAACAAATTCTCTAGCAACGGCGCCAAAACCTTGTTTAACGATGGAATTTCTATCGGATTAGAAAACCGTAGAAAAATTTCAAATTAAAATTTACCGTAAGCGCACGGTGTATGATTGTAACACGTATGCGACTACGGGTCGATGCACATGAATTGTTTAGATTTTGAAATTCTATTCAATCAAATTAAATCAAAGTCGAAGGATTATTAACTAAGTAAAAAGAAAGTAAATACAAACTAAAACTAAGAAGAATAAAAATATGAGATAAAGAGCAATTTAGAGGCATATCCTCTTTCATGATCACATAAATCAACAAAATAAATTTATGATCTCATTTTGGTCATTTGTGAGTTTAGTTGATGCATTTATCATAAGCATGGCCTAATTGTGTTATTAATAACACATTTACCGTCAAACTTTAATGCACCCTCTATCCCACTTTTAACTTTAATGGAAATGACATGAAATTAAAAGTAAAATCTACTTTAAGCATGTCTTATTAACTATTGAATTAGAAAGATAAACCATCAAATTTTGATTCTAAATCCACTTCCATTATCATGATCAGATGTAGATGAAGAGGTAATTAGTGATTCATATAACTAAGCATAATCTATCTATTTTGAACAACATAAGCTATCAAACTCAATATTGAACACAAAAATCACAAAAATATCTAAATTTTAATTAAGCACAAAAGAGACATAAATGAAAATTATGTTGCATCTACATGATTCAAGAGAGCTTCACTACCCATAAATTGAAGGGGTTTAGCCTCTCTTTTGTGTTATCATATCAACACTTGTTGTATGCAACATGAAACTAAAAAAGAAGGAAAATGAAGCTAATGGAAAAGAAAACTAATCTAATTGCATAAAAAAAATCTATACTACTAGCACAAAAGGAAATGAACATGTAATTAAAAGGAAACAATAATTAACATTGCATAGAAAGAAAAGAAAATTACATAAAATAAAAATGGCTAAGCAGCCATTAAAAGAGAAAGAGAGTTTTCTTTTATTTATGAGCCTAAACTAAAGAGAAGTGAGGCTAAAGAAGAGACTAAAGAAGAGGAGGGTTACATGAAGATATGAGGTATTTATACGAGTTAGAAACCCTAGTTCACTTTTTTTTGGAAATGCCCAAAATACCCTTGAGATAGTGTGGCCACTAAGTAATCATTAGTATGTCTTAATCCCACTGCATTAGCTTCTAATTGAAAATCAAGGTAAGTGAGTAGGTGGGGTCCTTCATGTTCATGAGTTTGAATTATTTTCATCTTCGTTTTTTTGTTTTCTTTTTGTGCATGCATATCTACATGAAATCACTTGTAATTTTCATCCCATTTTTCTACAAAATAATATAGAAATTCCCAATTAAATTTTCTCAAATTAATATAGGCACAAAAATGATCATTTTGTCCATATATGAAGATGAATATTTGATGTTTTGAAAATAATTTGAATTTTAGTTTAAATAAGTTAAAATACTCGATATGATCATTTATTTAATTTAAATAAATTAAATATGGTGGTAAAAATATGCACATTTACGTACACATCACCTAGCACTTCGTTCTTTTCACAATGCCTACATATAAGTAGATAAAACTACTTTTGATATGTCTCTAACTTTGTTTCTGGCTTTGAAAGTAGTCAAAATGGCAGTGATTTTCTTATGCAATGTTGAATCTACTGTAGCTAGCATATACAAATTTTCTCTGCACCATCTCCATACATGTGAAGTGAATGAACACTCTAAGACAAGCGTGCATTGGTCTCTTCATGATTGTCATGGAAACTGCAATAACTATGAATAGTCATGTCTCTTTTCTGTAGTTTTCCCATCGTTGGTAGTTGTTTGGTTATTGCTTTGTATAAACAAAGGGCCATTTTTGAACAGTTGCATTTGTCCCAAACAATATTGTGTCAATCAACATGCATGTATTTCTTTATGATTTCATTCCAAGCAATTTTGAAAAAATATTGCCCTAATTTTATATGCAACCAATGCCAATAGTCCTCAGTTCTATTATTAAAAAAAAGAGTGTTTCCAATTACTTATTTAAACTGTCTCAAAAAGCTAAGTCCGACTATTTTCCAACCATCGGTTTCAATAATAGAACTAACAAGAAGATATTCACTATTTAATATTTCTAAACTCCATGCACCATATCTGTTAATAAGTCTACCCCATTGCAGCCACGGATCGAACCATATTTTCATTGTTATTTTGTCTACAATTCTTTTTTCCATGCAATGCAATACTTTATTTCTTAAAAGTAGCAAGTGTGTTCATGTACCTAATAGCTGAGTTCTAACTTCCATGTCCCGAAATGAGGCGTTTTTAATGTATTTCTGTTGTATTCGTTTTGCCCACAAACTTTGCCTATCCATCAATTTCCATATAAGTTTTATGCCAATTGAATCATTACTTTTGAGACGACCGCCCTACACCTCCGATGCTCAAATAACGGACTAGTGCGCTAACAGAGCATCCGGTCGATATATGACAATTGTCAAGGGAAAGAAAAAGAAATAAAGATGAGAAATAGAAAATAAGAGAAGAGAATAGAAGAAAACAGAAAGAAATAAACGTCACACAATCACTTATCCTATCGTATATCTCATAGTGCATCAGATAAAATATAATAGTCATAATAGATACAAAATAGATGAGACAGAAATAACTATATAAACCACATAATCAGAGTACATAGGCTCGTATAGTTTTAAAAAATAGTAATAGAGTTTGTACGATAGATAAATAAACTCAACTGATAAATTGTTCTAATAATAGTAAATTAACACCGTCAAAGCTCCATAGTTTCACACAGCGGAATAAACAGTAACAAACTCAGAATACAAGTATAAGAAAGTGTAGCCACGTGCTAGTCCACCTGCACAGCTCCAAGTGCTGATTACATCTACTATTTAATCTACTCATTTGAGTACCCAAGATAATATGAAGCAAAGCATAAAACCTTAATTCAGACAACAGTCTGGTGTGAACGATAAATATTCTCAAAACGCTACGAAAGTCGACATAGTATATAGAATAGAGGGTATGAAGAATAATACCTGACATATCCCGACACCCACAGAGTTAGCACATAACACATGATATATGCTACTCTATGGCAGTCATCATGGTTGTACTATACATCGCAGTACTAATGGAATCAAGATACCGGCATCGGTAATATCTACATCGTGTGACCTCCCTAAGGTGATAAAAAATCAAGCAAACACAACTTCCATTATCCATACTCACATTTACTCACTCAGTGTGTTGGATATGTAGTACTCATATGGCCACCTACATAGAACCAAAGACTACTCAACATCTCGGTTCCTCTATACTCGAATCCATGCTACTCAATAGGCTAGGAACTAGAGTACGCTTCCATAGACAGCCTAGGGTACAATGGGTCTGCACCTCCATAGACAGCCTCAGTGAGCGTCCTCACATTCCCTCCGCTTTACGAGTACACTATGAAACCTATGATCCCTTTGCACATGTCGTCCGTAGCAGATCCTATTTTGGAACTGTCCATATAACTTCCGTCTGAAGTCGCCGTGGTTGGGAACTACCCTAGACAACCATCATAAGTCATAGAGTGTCATCATACGTCCCGTAACCTGCCTCCAACAGTCCTCTCAATCCGAATCATCGCCGCCTACTCCACCTTTCGAAGTATAACTATCCATTATTGAAGCCATCACTTCTCATCATGTAATCATCATCGTCGAATCATTGAGTCATCACGTCACATCTTCACTTCACCGCCAAAACCACTTGTTGAAGAGCTATATCATCAAAATCGAACATCGAATGAACGAACGAATAATTACATTGCGCTCCTCGAAGCTTCTCCATCACCCACGTCTAAATAACCTTCCATAAACATTAGTGGTAGATATCGACCACTCTAGAGTAGTCGATAATGGCTACTTTGGTCGTGTACTTAACCAAAAAGGTTAAATACAAACCAAATGAAAATGTATGTCATCTTCCCTGAAGTCGGAAGCACATGCCCAAGTCCGTCGTCCTTCATCTTTAGATCAATCGGCACGCACCAATACTTCTCCATATATTTATCCCATCTATTTGAGTTTATCATCATTTATGTGCTTAATCGATATGCACGAAACTATATCACATCATTTGAATCCCCATCATGCATGCATTCGATCGGTATACACTAAACTCTATCTAATAGGATTTTCCTATCTCACCTTCGTAGTGCATTTTCAACCAACTAATAAATAAGCAGACATGCAACCAACAAGCATAGAAATGTCTATAATAGCCTACATATATCTATAATAATGCAACACAATCCATCCAAAGCAACCAATGTGAGATTAATATCAAATAGCCTAAATCTATCAAATTCGTCAAAATAGTGCATCAATGAAAAATTAGTGATATTTAATTTAAAACCATTTTAAATACTTTTAAGTTCTTTTATAAAATAAGATATAGATTTATATATTTTAGAAATTACATTTTATAGAAACCATTTCAAAATGTTGTTTTGATACTATTCTAACAATCATAGTATGGTGGGAGACAATATCAGCCACCTCAACCAAATCTAACCAAACCATCATCATGTCAAAGAGCTCTCCATACGAGAGCAATGCAAGAAGCGGCATCCATAACGAACCTCGTATGCAAAAGATATACATAATATAAGATAATGGATTAAACAATTTAATTAACTTAAATAATAATTAACTAAATTAACTCTCCTTAGTCATCTTCTCTAACCCCTACCATGTATCGTTACAAGTCCACGTGTTTATGTAAAACCCATGGCCATAGCTTTCATTCTTCAATTTCTCCTTCCATACTCAATAAAATCGTAAGCCACCTTTGCCTTACCTTCTTGGCAACGCACCATACCTCTGCCTCCCTCTACCAAATCGTGACACCATGCCTAGGCAGCTGACCCCTTTATGTCGACATCACCACCGTGCAACCAGACCTTCCAAAAATCATGCCGTCAGTGCGCCTATCCTCCCTCTATCCAATACCGACCTCCTTATCCTTTATCTCTGACCATAAAATCCATAAAACCAAACTCTATTATGGACGTCGCTACCTTGGCTATCATTGAACATGCCCAATTCATACCAATGATGCCCCCTCCTCTTTAGGAGTCCAACGGTCCATGTCTCATGATTCATCACCGAGTAAATCGATCTATTTTGATTTTTGAATTAAAATGGAGGAGGCAGCCATTCTTTTATTCTGTTCCATGGAAAAGCAACCCTTGATTCGGATAAGGAGAGAAAGTGAGGAATGAGGATTTTATTTAAAATAATATTATATTTCTTTTATTCAACTTTTCACATAAACGACACACGATAAACGACTGTGTGTTTCGAGCTCACACGATCAAACAGTGCATCCGATCGCCATGAAACTCATTTGCGTATATCACATCACTTTTTCGGTCCCCGTTCTATAATTTCATCGTTATCCAAGACAGTGCACCTTGATGAAAATTTCATACTTCTCGAGACCGTTTCGGCCATCGAATCGCCCGATCTCCAAATATGGTGATTCTTATACTTGTTGTAATTCGCAACGTCGATACGAACTCAACGGAAGTAGTCTCGAGTCCATATTCGATCGTATGCGAAAAATCATATTGTTTAGTACTGTTAATTAATTAATAATTCAATATTAAAATTAATTATTTAAATATCTTATCGTTAAAAACGCAGGTTGTTACATTCTTCCCTTCTTAAAAGGATTTCGTCCTCAAAATTCCAAGGATGAAGCGAGACAACCCTACAACCTCATATATGCAACGATATAAGAAAAATCATCACATATCAACTGACAATAAAAATCATGGAAAGCGATCACAACAAAGGGAATAAACTAGGAATTAACTTGAGCTATCTTCCTTATCCCTAAGTACAATCACTATCAAATCTGAAATCAATGTAGCTATATCAAACGTCTAAGTTACACACTTATTTTCAAAGAAATGGACAATGGAAAACAAAAGCGCCAACTTACTAATCGAATGGCAAGTCAACAAATATCACACATTACGGACTCTCTCAACTATCGGCAACATCTAATTTCATATATATTGACTTTTCTTAATTTTGGCTTACATCATGGAAAATTTTGGTAGCACCTTCTTTACGTGGCTAGGTCTGGGAAAAATCGCGATACAATAAAAGTATATACATATACATCTCATATCTGAGGCATCTTATTTCTAAGGCATCTCATTTCCAAAGACAACAAAACATATATAGACAAATGTACTGTTAGGAACTGAGTTGATGATGTTTTGATGACAACAACCTTATATAGTTATTATACTTTACTTTATAAAATATACACTAACATTTCCATATAGATATATATATATATATGTATGTATATAGGAAGTATATGCAGGTACCATCGAAGACTGATCAGTATAAAGACTCAAGCGTCAAGATGAAGATTAGAGATTAAAAATTCAAGACTCTAGAGAATCAAGATTTCAAGATCTCAAGATAAGTGTCTATTATTTTGTTAAAACTTCATAATAGCACTCTCATCTTTCTTCCAATTTTCTTTTGGGATGGAACCCAATTTCTATCGAAAACAGTGGCTTATAAACCCACGACAAGTAGCTTACAAACCCACGACAAGTGGCTTACAAACCCACGAAAATCAAAATCATTTAAACTACTTTGTACAAGTTCTCGAGTCCTATGGAGGAGCTCTGTAGGAAGGTTCTTGCAATTTCAGTTTGAATAGATTTTTCAAAATGTTTTTAAATCTTTTTTCAAAATGTTTTAGCTTTCAAAATCATGTTTTCAAAAATATTTTCAAACTTTGTTTTAGCCTTGAAATATTCCTCTATTCTGATTTTAAAAACTTCTATTTTTAAAACATCAAAACTTATTCTGATTTTAAATATTACTTATATAATTGACGGTCTATATCAATTATATATATATATATATTTAAAATAATGTTTTATATTCATTCTCTATCTCAAAATATTGTTTAAACACTTTACTTTGTTTCAGAGAAGTTTCAACTTGTTTTAAATTCAATTGTCTTTACAAAACAACATCTCTATAACTTTGAACTAAGGGATGTCGACATAAAGGGATACCCCATGTCGACATGGTGACAGTTGGATTCAAAATTCAATTTTCAAAAGAAGTGTCCATTCGTTCGAAAACCTTTCGCCAATGGTTATGACTGTTGTGCATCTATATAAAGGCTTCCAAAACGAATTTTTTTAACAACTACTTTCTTATTTTCTTCACTCTTTCTTCTCCACCATTCCATATCCATAAAACTTCATATTTTCAAGATCGTGCCATCATTCTGCCAAATTCTCAATAGGAAATCATTTAGATACTCTCTCTATTTGATTCTCAATCATTCTACTAAAGATCAAAGTGCTATTCAGAGTTATAAGATTAATTTGTATTCAAAAAGTCCATAGAGTCTATCCATTCAAAAGGATTGTTATTAAGAAGTATTAGGTGATCTTGTGTCCCGTAAATCAAGATATTTTACCCCAGACTCGGAGATAGGAGGGTTTCTCAAGGCCTTAGAAATTGAGGGTTGTAATTTGGATATTGGCTTATAAAAATCTGTACAAGGATATTGCCTTGGTGCAGGACTGGGTGTAGGAGGATTCCGAACCAGTATAAAATCTGGTGTGTTCTTTCCTTTTACTTGATTTACTTTACTATTTGCATTTGTTATATGTTCTGTAATCATTCTGTGTTAGAATTCTGTTTAGATTTGTATTGAAAGTTTTAATTTAGTCATATAGTTCATATATTCTTTAAAACACTATTCACCCCCCATCTAGTGTTATTTTTGCTTTAAGATCCTTAATCTGCATCCCTAACATCTACACTACAAGTGTTACATACCTCTTTTATAGCAAGAACGTTTTATTTAGAGTGAATATAAGCATATAGTTTTTAAAATCAAAATACATAACAAATAAGCACTCTCTCATATATAAGTTGTATTGACACACGAGCATTATTGATGTTGTTTTCTCTATGAAAGACTGATTATTCTTATTATAGATTAGGAATGATTTGGCCATGAGAAGTTTCCATTGACTTTATCTCTGGAGTAGAGAAGTGGGCTGGATCAACGACCACTAACCCCGACTTATAGAATACGTTTGCTAAGATGGTGTGAAAAATTATCTGAAATGCCCAAATTGCTCCAAATGATTATGGTGCTCACGTTCGAATGCCTAGATTTGACTTGACCAAGCAATATAAAGACTATGTTAATCTAGAAGGTAGACTGTTCCTCGCAACGGAGTCATCCATTGAGGTGCAAGATGGGATGGTATTTGAGAAAGGATCTTCGATGGCGTGGAGTTAGATGATGCAAAGAGGTAAAAATTGACCTCCAAATAACTCCAACAAAAACAATGAACTAGTAGAGTGCCATTATAGTTGCAATTTCTGAAGTTCATTTTTACTTGGGATCAGTTCATAGTTCACATCAAAAAGAAATTTATCTGGACTTTTCAAAACTCAATGTTGTTTAGGAAGTTCATCGACTTAAAGTAAGGCGATATGTCTATGTCAGGGTATATGGCTGAATTTGATGTTCTATCGAAGTACGGTTTATCTCTTATTGATACTCTACACGAAAAGAATAAAGAATTTATCATTGGATCGAGCGATAAGCTTGGGAAGCGATTGATTGGTCATTTAATGAGAGCCTTGACAAGTTGATCGAAAAGGCTTTAAGATGTGAGAGCCTGTATCTAGTGTAGGAGTACTATCCTAAACCAGTTAAGTTGTGGACATATAATGAAAGCACATGCATTGAATTTTGTCCAATTTCATCAAGTGCTCCATCGACGAAAAAGAAGGGAAATGGCATTACCATATTGAGCTATTATTTCCACTTATGGTGTTTCCATACGTGTTTTATTTGACGTCGAGGTTTTACATTCCTTCGTATTTGGTGATTTATAGATAGATTGGGATTGAGACGCAAAATAGTTGACTAACCTATAAATTATGATGAACCTTGTTGGGGGCTTAGCCAGACTATACATGTGTAACATCCCATATTTTGTTACCGAAAATTTATACTATGGATAACTGCAGCATCCATAGTGCTTAGTTTTGGACCTCAAAATAGTGGAGTGTTGCAACATGGTTAGTCAAGACTTTACCTTATCGAGTCATGGACGCTTGTCTGTTTGTTTGTTATTTATTTGTTTTGGGTTTAATTGGGTGCAGTATTAGAGTCTAGGAATTAACTGGCTAAAGAGGTACAAAATAGTGGTGGATTGCGAGAGGCCGTTCGTGATGATAGAGACCGACGATGAGGTGAAGGTATGTATGGCTTCCCATATGATGATAAGATGGTTAGCTTTCTATTTTGCTCAATATCCCACATGATGATTATTCATCTGTGCTTGGAGCTAGAGAGTGTATGGGCACATTCTATGAGGTGACTTTGTATTTCCACATATTGTAATTGAGTTCCATATCGATCTGGTTAGACGTGCTTGACCAATAGTGAGGTCTTTAAGGCATATGATGCCTAAAGAGCAGAGGAGACTAAAAGTGTGAGAGAATGACCTATTGATTTGAATGTTCATTCGTAAGAGCATATTTGAGTGTGATGCACCTATTGTGTTCGCCACTAGGGCAGATGGCTCTTTGAGGTTGTATATTGGTTACCGTGAACTGAATGAGATAACGAACAAGTATCCACTTCCACTTATTGATAGCTTGTTCAATTGGCCCTATTGCTCTCAGTGGGACTTTGCAAAGGAGTTTCATCAACAGAGAGTAGTTAGCGAGAGTGTGTGGATTACAACATTTCGTATGCTACTTCGGTTTTTGATTGGTTGGTTGTGCCATTTGGGCTAAATAATGCATCGGCATGCTTTGTTGATTTCTTTAATCGTGTTTCGAGAGTTCACTTGAGTGAGTTTTTGGTTGTACTCGATGATACTTTCGTCAACCCATAGATGAAGGAAGAGAATAAGACGCGATTGATGATTATGTTAGAGGTGTTGAAAAAACGACTGATGATGAGAAGTTCCCTTAAATTGGCGATAGGTTATATATTCTTTACCATAGACTTCTCAAAGGTAGCGATACGTTAACAGACTTAACGAGAAGAATCAGACTTTCCATTTGTTTAAGATATCAATTTAGCTTGCTGCAATGTTGGGGATTTCATGGATTTTGACATGATGATTATTACATAGCTTAAAATTTCATCTATTATTTGCCATGTTGTTTTGAATTTGCTGTCGAAAATCCTAGCATTTCGTTCTTTCCACAATGCCTACATACAAGTAGATAAAACTACTTTTGATATGTCTCTAACTTTGTTTTTGGTTTTGAAAGTAGTCAAAATGGCAGTGATTTCCTTATGCAATGTTAAATCTACTGTAGCTGGCATATTCAAATTTTCTCTACACCATCTCCATACATGTGAAGTATAATGACCCACCTTTTTGGAAGGTTTAAATCGACAATAAACCACACATGTCTAGTTCAAATCATTCAAAAGAGAGGATTGTTAAGGGGGTAAATAAGAAAATAAAAGAAAAAAACACAGAATCTCACTGCAGAATGACAAAATATAATATCAAATAAACAGTTCATGAAGCTGTTTTACAAATAACATTTGATTTCACTTTTATAATTCTAATCAGAGTTATACATACATCATAAATAAACAAATATTGTAGCAGACCACATGATGAGGTGGAATAATTATAATAAATAGTAATAATATACTGAATCTTCATCTTCGTCCTCCAGAAAAAAATGGTATTTAATACACTGAAAAGCTCAAACTGACCCGAGCATAATGAAAAGACAAAACACTTGAGTCGGAACTAAAAGATCTTATGTAAGTCAAATCAAAATAAATAAAATAGAAATATTAGTGCAATGGTTTCATAGATGTTAAAGGGTTTTCATCTACTATCAATTGTACAACATAGATGCTAGAAATTTATATCAAAATATTATAATTAGCTTTAAAATAAAGCACCATAAATCCAAAAAATTTGTTAGACTCATTATTTTTAAAATAAGTATAAATTCAAGATTATTAAACTGAAATTGATAGTATACTCAAATCTTACATTAAATTTCTAAATCAAAATATAAAATTTCATATCTTCATAATTAATTTTAAACACTTTCTTACAAGGATATTCAAATCATGGAAAAGCATTTATTATGATTTAATACAAAATTCAAACAATAAATAAACCAATAAATTTATTATTAGTACTTTGAAATCAAGTAAATATTCCAAACTATACTTCTAAAAATAGAGATTCAATTTTTTTTATTTAAGTGTATTACTATAAATAACTAAACTTCGCAAATCAATTTTTTTTCATTTATATAATATCTTTAAATTATACATTCAAAGAACTTATATAAATTTTACTTGAAATATTCGTTTGAAAGCTTTATTTTCAAATCAATCATCTTTAATACTTTTCAAAAATTCATTTGTAAATTTCTTGCTTCATTTATAAATACCATTTAAATATTTAAATAACACCCTTATAAATATATATATATTATTTGAAAATAATTATTTACATCATTACTTATATTTACAAAGAAGCTATTGAAGACATTAAATCCATTATTTATAAATTTTTAAACTTTTATCTCAAAATACTTTTCAAACACTACTAATAAATCAATAATCATTTATTTAAATATGTTTTATTTAATTAATAACTTCTAAAATATTTACAACACTAATAATTTACTATTAAACCATGTTGTATATCAATAAACAACATTTTAAACATTTTAAATTATTTAGAAAGGAAAAAAATGATCAAAATATCCTTTATATAATACTTATCAAAATACTTTTATACCTCGATGTCTTTACTAGTTTATCCTCGTTCTTGCAGACTCTGGCCATGCGCTAATCAGGTGCAAGGCTAGAATTCTCCAAGTACTTAGTAGACCTATTTCAACACCCAGTGAAAAATACTTAAAAATAGGTATGAGAAGTGCCGCTCAAAATCCAATGTCAAATGATGACAATACGATAGCGGTGGCCCATTAATGATCCAGTATTTACACAATGGACACAAAACTTTCCAAAAGATCCTTCTACCTTCTGGATTCCAAAAAAATATCATAACCAGTTGGTAAACAAGGGACCATCGACCCCTGCTGCAGTGGTACGCTGCTGATTCAATGATTTACGCAATGGATGCACTTCCATCCCGGAGGATCCATAAACAACAGATCCCAGGATAGAAAGCACCTCTATTGAGTAAACTAAAGAGCCATCTACCCTGGAAAAAAAATTGAGGAACTCATGAGTTTAAGTCCAGACGACCATAGTAGTTCGAATCCATTTCTAAATTCACCCAAGTCCATTAGGATTTATCGGTCGTATCCATTCCTGGATTCCCCAAGTCCATCTAGGTCGAAGCATATCATACTATACTTCTTTACGGAGGGTATTTCCTCACACCTCTTACTTCAAAATATAACATACTATATATAGTACCCTTTCAAAATCATAGCTTCAAATATCGCACTTATATAAATTCCATTATATATAAGATTCCATTTTCAAACAAAATACTTTCCAAATCAATAATCTCAAATATATCAAATCATTCTTATATACATCCGTTATATAAAAGAGTTCCCTTCAGATCGAATACCTTCCAAAATTAACAGTTTCAAAATCACTTGTACTTATATAAAGTCCATCTTATACAAGAATCAAAATTTTCAAAAATCATTTTCGCCGTATGGAAAGTCATATGAGATTCAATCTTTGCTTTATAAAAGGTTTTGAACTTTTGAATAGTTTTGTATGTAAAATTGTTTGTGAAATACTTTTGTATATAATATGGTTGTGTAAAATAGTTTGTAAATAAGATAGTTTGAAAAATAGTTTTGTAAATAAAATTGTTTATAAAATAGTTTGTAAATAAAATAGTTTATAAAAATAGTTTTGTAAATAAGATAGAATAAGATAGTTGTATAAGAAAATAAAAGAATTGTATAAGAAAAATAAAAGAAAATAGTTTGTATAAGAAAAATAAAAGAAAATACAACTTTCAATTTCAGCGCCAAAGCATATCAATAATATTAGAAAATAAGATGTACATATGTCATCATTTCGCAAAATCACATTCGATTGCTCGCCCGATCGCACAAGTTCGTTTTTTTGAACTAGTATTGTCCATTCAACTTCCCTAGTGCGGATCTCGATATGGTTTCTTGACTAGAAACCATCATTCTCCTTGCATAGCCATATACCATGATAGAGAATTTTAGAATCAAACCAAAATCCATATCAAATATTCTCCATCAACAGTCAAATGAAAAATTCTAAAACGAAGTGGTGTAATTCATATAGAACTTGTGTACTTAAGTCCGAATCAAATTAATTATGCGAATTAAATAATATACGCACAACTTACATATGTTTTCCAATTTGATTCATCATAATTATATTTTAATTTAAATTCATTTTTAATCTCATTGATTAACACAAATATCACTTTGTACTTTAATATTTGTTTCACAGAATTTCTCCATTTAATATAAAACATTAATATATTCATTCTCATAATATAACTTATATTTCTCTTTAATTTAAATTACATTAATTTCACATGTAATATTTCTCATTTAATACTACATTTATTTGCAAATCATTTCAGAAAGAATTTTCTTTATTTCATATCCAATTTATAAAAGCTTAATTCCTTTTTATAAGACATTGTTCTTGTTTAAAGTTATCACAACTTTATTTATAACCATTTATTGCACATCCACTTACTTCATAACAATTTATAAGTCATGGCTTTATTATATTCATTTCATTTTTAGCTCACCTTTTCCTTTCAATTTATTTATGACACATTTCATAAATGTTAATTAACTTTATAAACATATTTTTCTTCAATTTAATTTATTTACAAAATTTCCTTAATCACAGTTTCAATTTAAACATCCCAAGGCTTGAAGTTCACACTTGTATATTATTACATTACATGCCAATAATGTATATAATAATTCTACTCAACTATAACAAATTAAACCTTGTTTCATTGGCTTTCAAATTAAGGTCATCAAATTCACTGCATAATTCAACACAATTATTAAGTTCCAACTCATATATTAATTCAGAAGTTTTGGCTATCTAAGCATCTAAATATTCCATTTTACTTCAATAGTTGAAACTACCAATCAACAGACAATAAGTTTCACAACAAAACATTTCAATTACATGAACAAATATCCAAATTATTCATTTTATTCTCTTTAATACTCTATTATTAAACTAGTGTTTAGTCTATTAATTCAATCAACAATAATTAGCCAATGTTCATAATTTGATTGACTACAACAAGTCAACAATGATAATAAATAGATATTACCATTTCATAAAACAAACACATTACAAATAACTATATTAGTTTAGAAATTTATTCTTTTATATATAACACATAATATTAGGAAAAATAATTTCATTTCAAAACTTATATAAAACATTTTATAACACTAACAAATACGCGCTCACGTATATACACTCAGACAACTCATTCTAGGGTATTCCTACCCTATCTCTAATGAGTTGACCCCAACAGGCCAAGGTATGTCTAAACCTGGCTCTGATACCAACTGTAACGACCCACCTTTTTAGACGGTTTTAATCGACAATAAACCACACGTGTCTAATTCAATCATTCAAAAGGAAGGATTGCTAATGGGGTAAATAAGAAAAGAAGGAAAAAATAAAACACAGAATCTCGCAGCGGAGTGACAAAATATAATAATCAAATAAACAGTTCATGAAGCTGTTTTACAAATAACATTTGGTTTCACTTTTACAATTCTAATCAGAGTTATACATACATCAGAAATAAACAAATATTGCAGCAGAACACATGATGAGTTGGAATAATTATAATAAATAGTAATAATATATCGAATCTTCATCTTCGTCCTCTAGAAAAAAATGGTCTTCAATACACTAAAAAGCTCAGACTGACCCAAGCGTAATGAAAAGACAAAGCATTCGAGTCAAAACTAAAAGATCTTATGTAAGTCAAATCAAAATAAATAAAATAGAAATATTAGTGCAATGGTTTCATTGATGTTACCCGATTTTCATCTACTATCAAGTGTACAACATGAACACAATTATTTAAAGGTTTCAAATAATTCGAAATATCAATCCCAGTCATTTAACTAAAACAAATACGAAGTTAAACTTAAACCTTTATATAGTTTAATTCAAATCCATAATCCAAATTCAAGCATTCAAATGGATATATACGTCATCAACCAGTATCATAATTTAAATTTTTTTAAATCAATGAAACCCGCTTGTGTCTATCATTTCAACCCACAATGATTTTCCTCTAATCTATAAGATCATTTGGGTATGTATCATTTCAACCTATAGTGAACTTGTAGCATTATAACGACAAAAAAATACAACATCCATTCATCCAATATCAAAAATCAAATATCCATCACAATAATCATCCAAACCAATCAACAAATATCAATATAGAACTGATAATCAATAACAGGTACTTAACTGACAATTTATATTCAGTAATAAATTAAATAATGATTTAATTCAAATAAATTCAAATTAACTGAGATGAACATTTAAAATGTACCAAACAACCATAAATAATTTTCTATCACATAATAAATTTAATTTAACAAACATAATTTTTTTTAGAAATTGTGAGTGGGTCAAAACACTCAACTTTGAATTTAAATTGAATTTAAATCCAATTTAACCCCAAAACTAAAATAGACTCAGAATTCGTCCAATTGATATATAATTCGATGGGGCTTGAGGAGTTTTAATTTTTGATTTGGTTTTGAAATTGAATTTGTAGGTTTGGGAATTTGAGTTTGTTTCTACCATTGGAAAGGAGAAGCACAAACAATTGTACGTACTGAAATGAGGAATGAGAAACAATTAGGTTTTATAATGAGGTATTAATAGGCATAGCTGGAAATAGAACGAATGGACCAGATTGATTTGGAAGTTGGACGATAAACGACGAAAATGCCCGTTTTGTTTCCGAAACGGAAATGGGTCATCCCATATGTCAAAATAGATGTTTACGACATTTTTGAACTCAATGGAATAGGTTTTAAGTCTAAATTCCATCGTATGAAGAAATTATGGTAAAATCAGCTTATTTCAAATTGATTCAATTGAATTTAGTTAAATTGATTTCTAGGCGTTTCGAGCTCATACGATCAAACGACAAGTTCGATCACTACGAAACTTGAAATCATGCAATAATTCACTGTTACGGATCCGATGAAACTGATTTCATCGAAATCCGATACAGCTACCAAAATGGCCATTTTCACATTAATTGAATAAATTAATATTAAACTAATTAAAGCACATTTTTATTTCAACATTTATTAACTAAAAAATTCCATCATTTTTGATTTCTTAGACAACTGTAATGATTCAAAACAAGTTTGTACAACAATTTAGTGTTAATTATTTCAAAAATCACCGTGTTCAATTTCAACTGCCATTAATCCTATTAATTATAATTTAATTCTAATAGATTTATTTAATGTGATTTTCATTCTTTTATATTCAACCAAATATAAATCTAATAACATTGTTAACATTTGTTTCGCATTTCATTACATTAATATATTCCAATTCCCATCTTTTAGTTTGTATTAACTATTATATTTCCATTAACGTAATATTTAATTTCATTTAATTACAATAAATCCATTTATTATAGCTTAAATTCAGTTAAACTGACCATCCTTGATTTCAATTCTTTTTATTCGCTCGATTATCATATTATGAATATAATTTACGTTGGTTACATCTTACTGAATTAACGTTCTTTATTTATCAATTTAATCTACATTAGCTGCACTAATTATGTCAATTAACTGCAATTGATTTCAAATTAAATTTTAACAGGTTAAATAAATGGTTAATATATGTAATTGTTACCAATAACCTTTAACCATACTTGTAAGGGTTTATTATTTACAATCAAGTATTTTAATTACTTATATAGTATTGATTTTATCAATCACCATTTATTGTTAACTAATTCCATATTTACATTTGTTTTCTTATATTCAATTCATAACCAAGTATAACGCTTAATCATTTCAATTAATTGATTATTCATTATAATTGTTAATGAGTGACTTAAAATAACATTGTTACATTTAATTCTAATTATCATTTCATGACTAAATCGAACCACTTGTCAAAGAGGCGTATCATCAAAACCACTTGTCAGAGAGCCATATCATCAAAATTGAACATCAAACGAACGAATCATCGCATTGTGCTCCTCGAAGCCTCTCCATCACCTACGTCTAAATTGGCCAATCTTCCATCAACATTAGTGGTAGATATCGACCACTCTAGAGTAGTCGATGATGGCCACATTGGTCTTGTACTTATACAAAAAGGTTAAATACAAACCAAATGAAAACATCTGCCATCTTCTCTGAAGTTCGAAGCACATGCCCAAGTCCGTCGTCCTTCATCTTTAAATCAGCCAGCATGCACCAATACTCCTCCACATATTTATCCCATCCATTTGAGTTTATCATCACTTATGTGCTTAATCAATGTGCATGAAACTCTATCACATCATTTGAGTCTCCATCTTGTATGCGTTCGATCAATATACACTAAACTCTATCTAATATGATTTTCCTATGTCGCCTTCGAACTGCATTTTCAGCCAACTAATAAATAAGCAGACATGCAACCAACAAGCATAGAAATGTCTATAATAGCCTACATATATCTATAATAATGCAACAGAATCCATCCAAAGCAACCAATATAGGATTAATATCAACATAGCCTAAATCTATCAAATTCGTCAAAATAGTGCATCAATGGAAAATTTGTGATATTTAATTTAAAACCATTTTAAACACTTTTAAGTTCTTTTATAAAATAAGACATAGGTTTATATAGTTTAGAAATTACATTTTAAAGTTAAAAATCAATTTCAAAATGTTGTATTGATAGTATTCTAAAAATCATAGTATAGTGAGAGACAATATCACCCACCTCAACCAAATCTAACCAAACCATCATCATGTCAAAGAGTTCTCCATCACAAGAGCAATGCAAGAAACGACATCCATAACGAACCTCGTATGCAAAAGATACACATAATATAAGATAATGGATTATTTAAATAATTTAATTAACTTAAACAATAATTAACTAAATTAACTCTCCTTAATCATCTTCTACAAACCCTAATCATGCACCTTTGCAAGTCCCCGTGTTTAGGTGAAACCTATGGGTGCAATTTTCATTCTTCAATTTCTCCTTCCATACTCAATAAAATCGCATGCCGCCTTCGCCTAATTATCCGTCTACTAACCCTCATGGCAAAGTAGCAAAGCATCGTACCTCCGCCTCCCTCTACCAAATCGCGACACCACCCACAGGCAACCGACCTCTTTATGTCGCGATCACCATTGTGCAACCAGACCTCCCAAAAATTATGCCGTTAGTGCGCCTATCCTCCCTCTATCCAATACTGACCTCCTTACCCTTTATCTCTGACCACAACGTCCGTAAAACTAATCTCTAATATGGACGCCACTATCTCGGCCATCACAGGACATGCCCAAATTCATACCAATGATGCCCCTCTTCTTTGGGAGCCTAACCATCCACGTCTCATGATTCATCGTCAAGTAAATCGATCGATTTTGATTTTTAAATTAAAATTGAGGAGGTAGCCATTCTTTTATTATGTTCAATGGAACTTGATTTGGATAAGGAGAGAAAGCGAAGAAGAGGATTTTATTTAAAATAATATTATATTTCTTTAAGTCGACTTCTCGAATAAACAACCGTATGTTTCGAGCTCGCACGATCAAACAGTGCATCCGATTGCCATGAAACTCGTTTGCGTATATCACCTCATATTTTCGGTCCCGATTGAATAATTTCATTGCTATCCAGGACAGTGCTCCATGATGAAAATTTTGCGCTTTTCAATACCGTTTCGGCTATTGAATCTTCCAATCTCCAAATATAGCGATCCTTATACTTGTTTTAATTTGCAACGTCGATACGGACGCAATTGAAGTAGTCTCAAGTCCGATCCGATTGTATGTGAAAAATCATATTATTTAGTACTATCAATTAATTAATAATTCAATATTTAAATTAATTATTTAAATATCTTATCGTTAATACGGGTCGTTACATTCTCCCCTTCTTAAAAGGATTTCGTCCTCAAAATTCCAAGGATGAAGCAACACAAGCTGACACCCTCATATAAGCAACGATATAAGAAAAACCATCACTTTCCAATTGTCAATAATAATCATGGATAGCAATCATAACAAAGGGAATAAACTAGGAATTAGGTTGAGCTATCTTCCTTATCCCAAAGTACAATCATTATCAAATTCAAAATCAATGTGGCTATACCAAATGTCTAAGTTACACACTTATTTTCAAAGAAACGGACAATGGAAACAAAAGCGCTAACTTACTAATCGAAAGGCAAGTCAACTAATATCATACATTATCGACTCTCTCAACTATCGGCAACATCTAATATCATATACATTGACTTTTCTTGATTTTGGCTTACATCATGGAAAATTTCGGTAGCACCTTCTTTGTGTGGCTAGGTCTAGGAAACTCACGATGCAATAAAGGTATATGTATATATATACATCTCATATCCGAAGCATCTCATTTCTAAGGCATCTCATTTTCGAAGACAACCAAACATATATAGACAAATATGCACTACAAGTGTTACATGCCTCTTTTATAGAAAGCACATTTTATTTAGATGTAAATATAAGCATAGAGTTTTTAAAATCAAAATACATAACAAATAAGCACTCTCTTATATATATAAGTTGTATTGACACACGAGCACTATTGATGTTATTTTTCTATGAGAGACTGATTATTCTTATTATAGTTTAGGAATGATTTGGTTATGAGAAATGTTGCCATTAACTTCAACTATGGAGTAGAGAAGTGGGTTGGATCAAAGACCACTAACACTGACTTATAGAATACGTTCGCTAAGATGGTGTGAAAAATTATCTGAAATGCCCAAATTGCTCCAAATGATTATGGTGCTCAAGTACGAATTCCTAGACTATACTTGGCCAAGCTATATAAAGACTACGTTAGTCTAGGAGGTAGACCGTTCCTCGTAACGGACTCAGCCATTAAGGTGCAAGATGGAATGGTATTTGAGAAAGGATCTTCAATGACTTGGAATTAGATGATGCAATGAGGTAAAAGTTGACCTCTAAATAACTCCAGCAAAAAACAATGAACTAGTGGAGTACCATTACAGTTGCAATTCCTCATCAGTTTTACTTGGGATCAGTTCATAGTTCTCGTCAAAATGAAATTTATCTAGACTTTTCAAAACTCGATGTTGTTTAGGAAGTTCATCGACTTGAGGTAAGGCGATATGTCTGTGTCTGAGCATATGGCTGAATTTGATGTTCTATCGAAGTATGGTTTATCTCTTATTGATACTCCATATGAAAAGAATGAAGAATTTATCATTGAGTTGAGCGATAATCTTGGGAAGCGATTGATTGGTCATTTAATGAGAGCTTCGACAAGTTGATCGATAAGGCTTTATGATGTGAGAGCATGTACCTAGTGTGGGAGTACTGTCCTAAACCAGTTAAGTGTGGACAGATAATGGAAGCATATGCATTGAATGCTGTACCGATTTCGTCGAGTGCTCCATCGATGAAAAAAAGGGGAAATGGTATTACCATATTGACATATGCTTTCCACTTATGGTGTTTCCATACGTGTTTTATTTAACGTCGAGGTTTTGCATTCCTTCGTATTTGGTGATTTATAGATAGATTGGGATTGAGACGCGAAATAGTTGACTAACCTATAAATTATGATGAACCTTGATGAGGGCTTAGCCAGACTATACATGTGTAACATCCCATATTTTATTACCGAAAATTAATACTATGGATGTTTGCAGCATCCGTAGAGCTTAGTTTTGGGCCTCAAAATAGGGGAGTGTTGCAACATGGTTATTCAAGACTTTGCCTTATCGAGTCATGGATGTTTGTCTATTTGTTTGTTATTTATTTGTTTTGGGTTTAATTGGGTTCAGTATTATAGTCTAGGAATTAACTGGCTAAAGAGGTGCGAAATAGTGGTGGATTGCAAGAGGTCGTTCATGATGATATAGATTGACGATGAGGTGAAGGTATGTGTGGCTTCCCATATGATGATAAGATGGTTAGCATTCTATTTTGCTCGATATCCCACACGATGATTTGTCATCTGTGCCTGTAGCTAGACAGTTTATATGCACATTCAATGAGGTGACTTTGGATTTCCACCATATGGTAATTGTGTTCCATATTGATATGGTTAGATGTGCTTGACTAGTAGTTAGGTCTTTAAGGCATATGATGCCCAAAGGGCAGAGGAGACTAAAAGTGTGAGCGAATGACCTATTGATTTGAATGTTTGACTCTTAATTGGAGTTGGTAGCGACGGTGTTTGCTTTTAGCAAAAGAAATACAAGTTTAGAAGAGATATTCCTAAAGTGAACACTGCTTTAGTTTATAGCTAGCTATGACTTCAGAACTCAATATGAGCTAGTGCCAAAGATGATGGCCAGTTTGACTATCAATCCAATTTTGATAGAGCGGATAGGTACTAGTCAGAAGCATGAAGCTAGATTATCAAAGATCATGACTAAATTAGAGGAATAAACAGTGTATGTAGAGGCGATGTAGTACAGACCAGACCGAGAATGTTGGTTCCGTAGAGATAAGAGATTGTTTGTTCTCGAGTAGTGGGAATAGATATCTATATGCTGCATCGATGGATTGCCAAGGACTGAGGGTGGTATGATAACATTCCAGCTACAGTCGATTGATTGACGAAGATTGCTAGATTTGTATTCCACGTGTCCGGTGGAATGACATCTTAATAAGTCGAGTTATAAGTGGAATGGATAGTTTGATTCTACATTATGCCAAGTGCATTGTAAGGGTCTAAAACCAGTTGTTCACTATTGGGTTTTGGGAGAACTTATAAGAGGCGTTTGGAAATTTAACACCAAATTGATTAGATGATATCAAGATTGAACCAGGGACTTTGAACCTTGTAAGCCTATTCAAACCGGTAGACGTGATACGAAACAGGTTAGGAGGAAGGCAATGAAGTAGTAAAGGCTTAGTTGAGCGAAAGCTAAGGCAATTAAACATGAGAGACCGATGAGAGCATGAGGACCATTTGTTCGAAGCTCTTCATAAGGGGAGATTCCTATTTTCACTAGCTTTCATATCGAATATTATGGTTGATGTATTATACTAGATAGTTTAGTATCCTACATGTTAGGATAGAAATGGATGTTATTTTTGATGTTTGATCTTATATGTGCCTACTGATGTTTGGTTTTGGTATTTGATACAATCATTTATGCTTATGTAGTTGTTAGGCATGCGAGATAGCTATGGTTTGATATAGCACATTTATTTGAGACAATTGCATATATACGATTTATTATGCTTATTTACATTATGGAGTTACTATTATGGTTAATACTCTTTGTTGAGTACTTGCTCAAATACATGGAAGAAAGTGTTGGCCATTTGGATACTCTAATACCAAATGAGACGGTCGCCCTACACTCTCGATGCTCATATAATCGAATAGTGCACTGCCCGAGCATTCAGCCGACGTAGGACAATTGTCTAGGGAAAGAAAATGAAAGAAAGATGCGGAATAGAAAAGAAGAGAATAGAAAAAAAAGAGGAACAAATAAAACATCATGCAATCACATATCCTATCACATATCTCACAGCGCATCAGACAAATATAATAGTCATCACAGATATAAAACAGACGAGACATCAATAACTATATAAACCACATAATCAGAGTACACAAGCTCATACGGTTATACAAAACAATAGTAAGGTTTATACAACTAATAAATAAACTCAACTAATAAACTATCTCTAATAATAGTAAATCAACACCGTCAATGCTCCAAGTGTCACACAACGGAATAGACAATAATAAACTCAAAATATAAGTATGAGAAAGCATGCCCTCCTGTTAGTACATATGCACAGTTCCAAGTTTTGTTTACACCTTCAATCTAGTTTACTCATTTAAGAGTATCCGAGATAATAAGAAGCGAAGAATAAAACATCGAGTCAGACAATAGTTTGGCGCGAGCGCTAAATAATCTCAAAACACTATAAAAGCTTATATAGTACATGGAACAGAGGGTATGGATAATCATACCTGATCTGCTCCTACATCTATAGAGTTAGCACATAACACAGGGTATATGCTACTCTATGATAGTCATCATGGGTGTGCTATACATCAAAGTACTAAGGGCGTCTATATATTGGCATCGGTGCTATCCACATCATGTGACATCCCTAAAATGATAAATAATCAACAAAACATAGCATCCTTCATTCATCCTCATATTCACTCACTCAGTCCGTTGAATATATGGTACTCGTATGGCCAACTACATAAGGCCAAAGACTACTCAATGTCTTGATTCCTTTGTACTCGAATCTATGCCACATAGTAGGCTGGGAACTAGACTCCACCTCCATAGACAACCCATGGTACAATGGATCTGCACCTCCATAGACAGCCCAAGTGAACGTCCTCATGCACCCTTCGCTTTACGAGTGCACTATGAAACCTATGAGTATCATAGACCCCTTTGCATACGTCGCCATAGCAGACCCCATTTCGAAACTATCCATACAACTTTCACCTGAAGTCGTCGCAGTTGGGAACTACTCTAGACAACCATCATAAGTCACAAAGTATCATCATGCGTCCCATAACTCACCTCTAACCCTCCCTTCATTCCGACTCGTCGTCTCCTACTCCACCTCTTGAAGTATAGATATCCATCATCAAAGCCATTACTTCCCATCATGGTATCATCACTGTCGAATCATGGAGTCATCACATCAAAGCGTCACATCTTCACTTCACCGCCAAAAATATTCATTAAAGAGCCATATCATCAAAATCGAACATCGAACGAACGAACCATCACATCATGCTCCTTGAAGCCTCTTCATCGTCCATGTCAAAATTGGACAAATCAACCATCATCAATAGTGGTAGTTATCGACCAGTCCAGAGTAGTTGATAACGGCTACTTTGGTCCTATCCTTAACCCAAAGTGGTTAAATACAAACCAAATGAAAATGTCTGGCATCTTCTCCGAAGTTCGAAGCACATACCCAAGTCCATCATTCTTCATCTTCAAATCAGTCGGCACGCACCAATACTCCTCTACATATTTATCTCATCCAATCGAGTTTATCATCATTTGTGCACTCAATAGATATGCATAAAACTCTATCACATCATTTGAGTTCCCATAATGTGCGCATTCGATTAATATACACTAAACTCTATCAAATGTGATTTTCCTATAACGCCTTCGAACAACATTTTCGACCAACTAGTGAGCTAGTAGATATGCAACCAATAAGCATAGAAATTTCTATAATAGTCTATATATATCTATGATAACACAACACAATCCACCTAAAGCAACCAATATGGGATTAATATCAATATAGCCTAGATTTATCAATTTCGTCAAAATATTGCGTCAGTGAGAAAAATGTGATATTTAATTTAACATCATTTAAAACAATTTTAAGTTCTTTTATAAAATAAGATATATGTTTAAATGCTTTAGAAATAACATTTCAAAGTTAGAAATCATTTCAAAGTGTCATTTTAATACTATTCTAATAATCATAGTATGGTGAGAGACAATATCACTCACCCCAACCAAATCCGATCAAGCCATCACTAAGTTATAGAGCTCTCCATCATAAGCGCAATGCAAGAAACTGCTTCCTAAATGGACCAAGTATGCAAAAGATACGCATAATATAAGATAACAGAAAATTTAAACAAATTAATTAACATAAACAATAATTAACTAAATCAAGTACCTCCTTAATCATCTTCTCCAACCCCTAACCATGCACCCATAAGTGTCCCTGTGTACATGAAACCCATGACTGCAACTTGCATTCTTTAGTCTCTCCTTCCATACTCAATAAAATCGCAAGCCGCCTTTGCGTAATCGTCTATCTACTCACCCTCATCGCGACGCACCAAAGCACTGTACCTCTACCTCCACCTATCAAATAGCAACATCACGCCCAGTCAGCCGACCCTATCATGTTGCGATCACCACAGTGCTACCAGACCTCCCAAAAATCACACCGCCGGTGTGCCTATCCTCCCTCTCTCCAATGTCGACCTCCTTATCTCTTATCTCCGACCACAACGTCTGTAAACCCAAACCCTAGTTTGGAGCTCACTACCTCGGCCATCACCGAACATGCCCAAATTCATATCAATAATTCCCCTCCTCTCCAGTTGTCCAATGATCCACGTCTCATAATTTATCATCGAGTAAATCGATCGATTTTGATTTTTGAATTAAAATGGAGGACACGGCCATTCTTTTATTCTGTTCAATGGAATAATAAACCCATGATTTGGATAATGAGAGGAAGTGAGGAATGAGGGTTTTATTTAAAATAAAATTATATTTCTTTTATTCGATTTCTCGAATAAATGGATGTGCATCTCGAGCTCACATGATCAAACGATGCATCCGATCACCATGGAATTCATTTGTATGCATCACCTCATTTTTCCAGTCCTGATGGTATAATTTTGTCCCTATCCGAGATAATGCTTTGGGATGAAAATTTAGTGCTTTTCGAGACTATTTTACCCATCAGATCATTCGATCTCCAAATATAGCGATCCTTGTACTTATTTTTATTCGCAATGTCGATACAAATTCAATAGAAGCGGTCTCAAGTTCTGATTCGATCGTACGCCAAAAATCATATTTTTGGGACCATCAATTAATTAACAATTCAATATTTAAATCAATTATTTGAATATCTTATCATTAAAAATGCAGGTGATTACAATTTATAATAATAACTTTTAGCCCCAAGCCCCCCTCTTCTTTGGTTAAACACATTATTTGCAAAGGAATTTTATTGAATTTTCCTTTCCACAGAAAATTGGAACAAAGTTTAGTTATTTTACTAATGAAATTAGCCAGCAATTTAAAACTTTGCATCCAAAATAAGACCTTTTAATAAATTGTAGATTTGATTAGTTTAATTATTCCAGCTATACTTAGCAATCATGTTTCCCAACCTTCAATTTTATATTTAATTTTATTAATTAGTGCTTCACAATAGACCTTATTGATATAAATTGGTGACAAATAAACCTAGATATATAATTGGCAATGTTTTTTTTTTCTATTCCTTAGATATTGCAAATCTCTAATTTTTAATTGCATCCTTTCCAAATCTCTTTTTTTACCTGTCACACAAAGGGTTTTGAATAAGTTTTTAATGGCTTTTGGTTGCATTTTTATCAGCTTTAAGAAAGATTAGAACATTGTCTGCATATATTAAATGGGTAATTTTGATGTTTGTGTGCATTAGTGGATTGGTTTCTCCAGCCATCAATAGTTTAACCATCGTCATAATGAAATATTCTATTGCTATTGTGAAAAGATAGGAGGATAAAAGATCTCCTTATCTAATCCCACTTGTGCTACCGAAATTACCATAAGCGTTACCTATAATTTTTACAAAAAAAATTGGCATGGTGATTAGTTATCTTCAACTATTTGCAGCCAGTTTTCCAGAAAATAAAAGATCTCATTATGTGGATTAAAAATTCTCTTCGTAAGGTATCAGATGCTTTGCTTAGATCAACGTTAATACACATTCAATCCCTTTATTTGCAATTGAAACCTTTGACAATTTCATGAGCTACCAAAATTCCCTCATTGATATCTCGGTTTGGCTCATAAGCACATTGATTTTCTAACACTAGATTGTCAAGAACACACTTTAATCCATTGCATAACACTCTGGATTTGCAAATGAAATTGCAATAGGAAATTGGCCTATGATCTAAAATGTAGACTGGTTTTTTGAATTTTGGTATTAAAGAAACTAATGTATGATTAATTTGTTTAAGAATTTTACCCGAGTCAAAAATACTTTGAATGGCTTCTAGCAAGTTAAATTTGAGCTCCTCCTAACGAAATTTAAAAAATGCAGCATTGAATCCATTTGAGTTTGGAGCCGTACTATTTTTGACACCAAAATAGCCTCTTTTACCTATCCATATCAAAACCGCTCTTAAGATAATTTTCACCAAATTTAGAAATTATCACTTTACAAGTGAAGTTTGATAATTCTTTCTTGATAGGTTCAAGAATAATTTCTGAAATGGTTGATGGCTTTTTCACTGAAACCTCAATTTTCTTTATAACATTGTCATCCATGTCAATTAAATTGCCATACGTGTTCTTGTTTTTCTTGCTTGACATCTTAGCATAAAAGAACTCTGTTGCATCATCCATTTGAGTTAATCAATCACATTTTTCCTTCTATTGTAAATCTGTAATTTTCTTATTCATTGCTTCATTTGGTTTTCTTTGTGAGAATATAAGTAGTTGTGCATTGGCTTTGTTGTGATTAATTTCCAAGTTTCTTTGCATTTCTATACATTTCGTTCTAAGATGCTCAACTTGTTTTCCTGTATTATTTTTATCGAGATTCCATTTCTTTAGTTTTTTCTTTGTTGTCTTTACATATAAAGTGTGTTGAACAGTGCAATATTTCCCATGTTTTCATTTCTAGGGCATGATTCTACTAGCTCATTGTAATCTTGATGCAATAGCCAATGATTCATGTATTTAACAACCTAATCCCTAGTATGTGTGTTTCATGATGAAGTTGTAATAGAATAGAGGTATGGTCACTCCTACACTTGGTAAATAAACTGCATTACTTAGTGGAAGCATAGGTAGCCATTAAACATTAAAAAATATTATGTTTATTTTGGTTATGATGTTTTTAGTGGGCCTTGACCACCAAGTATATTCATAACCTTTGACTGTTAATTCTTTCACCCTTGTTGATAACACAAACCTATCAATTTCTTGAAATTTTGCGAAGCAAAGTGGGCTTCCACCACATTTTTCTTCATTTTTTCCAATGCAATTGAAATCCCTAGTGATTAACCAAGACATATTAACATGCTTAGATTCTTTGTAAAGTATCTTCCACAAATGTGATCTTCCACTTTCAGTATTGTATGCATACATGGATGTGAACCTGATGGAAATCGTCCTCCGTTTACTAGATTTATTGAGATGTGCTAATCACCGAGTTGTTCAATTTTATGTTTTCAAATATTACTATCTATTAAGTATAAGATTTTGCATTTTGAGCAAACTTGAGTGTTGTCAACAGCTGTACAATTATTATTGAAGAATCTCTATAGTTTTTGAATCATTACAGTCTCCAACTTATTTTTTTAACAAATTTACACAAGTAGGTCTATGCTTCATTAAAGCTTTTCACGTCAAGTTGCCTCTTAGGGGATGCGTAAACCCCTGCCATTCCAACTAATAATCGACATTAATGATTCCTGTGCTTTGAATTTTTGGTCCACCTTTTGATGCTTCATGTGCTAACTTTGGATTTGGCTTAGTGGTTGATGTTGGTAGGCTGATGGATAAGACTTGGGAATAGCAGAATTGGAATTGTCATACTTTCTCATAGGATTAACAGAGTCTAGAACCGCTTTCTCATGTTCTTTGGTTTATTTTTTTGCAAAAAGTCATTGTTATTTATATTGTTGATATAACCACAAGTGATATTGTGTTCAAAAACTAAAACATAGGATTACTGTTTATTGAAAATCCCTTGACTGCTTGTGCATTGATGAAAGTGGACCGTTGCTTTCATTGCTCTGATTCGGGTTACTATTAAAGACATTTGGAATAACTTTTGTACTTCGCACTTCAATTGCTCCTTTGAAAAATTCTTTAGCTCCGTTGGCAGCCTTATTGCATGTTGTTTCCCATACTAAACTTTATTGCGAAGTTGAAGCGGCAATAGTGTCTAGTATTTTATAATTGCTTTGTGTATTTGGTATTGAGCTGGTATCACTATCTATGGACTCCTATAGTTTTTCATATTCTTGAATTTCTTCTATAATCTGCTAAATTTCTAGTATTATCATAATTTTCTCTAATAGCAGCTATAATGACTTATTTGATTTGCTGACTTAACTTATCTTTTATAGCCGGTGCAATTTCATTGGTTTCCGTCTGATCTGCATTTTTATTCTCATTGCCATATTCCTATGAATTTTAATCATGACTTTCTTCTATTATTATGTCAGCACTACTATTATCATCAATTGTGTTGTTATCCAAAGATTTATCTTCTGGAGCCCACACTTTGGTCATAGGACATTGCGTCAATAGATGGCCAAAAAAGTGCAGTTTTGGCAATTTGGTGGAACATTTTCATACTCCACCACTTGTATGAAAACTTCACCATTTTTAAATTCACCTTCAATTGAATCTAGAAAGTTACTTTCAGAACTCATTTGCACTAATACTCTAGCTTAAGTTAGTCTCTCTCTATTTCTTATAGCAGAATCTAATTGAGTCGGCTTTCCTAACATGCTAACCAACACACTTATTGCTTGTCTACCCCAAACCTGAAAACTAATCCCAAGTAATCTTATCCATACTGGTATTGATGTCAATAGATTTTTATCAAATTTAATTTCAAGTGTAAGCATATTCATGATAATTAGTCTTCCATTAAAGAACCAGGGTCTACTTTGCAATACAAAATTGTGGTCATTTTCATCTTCAAATCTAACTACATAAAAACCATTTTTTTCTTGTTTGAATATTAAAATTACCTTTAATTTTCCAAACATGTATACCATAAGCGGAAAAAGTCACATAAAAAGGTTTTTTCCCACAGCATAATGTAATTTTTCCAACTTATACAAGCTTCTTTTTGCACACTTTCTATAATGACACCACAAATTTTACCATCACAAATTTTTGGTGTAGTAAAAGACAAAGAAAAATCAATGTTTACATGTTTTGATTTTACTACGTCACTAAAAGATATTTTCTTCGCATATGCACTAATTGGAAATTTTTATTGTCCTTTGGTTTGTTGTACATTTGCAGATCTAAAATAGGAATGATAATTTTGGTTAATTCTTGAAGTAAAACTACTAGACCCAGTCAGGTTCCACTCCTTTTGCAAATCCAAACTGGCATTAGCATATTTAGATCTTTTGGAGACATTAGCAGTTTCTAAATTTACCACATCTTTTGGCATGTGCTTCTTGTTGATGATAATCATCCACCCATCATTATGGTTTTCAGCCTCAGTGCCCAAATCATTTAGATCTAAAGCCAACGACATTTCAACTAGTCACGAAAAATAGAGGAAGATTGAGAATTGGAAATTGTAATGGAGCTATAATTAATTAAAGTAAAGAGAAGATTGAAATTAAGTAATTGAGAATTTTATATTAGAAATTGAAATTGTGTAATTGGGAATTATAAATTTGAGATTGAGTGAAATTTAGAAAAGAAAAAAAATCCTAGCCACCATGTCTAGATGCCATTTGCCGCACTAAAGTATTTTTTTTAGATAATGCGCTTATGTGGGGGAACATACAGAATGGGAGAGCGTGCTATATATGTTGGGACAACATGACATTATTTTATTGGACTATACGATATCGTATGCACACACTATATACAAGCATTCATATATGACAAATCTTAACAACTGTTTGTTATCATCAAAAGGAAGAGATTATGGAATATAAAATAAAAGATCATGTTGACAATAGACATTTTTTTGTTACTAATATCTTTTATTGAATGTTTACAGGTTTTAGAGACAAAAGTAATATCAAATATTTACTTTCAAAAGAATTAAGCAAAGCATTGATCAAAGTGTCAAAACAATCAATTAACTTTCATTGCCCAAGTGAACACGTTGCATTAGTCATTTTATTTATCCCAAAAATCAAAAGCTACAATAATACATTACCTTTTCTACAACAACCAGTACCTTAATGGATCTAAATTTACGCTAAATCGAAAACCCAAGTTTGCTAGGGTATGCTTCGTTGGTGTTGGTATCCTATAGCAAAAAAAGTATATCAGATGCTATCAATAAGAACTCATAGTAGAATAATAAAGTATGAAAAACATATATTGACCCAGACTAATATTTTTGGTATCTAGTACCCTTATCAGCACCGAGCATGCATAAGGAAGTCTGACCTTCCTCCATTCTCGCCTTATACAAGTACATATCCTTCTAAGTCTATCATATAGGTTGTAATGAGAAGGGGGTTAGAACAACGTTTTAGTGGCTGGCAAATTATATACTTTATCCATGACAACAGCTTATGTCAATTGTTTTCGATTAAGTGTTATGACTATTATTTAAAGCTTAGTCATTTTAACTTCGTATACATGTATGATATGCCTAACCTACTTAAGGTATACAATAACTATATATGTTTATGTATATAGTATCAGAGTACCCCATGGACCAGATACATTCCCCGCTAGTATTTATAACTCTGCACCGTGCCAGGTATCCATTATCTATGTATAGGCCGAGTTGCAGTGTACACCGAGGAACCTCCGTTGATTTCTAGTAATGGCATTACACTAATTACTCGTATTCTAATTCATCTCGAAGACTTATCTAACCATTTTATATCAAGGACTCTACTTCTCGGACAATCATGGAGTCAACACCTTGGACTGTTGAGGACTCAGCTCCTTTGACGATCGTATTCACTTGAAAAACTTCAACTAAGGGTTATCTATCCTTTTCACATAAAAATAAACAAACCAACAAACAATTTTAATACGGTGCATGTACCATACATGACATACACTAGTTATTATCCAGCCTTTTGACTAGGCAATATCGAACATATTTAAACAGTCGAATCGGACAAGCGAATGACGATGAAATGACCTATGAACTTTGCGAATATCATAAAAAGGCAAGAAAAGAGAAATGAGCAAAAAATGTTGAAAATTGGAGGCTCAAGTTCTTGGAAGGGTTAACTCGAAACAAACCCACAAAATCCTCAGGTTTGACTCGAAGCAAGATAGTTATGGAAAAACTCCAAGTGCGACCCAGAGCAAACCATGTAGAAAACCCAATTATGGGGTCGGTACCAAGTCCTACCTTGGGATTAATACCAACTCTTGAAAACTTGAATTAGGCACATAAAAATCTCTGGTCTGACTCCAAGCAAGCGAACTCGGGTTGGACTCGGATCAGACACACAAAAATCTTGGGTTTGACTCAAAGCAAGCAAAGGAAATCTCAAAACATGGAAATCTCAGAGAATCTTCAAGTCGAGCCCCAAGCAAACACTCAAATTTCTCGTGTTGGACTCCAAGCAAGTTCACTCAAAGCTTAAACACCCCAAATCAAGAAAACATAATCATTGGATACCCCGAAGTTAGGGATCAGTAGCGACTCCCACCTAATGATCGGTATCGACTCTCAAATATTGCTTGGGTGGACCCCATCTTCTTCCTACATGCCAATCATGATGCCAAGAGCTTATTTCCAAGGTTGTTTTGTTGATTCAAAGTAATTCTCCATCGATCTCTATGAACTTCTGAATCAGCAACTCTATTCTTTTATAACTCCATCAATATCTCCAATAAACAATAGGTGACTATGCAAAACAACTCTAGAAGTAGACATCAAGATGAACCACCACGTGGAGTCCCAGTGCCCCACTCCCTTTATTTAGGGATCCTAATACTTAGAACGTAATGGGTCGAGATTTTTTAGAGGACTTCTTCTATGCCGCGAGGACTTATAGACGAGATTTGAGGAAGATTTTTCATCGTTTACCCCTATAAATACACCAAGCAAGCTCCATCACAAGGTCTTCTTTTCTGGCTAACTCCTCCCTGGCCAGCCAATAAAATTTATTGTAATTAAGGATCAAAATGGATCCCAATCACTTGTGATAACAAATTAGTGGAAAATTAATAGAGAATCACTAAAGTGGACGTATGCCAAGATTTACGAACCACTATAAGAATTCTGTATATGATCCTTACTTGATTTTTCTTGGTTTCCGTCCACTTTCTTGCATTTACTCCCTACATAAAACTTTTTTGCATTAACTTTTTGCAACTTTTCAATCTTGGGTGTTTACGTCAAATTTTGCCTAAATACTAGTGTGACACCTTATAATGGCTTTAGTTATTTAATAATTTAGTCAGTTAATTAATTAGGCTTCAAAAATGAAATCTATGCAAATAATGGAGTTTGAAAATGAAACTTGCACCATTGCATTCGTGGCAAAATTCTGGTCAACTTTCATATATAGATTTTTGCGATTGGAGTCCAAACGAAGAAATTACGGATGAAAAATAATTCAAAACAAAAATAATTTGAATAAGAAATTAACATTTATATATTAAATATCAAGGGCCCATAGGTCAACCCACATATAGGAGCAAACGACCCATAGGAAGGGGCGGTCGACCGCTTTATGTATGGCGGCTAGGATTAGCCTAGGACCAACAACCCGGATTTATTATATTAAAATCTAACGATTGACGATTCTTACATCTATAAAGTTAGGTCTAACCTTCCCATTTCTTGTTATATTTTTCTGGAGGTAGTAGCAAAGCTCTGCATTTCTTCTTCTCCACTTTTTTTAAATTATAAAATAAGATATTTGTATTTATATTGATACAAATTGGAGAAGAATGGAAATCAAATGAAAAGGAAAAGAGAAAACTATCAACTATATGCGTATTTGAGGTAATATATATTTGTATATTTATATCTATTTTTCTCCCAATCCCAAATATCTTCTCAGATATGTAATTCTTATATATGTACATATCCTTTTTATACATATTTCTTGGATTAAAAAGGAGTTAGAGATGAATCAAAGGTTGTACTTCAGATCTAGAGACTTGGATCGCTTTTAAAAGGTAAATGGGAAATTTTATATACTGTTTATGATTTTAAATCTATTTTGTTGGCATATGTTTGAATACCTAAATCAATTTTATTTGTGAATTGTAGACTAAAATTAGTTTAGAAATCTATTGCTTGCATATTCTTGTTTAGATCTAAAGAAATATGTTTACACCTAGATCTAGAAATCAGTCCCAAAGATTTTAGAATTTGAATAAAGCATATATTATTCTAGATCTATACATTGGTGTAAAATAGGACTTTTGGATTATTGCCTGTTTACACCAAAAATGATCACAAACACCCAGTCGCAGATGAAAACACCAGTTCACAGTCACAAATCCCAGATAGAATAAATGTAGAGGGTTTAAATATGAAGAACAACAAAAATTAAAAAGAAACAGTAAGAAGACGAGATTTATAATGGTTCGGCTAATTCCGACCTACGTCTACTCCAGAAATTTCCTTTTTATTGCTTGAGAATTGATGATAATTACAATCCAGAGTTTTTGAAACAATAATGGCAGAGTAACCTTTAGGTAGAAGATGATGGGAAACCGAATGAGAATCCCTTTTCTGAAGCCCCACCCGCTGTATTTAGGGACAAAATTCCAATTGGCGGGATTCCTCTCTAATATGGGACCACTATAGCCATGGTCGAGCCTATACCGTTCATCACTACTGACCCTGTGTAGTTGACACGCCGACCTGAAATATCCCTGGTCATGACTCGAAACGAATGCACATGCGACCCGAAGCAAACTACATTAGTACTTAAAGCAGAAAACATGCCGACCCCAGAACTTCATTGCCGACCTAATTCCCATAGTGGACCCGGGGAAAAAACATAGCCGACCCAAAGTAAATCCAAGTGTGACTCGAAGCAAACTCCAAACGACCGAAACAACTCGACTTTTGTCGAAACCCATATTTCAAGTATCCAATGTTTTTTGTCCATCGACTATGCTTTATCCTAGCCTCGTAATCTTGTTTACTATCCGTGATTGATTGTCCATCCATACAGTCGAATAAAACTAGTAGTATTCCAGCCACGATAACCGTACATTCGATTGGTTAAATCCGCTTGTATGTTGCCTTGCCAAAAGTTGGGTTAACACTTTGCCCTCCAAAACATACCTTGCGATAGGAAGGTGTGTTTTCTTTTGCCATAAGTCCAAAATACGAAGTCTATAATCTGTTTATCGCCATATCATCTAACCTTTAATACAATCCATTGCCAAACCGATTCCTCGATCTCTCCTGGTCATCAACAAAATCCACGACTGTTCTGAGTTGATATCCAATTTTGAATTCATTCCAAATCCATTAACCGAATCCATGATCTCTCCAGATCATTTATCTAAGTTTGGGACCACTCTGGGTTCAGATCAAAAGCCGGGACCTCTCTAGGTCCATATCTAAATCTGGGACCTCACCGGGTCCGTATCCAAAGCTGGGACCCCTTCGAGTCCTATATCCACAACAGGGACCTCTCCGGGTCCATATCCAAATTTAGGACCTCGCCGGGTTTGTATCCAAAGGCGGGACCTCTCCGGGTCGTGTATCCGTAGAAGAGACCTCTTCGGGTCCAAATATAAATCCAGGACCTCACCAGGTCTGTATCCAAAGTAGGGACCTCACCGGGTCCTGTATCCATAGCCAGGAGCTCTCCGGTCCATATCCAAATCCTTTGACCTTTCCGAGTCATTTTATCATGCTCCGTCCTCGACTCTCCTATCAAGGACTTAATCCATGAGGTATCCTTCTCCGGCCTCAACCTCCAATCGAGGACTTATATCCTCCGGCCTCAACTCTACGGTCGAGGACTTGTATCCTTCAACCTCGACTCTCCAGTCGAGGACTTATATCCTCTGGCCTCGACTCTTCGGTCAAGGATTTTTATTCTTCGACCTCGACTCTTCAGTTGAGGACTTTTATTGTTTGGCCTCGACTCTACGGTTGAGGTCTTCTATATACTTCGTCCTTGACTCGCCGATCAAGGAATTTTATTCTCCGGCCTTGACTCTTTAGTTGAGGACTTTCATTCTTCGGCCTCAATTCTCTGGTCTAGGACTTATTCCGCGTTTGAGTCCATTACTTCGCTCTTCGGCAAAGGGACTCGTAACTTGCGGTTACTGCCCGTCTCTTTGGTCGGGACCATGATCGCGTGACCTGTATTATCTATTACATTAATCCAAATCCAATTCAATTGATAAAATAAAAATCCATACAATCAAGAAAATCAAATATCCATAGTACCAAGAAAATAACTAGAGTTCATAAAAAACAGAAAAAACAAGACTTCATAAACCCAAGCAACACAGTTTATCATCATCTCAGAGCATGCTTAGGACTTTCCTCGATCTCGTACACGTGTAAGTGACTTAATTGCATTATTTTGGGCTTTATTACTTATTTCATGCCATAAATCCATTCAGCTGATGACGATGCCTAGATCTAATGTCATCTTCGTCTGAGATGAGCGATGGATGCACCCATTCCACTATCGTAGCTCGATTCCTTATATATTATTGCAAATGACCATTCCTCACATGCTCCTTAACGATATCCTTTAAATGCATGCAGTCGTTCATGTTGTGTCCATCCAACTCATAAAATAGGCAATGTTTTCCCGATGCCCGCTCGTATTCGGAAGATTCCCTTTTTGACGACCTTCGATACTAGAGGCGTCCTCGAGTATCCAAATAAATCCTTTCGAGGGTTTTAGTCAAATCCGTGTAAGAAGAGAATTTTGATTCTCTCCGTTGCCTTTTCGAAGTGTTGCTGCTAATTCATTTCCATTTTTCTCTATCGTCCTTATTTGAATTCTCCCTGGGTGGATCTCCACCCTTTACCGCATAGACTTCAACCTCTCTACCCTCTTTTTTAGCCTTTGCATCTTCTTGTCATAAAACCTTTCTGCTTCATGGTAAAACTCCCCAAGAATTATCGGTGGATCCTGCTCTAATGATATCTTGAAATTCGAATTATGCACAATTCCTGAGACTGCCGCCATCAAAACCATCGAGGGATCGGGTCGATCCACCGAAGCGACTTCCGCATTGAATCTGGTTAAGAATTCCCTAAGCGATTTTCCCTTCCACTGTTTCATCGATGTTAAAGTCATCACATTCTTGGGTCCCATGATGTGGACTTGAAATGCCTCATAAATCTCTCAATCAACTTCGTCCAAGTGTCAATAAGCTGCTTTCCAGTTGTCTAAAACATAGTGTTGCTATATCCATCAAATACAAAGGGAACCATCAAGCCTTGATCACCTTCGATGCCCCCAGTACTTCCATGTGCCTCATGTACCTTGTACCTTGTCAAGAGAATAGTGGGATCCTTTCTCCCATTATACATCTCCAGCGATGGTAGTTTAAAATCCGATGGATTCCTAGCTTGCCTGATCATAGGAGTGAAGGGGGTCCTGTTCACATCCTCCAAATATTTATTCACCAAACCTCCCCTTACAGCTTATCTGATCAGGTCCGCTAACCTGTCATTATCATCAAGTGGTAGCCTCTGTCCGCTGTCTTCATCCCGCCCCCCGAGTTCGCTAGGGAATCCTAAAATCTGCTTTTCTAGATGAGCATTTTCTTCCCTAGTAATGCCAAATTGCACAACACTGCCTGGTATCCTTCCTGGAATTGAGCCAACATGATTCGAGGCATGCCCCCTAGTTTAGGGGTTGTTCCTAATGGTTCCACTCTATCCTGTATTCTGGTTGCTCCGTTTCCTTGGTCTTGATTCTGGACTGCCTCCGTTCCTGCTACTCCAGCTTCGTGATCCTCATTTCCAGCATTACCTACAACTTCATTCCCTTCCTTGATTTTGCACTCCCGCTTGTCCGACCTATCAGAGTAGGTTCTGTATCATGTCCTCTTGCCTTTTCAGCATCGTTTCCATCTCGTCTCTAGTAATATAAATTGAGACATGATTAGCTCTTGAGAAAGCCTCCTAACTTCCTTTATGCTGACTCCTCTCCGTTCTCTTTCTCCTCATCAATTGCTTTGCCATAGTTTTCAGAGACCAAGATCCTAAGCCTTTATATCCAAAATCCAAGCTTCGAAAACCCAGAGTGCTAGCTTTCTCAGTGAAAGCACTAAAATGTTTGCACCAAAAATGGTCGCAAACACCCAGTCGCAAATGAAACCACCAATTTACAGTCACAGATCCTAAATAGAATATATGTAGAGGGTTTAAATATAAAGAACAACAAAAATTAAAAAGAAACCATTAAAAATACAAGATTTATAGTCGTTCGGCTAACTTCGGTCGATGTCCACTCCAGAAATTTCCTTTTTATTGCTAGAGAATTGATTCCAATCACAATCCAGAGTTTTTGAAACAATAATGGCAGAGTAGTCTTTAGGTAGAAGATGATGGGAAAAAGAACGAGAATCCCTTTTCTAAAGCCTCGCCTGTTGTATTTATAGAAAAAATCCCAGTTGTTGGGATTCCTTTTTGATATGGGCCCACTAAAACCGTGGTCGAGCCCATACCTTTCATTATTGCTGACCCTATGTAATTGATATGCCGACCTGAAGTATCCTTGGTCATGACTCGAAGTGAATGCACGTGCGACCCGAAGCAAACTACATTAGGACTCAAAGCAGAAAACATGTCGACCACAGAACTTCATTGCCAAGATTCCCATAGCCGACTAGAAGTAAATCCAAATATGACTCGAAGCAAACTCCGAACAACCCAAAACAACTTGACTTTTGTCGAAACCCAAATTTCTTGTTTCCGGTGCTATTTGTCCATCGACTTTGCTATATCCTGGCCTCACAATCATGTTTACTATCCGTGATTGATCGTCTATCTATCTAGTCATATAAAACAGTAGTATTCTAGCCTAGAGAATCATGCTGTTGATTGGGTTAAATCCGCCTGTATGTTGCCTTGCCAAAAGGTAGGTTAAAACTGACCAAAATTGTGCTACGTTGTAGATTTTCCATAGTTTGGTTTGTGGGAATAACATCCATTTGATTTTTATAAATTCATTTACTTTTTCCTTTTTGATCCAAATAGGCAATGCTTGATTTAACAAGGAATAAACAAATTTATTCTTCATAGTTACATTGTTTATTCCAAATAAAAAGAAATTATCCATTCCTTGTAATTTCAAATGTAGTAAAATTTTCCTTTTGTGTTAAACCTATTTATGGAAATCATAATGGAAAAATTTCCTAAGGAATTTAATTCTAGCAAATTAAATATGGAAAGTATTTTCTAGTTAAATAATTATGATTAGAATATATTTGGATAAGAATAGTTGTTCTATTAGGTAATTTATACGTATTTATCGTGTTAATAAAGAAGAACAATGTTTATTCGAACCTTATTCATGTGTAACGTTCGTTAGATATTATTATATCTAGGGAAGTGAATTGTTGGATTAGAAAATGCAGCAATTCCTATTAGTGGGCAATAAATTAGGAATCACTAGTAATTAAGAAGAAATAAAAGATTGTAACCATGATTAATGGGCAATTAATGGAAAATAATGGATAGGATTAGATTAGGGGTTACAATTGGTTAGTTAAAGATTTTAACTCTGATCAGTGAGGAGTTAATGGAAATGAGTTAGGAGTTATAATTAATAGGGACAAGCGAAATAATGGGACTGATAAAAAATGGATATAAAAAGGTTACTAATTTGAAATTAGTAAACACACATATATGTCTTAGGAAATTTCCATTACGATTTTATGGACAAATTGACATTTATGAGCATAAAATGAGATTTAAGGGTAATTAAGCATTTAAGTTAAATCTTACTGCCTTAAATAAAAATGAATTAGCAAGCTAAGTCCAATGTCTACCTAAGATAATATAAGTAAAGACTTAGGATGGTTTGTTGGACTTAGTAGATTAGCGATGCGAGGTTAGTATAGTCACTCGACAGAAGACTGTCCTTCACTTTGAGGCTACCAAAAGTCAGGAGCACTTACTACTGGTGTGAGATATCATTAATCCTGGTAACCATGAAAACATGAGAGATTGGGCCTGCTTTCCTAATTGCAAATTATTAAATGGTCCAAATTTGGAACTAAGAGCGGTGAGAGATATCTCCATAGGGTTTCTCTTCTATTTTGAGGTATTAAGTTGATGTTGGGTCCATCTCTTTCTTAAAAGGAAGTATTAAGTAACCTAGTGAGATTCCAAATAAATAAGGATGTCTCTAAAAGGGTTTAATTCAGTGTTGGGGTATAAAATGTCTATTTTAAGGCCCGCCTCCTTACCGAAAGAAGCAACCTAATAAGATTCCATATTTATAATTAAGAGTGATAAAGGATATCTCGGGAAGGGTTCGCTTTATGTTTGAGGTACAAAGTGACTGATCAAAGGGTTCAACTCTCTTCTAAAAAGAAGTATTAAGTAACCCAGTGAGATTCCAAGCGATGTTAGTTAGATAGTACCACTGAGGAGTCCACCTTGGGGTTAGGTATTAATGACAAAGGCTTACCTATAAATAGGTGTTAATAGGTTAGTGGTCTACCTATCCTTATTAATAAGGTACTAAGGTAAAGTATCTCACATTGCTAAGGTTATAATAATGATTGTACCGGTGAGAAGTCCGCTTGGGGATAGGTATTAAGTGATGTAGGATTTGTCTAGAATATAGGTATTAAATGGTTAGAAGTCCGCCTAGTCCTTTAAAGTTATTCAGTGGCTTGGTTACATCTCTTACATGGCTACGATTTTAAAAGCGATAAACGCGATAGTAGTTAGACACTAAATGTTGGAAACCTTAAATGGGTTTGGAAGTATTGGGTGGTTGACAAGGCTTCATCGATATTTAATACCTTGGGAAGGGGTAAGCAAGTAATCGTGCGTGCAATGCAAGATTAGATTAGAATTGCTAACCTTAATAGACATAACAATTAAATGGAAACCAATCGCTATAAATTTATCTTATGGATAGTTTATAGATTTACCATTCACCAGAATGTTGTTCTGACCCCCTCTTCATCATAGGATAGATTTAGAGGAACATGTCAATAGAGCTTGATGTACTTTGTTGTGGGAGAATTCTTCTTTTCTCTCATGCTCGATTGTGATGTAACAGCATGTTATCCAAGGAATACCATTAATTTCGAGGTAGTAGTCATAATCAGTATTCTTGTCCTATTATCAATCTCTAATAATGTCACGCTTATTTGCAGGTATCAGATCCAACGATCTGTGCTTTGATGGACTTGGGTTTTGATTTTTTTTGAAATTCAGGCTCATTGAGGTATGTGTTGTTACATTTGGTATCAAAGCCCATGTTAGTAGATCAAGGGAATTAGGATAAATAAAGAGAACATATTCGTACTTTCCTATCTAGTAATATTATATTTTTACGTTAGATTTTAAGAATTCCGACTATAGAAGTAGTTATAGGTCTTCCGAGATCTGAGCGAGATATTTGCCTTCTAAACCCATAAATAGAGCCCCAGGGACTATAGAAGAAGGATCTTTTGGCTCTTTGACGTTTATACTCTGCCGGAACCATTTTTTCATTCCATATCTGCTGTTGTACTCGAATTTCAATACTATAATCCATTGTAATCGGTTGTAATCAACAAGTGAATATCAATAAAGTCATCAACATCATAGTAGACGTAGGCCATATGCCGAACCGCTCTAAATCACTGTGTTTCTACGTGTTTTCATATTTGCTTTTTGAAGTATTTGTTAGATAATCCTCGTTTTACATTTCTATTCTTCATTTTTATCTCTTCAAATACTTCCGAAGAGTGTTGTGTCCAATTTTGGTACAAACACTTTGGTGCTTCCAATGAGAAAACATGGTTTTTCTTTTGCTCTTTGGATCTACTGTCGATACCGGATTGCACATATTCAAGAGGAAGATCCATATCTCAAGTTCAGAATCCTTCCAACCTATTCAGATTTGCATTAGATCTAGGAAAGGACTACATTATCCGCCATGGCTAGCACAAGGACCACCTCTACAGCTACAAATCAAGTAGCATGGGACAGACAGAATCCCATACAGCTGCCTTCATCCAACCAGAATACTACCGGACCGTCAGATCCGTCTGGCCCTGTCACCCGACAAGAGTTTCAAATTCTTATGCAAGAGCCGACTCAGAGTCGTCAGCAACTTACCGAACAACCGCGTGCCAACGTAGAGTTGACTAATTGGCTAAACCGCCAACGGAATAGAAGACCCAGGAGGGATCGCGCCTCCTACTCATCCACCGAAAGTTTAGCCTCATCTGACTACCATCACAGATCTACACGCCCACGACTGGACGCAAGCTACACCTAAGACACCAGACATCAACCTACTCTGAACGTTGGAAAACTGAGAGTTGGCCCATCGACCAGCTACCAGACTGGACTCTCCTCCCGAGGAGGTACTGTCCCTCACTAAACCACAGATAACCGCGCTACCACCGACGATGTTGAACCAGGGGTTGATGCCTAGAATCAGCCAGATCTGAACCATCGTCAGCATGGACGTATTCTAGAACCCTACATCCTCGAAGACTTGGAACCAAGGAGGCAAGACATGGACCGTCGATAGTGTCTGGTCCAAACTCGCATTGTGGAACCTAATATACCAACTATGATTCGTCAAATGATCCGTGAGAGTCAAGGTCTCACTATTCATGACTGGGGAATCTCCTGGAGTCATACCCCTTTCACTGATAACATACCATATGCTGAACCCTCTCAGCGATTTAGAATGCCAGCTTTACCAGTCTATGAAGGAAGTTCTATCCAAACCAACACACTCTGAAGTATGAGTGGTTGATGAATGCTACACGGGCTGACGATATAGTTAAATGTCAAAGCTTCCTGATCTCACTGGGGACATAGCCACTATGTGGTTCACTCATTTGCTACCCCAATTTATTTCTTGTTTTGATCAACTGGCAACCAAATTCGTTGAGCAGTTTCGGATGCATGTCGCAAGGCCAAAGGATGTTAACACTCTGTCTAGTGTAACTCAAGCTCCTGAAGAGGCACTCAGACGCAACTTAGAGAGGTTTCATGCTACGTGTACAGAGATACGCAATCCCAATGACAACTCTATCTTGATGGCATTGACAAATGGGATTGATCCTGATTCCGAGTCCGGAAATTGGTTGGCAGGGAAGCCTCCCGCGTCATTGGACCATTTCTACTCTAAGGCATCCCAATTCTTGAGAAGGGAGGATGCGAAACAGTCTAGAAAACATGATGACATGGGGCCCAGTATGGAAGGGATCCAAAGTAATATTGCAGTTAAGCGGTCCGGGGAGAGTTCCGAAAAAGTTCAGTTAAACATTCAAAACAAGAAAACTCAGTAGAAAGACAGTGGAAATCAGAATAGAAAGCGAGATCAAAACCGTGTCCCACGACGTAGAGCTCCTATGTTCGATAATTACACTCCTCTAAATATGTCGCTGGAGAATGTATATCTACAAACCTACAATACTATCCAGTACAAGAAGTCTGCTCCGAAGCCATCGTCGGAGAGGCAGATCCAAATAGGAAATTTTTCTAGGTTCCACGAGAGTTATGGCCACAATACGAATGAGTGTCGCAATTTACAAGATCTCATTGAGAAGCTGATTAGAGAAAGGAAGTTGGAATAGTTTGTGCGGGTGACGCAGTCTGGAGGCACGGGCCCATCGAATCAGAATAATATACCCAATCAGGCAAGACAGGAGGAACCCGCTCATACCGGTGGGAGGTTGGTGATTAATACAATAAGTGGTGGTCCTCATCCAACAGACCAAAGTTGGAGTAAAATGGAGTCATATGCCAGCTCTATCAGGCACGCAGACTTCGAATATTGTAGTAGTTGTGATGATGGGTGTAACGATCCCGATTTTTGAGTAAATTAAATTTTGTAATTGATATAGATTTGTGAATTTAAATTGTAAATTAACTTAATTTTTCCAAGGCTAAATAACATATTTGTTTATTTGGACATTGATTTTAAAATTTAATTGTGGATTTGAAATTCTATATTTAATATCTTATAAATAAATAAAATTTGGATTGGAAAACTATATATAATTTTATATTAATAGAAATTTGTTTTCTATTTTAAGTGACATATGTAATATTTAATTTTGAAAGTTATATTTTGAATTAGACATAAATGATTTTCAAAACAATTGTTTAAAACTAAATACTATTATATATGTGTTTATTTATTAAAAGCATAATTAGTTTTAAAATCATTTCTTTCTTTAAATTGGTATAAGTAGAAATAATAAATAAAATGTATATACAACAAGAAATAAAAATTTAAAATAATACTTATATAGATATTTATTTATTTAAAAAGTATAATAGTTTGAAATAAGTTTAATATTCTTTTTCTTTAATATAATACAAATATATAAATATAGTTTGAAAATATAGGAAATTAATAAATCAACAAGAGGTTTAAAAAACATTTTTCCTTTATAAATAGTTTGTATATATATATATATATATCTATTTATAAACATTTCAAAATATATAAAAACATATATATGTGTAATATATGCTAATATGAAAAGAAAATGTATTTTAAACATATAAGAAATTATTAATGCATGAAAGGTTACATGTGTAAGTACTTTTACAATGAAATTTACAACTGTAAACATTTTAACAAACGCTTAAACAAGTGTAAGCAAATGGCGCCATGCAAATTACAAATGGCATTATGATTTTCTTTTTGATTTATTTTCAAATCAAATAACAAAACAAAGTTTCAGATCAGTTTTAAACTAAACCAGAAAATGAAATTCAAAGAAAAAGTAAAAACCTGGAAAACAAGAGCAAAAGAGAACCAAAACAAAATCAAAATAGAAACAATCATATCTGAAAAATGAAAGCAAAGCAAAACAGTGAAGTAACTCAAACAACTTCAACCTGAAAGCAAATTGAGATAATAAATCCAAATCAAAGATCAGAAAGCAACCAAGCAAACTTGGAAACACTTCTAGTTTCAAAAGCTTTCAAAAAATCTCAAACCTAATCAAGAACAAGTTCAACTCAAATGGAAAGCAAGAATTCAACTAGAGGCTAACAAATCATCTCAACAACAACTTCAGATCAACAAAACATGGAATCTTAAAACAAGCAAAGTCAAAATTTCCAGAAGAAAAATTACAGGCTCTGTTTCAACACACACAGGTGAGCAAAACTTCCTTTGTAAACTATTAATCTTGTTATATCTGAGTAGCATGTGATCATCTATGATGTTGTGGTGTGAAATGTGTTGTATGATTGAAAAATGTGCATGCATGTTTGTGAAAATGTATGAGTATGCCTGTACATAGGAAATTATATTCCGTTCTACAGGGTTTTGAGAATTCATAAAAAAATAATTCAAAATCTACTCCTTCAATTTCTATTAGGCCTTGATATCTATATAAGGAATGATTGTAAAACTGTAATATTTCATTTAAAAATAATCTTAAGTATTTGAATTGGATATTTATTTCAAAATTAACATATAACAGTAAAAAAACTCAATCACACCCCAAAATTAGATTATCAAATTTTCTCTTTTGATTGTATATCTGTAATTGTATTCAAAAACGATGAATCTTGATATAAAGATTGGAATTTTTAAGTTAGAAAATAGTGGGCATTGTCAAGTTGAACGGAAAATGCAAAATCATTGATTCTCGATACACGACAAGGTTTGGGAAGTCATGATTCTTGGTGAAGTTAGCTGGAGCATCAGTGATCATCAGAAAAATGATTAGAAAAATTCTATTTCGCTGTGGTGGCCGTGCGAAGTCAATGTAGGGTTTAAGGACAGGTTTGAAATAGATGGGTTCCCGTGATTGTTGCGTGGTCGTGGGTGATCTAGAGATGAACGGTGGTGGGGGAAAAGGTTCGTGGGTGTCTGGCGAAGTTTTGGGCATGGCGGCGAGTTTATCAGTGGCCGGAGGTGGCCACACGAGGCGGTTTTTCGGTGACTGTTTGTTCCAGGCGTTGCTCGATTTTACTCGCATTTGAACTACGGTGAAGTGATGTTATCTGAAGGGTTGTGTGGGTCGGCAAGGTCATTTGTGGTGTGTCGAAGGTTACGGTGGTGGTCAGAGGACGATCGTTTAGATGTGCACGTGCACGCGATATCGTCAATATCTGATGATGATTGAGATTTGGGGAAGAAAGGAAATAACTCGGGTATGGATCGAAGCTTTTACGTGTTGGACTCAAAGGAAGGCGATGTTCATGGGTCACGAGGTTTGGCTTGAGAATTTTCAAGCGTTGGCTCGGGTTATCTTGCATGATTACCAGATTTTAAAATAATTCAAAAACAAACCTCTTTTAGGCTTTTAAATTTTCAATAAATCAAGTTTCTTAAATTTCAAAATAACCAAGTTTTGAACTATCTTCTTAAAATAAATTTCTTTTAAATGATTAATGTTGATAAGAGTTAAATAATTTGTTTAACTTGAATTAATTAAGCTAATATTCAAGTTTATTTAAAATAAATTAAATGGGGTCTTTAAGAAATGCTTTTAAGTTTTAATTAACTTAAAGGTTTAAGTTAATTTGTGGGTTAATAATAAATTTTATTTTAAAGGGTTAAATTTTAAAGATTAATTGTTGATTTGGGTTTAAAATAACTTTATTTAAAACCCTAAGTGTTTAATAATGATTGATTTAGTAAGTGTTTAAAGTGAATGTTTAATTATTAATTTCAGTTAATCCATATGATAATAATTAAGATAAATGGTTTATCTTAAGTAAATTGGGATCTTAATTAATTAAAGGATATTTAATTATTAATAAAGAATAATTACTTAATGTAATTAAAAAAAGAGGTAATTAATTAATTAAAGTAATTAAAAGGGTTAATTATTAAAATTACATAAAGATTTATTAATTAATGTGATTAATTAATGTGATAAATTTAAGGATAATTAATCAAGGTGATTTATTCAATTTATTAATAATTAAAGATTAATTGGTTTATGAAAGTGATTGAAGAATGATTTATTAATTAAGGGTTAATTAATTTATGAAATTAATTAAGGATTACTAATTTGAAGATAATCAAACGATTAAATATTAATTAATCAACCGATTTGTGATTAATTAATATTAGTTAACCAGAATCAGTAGTTTATTCATAAGTAATTAGTCTGATCTACATTGATCAGAAAATTAATTAACCTTACTTATGGATGTCTGAATCGTACTGAATGTTCAGAATTGTTTGATATCTCTGCTGTGTGATGCTTTGTGATATGAATTGTTTTAATTCAAGCTGTGATGAATATAATTTATTTATCGATGATAAATTAATATTATTTATCTGTGATTCTGTGAATGGAAGATTAGCGTTATAGATTATACCACTTATCGATATTGATATGTTAGAATCTGTGATGATTGATGATGTTGCACTATTGTGTGAAACCCTTGTACTACACCATACACACACAAATATGGATTGCATGAGGAAATCGGTTAAGTCACAGATATTTTGAGATCTAAACATTATTTTTAAAAGTTGAATTTTGAATTCAAATGGTTTTGGAAATGAAATTGGATTAAATATGAAAAGCTTTTGAAAAGGAGTTTTCAAAAATAAAAGTTATTTTGAATAACATGATAAAGTTTTGAAATTTAAATAATTTGATTTGAATTTAAATTCAAGATTTGAAATTGAATTCTATTTTTTGGAAATTATGGTTTAGAAAGGTTATACAAGTTATAAATGTGTTTATATGTGTTTTTAAACCATTTAAAAATATTGTTTGGGGTAATTTAATTTAACCCAAGAACTTTAACTCGTACAAATAAAATCGAGTTTTTTTCGAAAACGAAAACTATTTTTTTTTCTTTCAAATAATAATAGCTTTCATATAAAGAAAGGATTTCCAATTTGCGTTGAAAGGAATTCAAGTTTTGAAATGGAATTGTTTGAAAGCTATGAATAAATCTTTGTGAAAGATTGTTAAATTTTGTTTTGAAATCAAAGAGGATCTTAAAGGCGTATCTTTTGTATAAAAGATTTGAAATGAAGTTGTTTCGAAACCTATTAAGGAATCTTTGTGAAATATTTGTGAAACTCTGTTTTCGAACAAAAGAGGATCTCAAAGATAGATCTTTTGTTCAAATATTGTAAATGAATCTTTGTGAAAGATTGGTGAACTTTGTGAAGTGGATCTTTTTGTTTAAAAGATTAAAATGGTAATTTGTTTAACCATTTGGAAGAAAAGTTTTGGGTAATAAGTTGTGACTTAACTGAGATCCCAATATCCATATGTTTTTAAAATATTGCGCTCACTATTTGGTTTAGCCGGCAGAGGACTTTGTGTCATATAACCCATTCCGAATAGTGATACGACGAAATGGGTAGCAATTGAAGACGGTGGTGAAGACCGGGTGTCTTCGAGAACGATAGGATAACCTGTTGAATGACTCTGCACTGAGTTGCTCCGGTATCGAGATTTCCACATGTGATGGGGAGTCCGATCGGGATTAAGGATGCCCAGGTTTGCAAGGGCTTCTTTTGAAGTGCCTTCGGTTCTGTTCGAACACGAAACAGACCTGTATGGTTCTATGTTTGACATTACACTTTGAGATATAAAACTGATCTACATCAAATACATTTTTGTTTGGCGGCGGAGAATTTATTCTCTTAGCTTAACACCCTTCTCTAAGACGTACGAGCTCAGAGGTTATGTAGTTGATAGTTATCAGTGATATACTCCCAATTTGGTAAAGTGGCATGCTGAGTGCTGCAATGTGTTATTGATCATTTGTCGATCAAAGCATGGCTTTTGTGTAAAGCGTAGCTTTGTGGACGAGGCTGCATCAGGACCTCACACCCCAAAAATGGTCGAAACAGGAAAGATGCGGCAAGGTTATGAGGGCCGCGCCCTTTAGGGCATGTCATTCCCTTCTGGAAAAGGGTGGTATCATGGTATGGAGTCCAGGTACTTAACTTATGTGGTCACTGCAAATCTATTACTTTGTAATTGCTTTGTGGTTGTTGGTTGAGAGGCGCCTCGGATAAAGGTCGCAAACGACCGGGGGATGGCATGTTCGAGTAGTAGTTACCTAGTTACAGAGGTAATCCGGCCTTGTGTTGGCAGAGTGCCGGATAGGTTCTCGGGACGTCCCTACAGAGGCGTACCTATGTGGCAATAGGAAGTTCCTTTGCCTGACCATTTGTTGGAAACTCCAATCTCCAATACGCCTCATGTACGGTTTTAGTTGTAGAACCTTTCATTAACATGGTAGCTATAGTAGGCATACTATAATGGTACGTATGCTGGCTAAGATTAATATTATACTTTCAAATGTTTTCCACTATGCACTAATAATAATATCAAATGATTTTCACGTATCAAGCATTTTTGACTGTCATAAGGAGAAATCTCCTCCAAGTTTGCGCTTGCATTGTGTGTGTGGCGAGAGGCCTTATGGCAGTTTCATTTTCCCAAAAGCATAGTGAATTATTTTACTTCTTGTATTGTTTGTTTTAAAAGATAAAAACTTTTTTTGTTGCTCACACTAGTCCCTTAACTGACCCGGAGTTTATTGTTCCCTTTCTAAACTTTGGGTGCCCACAATTTTCAACACAGGCAGTCTAGAGTTGGGTTTTTCAGATAAGCAGCTTGTAGATGTAGATTTGATAGTCTTTGGAGTATTTGGTAATGTTCTTCAGTCTTTGGATGGTTGTCCTTGCTTAGTACAACTTGATTGGAAGTTCGAGCTATTTTTATATTGAAGCGTTAGGGATGGAGTTGCAGGTATTGGAGTTCCATTTGGAGTTTAAGTTATTTCCACTGCTGGTGCCTTTGTGTTTCCCTGTGTTGTTGTAGATCTCTTATATGTATTTGTGATCATTTTTGTATATCATTGGATATTGTATCATTGGAGTTATATGATATATTTGTTCTTTCTTCCGCTATGTTGTTATACATAATGTGTTATAAGCTCCGACGAACCAGATTCGACGTTTGAATCTGCGGCATTCGAATACGGGTGATGTATTCGGTGCTGATTTTCGAAAGTCGAGTCAGGTCATTAGAATTGGTATCAGAGCTGAAGGTTGAAACTTTAGCTCAAGAGTATAACACATTAGGTAACTCATTAGAGATAGGGTGAAGTATACCCTAGAATGAGTATATCCTTAAGATATCTGTCTGGATGCCTCAGTAAATTCACTTACTATCCACTAATAGTGAGTATGAGTGCAAGAAGAGGACGAGATATGGGACAGGGAAGTACCAACACAATTGGTCAATGCCCAGCAACAACAGGAAACAATCTTTTCTTTATCAATCTCCTTTGATCCGATTTCAAATTCTATGATGGCTTCGTGGCAGCTAGATAAGAAGCTTAGTATGGTGGTGGCATTGCAAATAATGTAGATAAGTTCCTATCTCGTATTCTTGTTATCAGCTTTTCGTTTTAAAAACTTTAATGAATATGAAATTTTAACTTAAAATAAATTGGTAAACAAGAATATAAAACTGAATTGGGTTGCATCAATTTTTGATTAAAACCAAATATGAAATTACATTGTAATCACTTGTGTGGATCAAAGTCCGAAGAGGGACAAGTTGATGTATACTTCTGGGTTGAGTATCCATTGTCTATTGTTTGGGTCTGGATACATTCTAAGAGTGGTTAGTTATCCTTCGAACTAACCAGTGTCCTGCATATTTCATAGAATAGATGGCCCGAGTATCTTATGAGATATGGACGAGTTCGTTCTCATAATTATGGATGATATTCTGGTTTAGCGAGCCAAATACAGAATAAATAATCGACTAGATTAATGAGTCGATTCCCTATCTTTGTGTATCCATTCTTTGTTGTCTCCCTTGCAAAATTCGGGGACAAAATTTTCTTAAGGGGGGAATCTGTAACGATCCCGATTTTTGAGTAAAATTAAATTTAGTAATTGATATAGATTTGTGAATTTAAATTGTAAATTAATTTAATTTTTCCAAGATTAAATAAGACATTTGTTTATTTGGACATTGATTTAAAAATTTAATTGTGGATTTGAAATTCTATATTTAATATCTTATAAATAAATAAAATTTGGATTTGAAAACTATATGTAATTTTAAACTAACATAAATTTGTTTTCTAATTTTAAGTGACATATGTAATATTTAATTTTGAAAGTTATATTTTGAATTAGACATAAATGATTTTCAAAACAATTGTTTAAAACTAAATACTATTATATATGTGTTTATTTATTAAAAGCATGACTAGTTTTAAAATCATTTCTTTCTTTAAATTGGTATAAGTAGAAATAATAAATAAAATGTATATAAAACAAGAAATAAAGTTTAGAATAATACTTATATAGATATTTATTTATTTAAAAAGCATAACAGTTTGAAATAAGTTTAATATTCTTTTTCTTTAAGATAATACAAATATATAAATATAGTTTGGAAATATAGGAAATTAATAAATTAATAAGAGGTTTAGAAAAACACTTTTCCTTTATAAATAGTTTGTATATATATCTATTAATAAACATTTAAAAAAAATATAAACACACACACACACACACACACACATATATATATATATATATATATATATCTGTGTGTAATATATGTTAATATGAAAAGAAAATGTATTTTAAACATATAAGAAATTATTAATGCGTGAAAGGTTACACGTGTAAGTATTTTTACAATGAAATTTACACTTGTAAACATTTTAACAAACAATTAAACAAGTGTAAGAAAATGGTGCCATGTGAATTACAAATGGCATTATGATTTTCTTTTTGATTTATTTTCAAATCAAATAACAAAACAAAGTTTCAGATCAGTTTTAAACTAAACTGGAAAATTAAATTCAAAGAAAAAGTAAAAACCTAGAAAACAAGAGCAAAAGAGAACCAAAACAAAATCGAAACAGAAACAATCAAAACTGGAAAATGAAAGCAAAGCAAAACGGTGAAGTAACTCAAACAACTTCAACCTGAAAGCAAACTGAGAGTATAAATCCAAATCAAAGATCAGAGAACAACCAAGCAAACCTGGAAACACTTCCAGTTTCAAAAGCTTTTAAAAAAATCTCAAACCTAATCAAGCACAAGTTTAACTCAAATGGAAAGCAAGAATTCAACTGGAAGCTAACAAATCATCTCAACAACAACTTCAGATCAACAAATTTAAAACCTGGAATCTTAAAATAAGCATGGTCAAAATTTCCAGAAGAAAAATTACAGCCTCTGTTTCAACACACAGGTGAGCAAAACTTCCTTTATAAACTCTTAATCTTGTTATATCTGAGTAGCATGTGATCATCTACGATGTTGTGGTGTGAAATGTGTTATATGATTGAAAAATGTGCCTGCATGTTTGTGAAAATGTATGCGTATGCCTGTACACAGGAAATTATGTTCTGTTCTATACGGTCTTAAGAATTCATAAAAAAATAATTCAAAATCTACTCCTCCAATTTATGTTAGGCCTTGATATCTAAATGAGAAATGATTGTAAAACTGTAACATTTCATTTAAAAATAATCTTAAGTATTTTAGTTGGATATTTATTTCAAAATTAACATATAACAGTAAAAAAACTCAATCACACCCTAAAATTCGAATACCAAATTTTCTCGTCCTGATTGTATAACTGTAATTGTATTCTAAAACGATGAATTTTGATATAAAGATTGGAATTTTTAAGTTTGAAAATCATGGGCATTGTCAAGTTGAACGGAAAATGCAAAATCATCAATTCCAGATGAACGACAAGGTTTGGGAAGTCATGGTTCTTGGTGAAGTTAGCTGGAGCATCAGTGATCATTAGAAAAATGATTAGAAAAATTCTATTTCACTGTGGTGGCCGTGCGAAGTCAATGTAGGGTTTAAGGAAAGATTTGAAATAGCTGGGTTCTCTGATTACTGCGTGGTCATGGGCGATCTGGAGACGTTCGGTGGTGGGGGAAAAGGTTCGTGGGGGTCTGGCGAAGTTTTAGGCGCGGCGACGAGTTTATCAGTGGCCGGAGGTGGCCACACGAGGCGGTTTTCAAGTGACTGTTTGTTCCAGGCGTTGCTCGATTTTACTCAAATTCGAACTACGGTGAAGTGATGTTATCTGAAGGGTTGTGTGGGTCGGCAAGGTCATTTGTGGTGTGTCGAAGGTTGTGATGGTGGTCGGAGGATGATCGTCTGGATGTGCACGTGCACGCGATATCATCAATGTTTGTTGATGATTGAGATTTGGGGAAGAAAGGAAATAGCTCGGGTATGGATCGTAGCTTTTACGTGTTGGACTCAAAGGAAGGCGATGTTCATGGGTCACGGAGTTTGGCTCGAGAATTTTCAAGCGTTATCTCGCGTTATCTTGCGTGATTACCAGATTTTAAAATAATTCAAAAACAAACTTGTTTCAGGTTTTTAAATTTTCAATAAATCAAGTTTCTTAAATTTTAAAACAACCAAGTTTTGAACTATCTTCTTCAAATAAATTTCTTTTAAATGATTAATGTTGATAAGAGTTAAATAATTTGTTTAACTTGAATTAATTAAGCTAATATTCAAGTTTATTTAAAATAAATTAAATGGTGTATTTAAGAAATGTATTTAAGTTTTAATTAATTTAAAGGTTTAAGTTAATCTATGGGTTAATAATAAATTTTATTTTAAAGGTTAAATTTTGAAGATTAATTGTTGATTTGGGTTTAAAATAATTTTATTTAAAACCCTAAGTGTTTAATAATGATTGATTTAGTAAGTGTTTAAAGTGAATGTTTAATTATTAATTTCAGTTAATCCATATGATAATAATTAAGATAAATGGTTTATCTTAAGTTAGTTGGGATCTTAATTAATTAAAGGATCTTTAATTACTAATAAAGAATAATTACTTAATGTAATTAAAAAAAGAGGTAATTAATTAAAGTAATTAAAAGGGTTAATTATTTAAATTACGTAAAGATTTATTAATTAATGTGATTTAATGTGATAGATTTAAGGATAATTAATCAAGGTGATTTATTCAATTTATTAATAATTAAAGATCAATTAGTTTATGAAAGTGATTAAGGAATGATTTGTTAATTAAGGGTTAATTAATTTATGTAATTAATTAAGGATTACTAATTTGAAGATAATCAAATGATTAAAGATTAATTAATCAACTGATTTGTGGTTAATTAATATTAGTTAACCAGAATCAGTAGTTTGTTCATAAGTAATTAGTCTGATCTACATTGATCAGAAAATTAATTAACCTTACTTATGGATGTGTGAATCGTATTGAATGTTCGGAGTTGTTTGATATCTCTGCTATGTGATGCTTTGTGATATGAATTGTTTAATTCAAGCTGTGATGAATGTAATTTATTTATCTGTGATAAATTAATATTATTTATATGGGAATTTGTGAACGGAAGATAAGTGTTATAGATTATACCACTTATCGATATTGATGTGTTTGAATCTGTGACGATTGATGATGTTGCACTATTGTGTGAAATCCCTGAACTGCGCCATACACACACAAATATGGATTGCACGAGAAAATCGGTTAAGTCATAGATATTTTGAGATTTAAACATTATTTTTGAAAGTTGAATTTTGAATTCAAATGGTTTTGGAAATAAAATTGGATTAAATATGAAAAGCTTTTGAAAAGGAGTTTTCAAAAATAAAAGTTATTTTGAATAACTTGATAAAGTTTTGAAATTTAAATAGTTCGATTAGAGTTTAAATTGAATTCTATATTTTGGAAATTATGGTTTAGAAAGGTTATACAAGTTATAAATGTGTTTATATGTGTTTTTAAACCATTTTAAAAATATTGTTTGGGGTAATTCAATTTAACCCAAGAACTTTAACTTGTACAAATAAAATCGGATTTTTTTTCCAAAACGAAAACTATTTGTTTTCAAATAATAATAGCTTTCATATAAAGAATGGATTTCCAATTTGTGTTGAAAGGAATTCAAGTTTTGAAATGGAATTGTTTGAAAGCCATGAATAAATCTTTGTGAAAGATTGCTAAATTTTGTTTTGAAATCGAAGGGGATCTTAAAGGAGTATCTTTTGTATAAAAGATTTGAAATGAAATTGTTTCGAAACCTGTTAAGGAATCTTTGTGAAATATTTGTGAAACTTTGTTTTCAAACGAAAGAGGATCCCAAAGATGGATCTTTTGTTTAAATATTGTAAATGAATCTTTGCGAAAGATTGGTGAACTTTGTGAAGTGGATCTTTTTGTTTAAAAGATTAAAATGGTAATTTGTTTAACCATTTGGAAGAAAAGTTTTGGGTAATAAGTTGTGACTTAACTGAGATCCCAATATCCATATGTTTTTAAAATATTGCGCTTACTATTCGGTTTAGCCGGGAGAGGACTTTGTGTCATATAACCCATTCCGAATAGTGATACGACGAAATGGATAGCAATTGAAGACGGTGGTGAAGACCGGGTGTCTTCGAGAACGATAGGATAACATGTGGAATGACTCTGCACCGAGTTGCTCCGGTATAGAGATCTTCACATGTGATGGGGAGTCCGATCGGGATTGAGTATGCCTGGATTTGCAAGGGCTTCTTTTGAAGTGCCTTCGGTTCTGTTCGAACCCGGAACAGACTTGTATGGTTGTATGTTTGACATTACACTTTGAGATATAAAACTGATCTCTATCAAATACATTTCTGTTTGGTGGCGGAGAATTTATTCTCTTATCTTAACATCCTTCTCTGAGACGTACGAGCTCAAAGGTTATGTAGTTGATAGTTATCAGTGAAATACTCCCAATCTGGTGTGTGGCATGCTGAGTGCTGTTGTGTGTTGTTGATCATTTGTTGATCAAAACATGACTTTTGTGTAAAATGTAGCTTTATGGACGAGACTGCATCAAGACCTCACACCCCGAAAATGGTTGAAACAGGAAAGATGCGGCATGGTTATGAGGGTCGCGTCCATTAGGGTGTGGCATTCCCTTCTGAAAAAGGGTGGTATCATGGTATGGAGCCCTGGTACTTAACTTATGTGGTCACTGCAAATCTATTACTTTGTAATTGCTTTGTAGTTGTTGGTCGAGAGGCGCCTTGGATAAAGGTCGCAAATGACCGAGGGATGACATGCTCGAGTAGTAGTAACCTAGTTACAGAGGTATCCCGGCCTTGTGTTGGCAAAGAGCCGGATAGGTTCTTGGGACGTCCCTATAGAGGCGTACCCATGTGGCAGTAGGAAATTCCTTAGCCTGATCATTTGTTGGAAAATCCAATCTCCAATACGCGCCCTGTACGATTTTAGTTGTAGAGCCTTCCATTTAACATGGTAGTTATAGCAGGCATACTATAATGGTACGTATGCTGGCTAAGATTAATATTGTACTTTCAAATGTTTTCCACTATGCACTAATAATAATATCAAATGGTCTTCACGTATCAAGCATTTTTGACTGTCATAAGGAGAAATCTCCTCCAAGTTTGCGCTTGCATTGTGTGTGTGGCGGGAGGCCTTATGGCAGTTTCATTTTCCAAAAAGCATAGTGAATTATTACTTCTTTTATTGTTTGTTTTAAAAGATAAAATCTTTTTTTTGTTGCTCACACTAGTCCCATGACTGACCCGGAGTTTATTGTTCCCTTTCTAAACTCTGGCTGCCCACAATTTTCAGCACAGGCAGTCTAGAGTTGGATTTTTCAGATAAGCAGCTTGTAGATGTAGATTCGATAGTCTTTGGAGTATTTGGTAATATTCTTTAGTCTTTGGATGACTGGTCTTGCTTAGTAACAACTTGATTGGAAGTTCGAGTTATTTCTAGATTGAAGCTTTGGAGATGGAGTTGCAGATATTGGAGTTCCATTTGGAGTTTAAGTTATTTCCACTACTGGTGCCTTTGTGTTTCCGCTGTGTTGTTGTAGATCTCTGATATGTATTTGTGTTCATTGTTGTATATCATTGGATATTGTATCATTGGAGTTATATGATATATTTGTTCTTTCTTCCGCTATGTTGTTATACATAATGTGTTATAAGCTCCGACGAACCAGATTCGACGTTTGAATCTGCAGCATTCGAATACAGGTGATGTATTAGGTGCTGATTTTCTAAGGTTGAGTCAAGTCGTTAGAATTGGTATCAGAGCTGAAGGTTGAAACTTTAGCTCAAGAGTATAACACATTAGGTAACTCATTAGAGATAGGGTGAAGCATACCCTAGAATGAGTATATCCCTATGATATCTGTCCGGATGCCTCAGTAAATTCTTTTACTATCCACTGATAGTGAGTATGAGTGCAAGAAGAGGACGAGATAGGGGATAGGGGAGTACCACCACAATTGGTCAATACCCTGCAACAACAGGAAACAATCTTTTCTCTATCAATCTCCTTTGATCCGATTTCAAATTCTATGATGGCTTGGTGGCAGCTCGAGGAGAAGCTTAGTATGGTGGTGGCACTGCAAATCATGTAGATAAGTTCCTATCTCGTATTCTCGTTATCAGCTTTTCCTTTTAAAAACTTTAATGAATTTGAAATTTTAACTTAAAATAAATTGGTAAACAAGAATATAAAACTGAACTGGGTTGCATAAATTTTTGATTAAAACCAAATTTGAAATTCTATTGTAATCACTTGTGTGGATCAAAGTCCTAAGAGGGACAAGTTGATGTATACTTCTAGGTTGAGTGTCCATTGCCTATTGTTTGGGTCTAGGTATATTCTATGAGTGGTTGGTTATCCTTCGAACTAACCAGTGTCTTGCATATTTCGTAGACTGAATGGCCCGAGTATCTTTTGAGATATGGGATGAGTTTATTCTCATAATTATCGATGATATTCTGGTTTGGTGAGCCAAATACAGAATAAATAACCGGCTTGATTAATGAGTCGATTCCATATCTTTATGTATCCATTCTTTGTTGTCTCCCTTGCAAATTTCGGGGAAGAAATTTTCTTAAAGGGGGAATCTGTAACAATCCCGATTTTTGAGTAAAATTAAATTTAGTAATTGATATAGATTTGTGAATTTAAATTGTAAATTAATTTAATTTTTCCATGATTAAATAAGATATTTGTTTATTTGGACATTGGTTTTAAAATTTAATTGTGGATTTTAAATTCTATATTTAATATCTTATAAATAAATAAAATTTGGATTTGAAAACTATATATAATTTTATACTAATAGAAATTTGTTTTCTAATTTTAAGTGGCATATGTAATATTTAATTTTGAAAGTTATGTTTTGAATTAGACATAAATGATTTTCAAAACAATTGTTTAAAACTAAATACTATTATATATGCGTTTATTTATTAAAAGCATAATTAGTTTTAAAATCATTTCTTTCTTTAAATTGGTATAAGTAGAAATAATAAGTAAAATGTATATAAAACAAGAAATAAAGTTTAAAATAATACTTATATAGATATTTATTTATTTAAAAAGTATAATAGTTTGAAATAAGTTTAATATTCTTTTTCTTTAAGATAATACAAATATATAAATATAGTTTGGAAATATAGGAAATTAATAAATTAATAAGAGGTTTAAAAAAACACTTTTCCTTTATAAACACTTTTCCTTTATATGTATGTGTGTGTGATATATGCAAATATGAAAAGAAAATGTATTTTAAACGTATAAGAAATTATTAATGCATGAAAGGTTACATATGTAAGTATTTTTACAATGAAATTTACACTTGTAAACATTTTAACAAACATTTAAACAAGTGTAAGCAAATGGTGCCATGCAAATTACAAATGGCATTATGATTTTCTTTTTGATTTATTTTCAAATCAAATAACAAAACAAAGTTTCAGATCGGTTCTAAACCAAACCAGAAAATGAAATTCAAAGAAAAAGTAAAAAAATGGAAAACAAGAGCAAAAGAGAACCAAAACAAAATCAAAACAGAAATAATCAAATCTGGAAAATAAAAGCAAAGCAAAACAGTGAAGTAACTCAAACAACTTCAACCTAAAAGCAAACTGAGATTATAAATCCAAATCAAAGATCAGAGAACAACCAAGCAAACCTGGAAACACTTCCAGTTTCAAAAGCTTTTAAAAAAATCTCAAACCTAATCAAGAACAAGTTCAACTCAAATGGAAAGCAATAATTCAACTGGAAGCTAACAAATCATCTCAACAACAACTTCAGATCAACAAATTTAAAACTTGGAATCTTAAAATAAGCAAAGTCAAAATTTCCAGAAGAAAAATTACAGGCTCTGTTTCAACACACAGCTAAGCAAAACTTCCTTTATAAACTCTTAATCTTGTTATGTCTAAGTAGCATGTGATCATCTATGATGTTGTGGTGTGAAATGTGTATGATTGAAAAATGTGCCCGCATGTTTGCGAAATGTATGAGTATGCCTGTACACAGGAAATTATGTTATGTTCTACAGAGTCTTAAGAATTCATAAAATAAATTTCAAAATCTACTCCTCCATTTTCTGTTAGGCCTTGATATCTAAATGAGAAATGATTGTAAAACTGTAACATTTGATTTAAAAATAATCTTAAGTATTTGAGTTGGATATTTATTTCAAAATTAACATATAAAAGTAAAAAAAACTCAATCACACCCCAAAATTCGAATACCAAATTTTCTCATTTTGATTGTATATTTGTAATTGTATTAAAAAACGATGGATTTTGATATAAAGATTGGAATTTTTAAGTTTGAAAATCGTGGGCATTGTCAAGTTGAACGGAAAATGCAAAATCATCAATTCCAGATGAACGACAAGGTTTGGGAAGTCATGATTCTTGGTGAAGTTAGCTGGAGCATCAGTGATCATCAGAAAAATGATTAGAAAAATTCTATTTCACCATGGTGGCCGTGCGAAGTCAATGTAGGGTTTAAGGACAAGTTTGAAATAGCTGGTTCTCGTGATTGTTGCATGGTCGTGGGCATCTGGAGACGATCGGTGGTGGGGGAAAATGTTCGTGGGTGTCTAGCGAAGTTTTGGGCGTGGCGGCGAGTTTATCAGTGGCCGGAGGTGGCTACATGAGGAGGTTTTCTAGTGATTGTTTGTTCCAGGCATTGCTCGATTTTACTCAAATTCGAACTACGGTGAAGTGATGCTATCTGAAGGGTTATGTGGGTCGGCAAGGTCATTTGTGGTGTGTCAAAGGTTACGATGGTGGTCGGAGGACGATCGTCTGGACGTGCTCGTGCGCGCGATATCATCAATGTCTGATGATGATTGAGATTTGGGGAAGAAAGGAAATAGCTCGGGTATGGATCGAAGCTTTTACATGTTGGACTCAAAGGAAGGCGATGTTCATGGTCACGGAGTTTGGCTCGAGAATTTTCAAGCGTTGGCTCGGGGTATCTTGCGTGATTACCAGATTTTAAATTAATTCAAAAATAAACCTGTTTCAGGTTTTTAAATTTTCAATAAATCAAGTTTCTTAAATTTTAAAACAACCAAGTTTTGAACTATCTTCTTAAAATAAATTTCTTTTAAATGATTAATGTTGATAAGAGTTAAATAATTCGTTTAACTTGAATTAATTAAGCTAATATTCAAGTTTATTTAAAATAAATTAAATGGTGTATTTAAGAAATGTTTTTAAGTTTTAATTAACTTAAAGGTTTAAGTTAATCTATGGGTTAATAATAAATTTTATTTTAAAGGTTAAATTTTAAAGATTAATTGTTGATTTGGGTTTAAAATAATTTTATTTAAAATCCTATGTGTTTAATAATGATTGATTTAGTAAGTGTTTAAAGTGAATGTTTAATTATTAATTTCAGTTAATCCATATGATAATAATTAAGATAAATGGTTTATCTTAAGTTAATTGGGATCTTAATTAATTAAAGGATCTTTAATTATTAATAAAGAATATTACTTAATGTAATTTAAAAAAAGACGTAATTAATTAAAGTAATTAAAAAGGTTAATTATTTAAATTACATAAAGATTTATTAATTAATGTGATTAATTAACTAATGTGATAAATTTAAGGATAATTAATCAAGGTGATTTATTCAATTTATTAATAATTAAAGATTAATTAGTTTATGAAAGTGATTAAGGAATGATTTATTAATTAAAGGTTAATTAATTTATGTAATTAATTAAGCATTACTAATTTGAAGATAATCAAATGATTAAAGATTAGTTAATCAACTGATTTGTGATTAATTAATATTAATTAACCAGAATCTGTAATTTATTCATAAGTAATTAGTCTGATCTACATTGATCAGAAAATTATTTAACCTTACTTATGAATGTCTGAATCGTATTGAATGTTCAGAATTGTTTGATATCTCTGCCGTGTGATGCTTTGTGATATGAATTGTTATAATTCAAGCTGTGATGAATGTAATTAATTTATCTGCGATAAATTAATATTATTTATCTGTGAATCTGTGAATGGAAGATAAGCATTATAGGTTATACCACTTATCGATATTGATATACATGAATATGTGATGATTGATGATGTTGCACTATTGTGTGAAACCCCTGGACTACACCATACACATGCAAATATGTATTGCACGAGGAAATCGGTTAAGTCATGGGTATTTTGAGATCTAAACATTATTTTTGAAAGCTGAATTTTGAATTCAAATGGTTATGGAAATGAAATTGGATTAAATATGAAAAGCTTTTGAAAAGGAGTTTTCAAAAATAAAAGTTATTTTGAATAACTTGATAACATTTTGAAATTTAAATAATTTGATTTGAATTTAAATTCAAGATTTGAAATTGAATTCTATGTTTTGGAAATTATGGTTTAGAAAGGTTATAAAGTTGTAAATGTGCTTATATGTGTTTTTAAACCATTTAAAAAATATTGTTTTGGGTAATTTGAATTTAACCCAAGAACTTTAACTTGTACAAATAAAATCGAATTTTTTTTCGAAACGAAAACTATTTGTTTTGAAATAATAACAGCTTTCATATAAAGAAAGGATTTCCAATTTGTGTTGAAAGAAATTCAAGTTTTGAAATGGAATTGTTTGAAAGCTATGAATAAATCTTTGTGAAAGATTGTTAAATTTTGTTTTGAAATCGAAGAGGATCTTAAAGGAGTATCTTTTGTATAAAAGATTTAAAATGAAATTGTTTCGAAACCTATTAAGGAATCTTGTGAAATATTTGTGAAAATCTGTTTCAAACAAAAGAGGATCTCAAAGACAGATCCTTTGTTTAAATATTGTAAATGAATCTTTATGAAAGATTGGTGAACTTTGTGAAGTGGATCTTTTTGTTTAAAATATTAATTGGTAATTTGTTTAACCATTTGGAAGAAAAGTTTTGGGCAATAAGTTGTGACTTAACTGAGATCCCAATATCCATATGTTTTTAAAATATTGCGTCATTATTCGGTTTAGCCGGAAGAGGACTTTGTGTCATATAATCCATTTTGAATAGTGATACGATGAAATGGATAGCAATTGAAGACGGTGGTGAAGACCGGGTGTCTTCGAGAACGATAGGATAACCTGTCGAATGACTCTACACTGAGTTGCTTCGGTTTAGAGATCTCCATATGTGATGGGAAGTCCGATCGGGATTGAGGATACCCGGATTTGCATGGGCTTCTTTTGAAGTGCCTTCGGTTCTGTTTGAACCCGAAACAGACTTTTATGGTTGTACGTCTGACATTACACTTTGAGATATAAAACTGATCTCTATCAAATGCATTTTGTTTGGTGGTGAAGAATTTATTCTGCTAGCTTAACACCCTTCTCTGAGACGTACGATCTCAGAGGTTATGTAGTTGGTAGTTATCAATGGTATACTCCCAATCTGGTAGTTTGGCATGCTGAGTGCTGCTGTGTGTTGTTGATTATTTGTTGATCAAAGCATGGCTTTTGTGTAAAGCGTAGCTTTGTGGACGAGACTGCATCAGGACCTCATACCCCGAAAATGGTCGAAATAGGAAAGATGCGGCAAGGTTATGAGGGTCATTCCCTTTAGGGCATGTCATTCCCTTCTGGAAAAGGGTGGTATCAAGGTATGGAGCCCAGGTACTTAACTCACGTGGTCACTCCAAATCTATTACTTTGTGATTGCTTTGTGGTTGTTGGTTGAGAGGCGCCTCGGATAAAGGTCGCAAACGACCAGGGGATGGCATGCTCGAGTAGTCATTACCTAGTTGCAGAGGTAACCCAGCCTTGTGTTGGCAGAGAGCCCGGTAGGTTCTCGGGATGTCCCTACAGTGCCCATGTGGTAGTAGGAAGTTACTTAGCCTGACCATTTGTCGAAAAATCCAATCTCCAATACGCGCCCTGTACGGTTTTTGTTGTAGAACCTGTCATTTAACATGGTAGCTATAGTAGGCATACTATAATGGTACGTATGCTGGCTAAGATTAATATTATACTTTCAAATGTTTTCCACTATGCACTAATAATAATATCGAATGGTTTTCGCATATCAAGCATTTTTGACTGTCATAAGGAGAAATCTACTCCAAATTTGCGCTTGCATTGTGTGTGTGGCGGGAGACCTTATGGCAGTTTCATTTTCCAAAATGCATAGCGAATTCTTTTACTTCTTATATTGTTTGTTTTAAAAGATAAAAACTGTTTTTGTTGCTCACTCCAGTCCCATGACTGACCCGAAGTTTATTGTTCCCTTTCTAAACTCTGGGTGCCCACAATTTTTCACACGGGCGGTCTACGGTAGGGTTTTTCAGATAAGCAGCTTGTAGATATAGATTCGATAGTCTTTGGAGTCTTTGGTAATCTTCTTCAGTCTTTGGATAACTGGCCTTGCTTAGAACAACTTGATTGGGAGTTTGAGCTATTTCTGGATTGAAGCTTTGGAGATGGAGTTGCGGATATTGGAGTTCCATTTGGAGTTCATGTTATTTCCACTACTGGTGCCTTTGTGTTTCCGCTGTGTTGTTGTAGATCTCTGCTATATATTTGCGATCATTGTTTTATATCATTGGAGTTATATGATATATTCATTCTTTCTTCCGCTGTGTTGTTATACTTAATGTGTTATAAGCTTCGGCGAACCAGATTCGACTTTTGAATCTGCGGCATTCGAATACGAGTGATGTATTCGGTGCCAATTTTCGAAGGTCGAGTCAGGTTGTTAGAATGGGGCTATGGCCAAGCAACAGAAGAGGATGGCTGACGACATCTTGTTCCGAAATAGATACATTGATAAGGTCGAAGCTCCCACTATTGATCCACTGGTCATATCGGCTCAAGTAGGTCCTGCTTGGATGAAGAGGATCTTGGTTGACAGTGGAATCTCTGTAAATATTTTGTTTAAACGGGCATATGATCTAATGAAAATGGAAGCTAAAGAGTTGAAGCCTTGTCAATCTCGCATTCATGGCTTCAATGGGAGTGCTACTATACCCACTGAGTGGTGGAACTACCAATGGAGTTGGGAGTTGGAGAACGCTGGAGAGTCCAGATACTACAGTTTGCTGTGCTGGACATAGACTCCCCTTAAAGTGCTTTATTAGGCCGACCGGCCCTTGCTAAATTCAGGGCAGCCATTACCCCATAGTGCTTGACTCTGAAATTCCACACTGATCATGGGGTTGGAGTTGTTCAAGGAGATCAAGCTGCTGGACGAGCCTGTTATGTTTTTGAGCTGCGCGGGCATAGCGAAAGGAGAAAGAGAAGGGCGTAGAGGAATCTCTTTGTGTCTGTTTTGCTGACAATTGACAATTGGTGTCCGGGCCCAAGCTCGGGCACCCCAACCAATTCCAAAGGGATCTTGACCCGAGAGACACTGAAAGTGAAGATGAAACTAAAGGCAGTCAAGCTTCCCGGCCGAGCTAACAATCGATGTCCCAATCGACGATGATGATGATTCAAAGATGATAAAGATTGAATCTCAGTGAAGCCAAGAAACATAGAAGGAATTGGTTGAATTTCTCCGGGCGAACCTCGACGTATTCGCCTGGACGCATTTCGACATGTGTGGGATCTCGCCGGATATCACGAGCCACACTCTGAATATTGATCCATGATATATCCCGATCAAACATAAAAGGCGTGGTATAGATCTAGAGAGATCTACCATCCTTAAAGAAGAGGTCTATAAGTTTAAATCGAACAGGTTCATCCGAGATGCCTTATACCCAGAGTGGGTATCCAATCCCGTACTTGTCCAAAAGCCAAATGGGATATGGAGAATGTGTGTTGATTACTCAGACCCGAACAAAGCTTGCCCAAAAGTCAGTTTTCCAATTTCCCGGATTGATCAGCTCATAGATTCAATGGCTGGGCATGAGTTATTATCATTTATGGATGCTGTTCTGGTTACAACCAGTACCCATGCACTTACCTGACCAAGAAAATACCAACTTCATAACCAATCTAGGACTCTACTGCTACAAAGTCATGCCTTTCGGACTTAAGAACGCCGAGGCAACATACCAACAATGAGTCAATCGAATGTTCGCCAACCAGATTGGAAAGACCATGGAAGTATATGTAGAGACATGCTGGTAAAATCATGGTTCTCCACCGATCATATTAAAGACTTGGAATTGATGTTTTGTATCCTTCGGAAATACAGGATGTAGCTCAATCCATTGAAATGTCACCTTGGGGTCGCATCTGGAAAATTCCTTGGTTTTATCGTCAACGCTCGAGGAATCAAAGCAAATCCCAAAAAGATCTGGGCGATCAGAAATCTTGAGACTTCAAGAACCATAAAATAAGTCTAAAGCCTCAACGGGAAGGTAGCAGCATTGAGCAGGTTCATATCGAAGTCCACCGACAAATGCATTCATTTCTTTGATTTGTTCAAAAAGGGAAACAGAATTTTGAATGGACCACGGAATGTAAGGGCGTATTTCGAGCACTAATTCAGCAACTCTCTACACCGCCTATTCTGTTGAAGCCTATCATCACGAGCAATTATACCTTTACTTGACGGTATCAGAAAACGCAATCAGTGCTGCCCTAATTCGAGAGGAAGAACGAGTGCAAAAACCGGTCTACTATATCAGTAAACAACTAATCGGAGCTGAGAGAAATTATCCGAAGCTATAGAAATTAGCTTATTGTCTCGTTATTGCCTTAAGGAAGCTCCGTCCGTATTTCCAGGATCATCCTATCACTGTTTACACCAATCAGCCATTACTACAGGTCATTACGCGGCCTAAGACGTCTAGTAGGTTACTCAAATGGAACATTGAACCGAGTCAGTTTGATATTACTTACACTCTGAGGCGAGCTATTCAAGAACAAGTACTAGCGGATTTCATAGATGAATTTATCGTCCTAGAGGACTTGCTTAAGACCAGTAAATATCCAGAGTATATCTGGAAGCTGCATACTGATGGTGCATCAAACGACCGGTGCTCGGGTGCTGGAGTTGTACTTGAAACCCCCGAAGGTCGACCTATATGTTATGCCCTAAAGTTTGATTTTCATGCGACCAATGATGAAGCTGAATATGAAGCTTTGCTTGTCGGATTGAAACTCGCCCGAGATTTGAGAATTAATGACCGTGATTCACAGTTGGTTGTGTGTCAAGTTCGGGGTGAATACCGGGCCAAAGATCGATGACTGAATACTTATCTAGCTCGAGTCCAAGAGATACTTAATCAGTTTGATTATTATGCCATCTTCTACATACCCCGGAAGCGCAATCAAAAGGCCGATTCACCGACAAAGTTAGTAAGTACAGGCGAAGCACAACAAATGAGACTTGTTCCTGTAGAAACATTATCTTCACCGAGCATTGATCAGATGGAGACAGATTGGATATTTGAAATCACTCCCGATAAGGAGTCGTGGAAGACTCTGTTCTGAAATTACCTCGAGCATGGAACGCTGCCTGAGAGCAGAAGTGAGAAGAGACAGATTCTTCATAAAGCTGCACGATTCACTATTCAGAGTGGAGTCATGTATAAAAGAGGGTACCCCGTTCCTCTACTTCGATGTATCGCCCACGATGAAATTAAGCGAGTGTTACATGATGTGCACAAAGGAGAATGTGGCGATCACACCGGAAGGCAAGCCCTTGCTAATAAAGTACTTCGATAGGGGTATTATTGACCAACTGTAAACCGCGATGTAGTAGATTACACCATGAAATGTAATAAATGTCAAAAGCATGCTTGAATTCCTAGAGCCCCGCCTACTGAAATAACCCAAATAGTCAGTCCATGGCCATTTGCAGTATGGGCATCGATATCATTGGCTCTTTACCACTGGCCAAAGGCGGTGCAAAGTACGCCATCGTCACAGTTGATTACTTTACCAAATAGGCTGAAGCTGAACCGCTTGCTACAATCACGACAAAGAAGGTGATCGACTTTGTAGTTCGCAATGCTATCTGCCGGTTTGGTCTCTCACATACCATCATCACTGATAACGGGACCTAGTTCGACAGTGTTGAATTCAAGGATTTCTGCTAACGATTCCCCATCCAAAAGAAATTCTCTGCAGTTGCACACCCTCAAGCGAATGACTAGGTTGAAGCTGTTAATAAGGTTATCAAGTTTATTCTGAAGAAGCGACTGCAAAAGGCCGGGGCCAAATGGGTTGATGAACTTCCTATGGCTTTATGGGCCTACCGGACAACCCACAAGTCCGTGACCGGACACGCTTCATTCTCTCTATCTTACAGTTCAGAAGCCGTTATTCTAGTCGATATGGAAGTACCTTCTCATCGTGTGACTTATTATGATCCAAAGACAATTACCATACTACTTGCCGAATCCTTGGATTTGTTGGATGATAAGCGTGAAGAGGCTGATCAAAAGGCAGCTGCATACCGAAGTCGAGTCGTCCGATTATATAGTGCCAAGGTCCGACCTCGAACCTTTGAACTCGACGATCTCGTCTTCAAAAGAATCTATCTGGTTCCTTCACACATGAAACCGACATGGAAGGACCGTATGTCATTGAATGAAAGCTCGGAGATGGCACGTTCAAGTTATCGACCGTTGACGGTCATACTTTACCGAGATCTTGGAACAACGATTGTCTCCGTCGCTACTACACATGACAGGCTTTATTTATTTTAGCCTATTTTTCATCTGAAATTTGTTTCTGCATTTCGAAATGTGAATTTGTAGTAAGGCAACCGACTTTGCCATATTTTCTTATTTCAGCAATAAAATGCCATCTTTTCGAGTAGAGCTGTGATTCATCGAATGTGACACACAACCATCACGATGCACGAAGAGCTAGGTTCCATCATATGTTGGAATTTATTCAAATAGGAAGTGACTGTGATACAACCGGTCACTCACTAAGTGAAATCCGAGCTCGGGGGCAAGCCACTACACTAAGACCAAAAAGGATTGATACACGACAATCCTTTAACCAACTTCAGTCTCCCAGAGCACGAGCTAGGGTATAAACTTATAAAATGCGGTTTCAGAGAGGGTGGGTCCGTCCACTTAACGACTTCAATCGTATCCTAACCTAGTTCTAGGAGGGTGGATCCGTTCATATAACGACCTCACTTGTTAACGCGGGGTGGATGTGAATCGACCATCCACGATCCTGATAAATCCATCGTTCCCCAAGTGCGAACAAAATCCCAAAAGCCTGAACAGATGTGACCGACCATCTGTCAGACGACTTCAAATTCTCAGAGTGCGAATTGGAGTATAAATATCAACTCCAAATTCTTGGAGTGCGAATTGGAGTATAAACATTAACTCCGAATTCTAAGAGTGCGAGTCAGAGTATAAACATCGACTCCAGACTCCTAGACTGTTAGTTAGAGTATAAACATCAACCAACTTCATGTTCCCGGAGTGCGAACTAGAGTACAAACGTCGATTATCTTCGGATTCCCAGAGTGCGAACTAGAGTATCGACCGCAAATAACTCTGAGTCTCCAGAGTCTGGACAGAGTATAAACATAACTTGGGTGTGAATGACCACCCACGAAATAACTTAAGTTCCCAGAGCACAGACACGTACTTAAAACTTAAACAGAATTGATCGACTGCCAACATACAAATGCAGGTCCCCGAAGTGTGGACACGATTATCGATAAGTGAGCAAGTGTGATTCGACCACTCGACTCTCACTTGTTTTAGCATCAATTTAATGATGTTAAGCTCAAAGAAATGAAGTCGAGATGCAATTGATGATCAATCTTTACAACTCATCCCCGGAGCAGGGGGCAGAGCTTAAGTGTCAACGATTGACCGAAGCAGTGCAACATCAAAGTTCAACTTAATCCCCGGTTATGACCCATGTCTGTGATTTTCGGACTTGACAAATAAAAATAAACTCGACTCAAAGGTTGGAACTCCACGAATGCACTGAACTAGAATTCAAAAAATGGAACACTTAAGCAAAATAGACAATAATTGAGATGAAGTCAAAACAAAATTTCATTTCAACTAGATGTGAAAGAAGTTCGTATACACGTTATTTCTAAAATTCCTACTAGCAGGGGTTGAACCCGCATCTATACATGAGAAAAACAAAATAGATTTCTATCTATCTACCAAAAACTGTGTCGAATATGCCTATTTATTCTTTCTTCTTACTTGGCTTCTTCTTCGTCGTATACCCACTGGAGCTGCTGCTTAGTCTTATCTTTGAGCTTTTGCCCTTCGGCGGCCGAACTCCAGGCGAGGGCATGATCTCAACGTCCTCCGCCGAACTCGAGTGTATGGGGATACTTCCTGCAGGCGGATTCGGAGGGGTCGGATCTACTACGGAAGACGGAGTGGACGCGCTGGTATCAACAACTGTACCACCGGGTGATACCATTCTAAGCAGAGCCGGTTCAGGTGCCGCCATTCCACCTCCAAAACCACCGTGACGATCCTCTACCTCCAGTTCAGCGTCGATCTCGGCCAATATCTCTTCCTCACGAGCTGTTTGAGCCTCACTGGGAACATCAGTGGTCAGCATTGAAGAGCCAGTAACACGTGCAATTCCACTCATCACAAATGATAGGTCAAAGGGTCACTGTGGCGACTGAGGGGTTCCTCCATCATTTGCTTGTCAAAAGAGAGTGTGCGCATTCCATCAATCGGTGCAATTGTTGTTGTGGTGGTCGCCTCAGTAATGATAACCTTCTGCGCTTGATACAATTCTTGAGTTGTAGGAGGTGCAGTCAGTGTAACTCCAGTCACTGGACAGAGAAAAAGACAAACAGTTAGTAAACGCTTCAAATCGAGCTCCTTATTTTGAATACACATGAGAAATGTTCAGAGTACCTTCCTCAGTTAGGCTAGTGGACAGCTAAATGGCTTCAGAAGTGTGTTCTTTAGCAGGAGATAGCTGCTGCTGTTCCGGATTATAAGCAGGGACAAATTAGGGTTCAACCGCTGGTACAGGTTCAAATTGAGTTGGAGCATGAATCTTAAGACTTGTATCGTGATGCTCAACACCTGGACCTTCTCCAATCTCCGAGTGTTGTGTGCCGAGCTTCTCCCTTTCATTTGAAATCATCGACACGTGGAGGATATTTCTTTCATCTTCAGTCAGCACGTGATTCTCGAGCTCAAACTCGTCGATTGATTCATTTGGATGCGTCGCCTTCTCCTCCTCAACCAATCGGTTCCAGGCATTGTGAAGATGTATCGAATAATTCTCGAGCCAGGCTAAGTTCATGTGCTTCAGCACATTGGCATTGTAAGTGATGAGGAGATCTTCGATATCAGCCTCTAGCCTGGACTCCATTGTCTGGATCCTCTCCTTGACCTCGGTCTCCACCACACGGACCTTCTCCACTGTCGCATTCCGTTCACCTTGAAGCACTACGGCTTGATTACATGCCTCTTGTGCTATGGTATTGGTGTCGTCCCTCTCTTTAATAATCTAAGAATTTAGACCTAAGCTCGTTAGTTTCTTTGAGGGCCGCATCTTGCTCGGCAGTAACGGTCGTGTTCCGATGGCCCATCTCTTCTACCAAGGCATAGTGTGACTGCCTCATGCTCTCCATAGCTGAGTTAGCCTCGCCGGCCTTTTGAATGGCTCCATTTCTAACTTATAGGAGGACTTAGCTTCAGTGTTAAGAACTTGGATAATATGATCCTTCTGAGCAAGCTTATTCTCTAACTTCTTTATGGTGACCTCCCTCTCAAAGGCCAGCCTCAATGCTTTCTCTGCGGCTTTCGTCCACTCCTTATACTAAGAATAAATGTCGTGAATATAATCGTGCATTGTGTTCTCAGCCTCCGTTAGGAGCAGATGTAGTTATCGAAGCAGATGTTCGGGAAATCCTTTTTCAGCCAAGCAATTTTAATAGCCCCTTCCCCGGTAGGCTCAGTGATAGCCTGTTCAGCGGCTACAGAAGTCTCAATCTCATGTCTACGACGATGGGGATCAGACCTCTGAACGTGGGAAGTCGGTTTGTGATGCGAAGGCTTCGAAGGATGTGTGACATAAGCAGAAGGATGTGTAGGGATTCGTGGAGATGGAGAACGCGATCGGGATCGATATCTCTGCTCTAGGTTCCTATCCCTATTCCTATCTCTGTCATAGTATTCCTGACTAGAATAACCACGGTCGTGGTTTCTATCATCTTCCCTTCTTCGGGGCTCATAATACGAACTCGATGACTGACGCGCTGAACGGAGACTTCCAAGCATAGAATCTCGCCTAGTCATCGTATCTGCGAAGTAAAAGAAGAATAGAGTTAGTAATCTTTTGAAGTAACCAGCTTATGATCGAAAATCGTGTAGTATCGTGAAGTGTATATGTATGTGCAACCCCCCGACCAAGCAGAAATGTCGGCCACACTAGTGGAAAGAGACTCGCTTAAGTCTAAAGCATGCTGAAGCCGAAGTGACACATAATCCAGAATTGGGATGTCGGCGAGCCCTTCGAAAAGGTTTTCCATCTGCGAGGGAGGAGCCTCCGAAATTCTAATCCCGGGAACAAGCAAAGATATGACTGCAGATTTCCATATCATGGATTTCGAACGTTTGAAAGCAGTAGCCTTGCCTTTTCTCTTTCCTTCGAAACCTTGAAGGGCGTCAAAAGGCCCGACTACATGTTCATTGTCGGTGGGTGTTCTTTCCAAATCAACCCCTTCAGTTATAACAACTCCGGCCATCTTACGTTTCACTCGTTTTTTCAAAACAGCCCTTAGCGTTCCCTCAAGCCTTATACTTTGGCTACGCTCGATCAATCCAATGATTCTCAAATTTCTATTTGTCAAAACCGAGTTAATGTCCTTCACTTTACTCGGAACTTCTTGGAGAACCCGTACTATCTCTTTGAAGTGCGCACCTTTGGGTCGTGGAATTAAAGCTGTTGTAACAACCCGCAAATCCGTACCCCTTGAGTCAACACCATTCTATAACAATCAACTCAAGTTGCACAGAAATACGAACCATTTGGGTTTAAGAAGAAGAGGTAGAAGAAGAGAAAACAAAATCAATATCAGAACCTAACCATCGCAGCGGAATAAAATATAATAGATAGTAAATAATCTTTACTCAAAATCAAATATATCAGTTTACATATATTACATCATCAGAGTACATCAGTCACAGCTCACATCAAATACATACAATGGATACACAACAACTCAAACAGCGGAATATATATATATATATATATATATATATATAAACAAGTACAAGTGTACGTATCGTCAATCCAGCTCGCCTCCTAAGCTCCATAGCATCATATCCTGTATCCTATAATACTCGGTCTGACCCGAGCATTATAGTTAAATAATACCCGAGTCAGTCTGGAATACCAGCGTGAGAAAATCACACCCAATTGATTATTAAAGTTTCAAAAATCCTTTGAAAAACAAAAGCATCTCGTAAGACCACGCCACAAATAAACATGTCGGGTTTTTACCTTACGATAGCTAAAATGATTTTTATAGAAATCCTCTGATATTATAATAGGGTCTATATACAAATACTTATAAAATAGCCGAAATTGTTACATGATTAAATTCCAGCTACTAGCCACAGAGTGGGTAATACAAACAAAACTCGTACAAGGCTCGTAGGGAGAATGGATTTCCAACCAATGAATAGGCATTGGGTACCACCTGTCACGGTACGGGGCCTAGATCACCGTACCGAGGAGTACGCCCGCTCCCCTGCAATACAAGGCCGGGACTACCCTTTACTGGATAATCTCGAGTGAGATCAACCCACGGTTGGGATCAGCAATCGCCCACTAAACCAAAATAAAAATAAGGGACATCTAGACTGGAATGACCTCACCCTGCTTGGGTGCTACCCACCTAGCCTTGCTGCATAACCCCTGATTTTCAGTCATTCCCATTTGATGAGGCTTGAGGCTAAGCGTTACCTTTAAGAACAATATCCCTTAGAATGCCCATCGTCCACCTGATGATGTTTTCGCAAGCATTCATCCATACAAGTCCGTTCCGGGTTCGAACGGAACCGAAGGCACTATTCCTACTACATCCATTTTGGAAATATCCTCAGGATTAGTGGCGATTAGCCCTTGCACTTCACTGCTCCATCTTCGAATCCAAAATCGTTTTCACGAAACGTACAAACCGGATCGAAGTGGTTTTCGAGAAATTAATCTCGATCCCGGACTCTTCGAAACGATCAGCGTATTTGGCCAATATTGATAGTCGGTTATTTAACTATCAATTAATATTCACAAACATCCATCAAATAATAAATAATTTCCCAAATTATTTATTTATCTCAAAATATCCTCAAAGAAATATTTCTATTTTCAATCCTTTGAAAACAGTTTCAATACCATCTTTCTTTTCAGAGTAAACTTTTCCAAATATTTTCTATCTCCTCTGAAATCTCCAAGCACAAAACTAGCTTTTAAAAATAAATTTTAAAACACTTTACTTTGAAAATATATGCTTTTAAAACATTTAAATTAAAACTACTTTAATAATTTGTTAAAAATACATATTATATGAATATTTGAAGATAATGTTACTAAGTAAAATATAAAATATAAAACTAGATTTCACTTTTAAAAATAAAATACTAAGGAACTCTTTAACTAATTATTGCTATAATAGATTAAAATAAATATTGCTATAATAGATTAAAATAAATACTTACTTTAGAATTTAAATATTTAGAAATAGTAAATTTTTCAAAACATACTTCGTACAACAACTTTAAACTTTTAATTTATATTTAAAAATTTACTTTGAAACGTACTTGGGTATTCAGAGAGAAATCCCCAATCTCAATCACTCAAATCAATTTTTCCAAATTGATTTCCAATTTATTTCATTGGAAATAAATTTCTTTACTTATCAGTTCATTTCGAAATTTCATTAATTATGGACCTTACTATTATCTTCAGTTTGATTTTTAAATCATTTAGCTGAAATATACAAATTTCAGGTTATTCCCAATTTCTTCTTTATTCTTATTAAATAATTTAAATTCTCAATTTTAAATAAATGTTTTGTTCTTTTGAAACAATAACATTGAAATTTAAATTTTCATTAATTCTCTGTTTATTTAAATTTTCTTCCCATACTCAAGATTTATTTAATAAAATTTTAAAGTAACTTTATTTCCATTCCAGTTCATTCATAAATTTATTCAACTTTTCTATAATTATTTTACTTACAATTTCACTTCTTTTATTTTCATTCCCAAACTCAAATTATATACTTGGTAATTCATTATTGCCCGATTATAACAATCAAGCCATAGCATTCAATATTTCCTCATAATTCATTACAGGATATCAAATATTCAGAACAGAGAATATTAAATAATTAAATAAAATTGAGGGGTCCAGTTGGATCCCTCCAACATGTTTCCCTGCATCCACAGATGTTAGCACAATATAAAATGCCAATTCCAAATATATACCACACTACAGCACATAAATCAATTCAACCATTTCAAACAATTACTTAAATTTAATTATTTAAGTTTAAATTTAACTGAGTACTCACCTTGAATTTGTTTGCAGTCCAATCCAAACTAGCTTGTTTTCATTATTTTCGACCTTGTACAAGCATTATAGGATTTATTAATATTTGAACTACTCGAACAATTTGTTATCGTTTATTTAGTTAAAATTTTACCTAATAATTTTATCTAAACAAATTCCCTTTTTGAACTATATATATATATACACTTATAAAATAGATTATAGACTCTAAGAAACTATTTTATATATACTTCCAACATGTTTTATTTTATTTTATTTTTTTCAAACCCCTATATATGTTTCCTGTCTATTTACCTAGTTATTACTTTTTAAACTAAGACAGACATTTTATAACTTACTACAAATATTAAAACAATAATTTTCCCTTATTGTAAACAAATATTAAAACAAATATTTTCCCTTGCTGTAAACAATAATTTGTTACAGTTAAAATTATTATCAAATTTCATTATTTTAATTAGTTTCAATTTATCTTAAACTCTAAATTTTTAAACTTTATTTACCATTAATAATTAATTAATCTATTCCTAATCTACAAATATAAATGAAAGAAAAAAAAAACAAGACAGTTATACCTACTGCCTCCACACTCTTGCTTGACTTCGAGCCTCCGAATACACTGCCTTCCACCGTGCCTCGAGCTTACCCTTCCACAATATCGCGGCCACCAGAATCAAAATCGCGACGCTGCTGTAAGGAGGAAACCCAAAATCGAGTCGATCTTCGCACGCCTGCCCCGGCTTCTTCGATTAGGTCTGAGCATACGGGAAAAAACGCGATTTGAAATATTTTTTCGAATTGGAAATATGAGGGGATGATGACTTCGAACGAATTGATTTGCAAAAACTCGGCTACCATTACTCGATCGATTACGTCCAAAAGGTTCGCGTATGAGCCTTCCAGATCCAAGGTCGTGTTTCCCTTTTGAGCATCGATCCATTGACGATGTCATTAAATCACGAGTTTTGAGGAGGTTGTCGATGTTGAATTGAAGTAGAAGGAAAGTTGAACTCGCCCAAAGGAATTTCGTTCGCCTGGAACGAGAGAGTTCTCTCTTTTTTTCTTTTTCTTTTTTTCTGATTTCGTTTTGAAGCATTTAGGCTTCGGCCATACTTATTGTTTTATTTTCTTAAGTGGAAATGGATTAAGCTTGCGCTATAAGCTAGAAGAATGTGGCTTTTATAAAAAGGTTTGACCATGAAAATTAAAGTTAATTAATTCTTCTACGCATTTACGGGGTGTACGATTAAACGGTAACTCCGAACGTTGCGAAAATTGAAATCCGATAATAATTCAATATTACGGACTCGATGGAATTGGTTTCGTCGAATTCCGAGACTGCGCCTCGGAAGGCTATTTTTAAATTCAATTTAAACGATATAAATTTCAAAACTGAACAAACAACTTCCAAATTTAATTTTAACACTTTTACTATCTTCACTATCATCAATATAAATTTTATAAGCTTTCAAATTATTTTTAATCGGCTTAAAATTCCAGATTCAACATTTTATTCAAAATCAAGTTATTTAATTCAATAATTAAATTATCAAATAAATTGTGATATTCATAATTCAAGTTAAAATTATTCTATTGAATATTCAAAATCAATTAAATATTCCGATTTTACATGCTCAAAATTCTAGGTCGTCACATTCCTCCCCCCTTAAAAGAATTTCGTCCCCGAAATTACTAGTTAGGAAGAATGATCCATAACCCATTAACTATTTTCTCAACTCCAAATAGTTTTTATCAATTTACCAACAAATCTTTTTATCAATGATACACTAATCCTTTTCTTAACTTTTCAACCTAACCATAAGTCCCCAAACCATATTACTTACTTAACAATTCAAATTCAAATTTAAAATCGAATTTGAATTGTCAAAATTTTCTCAAAATTTTTCTAACTCCCTAAATTTCCGAAAAATTTCGCCAGCGTTTCCTTTGCGCGGCTAGCTCGGTACAACTACAAAATGGCTCTACGGCCTCCCAAATCCAAAAAGAAAACAAAAAGCCAAGTGGCTCAATCCAAATCTCAGTCAAATTTCATACCAAATTAAATACATACCTTATTGTCGAGCATTTCAACTCTATCTTTTTGAAATCAAATCCAATTCTCATTTCTCTTTATAACACCTGCATAACTTACTTAGCAATAATAACCAATCACAACATTCCAAAATCTTTTATCCACTTTCTCACAAAATGCCAATATCTATTCTTTCCATTATTGACTTAAATTACATTGGCAGTATCAATTTCCATTTAAGACTTCACCATTCCCTCTAAAGTTTAGTTTAAGCATTTTATATGCTCCTTATATTTATTTCATCTTCCAATTTAGTTTATATCTATTTCTATTCACTTGGTTCTTTCATTTTCATACGAATTCAATTTATTTTTAACTCCAAATGTTAAATTTTATTTTTCATTTATAACTAATTCATGTCATTATTTTATATTGGTTTCATTTACTAGTTTATTTCAGTTTCCAAATTGAATTTGTTTGTCCTTAACAAAATTTTCCAAAATTTTCTAACTCCCAAAATTTCCGAATTTTTTTTGGCAAAGTCCCCTTTGTACGGAGGAGATTTTGCAATTTGACGAAAGATATAAATATATATACATCAACCCACACGGTCGGAAAAACCAAAAACATTTCATATTTCCTAATTTTATTGCGTAGGCGTACCTTATTTAGCATTTTAAGCGAGCGGCTTATTATTTTTAGCAAATAGCACAACCAAATCCAGCCACACGGCCTCCAGGTACCTGTACTTACTCAATTTAAACATGTAAGTGCCAAATATATGAAGTTTAACAACATTTCACTTATTTGCAATAGTTAAACACATGAATTCTAAAAGAAATTCGCACCCAACATTTTTCCGTAAGCAACTTATACAGTTTTCATACTAATCTAACTGTTTCAATTAATTTATAAACCATTTTCATTCAATTTGAATGGTTTTCAATCCATTCGTATACAACTTCATCAATTTGAATGGTTTAAAACTCAATCGTTTACATTTAATTTATTCTTAAGCAAACTGAACTCATATTTAATTCAATTGCTTTCAAAATCAATTTATTTTACTCCTATCAATCCATAGAATTCTTATTACTTCCATTTACATCAAATGACAATTTATTCTTTGCAATTTGACTAGATCTATGTGAATAAATAAGCATTTAAGTTTTATAATCAATTTAAATTGATTTCAACTCAATTTATACTTAATTCTATTCCATTTTTAAATTTATTCACAACCCATATATTCTCATTTTCATTGCATTTCAGATTTGAATCCATTCACTTGCATTTCTTTCCATATTTGGTTATTCCAAACTATTTATTTAGCTCGAAGACAAATCCAAGCTATTGCATTCCATAACCGTTTCTCAACTTATTTAAACCACATTTCATTTGATTCTTATTTATTCCATCCATATTTATTCAACATAATTAGTTTATCCACATTCACTTAAACCATTCTAATAAACTCGAAACATTCTATTTCCCTTATTGTCTCAAGTTATTTTAATCCCTTAATAATTTAAATGGTTTACAATTATTTATTTAAGCATTTTCACTCCACTAAATATTACCGGCATCACACCGAATTTTATTTCAATTAAAATTTATTCTTACTTGATTTAAATCCAATCCACTATTATTAAACTTAATTTTAAGTTGAATGCAATTCAACTCATTTCCATTTTTTTTTTAGCTTAAGTTTATTCACTCCAGTTTTATACTTAAGCCCATTTTATTTTCAAGTAAATCCCCTTTTTTTTCTATTCTTAAGCTCATTTCATTTTGCAAATAAATTTCTCTTTCCAATTTAACTTGATTCTATTCTAATCTAATCCCATTTCAAATCTGCAAATTTCATTTAATTGGTTATTATAAAATTTAACTTTCCAGATTCAACTCACCAATTTATTACCTGGCTATTTTCCAATTTATCTTCACTTATTTGGATTTTATTTGCACATTCAAACCATTGCTATTTTAATCTATTTCAATTTCCTTTATTCGACACATTTCCAATTATATATAATTTGTTAACACTTCACATTAAATTTTAATTTATAACTCAAGTTTGAATCCACTATCCATTTTCAATTTACCACCCAATTTATGAACTCACAATTCAACTTCATTCTCAATTACTCTCACTCCATCAACAATTTGAATCAATTTTAATTTTATAACTTGAGTTTATTTCCAACTTCATCATAAACTCACAATTCAATTTCATTAACTAATTTATTATCTAATTAATTCTTCCCTTATTTATAGTTCAATACTTGATTTTAAGTCCCAATATCACTTCATTTAATTTTCTTAGTTCAAATTATTTTATAACTCAAGTTTGAATTTTCTTTTGTTTTATTATCCAAAACATCAAACAATATTTATTTTGCATTTTGCATTCCATTCTCAATTTTATAAGTCATCACTTATAATTTACACAATTCCATTCATCATAGGCTTGAATATATTCTTCTTTATAAGTTATTCTAATTTATTTACTTCAATCCAATCCTTAACCAATTTATTTTCCATTTATTCAGGTAAGAGTCTAACTCCATTCAACACTCAATTGAATTTTTATTCCAATTCAATTTTATTTTAAACTCAGATTTAATTAATCTCAATTCAATTTCAACCTAATTCGAAAAAAACTGGATATTATTTCCAACCTATTCAATTTATTCCAATCCAGTTAGATTTTTATTTCCCAATCCAAGTTCATTTCATTTTTTTTTACACCTTTAATTCAAATTCCAACATTCAAAGCTTATATTTCCTTCATGATTTGAAATCATCTCAAATCTCATTTCTCAACAACTTTAAACCAGTCCTGGCTTTTATTCCCAACAAATTTCCTTTGAAATTTCAAAAACAACTAGCTTTTCTGAACGAATAAATTTTTGGCAACAATCTGTCACTTAGAAACTCGAAAATGAACATTGATGATGCTACAGTCATCACCGAAGTTATTTTCCAGCTACTGAAGTGAATTCAATGCTATATCTCTTTCCAAAATTTATTTGAAACAATTTCCTTTCAGAAATACCCCAAAAACAACAATGCTACAATTTATCTTCAAAATACTTCCAAAATTTCCGGGGTTTTAAAGTTTCAAATTCTATTTTGAATTCAAATTTAACTATAATGCATTTGTATAGTTTATGCTTATACAAATTCCCATTTAATTATATTTCCATTTATAATTTACGTTTATAATCCATATTTATGAATTTCACTTTATAATGAATTTATTCCTTCAAACTTTGGTTATATTTTCAATTTCTAGTTAAATTTTCACTTAACAATGAAAATACTTTAATATTATCATTTCTAACATCCAAGCAACCATATACTACTTAAATAGTTTTTAAAAACATTCTTTATATCAAAATATGTTTTTGGGTAAAATTATTTCATTTACCCACATTTAAAACAATACCGTGTCAATTGTTCTATTCAAGTGTTTAGAAACCCCTTCAATACAGTTGCGCAGACTGTGTCGACGAAGGTTCATATGCCACTTAATAAATCAATCAACACAATATTAAAATAATTTATATTCACTAACAAATACGCACTCATATTTATTAATACACTCAAACTCATTATAGAGTACTACAGACTCTAATTTAAATGAGTAATTCCCACCAGAGCCAAGGTTATCTCCAAGCTAAGCTCTGATACCAACTGTAACAGCCCGCAAATCCGTACCCCTTGAGTCAACACCATTCTACAACAATCAACTCAAGTTGCACAGAAATACGAACCATTTGGGTTTAAGAAGAAGAGGTAGAAGAAGAGAAAACAAATTCAACATCAGAATCTAACCATCGCAACGGAATAAAATATAATAGATAGTAAATAATCTTTACTCAAAATCAAATATATCAGTTTACATATATTACATCATCAGAGTACATCAGTCACAGCTCACATCAAATACATACAATGGATACACAACAACTCAAACAGCGGAATATATATATATATATATAAACAAGTACGAATGTACGTATCGTCAACCCAGCTCGTCTCCTGAGCTCCATAGCATCATATCCTGTATCATATAATACTCGGTCTGACCCGAGCATTACAGTTAAATAATACCCGAGTCAGTCTGGAATACCAGCGTGAGAAAATCACACCCAATTGATTATTAAAGTTTCAAAAATCCTTTGAAAAACAAAAGCATCTCGTAAGACCACGCCATAAATAAACATGTCGGGTTTTTACCTTACGATAGCTAAAACTATTTTTATAGAAATCCTCTGATATTATAATAGGGTCTATATACAAATACTTATAAAATAGCCGAAATTGTTACATGATTAAATTCCAGCTACTAGCCACGGAGTGGGTAATACAAACAAAACTCGTACAAGGCTCGTAGGGAGAATGGATTTCCAACCCATGAATAGGCATTGGGTACCACCTGTCACGGTACGGGGCCTAGATCACCGTACCGAGGAGTACGCCCGCTCCCCTGCAACACAAGGCTGGGACTACCCCTTACTGGATAATCCCGAGTGAGATCACCCCGCGGTTGGGATCAGCAACCGCCCACTAAGCCGAAATAAAAATAAGGGACATCTAGACTGAAATGACCTCACCCTGCTTGGGTGCTACCCACCTAGCCTTGCTGCATAACCCCTGATTTTCAGTCATTCCCATTTGATGAGTCTTGAGGCTAAGCGTTACGTTTAAGAACAATATCCCTTAGAATGCCCATCGTCCACCTGACGATGTTTTCGCAAGCATTCATCCATACAAGTCCGTTCCGGGTTCGAACGGAACCGAAGGCACTATTCCTACTACATCCATTTTGGAAATATCCTCAGGATTAGTAGCGATTAGCCCTTGCACTTCACTGCTCCATCTTCGAATCCAAAATCGTTTTCACGAAACGTACAAACCGGATCGAAGTGGTTTTCGAGAAATTAATCTCGATCCCGGACTCTTCGAAACGATCAACGTATTTGGCCAATATTGATAGTCGGTTATTTAACTATCAATTAATATTCACAAACATCCATCAAACAATAAATAATTTCCCAAATTATTTATTTACCTCAAAATATCCTCAAAGATATATTTCTATTTTCAATCCTTTGAAAACAATTTCAATACCATCTTTCTTTTCAGAGTAAACTTTCCCAAATATTTTCTATCTCCGCTGAAATCACCAAGCACAAAACTAGCTTTTAAAAATAAATTTTAAAACACTTTACTTTGAAAATATATGCTTTTAAAACATTTAGATTAAAACTACTTTAATAATTTGTTAAAAATACATATTATATGAATATTTGAAGATAATGTTACTAAGTAAAATATAAAATATAAAACTAGATTTCACTTTTAAAAATAAAATACTAAGGCACTCTTTAACTAATTATTGCTATAATAGATTAAAATAAATATTGCTATAATAGATTAAAATAAATACTTACTTTAGAATTTAAATATTTAGAAATAGTAAATTTTTCAAAACATACTTCGTACAACAACTTTAAACTTTTAATTTATATTTAAAAATTTACTTTGAAAACGTACTTGGGTATTCAGAGAGAAATCCCCAATCTCAATCAATTAAATCAATTTTTCCAAATTGATTTCCAATTTATTTCATTGGAAATAAATTTCTTTACTTATCAGTTCATTTCGAAATTTCATTAATTGTGGACCTTACTATTATCTTCAGTTTGATTTTTAAATCATTTAGCTGAAATATACAAATTTCAGGTTATTCCCAATTTCTTCTTTATTCTTATTAAATAATTTAAATTCTCAATTTTAAATAAATGTTTTGTTCTTTTGAAACAATAACATTGAAATTTAAATTTTCATTAATTCTCTGTTTATTTAAATTTTCTTCCTATACTCAAGATTTATTTAATAAAATTTTAAAGTAACTTTATTTCCATTCCAGTTCATTCATAAATTTATTCAACTTTTCTATAATTATTTTACTTACAATTTACTTCTTTTATTTTCATTCCCAAACTCAAATTATATACTTGGTAATTCATTATTGCCCGATTATAACAATCAAGTCATAGCATTCAATATTTCCTCATAATTCATTACAGGATATCAAATATTCAGAACAGAGAATATTAAATAATTAAATAAAATTGAGGGGTCTAGTTGGATCCCTCCAACCTGTTTCCTTGCATCCACAGATGTTAGCACAATATAAAATGCCAATTCCAAATATATACCACACTGCAGCACATAAATCAATTCAACCATTTCAAACAATTACTTAAATCTAATTATTTAAGTTTAAATTTAACTGAGTACTCACCTTGAATTTGTTTGCAGTCCAATCCAAACTAGCTTGTTTCCATTAATTTCGATCTTGTACAAGCATTATAGGATTTATTAATATTTGAACTACTCGAACAATTTGTTATCGTTTATTTAGTTAAAATTTTACCTAATAATTTTATCTAAACAAATTCCCTTTTTGAACTATATATATACACTTATAAAATAGATTATAGACTCTAAGAAACCATTTTATATATACTTCCAACATGTTTTTTTTTTTCAAACCCCTATATATGTTTCCTGTCTATTTACCTAGTTATTACTTTTTAAACTAAGACAGACATTTTATAACTTACTACAAATATTAAAACAATAATTTTCCCTTACTGTAAACAAATTTTAAAACAAATATTAAAACAAATATTTTCCCTTACTGTAAACAATAATTTGTTACAGTCATTACATTTGATACCAACTGTAAATTTTTAAAATATTATCAAATTTCATTATTTTAATTAGTTTCAATTTATCTTAAACTCTAAATTTTTAAACTTTATTTCCCATCAATAATTAATTAATCTATTCCTAATCTACAAATATAAATGAAAGGAAAAAAAACAAGACAGTTATACCTACTGCCTCTACACTCTTGCTTGACTTCGAGCCTCCGAATACACTGCCTTCCATCGTGCCTCGAGCTTACCCTTCCACAATATCACGGCCACCAGAATCGAAATCGCGACGCTGGTGTAAGGAGGAAGCCCAAAATCGAGTCGATCTTCGCACGCCTGCCCCGGCTTCTTCGATTAGGTCTGAGCATACGGGAAAAAACGCGATTTGAAATATTTTCGCGAATTGGAAATATGAGGGGATGATGACTTCGAACGAATTGATTTGCAAAAACTCGGCTATCATTACTCGATCGATTACGTCCAAAAGGTTCGCGTATAAGCCTTCTAGATCCAAGGTCGTGTTTCCCTTTTGAGCATCGATCCATTGACGATGTCATTAAATCACGAGTTTTGAGGAGGCTGTCGATGTTGAATTGAAGTAGAAGGAAAGTTGAACTCGCCCAAAGGAATTTCGTTCGCCTGGAACGAGAGAGTTCTCTCTTTTTTTTTCTTTTTTTTTTGATTTCGTTTTGAAGCATTTAGGCTTCGGCCATACTTATTGTTTTATTTTCTTAAGTGGAAATGGATTAAGCTTGCGCTATAAGCTAGAAGAATGTGGCTTTTATAAAAAGGTTTGACCATGAAAATTAAAGTTAATTAATTCTTCTACGCATTTACGGGGTGTATGATCAAACGGTAACTCCGAACGTTGCGAAAATTGAAATCCGATAATAATTCAATATTACGGACTCGATGGAATTGGTTTCGTCGAATTCCGAGACTGCGCCTCGGAAGGCTATTTTTAAATTCAATTTAAACGATATAAATTTCAAAATTGAACAAACAACTTCCAAAATTTAATTTTAACACTTTTACTATCTTCACTATCATCAATATAAATTTTATAAGCCTTCAAATTATTTTTAATCGACTTAAAATTCTAGATTCAACATTTTATTCAAATTCAAGTTATTTAATTCAATAATTAGATTATCAAATAAATTGTGATATTCGTAATTCAAGTTAAAATTATTCTATTGAATATTCAAAATCAAATAAATATTCTGATTTTACATGCTCAAAATTCTAGGTCGTCACAGCTGTGAAGAAAAGAAGATGTTAGTTTGACATCAGTTATGATCACCATATTAACTACTTGAGAAGACTACGACACTTACGTCTGAATAGCCATCGGCTGGCGAATCCTGGAGGGCAACGAACATAAAACCATTCCGTCTTAAAGTAGCTCAACCTGGTCCAGGAACCAGTTACCACTTGACAGTTCCTAACCGCTTCCAGAAACGTAAAAGAAGGGCTATCTCCCCGACTCTTAACATAGAATAAGTATCTAATCTCATCGGTGTCGGGGGTCGAAAGAGATGCTCCATAAGTACAATGAATAGGCTATTCAACAGGGCATATCCGTTGGGTTGTAGTTGAGATGGAGCGATTCCAAGGAAAGAAAACACTTTCCTGCTGTATTGGTTAAATGGAGGAAGTGTTCCAGCTGCGCATGCATGGCGATTGAAAGCAGTAAATCCCTCTGGTGGAGAATGCGCCCTATCATTTGGTCAATGACAAGCCATGCCTTAAGCATATCTGTCCCAGCATATCTTCAGAAACGTTAGACGGTACCGAATCTGACGGATTACCAATAAGAGTAGCGCCCGGTAGCTCATCCGGAGCTGGGTCTATAACTTCGGCTGCGATGGCCGGTATCTCGATTCTTAGGGAGAGTGAACTCTGTATTTCCCGCGGCTGTGAGCTTGTGGACTCCATAACTAACTAACTTATGAAAAATCATCATTGGACGATAATAAGCCCGTGTATTCCCCAGTGTGAAGTACGTGAATGTGTTGTGCAGTGTAGTGCTACAAGTTACTCGAGAAATTCAACAGAATATGAGAAAATATACAAACGACAAGACTTTGACATTCAACCGGAGTGACCGTCATCGTCGACCATCACAACCGTGCCATCCAGATTTTAGATACCGATTCAAGTTAAAGTCCGTTATAGTTTTGTTAAGTTCTAGTTCCATTGACGAGCTTCGATGGGCAGTCAGATATGCTGTTCAACGTTTAAGTCCAGTTATGTAAGGCGAGAGCTCATCGGAGTCGAATGTTCGATTGTGCGAAGATTTCGTGTCCATCAAAGTCAAAGCTCGGATCGTTCAATGCAAAAACCTAAACTTCGCACTGGTCAGAAACTTCAGTTTCATATCGATTAAAAGTTTGTTAACTTCGTATCGATCGAGACTCCGCAACTTCGTATCGATCGAGACATAGCAGCTTCGTATCGATCGGATTATGTCATGTTTCGAATCAATCAGAACTTGCTAACTTCGTATCGATCGAAGATTGAAGGATTCGTATCGATCGTCTACCCTAGGTTTCAAATCGATCCTTGGCACTTCAATTTCGTATCGATAACCTTAAGCCGATACGAGTTATCACTACCCTGGATTAATACGAAATACACCATTCATTAATCACTTTATCATCGATACGAACCCTAAGCCATAAATCGATACGAAGCTAAGTCTTCTTCTTCTTCTTCTTTTCATCGATACGAAACGAAAGCCGTGCTACCCTCCACACTTCATTTTCTCCAAAAATCACTCAGGTGTCATCTATTCCTCCCTATACCACATGTCGATTGCCTCCGACTACCACATCGTCAGAACCAGTCACGAAGGAAAGCGGGACGGCATGGAATTCAAAGTCTCATCGTTTTTGGTATGGACTGATTAATAATTTACCTAGTTGAAGTATCGATGCAGAGGATTAGAATTGGCGTTCGATTCGAGAACGAGAACGGGTATTTTCCTCTTTCCTAAAGTTTTTAAACGATACGAAGGAGCAAAGAAATAAGAGCAAGTGAGAAATTCGGCTAAGTACAGAACTATTTATATGGGAGGAATAAAAAACCAAAGAAAAAAACGATTCGCCTCCTGGTTGCCTGATCGGTAGACACAGGTTTTCCCTAGATCGATATGAATAAGCTATTCATATCCATAGATTCGAGTTTTATCGATACGAAATTTTCAACGAAGATTTTTCTGAGACACCAAATTCCATCGATACGAAATGCTTGTTCATGTCCATTATTTTCGACTCCATCTACGGTGCATCGATACGAACTGTACTATTCGTATCCATCAACATACATCCCGTAAAGATTCACAGCCATCGATACGACAATGCATGAAGAACCAGTTGCTCTATTCGAATCCCTCATTGGTGCATCGATACGAAGTCATTTATTCGTATCCATCGACGCACGACGCATGAAAACTCGTATCCATCGATACGAGAACGATCTTTCGACCTTTTACATTGATCCAGGAGAGGATAGATATAAAGGGACATTCCAAAGCAACCATCAAGCATTATTACAACTCAAATTTCACATTGGTTTAGGAGAGGATCGATATGGAATTCGATGCAAGAAAACTGACAATGACTTGTAAACGTGCGAGCGTTAACAAGAGTCAGGTTAACATATATGTGTGTATGTCAGATTAATTTTCAATTTTCAATTTTCAATTTTCAAAATTCACAGGTCGAATGCCCACCTGATGAACGATTACAACTACGAATAGCTAATCAGTATCATAAAGCAATCATTTACAACGACACACAATACAACAGTTGGCAGTTTACAGCTCATAATTTATGCCTCTATGGATCAATCAAAAATTACAATTTTCAACGAAAAGACGACAATCGTTCAACAAGTCGGACAAAACCATTCAGAATGAAAGATGCGATTATTCAAAGCACGTCATGTTCTCACAAGACGTACCTTAGGGGGCAAATGTTATCCCGTCTTTTGACAAGACCGAGATATTAAGGAATTGGCTGCAAGATCAGAGACCACTCATCACAAATGTTGAATAAACACAGGTTCCCTATGGATGTTGATAAATTTTGTCAAAGTCCGGATCAAGCTACAACTGATATAACATGATGAGCAAAGCTATGAAAGCCAACGCTCCAAATTTTGAGTCAATCCGAGTTCATATGCTCAAGATATGATTGATGCAAGCCAAGGAGGTCAACTTATTCATACCCATCATTTAGAATCGATCAAAGTCGCAACCCATCCTTTTGCATTAGTCGGTTTCGCATCCATCAGCAGATAAGCTCACTTCGAATCGATCGGCTATTGTCTATTTCGCATTCATCAACTACAACACGGAGGTCTACTTCGTATCCATCCAAAGGCGGCCTCCTTTGCATCAATTTTGTTCGTATCCATCGGCGAACATTTGTTCGAATCCACCAAGCGACTGCACTGTTCGTATCCCTTAAGGAGAGCCATGTTCGTATCCACCATGGAACTACTATTCATATCCATCAAGGCCTAACAAAGCCGCTACCTATTCGTATCCATCAAGTCATCAGTCGTTCGCATCCATCAAGTTGGAGCGACCTAGATCGATGCGAACAAGACTACACAACCGATACGAACTGTGAAACTTCCCTCGATACGAATTGTGCAACGGCTATTAGTACGAACAAGGAAACGTCTTCGATACGAATGAGGCAAAAGCCTTAGTACGACTCGGTCAACTTGGCATCGAAAGTGGAGCGATCCAAAGGTTAAGCGCCACGTCAACTCACAGGCGCGTGACCAGCAGCGAGTCGAAGTGATCCATACGAATCATATCGATTTGAAGGGAACCGAAACCGAAGATCTCTAATTTGCATCGATCATAACTGGCAATCCACAAGTCCAAATGCTATGAAATTTTCATAGGAGCTTACGTACAACCTAAAAAATGTTCTTGCCAAATTTCAACTCGATTGGATCAAATCTTGATCGATACGAAATTCGTTCGTATCGATCACGGATCGAGTCGAAATCGCCTAGGATCGATTGCGTGGGCCCACCCACGTGCCAGAAGAAGTCTTCTGAGATTTGAGCGAGATATTTGCCTCCTACGCCTATAAATAGAGCCCTAGAGCCTACAGAAGAAGGATCTTTTGGCTCTTTGACGTCTAGACTCCGCCGGAACCATTTTGCATTCCATAGCTGCTGTTGTACTCGATTTTCAGTTCTATAATCCACTGTAATCAATTGTAATCAACAAGTGCATATCAATAAAGTAATCAACTTCATAGTAGACGTAGGCCATACGCCGAGTCACTCTAAATCGTTGTGTTTCTGCTTGTTTTCATATTTTTCTTTTGAAGTGTTTGTTAGATAATCCTCTTTTTACATTTCTATCCTTTATTTTTATCTCTTCAAATACTTCCGAAGAGTGTTGTGCCCAATTTTAGTACAAACAGTATGAATGACTTAAAATAAATTCAAAACGAAAATGAAGAGATTTTGTAAATAATATTCATTTGCCAAAACCATAACCTTTCATTTTTAATCCAAAAGAAAAGTTTTATCAAACAAGGTTAGGTGTTAATTCATGTAAGTTTATACATAAAGATGAATCTCCTTTAATATATAGTTGTGCGTGTGTGTAATCTCCCTTTTTAAATGAAAACCACTTAGCATGAAATAAATTTCAAACTGATTTTAATACACACACATATGCATGTGTGTATGCATACATATGGTTGTTTTGAAATAAAAACCAATTATGAATCAGTGGAAATTAATATTGATATTTAAGTAAATAAAATTATATGAAATAATAAATTAACTTTTAGACCTAGATCTAAAATAACAACTCTAATATAAATCAACATTACAGTTATTAGTAAAAACCATCATTATCAATTTCAAACTCAAATCAAACGTTGACAAACTATAAAATTTTCAGATCTACACATACATATAAAAGGAACAGCAAACGCGTATATAAATTCACCAAGCTAAATAAATTGATATATCTACAACGTAATAATATATATGGAAAAAATTAAATGGAAAATACATCGTTGATGCTACTCTTTTGAATGCATCTTAATTGATAGATAAATTCAATCCTAGGTCTTATCTCCTATCTTCTAGCTTTGCAACGGCTAATAGCACCACCTTTTATTTGAGTGATTTAATTGGATATCGTTAAAATAATTTTATTTCTTTTATTTCTCTAAATTTTTTTACCATGAAAGTGGAAAAAGAAGATGGAGGCTAGAGTTATGAAAGAGACTGATTAAGAGAGGACAGTAAATGGAAGACAAGGTATTTATAGAGGCAACACTCCTTAATCTCATTCTTTTGTTTTCTAGATCCAACCATTGGATTTCAAGCCTCCTTTTCTCTATATGAATTGTAATGATGTAATGAAAGAGGTTTTATAGCCCTTCAATTTGTTCGATAACTTTGCAAATAGTTATATTCACATCAAATTTAAACCCCCATTGATCTCTTATATCGATTTATACATGTACAACTTTTATATACGCATCCTAATAAGTACCGATGACATAAAAAAACATACTAATAGCTCCAATACATCAAGTAAATAAATAATTAACATTTCTAAAAAATATTAATTAATTTATAACAACTTATATATCAATTAATATCGAACCATTCAAATAATGATATTCACGGTGGAATGACATTTTGGTCGTTTTCACGTCTTTTATGTAAAATCCAATTTTACTTATATAACCGGTAGTGACAATTATTTACAGTAATTCTCTTCGTCAAAACTATATCATATTAGGACTTATGTAATTTGGTTTTGGTTAAAATTGCAACATTGTTCACGTTCAACTTTTTAAGATCAGACACAAAATATTTCGTTCAATGATAACAATCATTATCAATCGTACTGTTTTGGCTAGACACTTTAACTTTGACTTGACTTAAGCTGACCCTGTGATACTAACCCCATATAACTAAGGAGATATGTTTTGATTTGACCCAACTATAGTTGTTTGATGGATGTCGTGGTGTGATTTGACTACAATCAAAGCGGAGTTTCCACATTCGAAGCTCGACGGTATTCTCAAGTTGAAGGAATCGTGTATGATTATCACATCGATATTCTCCACTTGATCTTAGTTATATTAACCAACAGAAAACTACCAAACGAGCCATTCCATAGTTATCCAATAACAATCAATACATAATTTCATGGTGCCCTCAACGACCATGAGTAATACGTTTCCAACGTTTGAAGAGCGTTACGTACTCTAGTCTCAACGGATGTATAAATACCAATTTCGATTCATCTTGACTACAAATATTTAAAACACTAAGTTTATTTTATCATTGTAAATCACTCATGGTTACAACACATTGTAACTATTACCGCAAAACATATCATGTATGAATTTTCTATTAAATTTACTTTTAATTTAATTAATTAATATAACATATGATATCAAGTGTGTGTGCGTGTATATGTATGTATGTATGTGTGTGTGTGTATATATATATATATATATATATATATATATATATATATGTATGTATATAATAGAAAGAAAACACGTTTTAGTTTAAACAAGACTAATTATCGAGTTAAATATGTATAACAATTTACATATTTGTCAATAGGATATACATCTAACTCTATCCATCGTAAATTATCGTGTTGTTGGAACCACTCATTGTAAGGGAGAGTAAGCTGAAGCCCAACCGTAATGCCAGTAAGCATAACGAAAGCTAGATGAGTAATACTAATCCAAAAAAAGGTGAAATGTGTGGGCACTTCCATAATAAAGCAGCTGATGCACTAGATAATTATAAATCGTAATTATAAATCCAAAAAAACTAAATGCACTAATAAAGCAGCTGATGTATTCCTAGAATTGTAAAATGGAGTGTTATGCAAAATATCAAGTGGTTTTATAATTAATTGTTAACAAAGAAACAACATACCTAAAAAGTCCTAAAATCCAGTAATACGTATATCAGTATTTACTTCTTAGATCTCCTGATATGGACGGAATTTCAATGTAGGAGACCATTTTTCCTCCTTCCCTGACCTATTTAAAACATTGTTTTGGATTTTAATTTCACAAACTAAATGAAGTGTAATACATTTTGAAGACTATAATTTCAATAGTCTACTTAATTCCAAACCCATTTCAATAAATTAATAATATTCTTTTACGGTCAACTATTTTATTTTAGTTATAATGTTAATTACTATAAATATAAATACTTACTGAATATAATATATAATAGCGTGTTTAAATACTAAATTTATCTAACATTGATGTCGATGTAGGAAGAAACGTGCACTTGTTGATTATGTGGAATGTAAAATTCATCAAGTCTTTATAAGGTTCTATGTTTGATAGATATTTAAATTCAAAACAACGCCTTCTAAAACAGATTGCGTCTCTTTAAAGATACCGTAGTTTCATCGTCCCTATGCACTTTAGAAGAACTAGAGTTACATCTTAATCACCATATCCTCTGTCGCCCCCAACATGTTGAGAAGATTTACCACCACCCCAAACAACACGCAATATCTGTCCTCATATTTTTATTGACTGTATAGTGTGTACAGATAAAATTAATTTGTGAAATAAATTGGAAAATAGAGGTTCTTATTTGCTGGAAATGGGAAAAAAATGCTAAATTGAATGTGAGAAGAGGGAGAAGATGTCGGCTATGGGAAATGATGACATTACGGATGAGCATTTGATTGGATTGGTTAGTCCGACGATGAAAACTATTAAACCGAACTAAAATTAAAAAAAAACGAAAATCAAGCCAACCGAATTAACTTTGGTTGGTTCGGTTAGTCATCCGATTTAACCAAAGTAAAAACGACTCGCATTTTATGTCTGAAATATTCATTATACTTTAAAATTAAACATAAATATAAGATTAAAGCATGCTTATTTAGTATTTTATGCTTTTTTGTAGTAATTTTGAGACATGTATAATAAGTAAAAATTGTTTAGACCACTAAACTAATCCCAAAAAATCATTATATCATTAGTAATTTTGACAATAAATAAAAGTTTGGTTAATTTAGTTAAATCGATAACTGAATTAATTTTTTTACGGACCAATTAAAAATCAGTTTAGTTTCGAAACCGAATTAGATTGATCAAAATAAAGTGATTTGGTTGGTTTATTTGGTTCAATAATAGTTTCTCATCCCAAGATGTTATTAATACCGAATAAATAAACGGTTAAGATTTCACAGCGCTGAACATGCAGATCGCGAACTTTGCGACTGTGATTAAGCCTAAGTACATCCGGCATCATAAATGTCAGATAACTCGGTTGTTGAGGCTATCGCAATTGTGCACGTTGAGGTAGTCCGGGTGGGTCACTGATGTAACCAACACTGGCTCGTCCCAGCGTCGGAAATGCTCTAAAATACAAGCAGCATTGTTCCAGCTTACAACGCGCCTCCGACCCATCAGAAACGGGAACACGGACCTAGGCATCCTATGCGCAGGAGACAAAATGAGTTTTATACAGCAATGCTACAAAAAAACACCTAGAACATTAGTCATCTAGAAATCAGGCCCAACTCGTTAAACTAACATATCTGCTTGCAGCCCAGTTTCAGTTCTGTATCTTCGTTCAAACTCCGAGAATCCCCAAAACCCTACTTATCTCCGCGCCCGCCTGCCGCCCGGACGCTACCATCATTTTCAGGGTCTAAGCTTCTAAAGTCTTGAATTTCCTTAACCCCCAATTCTCTTCTTCCTTTTCTTCTTCAACCTGTTCAGTCATGGCAACCTCCCTCGCTCAGCAAATCAACCTCTACAAATCAGTCCACAAAGGGATTCCTGACCCAGTTAGGCATCCCATAACTCGACCTTCCATATTATTTGGACCTAAAGAAGCTGCTGACATCGATCTCCGATCGATTCTTACCATCTCTCTGTCGGGTTAGTATCTTCTTTTTACTCTCTATATGTATGTGTGTGTGTCACACACACATATACACACACGTGTCTATACACGCGTGTATGTATCCTTCTTTTGATGAATATGGTATTTGAAGTCAGTTTTATTAGTGTTTTTTAGGCAGTAGACATCAATCAGTTCGTATTTCAGCTTGCCATTTTTGGTGGTGTAAATTAATTCTATTTGTATGCCATTCTATTAGCAGAGATATTTGTCTTAACTTTCAAGCTTAAAATAAGGTGTACTGCTATTGGCATCTAGTTTTGTGCTATATGCCACCGTGGTCGGCAGCCAACGACCGAGCGAGCCTTGATGGTTCCAGCGGTTGTTTGCCTACCGCAGTTAAAAAAAATTCACATGGTGGCCTGTAGCAATCAGCTGAGCGCTGATAGTAACACACAAAATAAATGAAGACCATAAATTTTCAACCATTTTCAATTAGAAAATTAGAATATATTGCATGGGCACATACATAGGTTTTAGTTCATGTTATATTAGCTACCGAGGTAGATTTAGCAAATAATTATTTGATATATGCAATTTCATTTTATAGTTCAAACATTGAACTTTGAACTGCAGGGCTGGATGCACTCATTGAAATTGATGAAAGATTTATGAGATACAAAGATACTCTTTTTAGCCAGACTACTTTGGAAGTAGACAGAGAAAAGATGTTAAAGAAAGAAGAGGAGAAATTGGATCGGTCAATTTCTTCTTATTTGAAGTTGCTTTCAGGGTATTTGAAGTATCCTGCTGCAGTAAAGACGATTGAATACTTAATTCGTAGATATCAGTATGCATTTAGCTTGCAATGTTTTTTTTGGGTATCATATATGTAATATACTTGATTATTTCAATGCTACCATTTTGTAGGGTTCATGTATTTAATGTAGATGAGCTAATATTGTGCGCTCTACCTTGTCATGACACCACTGATTTTGTTCGGATTGTTCAATTGTTGAATTTGGGGTAAGAATGCATTCATGATAATGGAACCTTTACGATGAACGATAAAAAAAGAAGCTAAGCAACTGCTTGCTTATAATATTTTTGGTTTTGATTTTTCTTAGTAATAGCAAGTGGGGCTTTCTTGAGGGTGTGAAGACCTCCGGCGCCACACTTCCCATCAATGTTATTGTGCAACAGTGCATTCGAGATAAAGGAGTTTTGGTAACACTGTGTGAATATGTATGTATTGCTATTTATGCTTATTTTTTAAATTTCATTCCTATCTTCCTCTCATTTTAATTTTTTGGCAGGCAAAGTTGACTAATGATTATCAACATGCCAACTCAGTTTTTTGCTTTTATACATCAATTATTGGACGGTGTATAGATTCCATCCCAGCATTTGACACGGATACCGTGCGCACAGTAGCACCTTTTGTGTTTGATGCGCTAAATCTTGAGAAGAAGGGAAACACTGTGCATAAGGTAAGCTTCTGTTAATTTTAAATAAAGATCACGATGTTACATACTGTATATTTCTGAGTGTTTTTATGGGCACTGGTATTCACAATAAACCACCAAACATGTGAGAAATTATATCATTTAAATATACAACTCCAAAATACTGGCTAAATAGCATATCTATAAAGTTTTTCCAACTAAAAAAGCAAACAACACATCTTTCATTCAAGTTCAACAGCTGCAGCGAATGGTTGAGTTTTGTGTGGATTTTAAGAAGTGATGGGGAGTATCGATTGTAACTTGTGAGGTTAACAGTGAGGATTGCGGGAAGTTTTCATTGAGCGGTGCAGTCTTCTTAGAGAAAGCAAAGTCACTAGTAATGAGGATTGCATAGCAAAACCACAGAGAGGAAGAGCAACAGTGGTAGAATACATAGTAATGAAAGAGCATGCCATGACGCAAGGCTTGACCACTGCGTCTTTTCGCCCTAAGGAGCGACACACATGGAAATGATCATCGAATGACGCAAAAGGCCCACATGGCACATGATGCAAAAAAGACGTGGCTTTTCAAAATTTTGTTGTTTTTTATTTTAATTTCATTTTTTTTAATTTTCATTAATCCAAAAATGTATTGAGATTAATACTTATCATATTATTATTATTATGCTTATCATCGTCATTATTATCATTATACTTTGCATGTTCTAATGGATAGATTTTTTCAATAATTTTTTTTTGTTGCTTGAACACAATGATATGTTGTGATTGACATGGAAAATCTAATTCTTTTTATGTAATATATATATATATATGTATGTATGTATATGTATGTATGTATGTATGCATGCATGTGTGTGTGTGTGTGTATATATATATATTCTCACAGCAACTTTTAATACAAAATCTATCATGTATATCACTAAATCAAATTCAGAATATTAGTTTATCAATAATGTATTATTATTTTGGATTTTGACTTTTTTTTTAAAAACTATTTTATCTTAAATTCTGTACTTATGATATTATGCTTAATGTTCTCTTTGCGAAATGATTAAATGGAATCTTTGTTGTATATGTTTTTACTTCTTAGTAAAGTGAATATTATCATATTGGACTTTTTGGTTAATTGTTATGTATAACAAACTTATATATTTTTTCTAGACATGCGCAGTAAATTGAAAATGCACGTGCCTTTCGCCTCGCTGTGCGCCAAAGCTGCGGGGAGGTTTTGTGTCATTTTGCGCTGCGCATCGTTAATAACTGCGGTAGGGTATATTTTTTTAAAGAGAGGAGTAAACTGGTCAATCCATTTTAGATGGCACAAAGATCACTTTTACCAAACATGTAATCTTTTTAAATCAAGGAAGAACGATCAAACTTCGTTAGACCCATCAGTTTTTTTACCCAAGATGATGTTTGTTTACTAGGCAAAGTGATTCTATTCATAGTGGATAACCTTGCTATTCTAGAGCGGTTTGCTGAAAAGTAGTGTATTTTTTTAGGCTGTATTATAAACTGTGAAATGGGGCACCCTCGTGAACACTCATTTTTATAACCAAATACTTTTGCTGGTAAACCAATATTATTAATGTTGACCCACTTTTGTGAAAACCAGGCTAGGCGGTTGCCTAGGCGGTGCCTACCGACTCGCCTAGGGGCCTAGACGGCTGTTCTAGGCAGCCAGGCCGCCTAGGCAGCGCCTGAGTCCACTTATGCAGTGCCAGACCTGCCTAGGTATGTTTAGGTACATCAAGTTCCACCTAGAACCGCCTAGGTCCGTCTGAGTCTGCCTTGGCCTGTCTATGTCAGCCTAAATCTTTCCAGTGTTATTTAGGTTCATCTATTTTTGATGCTACTCTGTTTAGAAATCTAATTTGAATTTTACACCACTTATTTGAGGATTTTAGATTGTATATGCTATTATTTGCATGTGTACATATAAATAGTTTATTATCATATATAATTGTAGCACATTTTATTTCATCATTCATAGCAGTAAATAATACATGCTAAATTACATATAAGTTCATTAGAACATGGAATATCACATGTGCGTCTATCTTAAAATCCGAAAGATATAACTTCAACAATTAAATATAACAATTAAAAATTTATATGTTTAATGCTTAATTTTTTTAATATTAACATAGCTAATTTTATTAAAAACACCCAATTCGATTAATCCTCAATCAATCCTTGCATAAATGATTAATCCTCAATTAATCCATGCTAAACGATTATTCCTTAATTAATCATCTTCTAAACGATAATAATCCCTAATCCATGTCCACCGCCTAGCAATTTTAACAACCTTGTGTTTAATCTTAATTTAGTCATATCCACTTTCCTTGTAATGTTTTCAAATTTCAAACCAAACCCGTATCCAAACTTTTCCTGCTTGTAAGAAATACATTTTCTTTGTCCAAGTTGTTATAAAGGTGGCGTTTGTCCATAATGGCAAAATTTTCTTCATATATTGCTGTTTCAACCAATTATCTTCTTTATCCACACTATCGCACCGCAGTATGAATTATTCTTTAGCATCAAGCAGTTTATTGATTTTTCCATTTTAATGTATTTTCTTTCAACTGTATGTATGTAACGCCTCAATGTCTCATTTTCGCTTTATTTTGTCCTTTCTTTTTTTGTAGGTTTGTGCATTGATGATTATTGGATCGCTGTCAACTAGAGCAACTTTAACAGCTAAGCTTGTTCAAAATCTGGTGTTATATATTGCAAGAGTGGCCCAGAAATCAACTGATTTGCAATTTATTCATGCTGCAATTGTAGCTACAGTTGGTCTTATCCAGGTACATGGTCTTTTGTGCATAGACTACTTGACCTCAACTATTGATAATATTTAGATGTTTTATGTTTAAACGCCACTGTATGATTACTAATTGATTTTCATTTTCACGTCAACTGGTTTTGGTCATCCTTCATACTATATGTTTTTTCCATAAAATTCTTCGATAATGCATAAAAGTTGCTGTCTAATTGCAGAACTTTTGATGTTTGAAAAATTGAAACCTAATCTTCCTCTCAATGAGTATATAATTTGACAGCATCGTGCCTGTGCCTTTTCTACGCCTTAAGAGTTAAAAAAGAGTTGTTCATGCACACAACAGTTCATTTCACAGTATTATGAATCATTTACTTCATCAGTTATATACCTTTTTATGTATACTAATTAGTGCTGTCCATTTCAACCAGTCCCAGTCAGTTCAAGTAATTCCAGAGAAGACTATGACTATACTGAACGATATCAGGTATCCATCTTTAAAATTCTATCAGAACTGCAATATATTTTCTAGGCTTATCTCCAATAACTGTGAAATTATAGGGTGCTCATTTGAAACAAGTCCATTTTGTGTTTTACAAGGCTATCATTGTGATTCAACTGTTGAAAAATATATCCTGAAATGAACTTTGACATATCTATTTCCATGACCATGCCAGAGATTTTGCTGGGATCCTCTCAAGTTTATCGCAAACAAAAAATATTCAGAAATTTCTTTGGTTATATATTGAAAGCTTGATTGATTACAGGTACTTTTTTTTTTCTTTTTTTTTTTTTTTTTTTTTTCAAATGTAATATCTTATGCCTCATACACAATTTATTCTTTCTCTTCTTGACAGCCAAGGTGATCCTACGTTTGTTCCTGCGCTAATTAGTATGCTAGAAACCCTTCATATGAACGCAGTTGTTGAAAAAGCTGTGTATAAAATTCTAAAACGTTGTATGAAGTCAGTACAATGCAATGATTCTTCAGACTTGCATAAAACCGGTACATTTTGTTTTCCTATACTTTGTTATTTTTATAATTAGCTTGCACATCTTGCATGGTATTCTGATTTGACTCACCCATTCACAATAATAAACACATTACAAACATCTTATTTAGCTATTGCATTAGAAAATTTATTTTGTTGCTATTAATTCAGGAGAGTGGGCTAAGAAGATTTTTGTTGTGATTGATAAGCATTATCCGACTGAATTACACAAAGCTGTCCGGAAATTCCTAGAGGTTGGTTGTAAATTTTCATTTGGTTCATCTTGATTTTTGTCTCATGTAATTTATTTGTGATTTGGCAATGCTAGACTTCCAAAATGAACTTTAAGAAGGGCGATCAGTCTATTTTCAAAACTTTCTGTCTGATGTTTGATGAAGGTCTTGAATCTTTGGATGTGCAAATCAATACGTATGATTCAAAGTTCTGGTTTTCTCTAGAACATCCAGAGGTTTTATTTCTTTTCCTGTTCCAAGTTATAGACTTTTACCCCTCTAATGCAACTAGTTCATTTTAATGTTAACATATATGATGCAGGCCAAGGTTCGTATTGCAGCATTGTCAGATATAAAATCATCTGGTATCCTGAAAAATATTTCTAGCAACCCACAGGTTGTTTCTTAATCAAATCCACCAATTTTGCTCATATTCACTTGATTATGTGGTATTCATTAATTTACCATCTTTCTGAAATAATTAAGCTTACCTTAATCTGCTTTTATTCTCTGCAGAAGCATGTGAATGTCCAAAATGCTATCTTTAGGCGTCTTCATGATGATGATTTGAGAGTTGTTCAAGCTGCTTTATCGGTTGGACTAGCTGAAATAGCTGATCCTAATTCTCTCCTGAGAGTTTATCAGGAATTAATTGTTAGATGCACACAAGTAATGTATAAAAGTAAGTGATTTCAGCAAGCGTTAATTCATTCAATGTCATTTGCTTGGTCTATGAGTATTTATTTATTACATCGAAATGTAGGAGGATGCTAAATGTACAAGTGAAATATTTTTTTAAGATGTTAGAAGTATGCAAGTAGCGTCATATGAGAATATCTCACACTTAAATATCAGGGAATATGGTACATATACTACACTTTCACCCAAACAGGGGGCAAATGACTATTTTTCCCCCTCTTTCATTTCCATTGTGTAATTTGGCAAATAAGCCATAAATAAAAAATTCATCATATTACTTAATTTCATGAACTTCTAAGTGCATGTTAGTTTTATCTCATTGAGTGAACTTGTTTTATTTATAGTTGAATTTGTGTCGTTCTATCTGCACTTTGTTTCTCTTTAGGTACATCAACAGAGTCGCTACCTTGTGATGTTGCTCTATTGTGTCTAGAGCACATGGTTATGGATATTCCTTTAAGCAATTTAGATTATTCCAAGGAAGTTGCCACTACCATTTTCCCTCTTCTAGTTGCTTATCCAAAGGTTTGTTGTCACAAGGACACATGAATTGCATATTACTCATAGTTTTTTCCCTTTCTTTTTTGTCTATATCGATAACTTAATACGCACTTCATTAACAGAGTTTAAAGTTAAACTTGAAAGCTTTGGAAATTGCAAATCAAATCAATTGGCGTTTTTATGCTGATGCCGACATTGGTTGCGACTCAACTGTTTCAGTGGCAAAAAAGGTAAAAGATTAGCTAAATTATCACATTTAGTATATACATTTTTTTACATAGCAAACGTGGGTATTATACTTTATTACGTGCACGCGAACGTATGCCTGAGAAAATTAAGCTTGTACCTAATGTTCAAGATACTGATCTGGGAATCGTTAGATGTTTACAGGCTTGAATAAAGTCTTTTACTCCATTGTACTGCTGAATTTTTTTATACTGTTCGTTTGCTATTTACTGATGTAATTTTATATAATGCAGACATTGGATTCTGCGTCCATCACCTCAATCAATTCAAGGACAATTGACGCTATGGCTGAGTGCTTGGTAAAAGATCCGGAAAGGCATTTACAATGGCTGGTTGACTGTAGCAAAGGCAGTGAACTGGCCAAAAGTTTATTTTTGCTTATTATACTGCAGGCTCTGGCAATTTATAACAGAGGTAGTTGTCTTAAAAATCCTTTCTGTAACTTTGACCGTTTCTTTTTGATTGATGTATTTTATCAAAATTGAAGTGCACAACCTTATCATCCTTGTAAAATCCAATTCTCTTATCAAGAATTAAACATACAAAAATTCAGTACTTACTAGAATTTGCTATTTTCTGCAATCAAAATATCATTTTGGATTTTAGAACTTACTTTTTTCTACAATCGCAATGTTATTTTGGGTTTTATACTTTCTTAACTTGCGCATGGCAAACTTGTATTTGAATTAAAACCACATTTCATATCTATAGGTACTGCTTCCAGTTTGAAGTTCTATCGAGCTTGCTCTAAAACTCTTAATGATGATTGGCTTGAAATGGAAAGCCATGGTGAAATTGTTCTGGTGGAAAAGGTATATTTGCAACCCTACCTGCCATGGCATTAATCTTTGATCTTTGATGCTAATTCTGAACTGGACCCAAATTCCGCAACAATCGATTATTTCTTTCTATTACCTCCATTGCAGATTACCAAGGATAATCCTGATACGCTTTGTAAAGGCTGCGTTGACCAACTTTTGAGTTCTGACCTCAGAACTTTAAATATCAAAATTCATATCTGCAATTATTGGTGCTTACTGGAAGCATGTAGTAAATCGGTAAGCATTAGATTGGTTTTATAACTGATGCTAGCTTGCATTTTGGGCTCCAATTTTTACTAATTTTCATTTGTAAAAAAAGACATGCTGTGGTATTGTATGTTGATGTATTCTATTACTTGCAGGGCGATAATAATGAGCAGCTAATAATACTTGATGAATTATTTCTCTTCTTTACGACATCGCATTCCAAGAAAATCTTTAAGGAGCATTTGCAGTTTCTCGTGAAGAACTGTATCCCAGCTCCTTTTCAATTTCTTTGCAAGTATTTTTCCGAGGAAGGTTTGTCTTGATGTTTTTACGTCCATTTCTGTACTCTTTCATTGACATGATTTCATCCAAATTACAGTAAGGGATAAGAAATCAAATGATTATCTGACTTTCATACATCACAGTACTAATTTTCTTTACATAATGTGTACAACTATATGCCATTGATATTGTAATCCACACTTTACTTTCACCATCACATGTTGCAGTTGTTCATGCTTAAGCCTATGCTTATCCATTTGAACTTAATTTTTTTTGTATCATATATAGGTATCCCTGCCGAAGTTAAAATTGCAAGTTTGGATTTACTGTCAACTCTATGTACAATGTATGGGTCATTGGAGAGGAACAGCATGAATGAAAATAGTTACCTGCAGTTTCTGTTTGGATTTCCTTCTATTTTTATTCCACTATGTAATTTAAACAAGGTGCCGTTTTTTCTGAAATACAACCCCTTAAGATATTTGAAGAGAAAACATATAACTCAAAGTAGCATGCTTGATGAACTTCTGGCCTCTGAATCTTTAATTGTGATGCTGTTCATACTGAATCTGTTGCCTAATAATTGTTTGATTATTAATTGTTGCAGGACATACGCGCTGCTGCTGTTAACTGCATTGAGGAAGTTTATAAACTTTGGCGGCAGTTTGATCTGTCTCAACTGAAAAACGGCGAGCATTCCATTTATTATACTCGCATATTTTTGAGTTGAAATATGCGTTATTGATAAGTATTATTATCCAACAAGTATTAGCATATTCATGATTATTACTATTCTGTCCGAAGCACGGTTCAAAATTCCATCCTGCACGCTGGAACTCTTTTATTCTGTCCTGATTCGGAGAAAATCCAAATGGACTTTTGACGAAATTCCTATTTTGGTTCTAACAATTATGAAAGAAGATAAAAGTCAAGTTTGTATCAAAGTTAAATCCACAAAAACATTAATGAATTTAAATCTTACAAAACAATCGATTACTTTCAATTTTGATATAGAAATCAAGTATAAAATCAGTTTTTTTTTTCAATTTAATCAACTCAAAATCAAGTTTTATTTTGAAATTTGTGCTCAAACAGTTAGATCAAGTGATTGAATCCCCTTTCCAATGCATGTACAAAAGAAAAGAGATTCACATAAAAATAGAAGAAAAAAATGGCACAAATTATATTATTTTGGAACCGTTACTCAATATATTATTAGAAATGTACCTTAAAAAGCTTGTCTCATATTATATTAACAAAACATACATAAAAAATTTCGAAATGATGCGATCAGTTTAATCATTTAACTTATATTTTCTTTTACAGTATGTGTATTGTTTGTAATACTTATTAATCCGTTCATGTTGAAAAAAGTGTTTGAAAGTACCAAAAATCAAAAATAGAATTGGAACGGAGTTTTTGAAAATGGAACCAGAAGTTTTAATCCTTGATCTGAAGTTATTTTCTTATAAGTGATGTATGTTATTTTACAGGGAGTGATACTGCTTTGTCCCACTGCCTATTAGCACCAACATTTGGGGAGTTTCTGCAAGCTATAGTCAGCCAAAAGTTGCTCATCTCTTCAGATGCGAACTTCCTTTCATCATTTCTTATGTCGATGTTAAAAAAGTCATCCACTAGCCTTCTACTCCATGAAAATGTTAATAAGAGGTTCTTTCCACTAACCTTTAATGAGTTAAATCTTTCTAATGTTGTGAAAATCATATTTATTTCAGCCCCAAGGCATTATGTAGTTATTCATACCATGTTTGTTTTCTGGTTGAATATTCCTTTATATTGCATTATTATCCAAAATCTTTATCGTTAATACTGTCTTTAGACTTTATATATATGTTATAAGTATTCTAGGAGGTCCATGGTCTGACTATGTGCACAAATTGTTAGTGATTTAACTAATTATCTGACTGACTGTGTAAAATTGTTAGTTATTGCCAAATTCACAAATCTCTGTGCTATTGATTAGTCACTAATGATCAAGTTTAAATAAACCCACACAGTTTCTTTTCTTATTTGTTAAATGTGCAATATGTTTTCTGTTTCACAGATTTGATCAGGCTTCAAAGGATGCGATACTACATTTCATATTAGTATCTGCACTCAAATTTTCCTTATATGGAAAGGTGGGTGTGTTGAGTTGCGTGGCCTCCCATTATTCTTCTGTATTGCATTCATATTAAAGTTTGTTAATTTTGTTTTGTTTGGTGTATTCGAAAACTAAGTTGCACCACATACTTGCACCTTTAATCATTGTCCTTAATTCTCAGCTGGTCGTGTTATCAGCATTTAAAGGCTGGGGGAGCACTATTCTAGACGTTGAAGGAGTGAGGACATTATTTTTTGATCTATTGGATGAACGGACTAAATGCCACTTGAATCTTGATAAATCTGCGCAGAAACTGTCTGCTATTGAAATTGATATACTGTGTCTGCTTTTAGAGGTGAATCGGATTATCCAAAGTTATAAAATTAGTAACAAATATCCATTTACATCACTTGTTCTGTCCTCGTATTCTTTTTAATCTAAGGTTTATACATTGACTGCAGGTCTGTGTTCATGCATCAAGCTCCACACATATTGACAGAGACATTTCAGGGCATCTACTAGAAGCATTGAAAGTGAGTGAATTCCTTGTTGCAGTTTTATATTACATGTTTTTACAAGTCTACCATATTTACTTTTGAATTGTTCGCAATTTCATAATTGGTTTCAGGTAGAAAGTTTATCTGCTGATGAACCAGCAGTCGTGAAGCCATGCATTGCTGTCTTGCAAAATCTCACCTGTTCTTTCTATAATATGTTGGAGCATGATATGCAGGTAGTTTTGTAATTCAAATTAATTTTACAGAGCTAAACTTTTTCTATGCATTTAATTAGATACTTAAATCCCATGGTTTGCTCGCATGAGTTGTGTCTATATGTATATATATATAGGAAGCATCTATTGGGATGCAAAATTTAGACACAGTTGATGATGACATTTATGTAACAAAACGGCAGACCTTCATCTAATCTGAAATATAAATAAGATCTAAGGCTTAGAATTATTGTGTCACAATTTTCCAATAGACATTCCCATATGTATACATACACACACACACAACCCCACACACACGCACGCGCGCGCGCGCGCACACACACACACACACAGAGGGAGGATCTGCATTTCAACTTTTTCGCATCCACGAAATGTTCCCAACTCGATTGTAAGCACCTGACCTATGATCCTCAGAACTTGATAATTTTTTACAGGCGTGATGTACATGTCATGAGCATCATCCCTGCAAAAATCATATAATTCTAATACTATTTGCCCACTAAAATTACTTGTGCAATATATTGCATATTTAAAATACATATTATAAACATTGGTTTACAATATTAGATTTTAGTGGTCAAGAGATATCGAAATATGGCAATAGTTGACGGAGACGACTTTTATGATATGTAGAGGCTTCCTGCAATACACACACACACATATATATGTATACACACACACACACATGTATGTACACATATATATACATATGTATGTACACACACACACACACACATATATTTCTGATGATCATAGCATCTAAAATCGAGTTGGGCACAATTTTGAAAATATGAAAAAGCCAGGACGCCGATCCCTCCCTTATGCGTTTATGTATGCGCAAGAGTGTGTGCTAGTGTGTTTGGTGGAGCTCTCTGTTTGCTTAAGAACATATAATGATCTGTGTATAAATATATTTTAACTTGAATACGAAGTTAAGCTTTTGAGATGATTCATCATCCATCAATATCCTCTACCTGGTGCACAAAGCTTCCTCTTGAGTGGGGTTTGGGTTGGGCAAGCTGTACATAGTCTTACTTCATTACCGGAGAGATTATTTTTGAAACTTGGTCAGTAACCAAGCATCTGTGTGATTAATGCTCATAGTAGACTTGTATATTTAAAGAAATCTGTGATGCGTATAACCTGAATTTCACGATCTGCCTATAAATTGAGATCAGACATCAAGGCAACTACAAGGAAATATACGCTAATCTATAGGAAAAATACTAGTCTCATATTTCCTGAAAAAACATGAGATGATACACTGTTTAAACTGGTCTAGGCTGTTTTTGAGTTACATTGAATGACTAGGAAGGTTTTTAACGCTCCACTAACGCTGAGAGGCGGTGCCTTATTTTTCACTCATCAATGGAATGCAAGGCAAGCATGATTCTATATTTTTCGTTTTGTACCGTTTTTACTATTATTGTTCATTTCATAATACTGCATTTAAAGATAATTATGGTTGCAATACTGACGAATGAATATCCCTGATTTACATTCTGAGTACATCTTTGGATAACACACATTTTTCAGTATCCAAGTGCAGCACTTTTATGATCACACATTGAGCTATATAGATAATATTCATATGACTAGTTGGGTATTTAAACTATTCTCTTTGTACAGGATGAAATGTTTGGAGAGCTGGTTTCTCTTTTCCGAAATGATAATGTGGACATCAGGAGTGCTGTTACAGAAGCTGTTATGCGTATCAATGTTTGTATCTCCCTCTGCTTAAAACAATTGTTTTTCTCTATCAATGTCTCAATAGGTGGTTAATATAATCTGCTTGTGGAATGGGTTACTGTAAGCATACTTCAGGAATCATTCAACCAAGTTAATCATTTGTTTGTCTCTAAATGTTAATTTAGCATGCCTATTGGTGAATCTGTCCAAGCTGCTGGTTAGTAAAACCATATTTATATTAATTCTAACTAATGAGTCGTAGTTTGGTCATAATATTCTTAAAAATAGCATCAATGTTTCTAATTTTCAGACAACACTGATTTAGAAAACATAAAGTTGTTACAATGTACCAGCATCCTTTCATTCCCCAATGATTGAAAGTATTACAAGGGGTCTAAGAAAAGCTGACTGCTAGACTTTATTAGTAACAAGATTTTTGTATGCAAGAAAATTGACATGTTGTAGGGTGAAAAAACTAAGCAAGTCAAGAAGAAATGTGACAATCCAAAAAGCCCTAGATTATGATTGAAATTTTAAGCTGCCTTTGGTATTGTCCATTTAATAAGAGAGTACCAAAATTTCTAGCCATGGAAATTTAAAATACCGACACAAGGTGCTTATTAGATCGAACCAAAATAATACAAACCAGCCATTTCATTAAGAAATTAACCTAATTTTTACAGGAATATATTCTTACTATATGATGCTATAATTTATATCAATTTAATCAGTTTTTGGAAGTTGGAGCATATGCGGCTGCTAAAGTTTATATTCAGTTAATCAGTTTTTGGAAGTTGGAGTATCATCAGATGCTAAAGTGTCTATTGGATAATGGATATCCTCTTTTCTGATTTCATATTTCCGTGTTGTGACTAATACCACATTCATCTGTTTTTACAGTTAAATTCCTCAATCATCACTAGATGCATTAACTTGGTCCTTGGTTCAACCAAGCAAAATCACCATCTGAAAAGATTAAAGAGGGAAAAAGGTTTAGCTCAGCATAAAAGGAAGTCAAATGAAAATTTGCATCATAACAAAACACCTACTCTTCAATTTCTTGGCTCATTGCTTGATATCATATTGTTGAAGAAAAATATGGAGAAAAGGTTGGCATGCATCAGCATTCAATTTGAAATACTAGCACATTTGAAGCAGAATAATGTTGTGTTCTTATATTATTTTTGAATTTCAGGGAGGATTTAGTACAGCCACTTTTTCAAGTCCTGGAAAAACTCTTTTCAAAGGAATGGCTTGTTAGCCTAGTCAAACAAGAAGATCACGAAGCCAGTTTGGATTATGATTTTCCTGAATCAGTTACCAGTGACATCAATCATGCTCAACAAACAACACTGTTAATCCTTAAAGATATCACTGACTCTTTTTTGTTGAAGTCTTCTCTAATGGTAAAGACATATTTTTCCTAACTGTGAACCATCTTTCTTTTCGGTTTAACACATCTGAAAGTAACTAATAGTTACCTTTTCAGCAGAAAGAGCTCAGTAAGACATATAAAATACATTTGTTAGTTCAATGTGCTCGTTCTTCCGAGGATATCTCAACTCGCAATCAGATACTTCTGTTGCTTTCATCTATTGCGAAAGCTGCTCCAGAATGTCTTTCAGAGCAAATGTTTGACATCATCACAATTATCGGGGAGTCCACTCTTAAGCAGGTATTTTCTTGTTTCCCTGTAGGAATATGTTGTCATATTTCCTTCCTTGTTTTGTTATTAGGGAAAGTTTGCTTGTATCCCAATGATAGGCCAAGTTGCTAGTTTTAAAATTGTCTAAAAACTGATGAATGGTATAAATCTTGTGGCAACCAGAATTACAGCTACCAATATGTGTGATCAGTTGCAGTATCCTTTGTATAGACTAAATGGATTTTATAGATGATTGCAGCAGAATCAAACATTCTCCCCAATTGAACATGAAATTTCATTACCTTGAAAAACTGGATTGTTGTTCCAAAAAACCAATATGAGAAACATTTAACATTGGAATAAAGATAAATAGCATACGCAAATAAAAATCCAAAGGTTCAGTGATACAAGAACCATTGAAAAATGGAGAATAACCAAGCAACCACGCATCTGTAGACTGCCAAGTAAATTATTTTTACCTGGTATACTTCAATTTATCTGGCATGCATCTACTATGGCATGCAGACTGTTAATCAACTATCATTCACCTAGCAATAGAAGCAAATACATGCATATGTGTTCTTCCATAGATGTGATTTTGAATTCTTATTGGAAGCCTTGGTATGTTTGATTTTTTCAGAAGGTTTGTTGCTGATACCAACCACATATGCATGTTTGCTTCATTTTTATATTTTGAGTTCTATAATGTATTTGCTCTGTTAGATTGTATATTTACATTTGCTACAGAAGCTGTGCGCATGGGTTCTGTCCTTCGCTAAACCATGCTGAGAATTCCCAAAAATAGCCGACCTTCTAGTATATGTAATAAAATATCTCCCAAGGAAAACCATTATGATTGGGTAGAAACTAAAAAATACACTCTAAAGGTGTTTTTGGTCAGCTGTGTGTAAAATGATGCCTATTATGTTGTTCCGGCAATTACATAAAGCATATGGATCGGCGCTAAATTACTGTTCAAATAGCAAGCTTTCGGTGCAGCTAAAGGCATTTTTGGTGCAGCTGTGTATAAAACGATGCCTATTAAGTTGTTCCGGAAATAGTGTAAAGTATATGGATCATGGTAAATTACTGATCAAATCGCAGTTTTTTTTCGGGTAAAAAAATAATAATAAAAAAAACTTTTGTTATTTTACTATTAGCATCACGTTAGATTTTGACCTTCCCTTCACTATTACACATGATGACAACATGAAATATAGCTGCACATTGCAGAGTATGGAGGCAAATGTGATAACAGTTCGATCACTTCTATGTCATGGTTCAAAATGGATGAACCGTTCCGCTGCCAGTGATAACCTATGAAATCCGGTTTAATTTGCTGTTCCTGTCTAAATTATGGATTTGTTTTTTAAATGCTGAAAAGATGGTAAAAAGAACAGCATAAAATTTAAAATATGTGATAAACATGTAATAGATTAAAAAAATGACAAATCAAACTAGATGATAAAAAATGATGACAAGCTGCCTGATAGTTTCAGAAAAGATTGTGATGCTTTAATCAATACTGTGATACTTATTACCTGTCTGATTCAGCAGAAATAACATGTAAAACCCGTAAAATCAATAATTGAATCAACTTGTTTACATGCTGTACATATTTTATTTTTGCGAATACAAGTATGTACTATAATATATTTTTATGTAGAAAATACTGAGATTCAAAGCAGAATTGTAACCGATATTTTTAGGATTGACCGAAATCCGAAGATGTCAAAGGAACGAAACGGAAATCTTAAATCCTGTTCTATATATATATTTCCCATGTAGACAATTTATAAACTGTTTGAAAAATATTTTGATGAAAAGTTGTTTATAGCTGTTGTGGTTATCCCACAATAGATTTTTGAAGCCTATGCGTTTCAGAATTTTTACAGTTTTCAAAAAGTCAAAATCCTAACCTATAATATTCTTATATTGACGTACGTTTCACTTTCGGTAATTATTGGTGACATGGCCATCATAACGGCTTAATGCTTTTGAGAGAAATTTTATGAGTTGTATTTCTAGTATTTTATCTTTTTATGCTATCAGCAACATATAATTCATTGTCATGTTATCTAGACTTCTAATAGTTAGAATTTCTAAATATGGAAATAGTGACTGATATTTGTTATTGATAATTGATTCTTATGATACTTAATTCGTTATCCTTACACCAATTCATATCTATGCAAGATTGATAGTCATTCTCAAAGCATAATGGAAGAGCTTATATCGACCCTTGTACCATGTTGGCTGTCTTTAACCAAAAGTATAAGTGATCTTCTTCAGGTATTAGAATGCCCATCAACTGCTTATTTGGTATCTCTATTCTAAATATTATAGAACCATACTAAAACATCGCTTCTGTTTATCAGATTTTTATAAGGGCATTACCAGAAGTTCCTGAACATAGACGCCTAACTCTTATTGTATACCTTTTGAGGTGATACATTATTTATTTATGTTTTCCCTTCTTCCTAGTTTTTTATTAATTCTAACGTTATCTTATTTGCATTCCAGGTCAATGGGAGAAAAGGAAAATTTGGGGATTCTAATATATCATCTTTTTGTTTCATTGATTACTCGTACCGAAACATCTTCACGTAATGGAAGCCATTCACACGATTTACATCCATTTTCAGATCTTCTTTCTGGATGGGAATATACCTTTTCAATACAATTGACTTGTCAATACCCATGTGAAATATGGCTTCCGTGTTTATTGCAACTTTTGAAAGAAATCAAATTGCAAAGTGATCGAGAGGAATCATTGCCAATGCTATATATGACACTGCAATTTACATTGCGTATGTTTGAGGAAATGTATTATGAGCTTGATTCTACAAAAGATCCAGAATTCCTTCAGGTATCACCCTTTACTCCGTACTTTTTTCTTTCTAGTGGACAATTGCTTGTCACATAGTGGTGAAGCGTATCCAAAATAAGCAGATGACAACTATGTGGGAATGACATATTTAGTCTGTTATTGGCATTTTTTCCCTATCATTTCCTTAAAATTAACAAGTGGATATCTTTTATTCAAATTATATCATTGATTTCCGTACTTGAACCTTCCAGTGTATTGATACTTCATATAGATAGTTTACGAATAAGACAACGCAACTTGAAGTTTTCAGCAAAGATATCGAGTGATTTTACTATAATTTATTATGCATATACGTCTATGATCTCACTGTAAACTCTCGCATATGTGTTGATTTTGCTATTGTACATTTTATGTTGCGTTACCTTACTATACACTCTCGTATACTTGGTGATTCTGCTAATTGAACATGCATATGAAAACTTGTGACTGAAATGTTCTTTCAAGACTGTTTTCACTTTCAGTTTAAAGTGATCTGAACAGTGTACTTTACAGGATATGTTTGGGTTGCTTTTAGAGCAAATTGTTATGCACATGCAACTTGTTAACGTTAAAAGCAAGCAAGATAGTCTATCGAGAAATACATTGAAGAGCATTAAAGATTGTTCCATTATGGTTTTGAAAACAATTACAGCCCAGATGTTACCTTCTAGTTACTTCAGAAGCATGACTCGGCTGTTGGGGAATGATGATGCAAATGTGAAAAAGAAGGTATTATTTATGACTTCTTTCTCGTCAAATGTGGCTTAGGTAGGTCCTCAGTGATTTCTTTTCCCCAGTTTTTTGTTAGAAGTGCAACTAAACTCAAAGTCATATGGTTATCAAAACACAGTAATCTTTATTCATTTTGTTTGATGGTTGATTATCCCAATTTATACCTTTTTATTGTGAACAGGCACTTGTTTTATTGTGCAAAACCTTGAAGGATCAAGGGGAGCATCAAAAGATGTACAAAGATAAAAGAAAAGGGAAGCATAATTTAGTTACAAAGTTTAATCTTGACGAAAAAGCAGTCCCGTCCTTTAATGAATTATGTTATCAACTAATTCAATTGATTTCTTGCACTGCTTCGGAAACTCCTGTTAAGCTTACTGCAGTTTCATCAATCGAAATATTAGCCAAAGAAATTCCAGGTGTTGATTCAACTTTTACAACATGCCTTGGATGTGTTGTTAGGCATATTACATCTGCTGACTTGTTAATCTCTGCTGCATGCCTTCGTTCAACCGGTGCTCTTGTTCATGGTCTTGGTTCAAAATCATTGCCACATTTGCCTCATATCATGAAGCATATGCTAGAAAGAGTTCATGAACTGTCCAAATGCCCTATTGAAAATCCTAAATATAGCCACGTCAACGCATCTAGTGAGTCTTTTAACCATAAAGAGGCTATTTTGCTCTCTATTGTTACTGCACTAGAGTCCGTTATTGAAAATCTTGGTGGATTTCTAAGTCCGTATCTTGGTGATATCCTTGATGTCGTCGTACTTCACCAAGAATATATTTGTGATTCTGATGCAAAGTTAAAACAGAAAGCTGATACAGTTAGGAAGCTTTTAGCTGAGAAAATCCCGGTACGCATACATTCAACCGTAAGTTCTGCCATCAAAATTTTAAGTAATTTCACTTCTAAAAATGTTTTGTATATGCAGGTTCGTCTTCTTCTTAATCCCATGCTTAAAATATATTCTAGCGCCCTTCAAAGCGGCGAATCTAGTTTATGCTTGGTATTTGAAATGCTAGCAAGTATTGTTGGTGTGATGGATAAGTCTTTGATTGGAACTTATCATGCAAAGATATTCAATCATTGTTTGGTTGCTCTTGATATCCGTCGTCAATCCCCAGTTTTGGTGAAAAATGTATATATGGTAGAACAGAGTGTTATTAATGCCGTTGTTATGCTTACAATGAAACTCACAGAAACTATGTTTAGACCACTTTTTATTTGGAGTCTTGAGTGGGTGGATTATAAATTTGAGGAAAATGAAAGCACCAGTGTGGATAGAACAATTGCATACTACAATCTGATTAATAAACTTGCTGAGAAGCACAGGTATGCTATTCATCTCAGTTATTTATTTTGCATTTTCCAGAATGAGTACATATGCATTTGTTTTATTTGACCGACAAATGTTGAGTATACAATACTAGAATCTTATAAATATTTCTTGATCTTACAATTCGAACCTTACTTATTGATGTTACATTTTTTTATTTGGTAAAAAATAATATAAAATGACCTGGTTCTTATTTGATTTTTTCTTGCTCTGTTGTGCATAATAGAGAATTCTTATAATTATCTCCAGACATGGTGCATTTGTATCCATAAGTTCAATTTCGACCCTGCATTTGCGTGCATTTTAACATCGTAACGTGCAAAGAAATAAATGGAGGATTGTGAGAGAACACTTCTGTCCCAACCTATTTGCATACAACTTACACATGTTAACATGTGTTACATAGTGTTAGTGCATGCATTCACATGTGAACATATTTGAGATCACATGCATTTTTTCATTTGAATTTGTACATGTTGCACCTCTCTATTTTTTGAGAAGTGCTGGAACAACCGGCGGATTTGCAGTATGGGATGTACGGATCCAAATATCAAAGGTGGATATCAGGGGGTGAAAGGAATTTTGACGGTTTTGATCGTCTCCGCATGCACCCGTACTGTTAATCTCTGGTTGAACAAGTATAACTGATACTTTTTTTACCATCGAAATTATCAAATGTAAGTTGCAAACCATTTCTTGCGTTATTTTCAAAAAAAAAAGGGTTTTTTGGACTATAACGTTGTACATCTAGTGAAGTAAACATCTAGGTATACATTCTTGGACATAAACATTCTCTCTTATTTTGTCGTCGTCGTCATGGTCACAAGTATATCTTATAAGATTTTATATTATGATCTTCTCAATTTCTTTTTCGAAGTGTCATATCTTCATAATGAGGCACCAAAATAGCTATTCAGTTCATGTTTCAGTCCGATGTTCTTCACGAGGTGTTATAGCACTTATGCAAGTTGGTCACTGAGTATCAATTGTATAATCATCGATAACCAATTAGTCTGACATGTTGTTGTGGCAGATCGTTATTCGTTCCTTATTTCAAGTATTTACTCGATGGCTGCACAAAGAATCTTACTGAAGATGCAGACATTGGTTCAAATCCTGCGACCCATAAAAAGAAGAAGGCTAAGCATGAAGAAGATCCACATGGTGTTGTGAAGAAGACTAAAGGTGTTTTGTCCCCTAAGCAGTGGCATCTGAGAGCACTTATATTGAAGTCCTTACACCAGTGCTTCCTCCACGATACATCAGAGCATAAGTTTCTTGATGCTTCCAACTTCCAGGCTAGTTTCTTCATTTATTTTCTTCAAATCAAATGCATTTATAAACCTGCATCAATCTCATTTACTTACTATATATTCTTTTGCAGACTCTCCTGAAACCTATCATTGCTCAAATTGCAGTCGAACCGCCAAAATCATCAGATAACACGACAACAGGCATCCCAAGTGTCGAAGAATTTGATGAAATATTAGTTTCGTGCCTCGGACAAATGGCAATAACTGCTCGTTCTGATGTTTTGTGGAAGCCATTGAACCATGAGGTTAGTAGTTAAAATTTTACTTCAAAAGTCGTCATCAGTGTTGCAGTGAAATTAATACTGAATTTTATCCTTTATGCAGGTGCTTATGCAAACAAGGAGTGAAAAAGTTCGACCGAAGATTCTAGGATTGAAGGTTATAAAGTACCTGATAGAACATCTGAAGGAAGAATATCTTGTATTCCTTGCAGAAACCATTCCATTTTTAGGAGAGTTACTTGAGGACGTTGATCTCTCAGTGAAAACTCTGGCTCAAGAAATTTTGAAGGAAATGGAAATCCTTAGCGGTGAAAATCTTCAACAATACCTATAAACATAGAAGTTGATGATCGTCCTGAGACTTAGTTGTATTTAAGTCTACAATTTTGGATTGTACGATATGTAAGATATGCAACAAATTTTTATTCTGTAGCAGGTCATAGCAATTTGTTTTACTCGTGTCACATTCTTATTCGATCAATGAAAGATCACTCATTCCAAATGCCCGAACGGTCATGTAGTTTCATCCCAAGTGTTCCTGTCTAATTTTTCCAAGCTCTTCTTTTATTTTGACCAATGAATGGTTTTATGGTTTCATTCATAAGTGCCGTTTTTCTAATTCGGCCAATCTTTCATGGTTTCATTCTAAGTATCTCCTAATTTGACCAATGAAAGGTTCATTATTCATTTCAAGCTTTGTTTTTCTAGTTTGACCAATCGAAAAGTCCTTACAATTCGACCAAGGAGAGGCTTATCATTTTCATATCGTATTTCGTTGGCTAATGGAAGCTCCAACAGTAACATTTAATACGGTCTTTTCAATGGACTGAGCGTAGTCTAAGCGTTGCTTATTACCAGATCAACGTGTGCTCATATAAAGTTCTTTATTCCTTGATGATAAAGGTTAACAAGCTAATTACTATCACAACCAAACAACATGAACATATTCTAATATTTTAGATGATAATCTTACTTATTGAGACCGAAATGTTTTAGAGAATGATTTTGATTATTGAGACATCCCAACATTTTAAGTTTGATGTTTTTCTTCCTTGAAGATTCCTCGAAGTCAAATCGCCTATGACTTTAAACACTCCTTTAATATTATGATTTAAGCCTTTGTAATGTTTTGTCCCACATTTTCATTCTCCCTTCATCAACTAACTTTCTTAATATTTTTCGTTTAGCTCTAGGACTTTTTTTAAAGAAAAACATCAGATCAAATAAGATGTTAACAAAATAATTTTACAGATATTCTAAAGGTAACGAAAACAATAATATAATTATGAAAGCGATATATTTCCTTCTCATTAGAGAAAAAAAAACTTTGTACATCATGACATAACTGAATCTGAAAATTATGCCAATATCAATTTGACTGCAAATGGGATCTAACTAATCACAAAGTGATGATTAGATCCTAGTGGGCCCGCATCTATAATGCAACATAGGTGTACTCCATTTAACACATAGTACCATCGAGTAATAGCAGTGCTACCCCAGATGTTTTGTCTTTTACTAACATCGAATCATCCCAAATTCCTCCAGTATCACATCAGCTACACATGGATCTAACCACACAACTATGATTGAATTCTAAGCGTTCAATGCCTATCACAAAACATAGATGCACTCTGCTAAACACATACTACCGTAAAGTAATGGTGCATTACCCAAGATCCATTGTCTTATACTACTTATGCGAAAACAACCATCACTAACTAGGCCACATGGTCCGCTTAACTTAGGGCTAGAATTAAATTGGGTTTGAGTGGCTTGTCTCCGAGTTTAACTTTCCATGTCAGTCTGTTTGGTTCAGTAGTTGAGATTTTTTTAATTGCAGATGACTGACGCAACTTCCATAAACGGGCAGACTTTTAATATGGGTCCAGCCAAGGTCTCGGAGGAATGTGTTGATCTTGTCGGCTCTCTAGCTCGGTATTAATGCGAAGGATGGATCCCCTTTATCCTTCGAATAAACCAACCCCCGACCGGCTACTACGCTTGGTCGCTTGCGTACACATGGAGCAGGTTAACGCTCCCTCTCCACCCCTTCTTCATCCATTTTCTCAACTCTCACCATCTGGCGCCGCACAATTCTCCTCCAATAGTTACAGCCTCCTGGCAAGGCTATTCATTGCGTGCCATGACTTGGGCATCCTCGAGCCGGACCCAACCCTTGTCAGGTTAGCCTTCAGATTGCATAAGCAGGCCAAGTTCCCAACCGATCACTACTATCACCTCCAAGGGGTTGACAAGGCCCCCTCTTCATTAGCCTCCTAGGTAACGTGTTGGGGGTACCAGGATCACTTCTTCTTCGCGCCGACCATGGTCAACCCAACACTTACTACATGGGTCTTCAAAACCCCATGCATGTTCTCTTATGTCTCCTTTCCATAAAATTTATTTTATCATTCATTGTAACATACTTTTGTTGCAACTACTCTTATTGGTGTTGGATTAGGCGCGATAGTTTTTGATGGATAAGAGAGACTCCCGATGATGCTAGAAGCCTAGCTTTGTTTATGAAGGATGAGACCCTTCATTGTGTGGGACTGTTCAGGCCTAGAAAAACAACGAGGCGTGGGGTGACTATAGCTAGAACCTCGACCAGGTGGTGGACTAGGCCTGTGGGTGTAGTCATTAGCGAGTCAATGGTTATTGGGTCGGTGGTAGACATAGAGGATGAAGAGGCTATCGAATCTAGCCTCGACTAAAATAACGGTGAGTGGGAGGCCTAAAATCCAAGGTTTTTGGAGGACATGGCGATCCTTGACCATGTGATTACATGGTCTTCAGGTTAGCATGCCTCGGACATCTGAGTTGGAGAGGATGGGTAGAAGAGAATGGAAGCCGGATACGCCATCGAGCGTGGGTTCCTACTCCAAGACTCTCCGTCCATGGGCCTTTAACCCAAGAAACACACACCTTCCCTTCGGAACACACTCATCTGACGTAGTACACCCTAGTAATAGTAGCACGAGATTCCCTTTCTTGCCTTTAGTTAGGAGGTGGCGGGAGGACCGACCCGATGATGGTAGCTTTAACTCATGTTGTCTGACCCGCATTTTCGACCCCAAAATATTGGCACTAATACATCCATGGTATTCTTGTGCCGAGCATCCAAGTGTTGATAGATTGTTAGGATAAAATTTAAAGAAGAAAAAAGAATAAGAAAGAAGGAACACAATATCAGAATCTCACAAATGAATGATAACATATAATATCAAAAGACAGTATAAAACTATCACTCTAAGATACCAAGCATTTCAAAGTTATAATTCTACATAATATCATCAGCCTGAACAGTTATAACAATCTATCCTCACAAATGCTGATATGTACAATGTATTAATGTAATGGAAAAAACACTATGGTAGGTGAAACATCCATCTCGTCTCCTCGAGTTTCAATGAACATCCAACTAAAACTTTCCTTTCTCAGATTACTCGAAAGAGCACATAAGGAATTTACGAAAAACAAAAACCATGTGTCAGACCTAAGTCTGGTGTGAATAACTTAAGAAATATGCATACAACATATAAAATACTGCATAGAATGTCGTAACGTTTATCTCCTCAAAAGAACCACCATCAAATTAGTAAATAAGACAATATAATAAATAATGTCTAGGGTGTAGAATATGTTAATGAGACTTTTCGTCTCACAACATCTCAAATAGTCACGAAAGTATTTATAGCGTGCTTCTGCGAGTTAGAATCAACAAATTTAAGTAATATCAAATTTTCCTTTACGTAGTAATTATGTTGTTGGAAGCTTACACAATTATGTAGTTGTAATTTAAGTGTTTATTAAAATGTCAAATCAATCTGATCTCTAATTCAAGTAACAAGAAGTGATAAAGAATCTAACACCGAAATCTAGGTAAGTACAAATGTAGAAAAAGATAAGGATACATAAAATTTTACGCAGTTCAGATATTAAAGAATCCTACGTCTAGGGGTTATGTTCCTTGTACAACCATTAATGATAGAGAGTACAAAACCTTTTTGTTGTTAATCTTTAAAAACGTTAGATTTGAAAAAAGTTTCCTTTCTTGCTATAGTGCATTTTCTATTTATTGTGAGTTGCATATGGATATTTGGATCCTGCCATGTGTCATCTGTCTGTCTTGTTTGTTTGGTGTGCATAGATTGCTGACCTATCTTCGATGTAAAACCTTAATTTGAGCGGTTTAATTCTATGCATTAGTGGGAGGTTTGAAATTGTAGTTGGAACTTCTGAAATCGAGGTGGGAAACTCAAATTCAAGTGGATCATGCACTCTTGGTCTAAGGGGCAAATAGCTTGTGTACTGCCTCTCGAGGATGTTGAGAGTTGTCCCTTTGCTTTTTTGTTGGGGCGCCATCGATACATACGAAACAAACTATGTTGTTCACATGATACTGCCGTGGGCGTGTCTGTAATTGAGTTGTCTTGCCTAATCTGCGGTGTTCTTTTGACATTGTGCTAAAGATGAATGGAGTTGAGTTGGTTTGCCCCCGACTTGTGATATTAGCTTAATATCTGTATATATATGTTCTGAGTTGCTCTTGATGTTGATATGCACAGGCTGTTTGACAAGGGCCATTGGCGTCTTTTCTCTTTTATAATTAGTGAAGACCGGGTGGAGCGCTGTTTGGATGACCATGTGTGTAGCCCTTGGAACACTTTGGATTCCTCGTGGTGCTGTTTAAAAGATCCTTAGTAAGCGTAACGTAGATCAATACTTGAAAATCAACGCATTAGCTTTTAGGAATAAAAGTTGGATTTGTTGTGTCATTTGATTGTAGCTCTGTCCTCTCTTTGCGCTCTTGCATTTGCTACGTCCTGCAAATTTCTTTATTGACCTATTCTGATGGCGGCACATTTCTTTATTGGCCTATTCTGATGGTGGCGCACTTCTTTGTCATTCTGACTTTGCTATTGAATTACGGTGCCACCCCGTCTTTGGATATAAGGTTGTTAACATAGACCCATCACTTTTATTAATTGACTTATGAGCGCAGCTTGTGTCCTTATTTGCATATAACCTTTTTTTAAGGGGGGGTTGTACTTTTATATCATTAATGCAGCTTTTGGTGTGGCAGTGCAATATCTCCGTCTTGTTACCACTTCTGGGTTGCATTACAGCTTCTTTATTAGATCACATATTGTGATTGTAGAATGATTCCCATACTTGGTAGCCATCTTTCATTATTGTGTCAAGATTGTATTTAAATGATTGGGTGTAGTGCACCTACCTTTTCTTATGGGAGCGGTTCCTTTTGATTTGTTGCTCGCATCATCTCGCATTTAAAAGGGTTCGAGAAATATGGGTGTAACATTTGCCCTCCAAATTTATAGCGATTGAAGATGGGTGTGGACTTGTATTTGGTCTCCACATCCTATCACTGCTGTCCATTTCTTTCTTTCTTTTTAAGAAAAGGGAAAAGCCTTTAGCCATGTCACATTTAATGCTCTTGCACACGTGTCTCTCCACCGTTAGTTGGCCCTCTATAGTGTTGTAACGTTAATCTCTTTATTTACTGGATAAATCTATATTGATTTTCGTGCTCATTATTCTTGCTGTTTAATCGATCGATCGACAATTCAATTTTTTTCATCATTTCATTTATGTGGAAAAAAATTCGACTAAGATATGTATATATTTTTATTTTCTTCTTCTTGCTCTTTTATGCTTTATTATCACAATAGGAAAAGAAAGAAATTACTGGAACTGGACTAGTCCGCAGCGGAAGTATCATATTAAGATATGAAATTAATTTTATTTGATTTAATTTATACATAAATGTATCATATACATATATGTGCGAGTGCATGTGTAACATAATAATATGTGAAAGGTAAAATATGCCCACATGTAGATGTTGGGATTTGCATCGCAACAGACATATTAGCTCATTTTGTACGTCATGTATGTTGTTCAAATATGTGCATGTATATGTGTGTTACAATATACATACACGCGCGCGTGCGCACACATGTTTGTATAAATATATTATATATAATATATGAACATAAAACATTTATATATAGATAAATAAATATATATATATATATATATATATATATATATAGAAAGAGAGAGAGAAAAATTATTTATAATTTAAAATTAACTTAGTTTTGCAATCATAATAATTTTAGTATTTTTAATTTGTATATATTATGAATAAAATAACATTTTCATCCATAAATAATTGACATAAAATAATCTATTAATGAAAATTTAAACTTTACAATTTCAAAAAAAATCTAGGATTATAAAATAGAGCTTAGGAAAAATCTGAAGATTTTTCAAAGTTGAAATATTATTTTTAAAAACAAATACGTTGATTTCGGCAATAATTATTTAATATAAAATAATATATTATAAAAAATTCAAATTTTAAAATTCCAGAAATTCTAGGATCATGAATGAAAGGTTATGAGAAATTTTAAAGAATTTTTCAAATAAATTATTATTTTTAATAAATCATAAACAATTTTTCAAAAATAATATTAATTGTTAAAAATAATAAACTTTATTGAAAATTCCTAAATTTTTTGTATACATTTCTAAAACGATAAAATATTTTTAAAAAATATAAAATTAAATTTTTAGTGACAATTATTTTATATAATAAACAATTCAAAAATTCAATAAATGTTAATTTAAAATTACGAATATTTGTATGATAATTAATTTTCAAATTTGTAAATTCATATTATATATAAATAAGTGTACAATTTTTTTTAAATTATATATATATATATATATCTTATATATGCATATATGCTATTGTGAGAGAGAAATATACACTAATATATATGTACATTAATTTATTAGTAAATATATATATATAACAATTATTAATGACAAAAATTGATTTTGTACAGTAAACAATATTTGTCTATGCATAAATCAAATAGTATAATAAACAAATTATGCATATTACCAAACTGATTTGTGACAACCACATCTACTTATAAAATGTCACATAACTAAACATATAGTAGCAATATATAAAAACAGATGTGAAATTTCTCATATAAGATCATAGAATATAATTTATTTACTGTAATATGAATTAAAATTATCAATTTATTGATGCCTTTGAATCCACGTTGAAGCAATGACATCCCTTCCTTTTACTGTTCTTGATTCGTCAGATTGCAAGTCCGTAATCACCGACCTCTAACAATCGAATAATATTATTTTAATTAGAAATAGTATTATTTTAATTAGAAATATATTTGAGAATTTTGAAGTGGATAGACAATTATGTTTTAACCAGCAATGTAGAAGGTAATGGCGGCCAGAAAAAGGTTAGTAATTGTTTTTAGAGATAATACATATATATAGGGTTGTATTAGAGAGAAACGAGGAAAACCATCTTACACATTCTCACTTTATCTCAACCCATTATCTTCAAGTCAATTCCCTATGTTTTAGCCACCCTTAGACCTTCCCAAAACCAAAAAATTTCAGCCCTAATGATGGGCCTTAAACCCATCTAAGCCCAAGCCAAAATACTATGCAATTAAATCAAATTTAATCGTTTGTCGATATTGTATATCAATAGCTATATTTATAACTGTTATAAATATATATAACATTATTCATTTCTCAAATTATATTCAAATTTTATAATTAACATTTCATAAATATTAATTACTTTAATTAATTTATAACAATTAGAAACTAATTAAATTGTTCGATCTTAAGGGAATTTACCATTTCAGCTGTGTAACTCTTGGGTGTAAATTTACTCAGCGATTAACATTGAACTATTCTAATGTTAATGTTCACACGTCACTTAGAAGGTGGTGTGACATTATAACCAAATTTATCACTTACTCATTTTTGGTTATGACCACCAAAATCATATTTTGATATACTTGTAATTCATTCATATTTGCGCATCATACCATACAGAACAACAATCTTAATGGTTTAATTGAACAACCGAGGGTAATGTATATTTTCGACATTAATAAGAAACTCATAGTTTCTCTTCGATACACGAGAATAATTATTAGATATTCTAATGCTATGTGTTCACTTAGGTTCGTTAATTTCACTTCATCTCATATAATCAGTTCCATCTATGGATCGGATCCAATTCCATTTAACTATCAAAAATTTCTCATAGAAATTCCTTCACAATGAAGTTGATATATCTTGAAACAACAATTGTTTCTTAGTGCAAATAGTATAGGGATTCATAAATGCTTTATGAACCTTTTTATTTATAAAAATAATTTTAGTTTACAAAATTTATGTTCAAAACATAAATATGTCATTTTATGACAGACCTTTCCAAAAACTTTTTGGAGATTCATACAAGATCCCTTATGAACAATTATTACATGCAATCTTTCGACTAGCACAACCTGCCAACTCCTTGGCCTAAGATATGTTGGGATTTCTTACAAACCCTTACCTTGTATGATTTTGTAAACTGTTGTTTAGATGAAATAATATCAACCTTGTGTACTACTCTTAAGTACATGACCTTAAAGAAAGAAACTAACTCAACTTCGCTCACAATTAATTTTAAATTGTCTAATAATATCTGATTACTTCTTATCGATGCATCATTATGTATCACATGGAGGAGTGACTTATGAGATTGAATCTATATTCATTTTTAAGTACATTTGGAACTCTTTTCAATATACTTGCTTATTCGACCAAATCAAATCATTTTATTCTATTGCATGTTATTTTATTTACTTTTCTTTTACATTCTATGATTTTATCATAAACTTAGTACATATGTACCTAATACACATGTTCATGTTGGTAATAAATCATCGGTGAATATAACAAAGTACGTAGAACCCATTTGGTATTAGTAGACTTGTGATTGCATACATCAATATGTATTAATTCAAAGAGTTCATCAACTTTTATAATGCTCCCACTAAATGGGTGCATAGCCATTAATTATTTGAGATATAATTAAACTGTATCATATAATTCATAATCGCATAGTAAAATTATTTCTCAAAACTACGACCTAGTCTATAACTCCAAAACAACTGTAAATAATATAAGATACGTATGTATTTCTTGTTGTATCACTTTTACTATGAAAATAAATCTCATCATATAGTTCTATTTCATAATGAATATTCATAATACTCATATTGGAATAAAGTTATATCTATTTTTTAGTCAATACAAAAAATAAACATTATTTCACAAATAATATGCAGTACATTTTACGAAAACAATTTTCGTAATTTGATGCAATCATTAGGTGCTATAGGGCATGCTCCCACTATTTCCGCCTTCACTATAATAACGTACTAAATTTAGAGGTCCACAATTCACTTAATATTACTAATATTATTTACTTATTTCATATGCTGCAACTAGTTTATGTAGGATCAATTTCACTCTAGAGGGGGTGAATTGGATGATACTAATAATAAAAAAAATTAATGCGAAAATATATATAATAATCGTAGCAAAGATAATAGTAGAATAATAAAAGAAAAAATAGAACAACACAGATTTATCCAACTTCGGGAAAACTCTGCTTACGTGCTGCCCGCAAGGTTTCTACTAGAAATTAAATAGTCAGACGCTAACACACGTAAACTTGCGACACCCGCTATCGACTAACCTAACTCTATGCTCAAAACCCTACTACAACTCAACCACTAAGGTGCGAATACTCGAACTACACCACTGTAGTTCGTCCCTTAATCACATGACTGGAATTTTTCAAAAGTTTAAAAGAAAAATACAAAATAAAAAACAAATAAAAAACCCTATATAAAATTAAAGCCCAATTAAAATTTATAAAGGCTGACCACTTTAATTTATATCACAACAAAAAATGTCTCCTTAATATTTTTTGGGCCCCAATATGAAACGAAATAACTTCAAGACTTCGACCGACTTTGCTAATTACTTCGTGAATTCAATGGCTGCTTCGTTCCTCTTCATAAATTAGGACTTTGGGAAAACTTGAAGCCGCCGATCCAATAGATCGATTGAATCGTGTTTCTACTTCGAGTTGCTTCATCAATCGATTTGCTTGATTTTATTAATATGCGGCTGCTCCAATTCAGTTGAGTCAATTTGAGCTCTGAGTTGGTACGTGAATTTTTGCCCCTTTTAATTTTTGACTTTGATTCGAGTTATAAATTTGTTTTTGATTTAAAAATTTACTCTGGATTTTTTTCTTGAAATCGAATGTATAATTGTCGATGATGTTAATGGGTATTTATAGGGTTCGAATCCCTTAATTTTCGTTCTTATACTTCTGGTATGAATAATTCATGATATTGGCACTTGCGTTGATTTTTGATCAAACGAGCACTGTGATCTCTACTTATTCATTGTTGAATTTGCTTGAATATTATATAAGTCGGTTCCATTATTTTCTCTGATGCATTTGCATTTGCTCCGTGAATTGCTTTGGTTTTCTTTGAGTCGGTTTCATTCTTTTCACCTATGACTTCGGCCATTTGATTATTTGATATAAACTTGACTTGTTCACACTCGTGACTTTGGTCAAATTTTTATGTTACTTTCTGTCTTTTTCTGCTTGATCAATTTGAATTTCACTGCAACGTTACTGTGACTAGCAACTATGATTACTGTAACCATATAAGTATGTATATACATACATATATGTATGTATATATGTGTATGATTTATATGCCTATCCACTTGGTTTCACGTGAGCTTGTTGCTGTGTTTTTTGTGTTGATGTCGCACTTAGTTTCACTTAAGTCTTGTTGCAACCTGTATATATGTGTGTTTATGCATGTATATATGTATGCTTGCCTGCACTGTGTCTTGGTGAAGTGCTGCATTCACCACTTTGTACATTTGAGCATGTTGAGCTATTGGTGAACTTGTTTTTATTTTGAGTCTGGGTTCATTCACGTTGAACTGCTTTGTACTTTGGTTCACTGATGATGGTGATGCCTGGTTACATGTTGCACGTGAACATTTGTAGTCTACTCTTCATATTGCTTTGAGTCTGTTGCATTTCATGTGTGCTTCAAGTTCTCCTTTGTGTAGTCTTGCATTCCACTCTGTTGCATACATGTTGACTTCTTCATTCCTCTGGTTTCATGTGTATGCATACATCTTTGTTGCATATTCACTTAAGTCTGTTGAGTTGCTTGTAGTTTGGTCTGGTCAGCTTGCCTAAGTTATTGTGAAATTGTTCCATGCTTGATGCCTGGATTGATTTGCTCACTGGTCTTCACTATTGAGGCTGCACTTGTGCCATTTGATGTTTGGTTATACACGAACTTGTATGCAGTCATTTTAATTTTCTCCGGTTGCATCATACTCATGTATATACATGTATGCTGGTCTAGTCTTACATATTTCATTGATACATTATGGTCATTTATGTGTTGAGGCTGTATTGTTCATCAAATCTGTCTTTGTGCGCTTAGTTTCATGTGTGTCCATGGTACTGGTGTTTATGAGTCTGGATTGTTGTTCTGATTCTTTGAGCTTTTCATTGTTATGTCTTCTGTTTCATTGTTTTTTAGAGTTGCAGTCGAATTCTGGCTGTTATGTATTTGCTGTTGCATTTTATTCAATTTAAATTTACTGTTGTATAGGAACTCTAGTTCATGTTTTGCCTTCAACCTGAACTTTTGTGGCCTTTTTCACTTTGTGTCCATTTATTTGTTCTTGGAGTCCATTCACTTGTTCAATGATCTGGGTTGCATATCATTGTGCCTCTGGTTGTGATGGTCTGTTGGTCTAGATGAGTTGACACACTTGTGCACTTGTTAGCATGGTCTTTTTGTAGTTGCTCATACAGTCTGGAGCAGTTCTTTATGTATACTGAATTGTTCCTCTTTGAACATTTCATTAATCTTCTTACAAATACTATGCTTGATCATATCATGCTCATGTACTGCCATTTACTTATTGCTTCTTTGCTTTACACCTGACCATTTGTATCTGGTCTATTGGGGCTGGTTGTGCACATTTGAGTCTTTATGTGTATGGACCATTTCATTGAACTTGGAGCCTCTGGTCTGGTTGATTCCATGTGTCTGCATTTTTGGTCTGTGTTCACCTCAGTTTTGTATTGTTCAAGCCATACTTTTTTGCTCTCATGTGTATATTTGAGATGTTGTATGTTGTATTGCATGCACCTGAGTTGAACCCAACCTCGACTCGGGTTTGACCTTGTGCTCACCTGTCCCTGCAGTTTAATCAAGTGTATATCGGTGTGCACAGTCTTGTGGCATGTACAGTGATACACTGTACATGTCACAAGTTGTTCGTGTATGATGAATTGAAAAGAAATGATGAAGAACAACCAAAATAACCGAGGCAAATAATATTTTCAAAAACACATAATTTACCGTCAAAATATTTCTTTTTCAATTTTACTGCGTCAGTGTTTATTTTGCAGATAATTTAGATGTTGGATTCAATCTGGAATAGAGTTGAAGATAAATACGAGTGAATGAGTGATATGTAGTGAGGTGGAAATGTATATAAAAATTGTATAGTGAAAAATTGTGTTGTGATTTGGAATTGTATTGTAATTGAACTTGTGTATATATAGTGAGAGCTCAAATTTTTACTATTTAAAATTGTAATAATTTTATTGTTTGAATAAAATATTTGTTTGAATTTGAATTCTGTGTTATTTATTTTATTCAACAAATATTTAATTAATTGTGTGAAAAATAAATTAGTACAATAAAAAATACATTTAAATGAATATATATGTGTTTATTATCATCAAAAAAATAATCATATACTAGCATATTCAACAATCTTCCCCTTCTGATGATAACAAACATATATTAAGATTTTGACTTTATTAAATGTATTTGATCATTCAATTTTCTCCCCTTATTTGAATGCTCCCTCTCTACAATAAAGCTCCCCCTTCATATATGCATGAAAATAAATAAAAATATGCAAATGAACTTAATTGAGAATATGCAAATAAAAAGTAAAATATTTGAACTTTATTTTCCAAAATCTTAACTTTTCTCTCCTCCTTTTGTTATCAGCAAAAGAGTAATAGTGTTAGAAAAATAGAGATAAAGTGATAGATATTAATAGAACATTAATATCCAATCGAGTATAAATATTAGTTTTCAACAAAAAATCAAACAAAAATCATAAATACTCTATTAGGCACATATTCCACTTTAGAACGATAGGGATGATGTAAAACCATATAGCTGTGTCTATTTGTGGTATATTTATATCAGGAATTTGAATATCTACTAACCATGCATAACCGTTAGGACTTTTAAATGAGATTAGTAGTATTTTCAATTTTATAAAAATGAATTTCAAGCATCTTCCAACCACGCATAACCGTGAGGACTTTTAAATGGGATTAGAATCAACTTGTCTATTTAATAATCTATTTTGATATGTGTTCCATACATGCATAACCGTGAGGACTTTTAAATGAGCATGAAAGCACATATACAAATATTCCAAGTAATTCACCAATGCATAATCATGAGGACTTTTAAATGAGAATGGATACTTTGGATGTTTTTATTTAAAAAAATAAATAAAATTAAAACGAATAATTTCCTGTTTAAAATACCACATTTTGACATACTATATTGGATTTTGATGAGTGATGGTTCTTAGAAATATGATAAAAATAGAGATGGTCATGAAATTTTACAACAAAAATTATTATAAATCTTATTTAAATCTTTAAAGAAATTTACTAAATATACCGTCTCAAGTTATAATATATGATTAGTATCAACGCTCATCACATTTTTCAGCAACTATTTATTTTGATAATCTGTAGGGTGTCATATTAGTTAATTTATTCATTTAAGATCAAATCCACATAATTATAAAATCAAAATGCCTAATCGGAAATGAAGTCAACAAAAACCTATTTTCTGGAAGGGGTTTTATAAGAAAAATGTTTTCTAATTTGAAAGTCTGTTGAAATGAAAAATATGCAGATATTTTCTTTGAAAATGCGATGCAACTAATGAATGTCTCTGCATAAAACAAGTTCTTAATTTTTCTACCAACTAGGTTACCGGTATAATCTGCATCTAAATTTCTCTTAGACTCAAGATTATCATTAGTTGGATATCATGGACCCGATCGTGAAGTTGCAACAAATACCTTAAAATCCTTTTTACAGCTTTTAAATGAAATTCTTTTGAATTTTGAATTGAAACCGTGCACGTAAACAACTAGTGAACAATGTGTCACATCCAGAAGAAGTAAGATAAACAAATATGTCCACGTGTATCTAGAGTAATTATCAACCAATAAAACAACATCATTAGTCCAAACAAATCTATATGAACTAGTTCAAAGAATCTAGAGATACTTATAGTGTTCTTGGCATAGAAAGATAATTGGCCGAAAATTTTGCACAAATCGGAATCATAGTCACATTCATTGTCACATAACTGGCTGATTTAAATCAGATTATGGTGCAGATTTTCAACATTTAATATATCGTTCAAGAAAAATGTACCATTGCCTATTTTACCTTTACCGATAATATTTCGTTATTGCCTATTGTGATTCGGCCACCTTTGTATTAGGCTAAGGAACTTTGATTTGTCGCCGTCGTGTGCTTGGAACTGCTAGAATCCAGGTAATATTGTTGTTGTTCCTTAGTGTGACGAGTCGACTTTTCGACCACGAAAACCGACATCAATACGTCCACTGTATCAACTGCCGAGCAATCGAATGCCGGAAAAGCATACCGTTAGGGTTAAAGAAGAGGTAGAAGAAGAGAGAAAAAGGTAGAACATAACAGAAAGAAACAATAAAACAATATCAGAATCTCACAAATCGCAGCGGAACAACATATAATAGGTAAATGAATAATGTTTAAACAAAGAACTATATCAGTTATTACACTACATCATATTACATTACATTACATCATCAGAGTGTACAACAACAAACAGCGGAAAAGAAATACTATATACTAGTGAATACGCCATGCCATCCAACTTGCCTCGAGCAACTCCTGAATTCCAGAATATCCTGATAACCTAACTCTAGACTGCCCGTGTGGAAATTGGTGGGCACCCAGAGTTTAGGAAGGAAAACAATAAACTCCGAGTCAGTCATGTGACTGGTGTGAGAACTAAAACAGTTTATCTTTAAAACAAAGAACAGGATAATTTTTAAAATAGATTCGCAATGATTTTTAGAAAATGAGACTACCATAAGGCCTCCCGCACACACACACAATGGAAACGCAGAATCGGAGGAGATTTCTCCTTATGATAGTCAAAGATGGTTGATACGCATTTAAAAGAAACATTTGATATTATTACTAGTGCATAGTGTAGGAAACATCATTTCGAAAATAAAGATATAAATCTTAGCCAGCATAGGCATTTCGCACTTATGCCTACTATAGCTACCATCCAAACAGTGGTGACCACCATAAATGAATGATAGGTTCTACAACTAAAACCGTACAAGATCGTATTGTTTCTTTAGATTTCCAACAAATGGTCAGGCCAAGGAACTTCCCATTGCCACATGGGTACGCCTCTGGAAAGACGACCCGAGAACCTAACCGGATCTCTGCCAACACAAGGTCGGGTTACCTTTCAAACTAGGTAACTACTGACATGAATATGTCATTCCCCGGTCGTAACCGAACTATATCCAAGGATCCTCGATTTCCAACAACCACAATGCAATAAATTTGCAGCAACAACATAGGTTAAGTATCTGGGCTCCATACCATGATACCACCTCTATCCAGAAGGAATGACATACACTAAAGGGGCGCTACCCCCTAATGACCTTGCCGCATCCTTCCTGTTTTGACCATTTCCGGGATGTGAGGTCCGACGAAGTCTCGTCCACAAAGCCACGCTTTATACAAAAGCTGTGCTTTGATCATCAAATGCTCAACAGCACTTCGTATGCCACATTACCAATTTGGGAATGTATCACTAGTAACCATCAACTACATAACCTCTAGGGGTGTTAAGCTAAGAGAATAAATTCTCCGCCACCAACGGAAATATATTTGATAGAAACCATCTTTACATCTCAAATTGTAACGTCAGGCACACATCCATACAAGTCCGTTCCGGGATCGAACGGAACCGAAGGCACTTACAATGAAGTCCTTGCAATCCGGATATGCACTAATCACGACCGGACTTACCATCACAAGGGGAAATAAATTTCTATATCGGGGATCAACCGATGCAGAAACATTCGACGGTAATCCTTCCGTTTTCACAAATATCTGGTCTTCAACACCGGTCTTCAAATGCAATGTATAACGACGTATCACATATTCGAATGAGTTATACGACCCCAAGATCCTTTCCCGGCTAACCCGAATAGTGAGCGCTTATTTTAAAAATAAGTGTAGCATTCAAATTCAAACAAATCACAACAAATACCTATTTAAAGGTAAATATTGATAATCGGATATTTAACTATCAATAGGCATGCTCAACATCACCAGATTCCAAATAATTTTCCAAATTATTTATTTTCCAAAAATATCTTTACTAGATATAAATTTCCACACTTCAACATTTGAAAACAATTTCAAATCACTTTTCACCTTTACCACTTTTGAAAAAAATTTCAATCATTTTCCTTACGCGAAAATACTTTCATTTCAAAATGGTTCATTTAAACCAATTAAATAAATCCTTACCGACTTACTTTATATTTACGTTCCAAATCCGTACCCACTTCAAAAATAAATCAATGTTTATTTTTAAACAAATTTCCCTTTCTTTTATAAATTCCATAGTGAATTTACAATTTCAAAATATCTATGAATATATGATTCCCAAATCGATTTCTAATATTCATTTTCAATTTATCTTTAAAAGATAAAATCTTAAAATATTCACTTCATATTGGAAAACATTTCCATACTTATTTAATAATAAGAAATTCACAAATCCATTTATTTTCAACACTTGAAAAATAATTGATATACTTAAATCAAAATTAAGTATATATTTCATTCTTTAAGAAAAACATTCTTTTAAACACATTAATTTGATCCAAAACGAATGTTGCGTAAAACATCGTTACGACGACCCAAAATCACTAGTATAGGGATTCGAAATTAAGATAGATATATAAATCCCAATACTATATAAAACATTTCCTTTCGAAAATCATTTACTATAACAACAGTGTTATAGTCCACCATTTCCTTATATTTCTCGAAAAAGTCTATTTCAACAATGAATGTTGAAATCTATGGTTTCGATAGTTAATACATTTTAAAACATCTTTTAAAACAATTAACTTCATTTTTAAAATTTCACTTCTCCAAATCATACCCGTTTTATTCAATAATATATTCACTGTCCAAAAACGTGAATATACCTTATTTACCCAATTCAGTATTTCTACACTTTTATCAAAAGATTATCCACTGTCCAAAATCGTGGATATACATCGTTTACCAAATTCAACACGTCCACATATTTAATTTAAAGGATTTTCCACAGTCCAAAATCATGGATATAATTCCTTTAATAATTTCTATATTTACTTATCAAATTTATTTGATTACAGATTTATAAAACAACGTTTATAAATTCCATTTCTATTTCTTAACTACTTCGATTTATAAATCTCCGTTAATAACCAATTCTATTTATATTTCATTTACATGTCGAATCCTACTTATAAGTAAATTACTTATAATCCATTTATTCACAAATCCATTCTTTTATATCATCATTAATTTATAAATCTAAAATTCTTATTTACTTATAAAACTAGGTACATCTTTATTTTAACACTTACAAAAGCTCATTTTATAATTCCAATATCTTTAACTTATAAAATATCAATTTTATAAATCTTTTATATAAACCGTTTATAATAATTCAAAAATCTCAATTTAAATAAACCAATCCTTTTAATAATTTACAAAACGTTATTTAAAACTTATATAACTCCAAAATCATACTTAAGTACTATTTTCCAAAAATATAACTTTTATAACAATAAAATTTTAATGTTTCTTTATTTGAAGATGAATCAATTCAACGTTTTAATAAAACGTATAATTTCAAAAATCACTTCAAAATTCTTTTTAAAATCAAAAATCATTATCTTAAAACTTCAAAAATGGATTCGATGATGCAGAACACAAAATAGTCAATCACGACAACAAACATCATATATCATCATATGATAATCAACAAACATCAAAATATCTGTAATCAAATAAATACTGGTGAGGAATCCAGTTGGATCCCTCCAACCTATTTCCCTGCATCCACAAACATTAGCACAATACCAATTCCGTTCAAAGCGGAATATCGTGGTATATAGGATTTATAAAATATTATCCGCTATTATGCGGCGCAATAGGGTCTCATCCGCTATATAATGCGGGAAAATCAACTCCAAGTACATAAATAATACCAATTTCACTTTGCAGTGAAATTATCGCGGTATATGTTTTTAATAAATAACCTACGCTTACTAACGGCGTATAATGTCTATTTTGACAATCAATAGATAATAATTTATCATTCAATCATACAATCAAGCAATTTTAAATCTAACTATTTAAAATTTAAATCGAAACAATTCGATTGAGTGAGAAGTTCTTACCTCTCTTCCAATTCAGTTTTCGCGTTTTATTTCGAATAAAATTAAACGTACATTTAATTTTACTCGAAATTCAAACTAGCTCCAAACGACTCCAATCCAGTTCCATAACGTAGTGCTTGACAAAACGATTGCAACGCATTTCATTTCGTCCAATTCCGACATCGTATGACAAAGTTATCACATTTTAAAGTTCGTACACATTTTAATATAATCAAATTTACAATTCTTTTTCAATTTTTTAAACCTAAATTCGATCTGGGCCCTTGATTTCCACTTGCACACGTCAGGCCGCACCTTTCCTTTCTCTCGAGCTACGTTCTTTCCAGGTTTCAAAGAAACCCATAGCCGTGCTCACTAGGGTTAGATATCGCGCCACCACCAAGCAACCGGAGATCGATCAAACACCTCTACTCCACTCGCCTACCCATGACAGGCGCTCGGCCAGAGACCGGCCCCACTCGGCTACGCCATTGCCTCATAAATTGCGCGCGACTTTCGGTCGTTTGAACTCGATTTTCCACTGATTTGTTGCTCCAAATTCGATCGTACCCGTTGGATAGAGAGATATCGATCTCTCTACGTTTTTCTAGTTGGGAGATTTGGATGAAAGTCGATGGATGAGAAGATCGGAGAGGATGAAGTTTGGAGCATTTCGGCCATTGATTATAAATAACGGCGGCTGAAGCTTTCAATTAGGGTTTTGGGCTTTCTTTGCAAATTGAAGATAACATGTGCTTTTATAGAAAATTCGCCAAACACTATTCACCAAAAATTTTCCGAACTCCAAACGAAGCGTGCCGGTTGGCGTTTCTAAGGTTTACCCCACGTTCCGAACATAATGGAACATGTTTCGGAGGCTAATTCGATCATCTGTGCGAGTTATGGTAATAAACGATCAAATTTAAATTAAATCGATTTAAACTAATTTCTATGCGTTTTGCCTTGCCCCGGACAAATGGTAAATCCAATTGACTTGAAATTTGAAATCTTACAATAATATCACATTACGGGTCCGATGAAACTAGTTCCGTCGAAATCCGAGACTGTTTGAAAAATGGCTATTTTAACTCGTCAATTAATATTAAAATATTCGATTTTCACAATTTAACTTTAAATTCGGTTTTAAAAGTTCTATAACATTATTATAACTCCAATATGATATAATAAAATTTTACAAATCATTTTCAATCATATTAAAACTCGATTTTCAATTATATTTGTACTTTCAACTATTAAGTTATCGATTTAATTATTCAATTAAATCCAATTATTCGAAATAAAATTTATTCGACTTATAAATTTCACTTATTAATATTTAAAATCAATTAAATATACGAGTTTTAATTAATATAAATTCTGGGCCGTTACAAACTTCCCCCCTTAAAAGAATTTCGTGCTCGAAATTACCAAGTAAGAAAAAGTTACAGAATCCATTAACTTTCCAAAACAAATCGTTCAAATTAGATTTTTCAAATCTCTTAAGTGTTTAACTTTCTCAAAATTCATAGTTAAACTTGTTTCAAATTCTTTACTAAGTTTCCCAATTCATACTTAGTTTTCAAAAAATTTCCAATTCTCTCAAAAATATTCTAACGCCTTAAATTTTCGGAAAAATTCGCCAGAGTCTCCTTTGCGCGGCTCGATCCGGAAAAAATTGACAGTGTATATATCAAAAATATACATCTCATCAAGTGATATATCCAAACGAAGCGTGCCGGTTGGCGTTTCTAAGGTTTACCCCGCGTTCCGAACACAATGGAACATGTTTCGGAGGCTAATTCGATCATCTGTGCGAGTTACGGCAATAAACGACCAAATTTAAATTAAATCGATTTAAACTAATTTCTATGCGTTTTGGCTTGCCCCGGACAAACGGTAAATCCGATTGACTTGAAATTTGAAATCTTACAATAATATCACATTACGGATCCGATGAAACTAGTTTTGTTGAAATCCGAGACTGTTTGAAAAATGGCTATTTTAACTCGTCAATTAAATATTAAAATATTCGATTTTCACAATTTAACTTTAAATTCAGTTTTAAAAGATCTATAACATTATTATAACTCCAATATGATATAATAAAATTTTAATAATCATTTTCAATCATATTAAACTTGATTTTCAATTATTTCTGTACTTTCAACTATTAAATTATCGATTTAATTATTCAATTAAATCCAATTATTCGAAATAAAATTTATTCGACTTATAAATTTCACTTATTAATATTTAAAATCAATTAAATATACGAATTTTAATTAATATAAATTCTGGGTCGTTACAAACTTCCCCCCTTAAAAGAATTTCGTCCTCGAAATTACCAAGTAAGAAAAAGTTACAGAATCCATTAACTTTCCAAAACAAATCGTTCAAATTAGATTTTTCAAATCTCTTAAGTGTTTAACTTTCTCAAAATTCATAGTTAAACTTGTTTCAAATTCTTTACTAAGTTTCCCAATTCATACTTAGTTTTCAAAAATTTCCCAATTTTCTCAAAAATATTCTAACGCCTTAAATTTTCGAAAAAATTCGCCAGAGTCTCCTTTGCGCGGCTCGATCCGAAAAAAAAATGACAGTGTATATATCACAAATATACATCTTATCAAGTGATGAGGCATCCCGCAGGGAAAAAAGTGTAAAAGTACGGTATGTAATCCGAGATATGTACCTTATTTATTATTAGCGAGCATATACGGCTAATATAGCGCGAAAGCGAGCTCCAAAAGCGAAGCAAGCGCAATCCGCACCTACTAAACACTCAACAACAACATGAGAAACATGCATATATGAAAATAATATCAATATACATCATATATCACTACAACAACTACATATGCCAATATAGAAAATGCAACAAAACAACAAATGCAACCACCAAATCAATATAAATTCACTTCTCATTAATATTCATTGAATTGGTTTTCCAATTGATTCATTAACATTGGACTTTAATTAACATTCATTCATTCGTTTTCAATTAGTTTACATTCACTAATTTACATTCAAGTTAGTTCATTTCCAAATCAAAGTCAACTCTATTTAAGATTCACTTAACTTCCAATTTGATTTTAATTACATAGCTTTTAATCCCGCTAATTCAATTTCATTAATTTAACTTCATCAACACTTAATGAATTTATATACAAGCAACTAACATCCATATAACAACCAATGTATATTCAACATAACCAAATTTATTTATTTTACATTCAATTTGGTTCAACACTTTTAATTCCAATTGGCTTACTATTAAATTGACTTCCATTCAATTATTCAATTTCATTAGCTTCCAATGAATTATTCATTATTCCATATCAATTTATTTTACATTTAATTGATTAACATTTAATCCATTTATTTATTCAATAGCTAATTCATTTTACAAATAAAATTGAATTTTATTTATATAACTTAAGTACACATTTATCACTTCATTTCATTAATTTACTTTATTAATTTACTTTGACACCAAAATCAACTTCTTTCAACATCACTTAAGTTATATTCAATTCCAACATCATTTGTTTCAATTTAACCTAAGTTTCCACTTATAAATCCAATTTAGGTTCCAATTCTGAAATAAATTTTATTATTTAACCTTTACCAAAGTCAAATTTCATCACTTAATCAAAATCACATTTTATTTTGCTTAACAAAATTGTTTAACCATTTGTTTCACTTACAATTTATAAGTTATACAACTTATATTCAACAATTACCACTTGGATTTTATTGATTCACTTATACTACTTTAATTTAACTCCACCCTTTAAGTTAAATTTATTTTATCAAAATTCAAATTTATAAGTTATCAACTCATTTATTATTCCCATAAATATTTAAAAATAGGATTCCAGAGTCTTTTCAACCTTTCAAAACCATTTTTGAAATCAATTCAAATTATCTTTTGAATTTCCAAAACCAAATCCAAATTTTCCAAACAACTTTCATTTAAAATAATATGGCAGCAATTCCTCTTTTGGAAACCCGAAAATGAACACCGATGATGTTGCAATCATCATCAGAATTATTTTCCAGCAACCGAAAAGAGTTTAGAGCATTAATTTCTCCAAAACAATTTTTCCAAAATATCAAATCCTTTCAAAACACTTCTCTGGAATTTTACTTCAGATTATAAATCACATTTACAAACCCTTTACTTTCATAATTTCACTTCTTATATATAAGATTATTTCACAATTGTAAATCATTTTAATTATAATTCCATACTTATAATTCATTCGCTTATAAAATTTATTCTTTTACAATATGTTTCATTCAACTTATTCAAACAACTTTTATTAACTTGCATATATCTTATATTTTCAACAACCAAACAATCAATTCATATACACTTTAATAATTCTGAAAAATTATTCCTTTATATATAAAACATAATCAAGGTAAAATTATTTCATTTACCCTATTAAAACGATACCGTGTCAATTTTTTCTGTACAAGTGTTTAGAGATCCCTATCAACAACGTTAATTACTCGTGTTGACCAAAATCCATATACCACTCAACAAACCAATCGTCACAATATAAAACAATTTATATTCATTAACAAATACGCGCTCGTATCTATTATTACACTCAAACTCATTGTAGAGTACTACGGACTCTATTTCTAATGAGTAATATCCAACAGAGCCATGGTTGTCGCTTAACCATATGCTTTGATACCAAATGTGACGAGTCGACTTTTCGACCATGAAAACCGACATCAATACATCCACTGTATCAACTGCCGAACAATCGAATGCCGGAAAACCGTACCGTTAGGGTTAAAGAAGAGGTAGAAGAAGAGAGAAAAAGATAGAACAGAACAGAAAGAAACAACAGAACAATATCAGAATCTCATAAATCGCAGCGGAACAAGATATAATAGGTGAATGAATAATTTTTAAACAAAGAACTATATCAGTTATTACACTACATCATATTACATTACATTACATCATCAGAGTGTACAACAACAAACAACAACAAACAACAGAAAAGAAATACTATATACTAGTGAATACGCCATGCCATCCAACTTGCCTCCAGCAACTCTTGAATTCCAGAATATCCTGATAACCTAACTCTAGACTTCCCATGTGGAAATTGGTAGGCACCCAGAGTTTAGAAAGGAAAACAATAAACTCCGAGTCAGTCATGTGACTGGTGTGAGAACTAAAACAGTTTATCTTTAAAACAAAGAACAAGATAATTTTTAAAATAGATTCGCAATGCTTTTTAGAAAATGAGACTACCATAAGGCCTCCCGCACACACACACAATGCAAACGCAGAATCGGATGAGATTTATCCTTATGATAGTCAAAGATGCTTGATATGCATTTAAAAGAAACATTTGATATTATTACTAGTGCATAATGTAAGAAAAATCATTTCGAAAATAAAGATATAAATCTTAGCCAGCATAGGCATTTCACACTTATGCCTACTATAGCTACCATCCAAACAGTGGTGACCACCATAAGTTAATGATAGATTCTACAACTAAAACCGTACAAGATCGTAATGTTTCTTTGGATTTCCAACAAATGGTCAGGCTAAGGAACTTTCCATTGCCACATGGGTACGCCTCTGGAAAGACGACCCGAGAACCTAACCGGATCTCTGCCAACACAAGGTCGGGTTACCTTCAAACTAGGTAACTACTGACACGAATATGTCATTCCCCGATCGTAACCGATCTATATCCGAGGATCCTCGATTTCCAACAACCACAAAGCAATAAATTTGCAGCAACAACATAGGTTAAGTATCTGGGCTCCATACCATGATACCACCTCTATCCAGAAGGAATGACATACACTAAAGGGGTGCTACCCCCTAATAACCTTGCCGCATCCTTCCTGTTTTGACCATTTCCGGGGTGTGAGGTCCGACGAAGTCTCGTCCACAAAGCCACGCTTTATACAAAAGCTGTGCTTTGATCATCAAATGCTCAACAGCACTTCGTATGCCACATTACCAATTTGGGAATGTATCACTAGTAACCATGAACTACATAACCTCTAGGGGTGTTAAGCTAAGAGAATAAATTCTCCGCCACCAACGGAAATATATTTGATAGAAACCAGCTTTACATCTCAAATTGTAACGTCAGACACACATCCATACAAGTCCGTTCCGGGATCGAACGGAGCCGAAGGCACTTACAAAGAAGTTCTTGCACCGGATATTCACTAATCACGACCGGACTTCCCATCACAAAGGGTAATAAATTTCTATATCGGGGATCAGCCGATGCAGAAATATTCGACGGTAATCCTTCCGTTTTCACAAATATCCGGTCTTCAACACCGGTCTTCAAATGCAATGCATAACGACGTATCACATATTCAGAATGGGTTATACGACCCCAAGGTCCTTTCCCGGCTAACCCGAATAGTGAGCGCTTATTTTAAAAATAAGTGTAGCATTCAAATTCAAACAAATCACAATAAATACATATTTAAAGGTAAATATTGATAGTCGGTTATTTAACTATCAATAGGCATGCTCAACATCACCAGATTCCAAACAATTTTCCAAATTATTTATTTTCCAAAAATATCTTTATTAGATATAAATTTCCACACTTCAACATTTGAAAACAATTTCAAATCGCTTTTCACCTTTACCACTTTTGAAAACAAATTTCAATCATTTTCCTTACGTGAAAATACTTTCATTTAAAAATGGTTCATTTAAACCAATTAAATAAATCCTTACCGACTTACTTTATATTTACGTTCCAAATCCGTAAATTTATTCCCCACTTCAAAAATAAATCAATGTTTATTTTTAAACAAATTTCCCTTTCTTTTATAAATTCCGTGGTGAATTTACAATTTCAAAATATCTATGAATATATGATTCCCAAATCGATTTCTAATATTCATTTTCAATTTATCTTTAAAAGATAAAATCTTGAAATATTCATTTCATTTTGGAAAACATTTCCATACTTATTTAATAATAAGAAATTCACAAATCCATTTATTTTCAACACTTGGAAAATAATTGATATACTTAAATCAAAATTAAATATATATTTCATTCTTTAAGAAAAACATTCTTTTAAACACATTAATTTGAGCCAAAACGAATGTTGTGTAAAACATCGCGACCCAAAATCACTAGTATAGGGATTCGAAATTAAGATAGATATATAAATCCCAATACTATATAAAACATTTCCTTTCGAAAATCATTTACTATAACAACAGTGTTATAGTCCACCATTTCCTTATATTTCCCGAAAACGTCTATTTCAACAATGAATGTTGAAATCTATGGTTTCGATAGTTAATACATTTTAAAACATCTTTTAAAACAATTAACTTCATTTTTAAAATTTCACTTCTCCAAATCATACCCGTTTTATTCAATAATATATTCACTGTCCAAAATAGTGAATATACCTTATTTACCCAATTCAGTATTTCTACACTTTTATCAAAAGATTATCCACTGTCCAAAATCGTGGATATACATCGTTTACCAAATTTAACAATTCCACATATTTAATTTAAAGGATTTTCCACAGTCCAAAATCGTGGATATAATTCCTTTAATAATTTCTATGTTTACTTATCAAATTTATTTGATTACGAATTTATAAAACAACGTTTATAAATTCCATTTCTATTTCTTAACTACTTCGATTTATAAATCTCCTTTAATAACCAATTCTATTTATATTTCATTTACATGTCGAATCCAACCTTTAAGTAAATTACTTATAATCGATTTATTCACAAATCCATTCTTTTATATCATCATTAATTTATAAATCTAAAATTCTTATTTACTTATAAAACTAGGTACATCTTTATTTTAACACTTACAAAAGCTCGTTTTATAATTCCAATATTTTTAACTTATAAAATATCAATTTTATAAATCTTTTATATAAACCGTTTATAATAATTCAAAAATCTCAATTTAAATAAACCAATCCTTTTAATAATTTACAAAACGTTATTTAAAACTTATTTAATCATACTTAAGTACTATTTTCCAAAAATATAACTTTTATAACAATAAATTCTTAATGTTTATTTATTTTAAGATGAATTAATTCAATGTTTTAATAAAACGTATAATTTCAAAAATCACTTTAAAATTATTTTTAAAATCAAAATCATTATTTTAAAACTTCAAAAATGGATCCGATGATGCAGCAGCACCAAATAGTCAATCACGACAACAAACATCATATATCATCATATGATAATCAACAAACATCGAAATATCTGTAGTCAAATAAATACTGGCGAGGAATCCAGTTGGATCCCTCCAACCTATTTTCCTGCATCCACAAACATTAGCACAATACCAATTCCGTTCAAAGCGGAATATCGCGGTATATAGGATTTATAAAATATTATCCGCTATTACGTGGCGCAATAGAGTCTCATCCTCTATATAATGTGGGAAAATCAACTCCAAGTACATAAATAATAACAATGTCACTTTGCAGTGAAATTATTGCGGTATATGTTTTTAATAAATAACCTCCGCTTACTAACGGTGCATAATGTCTATTTTAACAATCAATAGATAATAATTTATCATTCAATCATACAATCAAGCAATTTTAAATCTAACTATTTAAAATTTAAATCGAAATAATTCGATTGAGTGAGAAGTTCTCACCTCGCTTCCAATTCAGTTTTCGCGTTTTATTTCGAATAAAATTAAATGTACGTTTAATTTTACCCGAAATTCAAACTAGCTTCAAACGACTCCAATCCAGTTCCATAGCGTAGTGCTCGACAAAACGATTGCAACGCAATTCGTTTCGTCCAATTCTGACCTCGTACGACAAAGTTATCACATTTTAAAGTTCTTACACATTTTAATATAATCAAATTTACAATTCTTTTTCAATTTTTTAAACCTAAATTCGATCTGGGCCCTTGATTTCCACTTGCACACATCAGGCCGCACCTTTCCTTTCTCTCGAGCTACGTTCTTTCCAGGTTTCAAAGAAACCTATAGCCGTTCTCAGTAGGGTTAGATATCACGCCACCACCAAGCAACCGGAGATCGATCAAACACCTCTACTCCACTCGCCTACCCATGACATGTGCTCGGCCAGAGACCGGCCCCACTCGGCTACGCCATGGCCTCGTAAATTGCATGCGACTTACGGTCGTTTGAACTCGATTTGCCACTGATTTGCTGCACCAAATTCGATCGTACCCGTTGGATAGAGAGATATCGATGCTCTCTATGTTTTTCTAGTTGGGAGATTTGGCTGAATGTCGATGCATGAGAAGATCGGAGAGGACGAATTATAAATAACGGCGGCTGAAGCTTTCAATTAGGGTTTTGGGCTTTCTTTGCAAATTGAAGATAACATGTGCTTTTACAGAAAATTCGCCAAACACTATTCACCAAAAAAATTCCGAACTCCAAACGAATCATGCCGGTTGGCGTTTCTAAGGTTTACCCCGCGTTCCGAACACAGTGGAACATGTTTCGGAGGCTAATTCGATCATCTGTGAGAGTTACGGCAATAAACGATCAAATTTAAATTAAATCGATTTAAACTAATTTCTATGCGTTTTGGCTTGCCCCGGACAAACGGTAAATCCGATTGACTTGAAATTTGAAATATTAGACATTACGGATCCGATGAAATTGGTTCCGTCGAAATCAGAGACTGTTTGAAAAATGGCTATTTTAACTCGTCAATTAAATATTAAAATATTCGATTTTCACAATTTAACTTTAAATTCGGTTTTAAAAGTTCTATAACATTATTATAACTCCAATATGATATAATAAAATTTTACAAATCATTTTCAATCATATTAAACTCGATTTTCAATTATTTCTGTACTTTCAACTATTAAATTATCGATTTAATTATTCAACTAAATCCAATTATTCGAAATAAAATTTATTCGACTTATAAATTTCACTTATTAATATTTAAAATCAATTAAATATACGAATTTTAATTAATATAAATTCTGGGTCGTTACACTTAGCCTGGCACCATACCTACACGAGAAAAGATTTTTGTCACCTATTTGTTTTTATAGGTCCATGGTTGCTAGTCGCAAATGATTTTTAAAAATACGTTTGAGTAGACCCAAGACAATTTACATTTGTTCCTTTTGGCATCCAGATTTGTTTGGCTTTAAGGGAATTGACATTTGTGCCTTTAGGAACCCAAATTAGTATGGTTTTCACGTATTTGGGTCTATACCAACAATTGTTTTGATTGTGTCCAATTTTTCTACAAATTTTGCATTCGGATTTAACTTGACTAATTTCGCTTCTAACAAGTTCAGATTGATCATACCAAGTTCTTGTCTAACATTACTAACATTTTGTTTCCCTAATAACATATTTAGCGATCTTTCTCCTTTTGAAATTTTTTCGAAGGTTGTAGACAATTGTTGGACTTGTATTTTAAGAGATTCATTTTCATTCAATAATTGAGTGCACTTTTTAATAGAATTTTCTCTCCTAGTATTTTCACTTTCTTTCAAAATCAGAATTTCATTTTTAAATGATTTAATTTTTATTTCTGATTTTTAATCTCTTCTTCAAATGATGGACACTTATCACAATTAGAGAACTTGTTTCAATATTTTTTAACCAATTGATCATGCTGTTTATTTAATTATATCAAACTATCTCTTTGTGATTCAGTTTTAGCATATTTCTATCTAAGTCTTTCAAAACAGCCATTTACTTCGTGAAAATATATAAGTAATTTTGAATAAGTAAGTTTTGATACCTCGCTTGGCTCATCATCATCACTGTCAGTTGTTTCTTCATGAAGACACAAATTTTCTTTTCACTCTCAGTGCCAGTGCTTTTATTAGCTTCATCGGTTTCATCCCAAGTAGCTGCAAAACTTCTCCTTTTCGGTTTCTTTCCTTGGCTAAGTCGATTCTGAGGACAATTGGGCTTGATATGACTGGGTTTATTGCACTTGTGACAAATGATCTCCTGCGCTTCTGAGTTTTCTAGTACTTTGACTATTCTGCTTTTCAATTGTTGATTTAGAGATGGATTTCCGTATTTATGGTTCCACCTTTTGAATCCCTTTATTAACAGCGCTAGTTTAGTTGCTCCATCATCATTATCACTCTTTGTTGTTCCTTTGAGAGCTATTGATTTCTTTTTACGTATCACCTCCTTCACATTCTTCCTTGAATTTGATTTCTATCTCATAGATGGTGAGATTTTCGATGAGTTCTTCGACTTTAATTTGTTTCAGATCTTTTGATTCTTGAATGGCAGTAACTTTTGCTTCAAAATTTCGTGAAAGGATTCTGGGGATTTTTCGGACTATTTCCAATTTTGTTTATGGTTTTCCGAGATCTTTTGATTTGTATACGAGATTGGAAAATCATCCATACATCTCTTTGACATTTTTCATCCTTGGCCATTGTGAAGTTCTTGTATTAGCTACTAAGTATGGCAAGGCGAGATTCTTTGACTTGAGATGTTCCTTCATGAGTCACTTCAAGTATATGCCAAATTTTCTACGAAGTTAGACAATGTAAGGCACGATTAAATTCAATTTGATCCAATGAACAAATAATAGAATTCATAGCTTTAGCATTAGCATTCTGTAGTTTATTTTCAAGATCTGTCCATTGATCCATCGGTTTTTCAATTTCCTGATTATCTACAACTATAGTTGGTGTCCTATAACCTGTCTCAACAATATTCCAAGCATCAATGGTTTTCAGAAAAAATTTCATTCTATTTTTCCAGTAAGCATATTCACCATTGAACATGGATGGTCTAACCATGAACTAAACAACATTATTAAAAGAAGCCATATTTAAAAAAAATTAAAATTTTAAAAGAATAATTTGTTTTTGAAAAATCGATTTTTTTTTAAAAAAAGTGGTTTTTTTTCTAGCTCTGATACCACGTGTAGGATCGATTTCACCCTAGAGGAGGTGAATAAGATGATACTAATAATAATAAAAATTAATGTGAAAATATATATAATAATTGCAGAACATATAAAGCAGAATAATAAAAGCAGAAATAAAACAACACAGATTTACCCACATTCGGCAAAACCCTGCTTATGTGCTGCCCCCAAGGTTTCTACTAGAAATTAAGAAGTCAGATGCTTACACACGTAAACTTGCAACATCCGTTGTCGACTAACCTAACTCTACGCTCAAAATCCTATCACTCAGCCACTGAGTTACAAATTCTCGAACTACATTACCGTAGTTCATCTCTTAGTCACATGACTAGAATTTTACAAAAGTTTAAAAGAAAAATACAAAATAAAAACAAACACAAAACCTTATATAAAATTAAAGCCCAATTAAAATTTGTAAAGGCCTGCCACTTTAATTTATATCACAAGAAAAAATGTCTCCCTTAATATTTTTTCGGCCCCAATATGAAACAAGATAACTTCAATACTTCGACCGACTTTGTTATTTACTTCGCGAATCCACTGGCTGCTTTGTTCCTCTTCATAAATTAGGTCTTCGTGAAAAAATTTGAAGCGGCCGATCCAATAGATCGATTGAACCATGTTTCTACTTCGAGTTGCTTCGTTAATCGATTTGCTTGCTTTTATTAATATGTGGCTGCTCCAATTCAGTCGAGTTCAATTTAAGCTATGAGTTGGTGCATGAATTTTTTCCCCTTTTAATTCTCGACTTTGATTCGAGTTATAAATTTGTTTTTGATTTAAAAATATACTTTGGATTTTTGTCTTGAACTCGAATGCATAATTGCCAATGATGTTAATGGGTATTTATAGGGTTCTAATCCCTTAATTTTCGTTCGTATACTTCTGATTTGAATCATTCATGATTTTGGCACTTGCGTTGATTTTTGATCGAATAAGCACTGTGATCTCTGACTTGTTCATTGTTGAATTTTCTTGAATATTATATAAGTCAGTTCCATTATTCTCTGATGCATTTGCATTTGCTCCATGAATTGCTTTGGTTTTCTTTGAGTCGGCTTTGTTTTTTTCACCTACGACTTTGGCCATTTGATATCAATTTGACTTGTTCACACTCGTGACTTTGTTCCAATTTTTGTGTTACTTTCTTACCTTTTCGGCTTGATCAATTTGAAATTCACTGCAACGTTACTGTGACTGGCAACTGTGATTACTGTAACCATATAAGCATGTATGTACATGCAAATATGTATGTATATATGTGTATGATTTTGTGCCAATCCACTTGGTTTCACATGAGCTTGTTGCTATGTTGTTTTGTGTTGACGTTGCACTTGGTTTCACTTGTGTCTTGTTGCAGCCCTTGTTGTCATTACGTGTGTATATATATATATATATATATATATATATAGACACACATGTGTGATTGTGCATGTATATATGTATGCTTGCCTGCACTGTGTCCTGGTTGAAGTGTTGCATTCACCACTTGTACATTTGAGCATGTTGAACTGTTGGTAAACTTGTTTTTATTTTTAGTCTGGTTGTGTGAACTTGGTGCTATGACCAGTCTGGGTTCGTTCATGTTGAACTGCTTTGTACTTTGTTCCATTGATGATGGTGATGTCTGGTTACATATTGCACTTGAACAGTTTGTAGTCTGGTCTTCAATTGCTGTGAGTCTGTTGCATTTCATGTGAGCTTCAAGTGCTCCTTTGTGTAGTCTTGTATTCCACTCTGTTGCATGCATGTTGACTTCTTCATCCCTCTGGTTTCATGTGTATGTATATATCTCCGTTGCATATTCACTTAAGTCTATTGAGTTTCTTGTAGTTTGGTCTGGTCAGCTTACCTGAGTTATTTTGAACTTGTTCCATACTTGATGCCTAGATTGATTTGCTCGCTGGTCTTCACTGTTGAGGCTGCACTTGTGCCATTTGATGTTTGGTTGTACATGAACTAGTATGCAGTCATGTTAATTTTATCTGGTTGCATCATACTCATGTATATACATGTATGCTGGTCTAGTCTTGCATATTTCATTTATACATTATGGTCATTTCTGTGTTGGGGCTATATTGTTCATCAAACCCGTCCTTATGCACTTAGTTTCATGTGAGTCCATGGTACTGGTGTTTGTGAGTCTGGATTGTTGTTTTGATTCTTTGAGCTTATTCATTGCCGTGTCTTCTGTTTCATTGGTTTTTAGAGTTGCAGTCGAATTCTAGTTGTTATGTATTTGCTGTTGCATTTTATTTAAGTTAAATTTACTATTGCATATGAACTCTAGTTCATGTTTTGCCTTCAACCTGAACTTTTTGGGTCATTTTCACTTTGTGTCCATTTATTTGTCCTTGGAGTCCATTCACTTGTTTACTGATCTGGGATGCGTATCATTGTGCCTCTGGTTGTGATGGTCTGTTGGTCTAGATGAGTTGATACACTTGTGCACTTGTTAGCATGGTCTTTTTATAGTTGCTTATGCAGTCTGGAGCAGTTCTTCATATGTACTGAACTGTTCCTCTTTGAGCATTTCATAAATCGTCTTACAGATACTATGCTTTATCGTATCATGCTCATGTACTGCCATTTACTTGTTGCTCCATTTCTTTGCACCTGACCATTTGTATCTGGTCTATTGGGTCTGGTTGTGTACCTTTGAGTCTTTATGTGTATGGACCATTTCATTGAACTTGGAGCCTCTGGTCTGATTGATTCCATGTGCTGCTGCACTTTTGGTCCGTGTTCACCTCAGTTTTGTATTGTTCGAGCCAAACTTGTTTGCTCTCATGTGTATATGTGAGATGTTGTATTGCATGCACCAAAGTTGAATCCAGCCTCGGCTCGGGTTTGACCTTGTGCTCACCTGTCCCTGTAGTTTTATTAAGTGTATATAGGTGTGCATGGCCTTATGGCATGTATAGTGATACACTGTGCATGTCATAAGTTGTTCGTGTACGATGAATTCAAAAGAAATGATGACGAACAACCCAAACAACTGAGGTAAATAATATTTTCAAAAACACATAATTTACTACCAACATATATCTTTTTCAATTTTACCGCGTCGGTGTTTATTTTGCAGATAATTCAGATGTTGGATTCAATCTGAAATAGAGTTGAAGATAAATGTGAGTGAATGAGTGATATGTAGTGAGGTGGAAATGTATGTAAAAATTGTATAGTGAAAAACTGTGTTGTGATTTGAAATTGTGTTGTAATTGAACTTGTGTATACGTAGTGAGAGCTCAAATTTGTACTATTAAAATTGTAATAAAATTTTTGTTTGAATAAAATATTTGTTTGAATAAAATATTTGTTTGAGTTTAAATTCTACATTATTTATTTTATTCAACAAATATTTGTTTAATTGTGTGAAAAATAAAGTAGTGCAATAACAAATACATTTAAACGAATATATATGTTTATTATCATCAAACAAAAATCATATACTAGCATATTCAACAGTCTACAGTGGAGAGTTCTTTGATCAAATATCTTGAACTCAAAGAAATAAATGTTGTAGAAAACAATTTTCTATATGAAAATACATTTCGGAATAAAAATCATATTTCATATTCCAATAATAAGTATCAATTATTATTACAATTCTTGTTTCCAATGTTTCTCTATGAAGTAGAAGTGACTGTTCATTCTCTTCACTCCAACTTTATCTTAAATTATATCTATTCTTATACATTCATTTTTCATTCAAATGGTCAAACTATTCAAAAGAAAACCTTACTACAATATCATAACAACCCTTTTACAAAAGCGCATTCGATTATTCTTAACATTTAAGACATCAATTATGTTGCACTTTATGTAAAGCGGTCAAGATGACATTTCAACGATCGAGTTCTTAGATGTATCTCGTAGTTTATGGTCTTGTCTTATATTAACACAATATGGTCCTTTTGAAATCATTCAAGTTGAATATATGATCTTAAAATACTATTTATTGGTTTACTTCGAATGAACTAACTTCATTGAAATATTGTACCACAAAAATTATGATTGTTCACCGTATAACATTTATATGTGAAAGTACATGGATCAAATATCCACAGTCTTGAATTGCATTTATAGTTCAAAAACTCATAAAATGCAATACATGGTCTAAACCAAATAAACATATAAATGACCAACTTACGAATGTGTTAAGTAGTTGAAATTAGGTACTTGCATGGGTATAGAAACATTAAATAACATGCAATTAGAATTATTAGTAAATATATATTATATTTATATTTATCAACTTTCAATTTAGTTTGTTTATGTATGTTAATTGACAAATGTTTTACCAATCATATTAAATGCACAAATTTATCATTGTAGATAATTATAACATTATATAGCATATGTTCTTACAATATTAGAAAGGTTAAATGTTACCACTTCATTTTTATAATAAGGCTCCCACTAGTCTTTTATGTTTCTCCAGATCCTAAGATGAAATATAAAAGTCTTACAACTTTACTAATAGGTGTTAGGACTCATTGTTTTGGTATTCTGACCTTAAATTTTCTCAACAAATCATAGCCCCAGAAACGATGGATAACTCCTTATTAGTTGTATCACATACAAATCCTAACTTATTTTTCCTTGTTCTAATCTCATTTCGACCACTAGTTTGCTCAACAAATCGAAAAAGATTATTCACCCATACCTACCATATTGTGATGGCCTAAGTATAGAATATGTAGCTTGGGTTTGCTCAACAAGTACATATAGTTATCTTACCTTATGTGTCCAATATATTAATAATACAATGCATAACATCCCTAGCTTGAGTTTTCTCAACAACTAAGAAGCATGTAAGTAATTTATTAATATATATGGTAGAGGACATTATTATATTGAAGATTCATAATATTCAATATATATGTTGAGTGATATCGACTTATAGAATAATATATTTTTTATGATATACCCCAGCGATTCTAGTGTCACACACATTGGAAATCACGGTATATGTACATGTACATATGTATTTATTTCTCAAGTCTATTTGGGTTTCTTTAATGTTCCACATTTAGTTTATACATATATCATATAAGTTTTATTGTTATATTACTTTCATATTTCATATTACTTATATGATAATCTTACATATAATATATCATAAATTAAATCTTATCTAACTAATTTTAATCAATTAACTCTTTAATTAATTTTAAAGTAGTATTTCAATATAATTTTTATATTGGACATATCTACCATAACATTTATAGTGTATACTATAACCTTTATAGTGTAACAAACATATATCATATATATGTGTGTATTTTATTTAATTAATTAACCTTTAATTAATTTATTCAATTAATTTTTTTTATTAAAATATATTAATTTCAAATTTTATCTTATATTTATGCTATCTTAAACGTTTTAAAATAACATAACATATATCAACATATATAATACATGCATATATGCATTAATTAATTAACATATTTAATTAATTTATTTTATTAATCTTATTATTAAATTTGAAATTTGAAATTATTATATAAATATTTTCAAACATTTTTAAAATATCGTTATCCTTTCAAACATTTCGAAAACTATGTAGTATTATAATTTTGATGGTAAACATGTTTTATTTTAAATTTAACTATTAAATTTAAAATCTTTAGTATTAATTTTCAAAACGATTTTGAAAATTAGCCCAAGGCCCAAATTAAGTTGGGCCTTTTCTATTAGGAGCAGCATTTGGGCTCACTTCAACTTTTGGGCTAGGCCGGTAACCAGGTAAGACAGGGTACTTGATTACCAATTCCAATTCTAGGCATTACCTTTCTAGACACCGTACTAAGTGGGAAAACTTAATTAGTTAGCCATAATACGACTAATTTAGACTGCATAAGCTATTGGGCTCTAATACCATTGTTGGAACTGGACTAGACCGCAGCGGAAGTTATGGGTGAATTTTAATTTTTTTTACCCTATCAGGCCTTTTATTGGACCTTTGAAGTGTAACTGAATTAGAATATTTCTAAATTTCATTTAAATAAAACCATTTATTTTATTTAAATTCAAATATATTAAGATATGAAATTAATTTTATTTGATTTAGTTTATACATAAATATATCATATACATATATGTGTGATTGCATGTGTAACATAATAATCCGTGAAAGGTATAATATGCCCATATGTAGATGTTGGGATTTACATCGCAATAGATATATTAGCTCATTTTGTATGTCATGTGTGTTGTTCAAATATGTGTTACAAAATACACACACACATGTATGTATAAATATATTATATATGATATACGAACATACAACATTTATATATAAATAAATATATATCGAAAGAGAGAGCACAATTGTAAAAAATTATTTATAATTCAAAATTAACTTAGTTTTGCAAACATAATAATTTTAGTATTTTAATTTATATGTATTATGAATAAAATAATGTTTTCGTCCATAAGTAATTTAACATAAAATAATCTATTGATGAAAATTTAAATTTTACAATTTTCGAAAATCTAGAATCATAAAATAGTACTTAGGAAAAATCTGAAGATTTTTCAAAGTTGAAATATTATTTTTAAAAACAAATACATTGTTTTCGACAATAATTATTTAATATAAAATAATATATTATTAAAAATTCAAAATTTTTGAAATTCTAGGATCATGAATAAAAGGTTACGAAAATTTTTAAATAATTTTTCAATTAAACTATTATTTTTAATAAATCATAAACAGTCTTTCCAAAATAATATTAATTATTAAAAATAATAAACTTTATTGAAAATTCCTAATTTTTTCTATACATTTCTGAAATGATATACTATTTTTAAAAAATATTAAATTAATGTTTTAATATAATAATTTTTTTATATATAATAAACAAAAAAATTTCAATAAGTGTTAATTTAAAAATATGAATATATGTATGATAATTAATTTTCGAATTTGTAAATTCATATTTTATATAAATAAGTGTACTAATTTTTTTAAATTATATATATATATATATATATATATATATATATATATATTATGCATATATGCTATTATGAGAGAGAAATATACACTAATACACACACACACATATAGTAATATATAAGAATTTATTAATAAATATATATATAAAACAATTATTAATGAATAAAATTGATTTTGCAGAGTAAACAACATTTGTCTATATATAAATCAAATAGTTTAATATACAAATTATGCACATAACCAAACTGTATATTTAAACAGATATCAAATTGCTCATTATAGGATAATAGAATATAATTTAATTACTGTAATATTAATTAAAATTACCAATTTAATGATGTCTTTGAATCCACGTTGAAGTAATGACTTCCCTTCCTTTTACTGTTCTTGATTCGTTGGATTATAAGTACGGAATCACCGACCTCTAACTATCGACTAGTATTATTTTAATTTGAAATATATTTGAGAATTTTGAAGTGGATTGAGAGCTATGTTTTAACCGGCAATGTAGAAGTTAATGGCGGCCAAAAAAGATTTGTAACTGTTTTTAGGAATACATACATACATACATACACGCATACATACATACATACATACATACATATATATAGGGTTGTATTAGAGAGAAACGAGGAAAAACATTTTATCCATTCTCACTTTATCTCAACGCATTTTCTCCAAGCTGATTCCCTATGTTTTAGCTACCCCTAGAACTTCCCAAAACCAAAATTTTGCAGCCCTAACGATGGGCCTTAAATCCATCTAAGCCCAAGCTAAAATACTATGCAATTAAATCTAATTTAATCGCATGTCGATATTGTATATCGATCGATATATTTATAACTGTTATAGATATATATAACATTATTTATTTCTTAGATTATATTCAAATTTTATAATTAATGTTTCATAAATATTAATTATTTAATTAATTTATAACAATTATAAACTAATTAAATCGTTCGGTCTTAAGGGGATTCATCATTTCGACTGTGTAACTCTTGGATGTAAATTTTGTCAGCGATTAACATTGAACTATTCTAATGTTAACGTTCACATGTCGCTTACCAGGTGGTGTGACATTATGGCCAAATTTATTGCTTACTCATTTTCGGTAAAATCCAGTTTTAGTTTAATAAGTGTTACCCGGTTGTGACATTTGTCTATACCATTTATCTTCGTCAAAACCATATCACTTTGGACTTATGGAATTTGATAATGATCAAAATTTCAACCTCATCCAAATTCAACTTTATAGTACAAATACAAAGTCCTTGGTTCAATAATAACAATTACTATTAACCGAAATGCTCTGACAAGAGACTTTGACTTTGAGTTGACTGTTATACTAACCGCATATAACTGAGGAGACAAATCCACTCTTGAATAGTGCTTCACTTCCAATACTTCCACTCGTCCCAGCTATAGTGGCTCGATGGACGCCATGCCATGATTTGGCTATAGTCAAGACGGAGCTTTCATATTGAAGATCCACGATATTCCTAAGTCGAGTGAACTGTGTAAATCCGCCACATCGATATTTTCTGTGTGACCCTAGTTATATTAATCAACAGAAAACTATCGAATGAGTCGTTCTATAGTTATCTAATAACTATTAGTACGTAACCCCTCGGTGCCTCCAGCAGTCATGAGTCATACATTGCCAAATATTTGGAGAGTGTTACGTACTCTAGTCTCAATGGATACATCGATATCCAGTCTCGATGCATCTTGACTACGAACATTTCAAATGGTGTATTTGTTTCCATGTGATAAATTACTCACAGTTACAACACTTTGTAACTACTATCACAAAACGTATTATTTATGGATTTTTATATTAAATATACTTTTAATTAACTTAATTAATGAATATAATCACATTATATCAAGTATATAATAGGAAGAAAATACCTTTTATTACAAACAAGATTGGTCAATGGGTTAGATATATGTAACAAATTACATAATTGCCCCTAAGGCATGCCCCTAACTCTATCAATCTCCCACTTGCACATAGGGTCAATTATGGAATCTAATTCCAACTTCTCTAATTAGTTTTATCAAAACCAATTAGGTCAGTCCCTTAGTGAATAGGTATGCTATTATGTTTTAATTATCTACGTTGTTGATAACTCTCTCTAGCACTGATAAATTGCCTTTATCATGTGGAACGATTCGAAGTGTGTCTTTCGACTTCTAGTGAGCTTTAAGTTCTATCATGACCAATTTCATGACATTGTTATCTTATAACAATATTATGACATTCTCAACATTTGGAATCATCTTTGGCTCAATTATAAATTTGTGCATTTATATCTATATACATTGGTTTATTGTAGCGCTATTCAAGTTAATTTTCTCAACATTTCGTTGAATCGACCACAATCACTTTTATTTTAAAACATTTTCAAATTAAAGATTTTAACTTGAATTTTATCATTGATATGTTATACTTAATATCACTTATAAAAATTTGTGTGCAAATGTTCCATCATAACGAGTTCGTTGTTTCTATAAATAATTCTCTAGTATTTCATAAATACGCGACAACACCTCAAACAACCATTAGTGATATCAATTTGGATTTATATTTGTCCCATGTATCAAATACATAAACAAAACACAATATCATACACAACATAACCTATATCATAATTCTTATTGCTGATGCATAAGTAATCCAACTTACATGTTCTCCTTTTAATAAGGTGTTTTTTATATCGTTTTGGGACAATCCCTATATCTTTTATACTCATCATAAAAGACATCAGTTACAATCCAAAATTGAGTACTAAAACAACTAAAGATGATTTTAATACAAGCATATTGTTAAAATCAACAACCTGTTGTATACTTATAGTTTAGAAATATCAGTGTTTCTTTTAACGTTCTTTCTTATGAACACACACTTCCTCTACACTTTGATCGAAAATCAAACTATTTGATATTTCTATCAAAATATTTATTCAATCTTGATGCTTACAAAATGATACATTCATATAATTTCTTGGATTGTAAGGACCCATAATTTCTGTCATTTGAAATTCAGATATTTAATTGATTTTAAATATCAACAAGTAAAATTTGTAAGTCGAATGAATTATATTTCGAATATTTAGATTTAATTGGATAATTAAATCGATAATTTAATATTTGAAATTACAGAAAATTTGGAATTTGGGTTTAATGTGATAAAAATGATTTATAAAGTTATATTAAATCATATTGGAGTTAGAACAATGTTTGTGAACTTTTTAAAAGTTAAATTGCAGAAATTGAATATTTTAATATTTAATTGACGAGTTAAAATAGCCATTTTTCAAACAGTCTCGAATTTCGATGGAACCAGTTTCATCGGATCCGTAATGTTATATTATTGTAAGGTTTCAAATTTCGTGTCAATAGGATTTACGGTTTGTTCGGGGCAAGCCAAAACGCATAGAAATTTGTTTAATCGATTTAATTTAAATTTGATCGTTTATTTCCGTAACTCGCACATATGATCGAATTGGCTTCCAAAACACATTCCATTATGTCCGGAACGTAGGGTAAACCCTAGAAACGCCAGTCACCGTGCGAGATTTGGAGTTCGGAAAATTTCGTGTGAATAGTAATTTGAGAATTTTCTATAAAAGGACGAGTTATTCACTTTTTTCACAAGAAACCCTAGTTGCAAGCTTCAGGCCGCCGCCTCTAAAAGCAATGGCCGAAAATTGTTCCTCTTCTCCCTCAATTTTCTTCTAATCCTTTCAACTGCAAAGATGAAGAGCAAGATGAGAACTTCGATATGAACGGTCGAGATCGAATATGGAGCGACGTGGCGGAGGAATTGTGGTCGCATTCTCTACTTGTTTGGGCACGTTTTTTATGGTCATAAAGCGACCGATCTCGACCATACTCGGGGCTTTGATGGTGTAGGCGGAGGGCTTCATGATGAGGGTCTCTGATCGATGTATAAGTCGTCGAGTGAGTCGCGTGATGTAGGGCTTTGGGCGGCAATGGGTTGCTAGTTGCGAACGATACCTGGAAGCATGCATGATGAAGAAGAAGCAAACAAGGGCGGCCCAGATTCTTCAAAACCAAAATCAACGGCCAGGATGGATTTTGGGTTAAAATTAAAAAGAAAATTGTAATTTAATTATATTATAATTCGTGTAACTTTAAAAATCAATATCTCTTTCATACGAGGTCGAAAACGCACGAAACAAATTGCGTTGCAATCGTATGGGCGAGCACTACGCGATGGATCTGGTTTGGAGTCGATTGGAGCTAGTGATAGTTTCGGGTAAATTTAAACGCGTGTTTAATTTTATTCGAAACAAACGCTACAACTGTTATCGGAAACTCAATGTGAGAACTTCTCACTCAATCGAATCTGTTTCGATTTAAAATTTAAATAGTTAGATTTAAAATTGCTTGATTGTGTGATTGGATGATAGTTATTATCTGTTGTATTGAAATAGACCATATACGCCGCATATTAAGCGGATGTTATTTATTAAACACATATACCGCGATAATTCCATATTGATATGGAATTGGTATTATATATGTATTTGGAGTTGATTTCCCGCATTATATAGCCGATGAGACCCTATTGCGCCGCATAATAGCGGATAATATTTTATAAATCTCATATACCGCGATATTTCACCTCGAAATGGAATTGGTATTGTGCTAACATCTTTGGATACATGGAAACAGGTTGGAAGGATCAAACTGGATTCCTCAAATGATTGAATTTGTTTCAATGTTGTGTGTTGATATATTTATAATCTGCGTGATTATCTTTGTGATTGAAATCGTCAAAGGCTAAAATTTAGCCGAATATATTTCTGGTATCGTTCGATGCCGAAAATAAATAAAATTTGATCTTTGAAAATTTAATTTGAGAATTGATAATAAAATTTAATTTTGAAATTGATCCATTTTAAATAAATAAATGTTGTAATTTTTATGTAATAAAAATTATGATTTTTGTGAGATATAACTGAAATGTGATTTTTGAAATAAGTAGTTGATTAATTTGTAAAATGGTTTAAATTGGGATTTTTGAATTTTTATAAATGATTTATATAAAAGATTTATAAAATTGATATTTATAAATTAAAATATTGGAGTTATAAAACGAGTTTTTATAAGTGTTAAAATGAAGTATAATGGATTTCATAAGTGGATGAAATCTATAAATTTATAAATTGTGAAGTTATAAAATGAATAGATTTTTTGTAAAATAAAAGATTTATAAGTAATTTACTTATAAACTGGATTTTGGCGTGTAAATGGGATATGGATAGAATTTGTTAATAAAGCGATTTTATAAGTTGAAGTTGTGATAAAGTATAGATGGAATTTATAAACGTTGTTTTATAAATCCAAAATCGACTTATTTTGATAAGTTCATTTTTATACCTTATTAAAGGAGATATATCCACGATTTTGGGACAGTGGATAATCCTTTAAATAAAATATGTGGAAATGTTGAATTTGGTTTACGAAGTATATTTACAATTTTGGACAGTGAATAATGTATTAAAGAAATATTTTGGGAAAGTGATATTTTAAATAGAATTAAAACGATTTAAAGATGTTTTAAAATGTATTAAGTATCGAAACCGTAGATTTCAACATTCATTGTTGAAATAGATGTTTTCGAGAAATAGAAGGAAATGGTGGACTATAACACCGTTGTTAAAGTAAATGATTTTCGAAAGGAAATGTTTTATATAGTATTGGGATTTATATATCTATCTTAATTTCGAATCCATATACTAGTGATTTTGGGTTGTCGTAACGATGTTTTACGCAACATTCGTTTTGACTCAAATAAACGTGTTTAAGAGAACGTTTTCCTTAAAGAATAAAATATATACTTAATTTGGATTTAAGTATATTGAATATTTTCCAAATGTTGAAAATAAATGGATTTGTGAATTACTTATTATTGAATAAGTATGGAAATGTTTTCCAATATGAAGTGAATGTTTTGAGATTATATCTTTTAAAGATAAATAGAAAATGAATATTTGAAATTGATTTGAAAATCGTATATCAATGGATATTTGAAAATTTAAATTCACCATGGAATATATAAAGCAAATGGAGATTTGTTTAAAAAATAAACATTGATTTATTTTTGAAGTGTGGAAATAAATTTACGAATTTGGGACGTAAATTTAAAGTAAATCGGTAAGGATTTGTTTAATTGGTTTAAATGAACCATTTCGAAGTGAAAGTTGTAAAGGTGAAAATTGATTTGGAATTTGTTTTCAAATGGTTGAAGTATGGAAAATATATCTTGTAAAGATATTTTTGAAAATAAATAATTTGGGAAGATTATTTGGAATCGGGTTATGTTGTGAATATTGATTGATAGTTAAATAACCGACTATCAATATTGACCCTTAAAGGCTGTTTGTTGTGAATTGGTTGAAATTGAATGCTACACTTATTTTTGAATTATTGCGCTCGTTATTCGGATTACCCATTCTGAATAGTGATACGACGTAATGGATAGTATTGAAGACCGGTGTTGAAGACCGGGTATTTGTGAAAACGATAGGATGACCTATCGATTGTCTCTGCACCGTTAGCTACGGTATGGAGATTTCCTTTGTGATGGGAAATTCAGTCGGGATTGTGAATACCCAGATTGCAAGGGCTTCTTTGAAGTGCCTTCGGTTCTGTTCGAACCTGGAACAGACTTGTATGGTTACATGTCCGACATTACATTTTGAGATATAAAGCAGATTTCTTTCAAATACATTTCTGTTCGTGGCGGAGAATTTATTCTCTTAGTGAATACCCTTCCCTGAGACGTACGAGCTCAGAGGTTTTGTAGTTGAAGGTTATCAGCGGTATACTCTCAATTTGGTAATGTGGCATGCTGAGTGTTGCTATGTGATGATTATTTATTGATCATTTGTTGATCAAAGCGTGGGTTTGTGAAAAAGCGTGGCTTTGTGGATGAGACGTCGTCAGACCTCACACCCCGGAAATGGTCGAAACAAGAATATGCAGCAAGGTTATGATGGTCGCTCCCTTTAGGGTATGTCATTTCCTTCTGGAAAAGGGTGGTGTCAGGTATGGAGCCCTGATGCTTAACCTATGTGGTTGCTCCAATCTCATTTTCTATGTGGTTGTTGCTTTGTGATCGAGGGCCCTCGGATAAAGGTCCCAAAGGACCGGGGGGTGGCATATTCATGTAGTAGTTACCTAGTTACAGAGGTAACCCGGCCTTGTGTTGGCAGAGAGCTGGTTAAGTTCTCGAGACGTCCCGCCAGAGGCGATCCCATGTGGCAGTAGGAAGTTCCTTAGCCTGGCCATTTATTGGAAATCCAAAGAAACAATACGAGCCTTGTACGGTTTTAGTTGTAGAACCTGCCATTTAATATGGTAGCTATAGCAGGCATAATATAATGGTACCTATGCTGGCTAAGATTTATATTCTATTTTCGAAATGCTTTCATCACTATGCACTAATAATAATATCAAAAAAATGATTTGTTTTGCGTAGTAAGCATCTTTGCCTATCATAAGGAGAATCTCCTCCAATTCTGCATTTGCATTGTGTGTGTGCGGGGAGGCCTTATGGTAGTTTCATTTTCCAAAAGCATTGCGGATATTTCTCACTTCCCTTGTTGTTGTTGTTTTAAAAGATAAAAAACTGTTTTGAGTTCTCACACCAGTCCCATGACTGACCTGGAGTTTATTGTTCCTTTCCTAAACTCTGGGTGCCCATAATTTTCCACACGGGCAGCCTAGAGTCAGGTTATCAGGTCATTCTGGATTCAGAAGTGCTATGGAGCTCATGTGGCGAGCTGGATGGCGAGACGTATTACTTGTATATGATATTATCTTTCCGCTGAATAATTCACTTGCAAGGACATGTTTGTATAACTGTCCATTGTTTTGTTGTTGTATATTGTTGCTGTACACTCTGATGATGATGTGATGTAATGTAATAATTGAGATAGTTCTTTGTTTTTAAAGATATTCATTTATCTATTATATGTTGTTCCGCTGCGATATGTGAGATTCTGATATTGTTTCTGTTGTTCTTCTTTCGTTCTATTCTTCTTCTACCTTTTTCTTCTTCTTTTTTTAACCCTCATGGTTCGGTTTTCCGGCATTCCATTGTTCGGCAGTTGATACAGTGGACGTATTGATGTCGACCTTCGGAAGTCGAAGAATCAGTTCCTGACAAAGTGGTATCAGAGCATATGGTTAAGTGACAACCTTGGCTCTGTTGGGAATTACTCATTAGAGATAGAGTCAGCAGTACTCTAGAATGAGTTGAGTGTAATAATAAATATGAGAGCGTATTTGTTAGTGAATATGAAATTGATTTGTATTGTGTTGGCTTATCAGTTGATTGTTTATAGATTCTGATCGGTGCAGTCTAGCTAACTGTATCTGTTCGTCGACGGAAATTCTATCGGTTTAGAAAACCGTCGAACGAATTGAAATTTAAAATTTAACCGCAAGCGCACGGTGATTCTATCGGTTTAGAAAACTGTCGAACGAATTGAAATTTAAAATTTAACCGCAAGCGCACGGTGTACGAATGTAGCACGTGGCGAATACGGGTCGATCCGCAGGGAATTGATGATTTTAAAAATTTCTATTCAATCATATTATACCAAAGTCGAGTGAAATTGTTGGATAGAACTAAAATGAAGCTAAACTAGAATTGAAATGTGATTAGTAAACTATTTAACTAGAGAACAATTTAGAGGCAAATCCACTCTCATATTTTTGTAAATCAACGAACACATAATTTATGATCTCTAATTTTGATATTAAGTGAAATAATCATTGCATTTATCATAAGTATGGTTTATTTATGTTATTAGTTAACATAACTCAAACCATCAAACTATAATACAACAATTATACCACTTACAATTCTCATGAAAAAGAAGCCAAAGCAAAAACTATTTTAAGTATGATCTATTTACTATTGTAACTAGTAACATAGATCATCAAATTTCATTTTTACTTTCATTTCATAATCAAAAATTAATTAGTAAATGTTGATGTAAATTGTGTTTATGTTGAGTAAGAATAGCTCATTTGCATAAGCAATATAAGCTATCAAACCCACTTGTATAAACTTACATCAAAATTCACATTCATGAAGCATAAACAAAGAGATCATAAATCATAAAAAATGTTGAAATTACATAAAGTTATAGAGCTTCATCACCCCTAAATTGAAGGGGTTTAGCTACTCATTTGTGGCATTGAAGCATCACAAGTAAGTTTCAACATTAAAGAAAAGAAAATAGAAAATAAGCAAAGAAAGCAAAAGAGATTAGCTACTAACTACTTGCATAAATGTAAATCTAAACTATGAACATAAGGAGAAAGAGAGCATATAAATAAACATTAACAATAAAACAAAGAAAAACATGTAGAAAAGAGAGAAGAAAGAGGCTTGGAAGCCATTTTTATTTCATAGAACATTGAGCTTACACTTTGATTTCTTAATTTCCTAAGTAAAATGAAAGAGTAGATGATCCTCTTCATGTACATAAGAGGGCTATTTATACATGCATAAAACCCTAATTCTCTTTTTAGGGAGCTTCCCAAAATACCCTTGAGGTGGTGTAGCCTCCAAGTAATCATTAACATTCACTAATCCCCCACTTAATATGTACATGAAGCTTTAAGTCCTTTTAGCATGTGCTTAGCTTCTAATTGGAAGTTAGGTAAGTGGGGTCCTCCATGATCTTGAACTTGAATTATTTCCTCTTCATTCCTTTGTATTTCCTTGTGCATGCATGTATCTTCATATAAGCCTCTTCCATATGCATCCAAATTCCTATAAAAATAAAAAAATGTCCAAGTAAAAATTCTTACATTGACACATGCACAAAAATGACCGTTTTGCCCCTGAATGATGATGAAAATATGATGGTTTGGAAATAATTGAATTTTGGTTTTAAACATGTTAAAATGCCCAAATATGATGATTATTTAAATAAAAAGAGATAAAATATGGATGTAAATATATGCACAATTACGTGCACATCAAATACCCCCACACTTATCTTTTTATTCGTCCTCGAATAAAGGAAAACTAAGATAAATCCGTTTTCGTAGGGAGCACGATTGCATTGAGCGTATGCAACAAGCCGTTAAACCTCTGGGTGTCCCCAGTAGGACGAGTGTTGTCTCGTGAGGGTTTTCAGCGGATACTATCCACAAAATCCAAATGCAGGATGAAAATATTTAAAAATTACAAGATTTATTTACAAAGAGATGAATGCGAATTTTTTGGAAATATTTACAAATGAAGGATTTATTTTTAAATTGACACGAATAAGTTAAATACAAGTTTTGGTCATTGTCTTGAAAATTTAAGTCATTTACTCGTCAAAATTTCCAATAAAAATCAAGTTGTCATGACAGATAGACCATAGTTTGGCTAGTTGTTTCGGTTGATAACACAATGTAATTATGAAATGGATCCTTAGTTGATTATCAAAGTTTATTAAAGTGGTATTTTCATTTCTTTTCAATAACAAGTTAGGTTAAACAAGTTAAAATAGTGCTAGGATTTCAATTGCTTGCTCTCTCATTATTTGCAAGAAAAATTACACACCTAGCTCAGGTAAACCGAGGCCAGATATACCACCCATGCACTGCCTTTCGGGCTTATGTGAGGGGAGTACAGAGCATAGCGAGTGTACACACTTTCGTGCATACACCTATCGACCGTAGGTGGTTTTTATTAAGTCTGTTCTTTTTTTTTATATGTGTTCCATACATGCATAACCGTGAGGACTTTTAAATGAGTATGAAAGCACATAATCAAAGATTTCAAGTAATTCACCCATGCATAACCGTGAGGACTTTTAAATGAGAGTGAATACTTTGGATGTTATTATTTTGTTTTTTTTTGTTTTTTTTTATATTTTTTTAAGAGAGAGAGTTTTGCAAAATCATCTTAGCACCATTTAACTTAGAAGACAAAAATGTTATATCCTTTATTTTAAATTTACCACTTTTTAAACAACGATTTTCAATTAGAACATACTTCATAATTAACATAAATGAACCTTCCTATATACTAGTAAAACCATTGTTATTTGTAATCAAACTTCATTTTTATTTTTGTTAAGACAAATAAATTTTCAAAAATTTCAATTTATTAACCAAAACTTATACTTATCCCATAGTGTTTCTTCAAAAATAAATCAAAATGGTAAAAAGAAAATGTTTCTGAGATTTAGGAGTTTTGAGATTTTTTTTTTTTTTTTGAAGAAAATAAAAATTCAAAAATGCCATGAAAAACTAAAAATAAAAATAAAAATGAGACTCCCCCCACACTTAATTTTGACTGTGTCCCCACAGTCGATGCATGATATAATGAGTGTAACGGGGAAAAATATGTACATATTTACAAAAGAGGGTTAACATTCTTACTAGACGTAGTTTGGCTCATGAAGGATCATGAGCTCCTCCTCTTGGTTACCGGGAAATTCCAAGAAGGGTTTTAAACGATGACCGTTGACTTTGAAAATCGATCCATCCTTTGAGTTTTCTATTTCTATGGCACAATGTGGAAAAACAGTTCGTACCACAAATGGTCCGGTCCACCTTGATTTAAGCTTCCCAGGGAATAAATGAAGTCTCGAGTCATATAAAAGAACTTTCTGGTTAGGCGAAAACTTTTTCCTTAGGATTGACTTGTCATGAAAAACTTTGGTTCTTTCTTTGTAAATTTTCTCGTTTTCATACGCGTCGTTCCTAAGTTCTTCTAGTTCGTTGAGTTGTAATTTTCGATTTTCGCCAGCTTCTTCATGATCAAAGTTTAAGTTTTTTATTGCCCACAACGCTTTGTGTTCAATTTCAACGGTTAAATGGCAAGCTTTACCATAAACTAAACGAAAAGGGGACATCCCAAGGTTAGTTTTAAAAGCAGTACGGTAAGCCCAAAGCGCGTCGGTCAATTTCTGAGACCAATCTTTTCGATTTTTATTGACAGTTTTCTCCAAGATTTGTTTTATTTGTCGATTTGAAACTTCAACTTGGCCACAAGTCTGAGGATGATATGGAGTGGATAACTTGTGGGTTATCGAGTATTTTTTTATTAAAGTTTCAAAAGAACGGTTGCAAAAATGGGTTCCGTTATCACTGATTATTGTGCGAGGTGTGCCGAACCTCGAAAAGATGTTTTCTTTAAGAAATTTCACAACAATTCCGTGGTCATTTGTTTTGCAAGGAACGGCTTCGACCCATTTTGAAACGTAATCGACAGCGAGAAGGATATACAAGTTTCCAAAGGAATTGGGAAAAGGTCCCATAAAGTCGATACCCCATACATCAAAGATTTCGATCGTAAGAATGGGGTTTAAAGGCATCATATCTCGTCGAGAAATTCGTCCAAGCATTTGACATTGATCACAAGTTTTACAAAATTCAAACGAGTCTTTGAAAAGCGAAGGCCAATAGAAACCACACTGAAGCACTTTTTCCGCAGTTTTTCGAGGACCGAAATGTCCACCGCACGCTTGATCGTGGCAAAACGAAAGAATACTCCTTATTTCATTATCCGGAATGCAACGTCGGATGATTTGGTCGGGACAATATTTGAACAAGTATGGATCGTCCCAATAGAAATATTTCACTTGGGACATGAATTTGCATTTGTCCTGTTTGGACCAAGATGAGGGAGTTTCTTTAGTGACTAAGTAGTTCACTATATCAGCGTACCATGGATCGATAGAAATCGAAAGAAGATGTTCATCGGGGAAGTTTTCATTGATCGGCAAGGAAGACGGTGCGTTCGAAAGACGAGATAAGTGATCGGCTATGACATTATCGGATCCTTTTTTGTCTTTAATTATAAGGTCAAATTCTTGAAGTAAAAGGATCCAACGAATCAAACGGGATTTAGCATCCTTTTTAGCGAAGAGATATCGAAGTGCAGAATGGTCCGTGTACACAGTAATGTGTGACCCTATCAAGTAAGGTCGAAACTTTTCAAGCGCAAAAACGACAGCTAGAAGTTCTTTTTCAGTTATTGTGTAGTTGAGTTGAGCGTCGTTCAAAGTCATACTCGCGTAGTAAATGACATGAAGGATTTTGTTGATGCTTGTCCTAAGACAGCACCAACAGCAAAATTAGAAGCGTCACACATGATTTCGAAAGGAAGATCCCAATTGGGCGCGCAAATGATTAGAGCAGAAATGAGTTCGTTTTTGAGACGTTCAAAAGAAGAGATACACTCGGAGTTAAAATCGAAAGGAACGTCTTTTCCAAGAAGAGTCGTCAAAGGACGAGCGATCTTGCTAAAGTCTTTCACAAATCGTCGATAAAAGCCAGCGTGTCCTAGAAATGATCGAATGTCCTTAACAGATTTGGGAATGGGTAGATTTGCAATGACATTGATTTTCGCTTTTTCTACCTCAATGCCTTTATTTGAGATGATATGTCCAAGGACAATGCCTTGTTTGACCATAAAGTGGCATTTTTCCCAATTCAAAGTCAAGTGTTTTTCTTTACATCGATCCAAAACCAACTCGAGATGATGTAAACATTGAGAAAAAGAATCGCCAAAGATAGAGAAATCGTCCACAAAGACTTCTAGAAAGCGCTCGATCATGTCAGAAAAGATTCCAACCATGCATCGTTGGAAAGTCGCAGGAGCGTTACAAAGTCCGAATGGCATACGTCGATAAGCGAATGTACCGAATGGACACGTGAAAGTCGTTTTCTCCTGATCTTCGGGAGCGATTGGAATTTGGTTATAGCCGGAATAACCATCAAGGAAGCAATAGAATTCGTGGCTGGCTAAACGTTCGAGCATTTGGTCGATAAATGGAAGAGGGAAATGATCCTTACGTGTTGCAGCATTCAGTTTTCGATAGTCAATGCAAACACGCCAACCCGTTTGAGTACGAGTTGGAATAAGTTCGGTAGCGTTGTTTTTTATAACAGTAAGTCCGGACTTTTTAGGCACGACATGAATTGGGCTAACCCATGGGCTATCGGAGATGGGGTATATGATACCATTATCGAGGAGCTTAAGAATTTCGTCACGAACCACATCTTTCATTTTTGGGTTAAGCCTCCGTTGTGCATCACGAGTGGGTTTGGCTTCGTCAATCAAATGAATGCGATGTTGGACAATAGCAGGGCTAATTCCCTTAATATCGGTAATGGACCACCCAATTGCTTCTCTATTTTTCAAAAGAATAGAGAGAAGAGAAGCTTCTTGGTCAAGAGAAAGATTGTTAGAAATGATGACAGGACAAGTTTCGTTTTCACCTAAGTATGCATACTTAAGGTGAGCGGGAAGTGGTTTGAGATCCAACTTCGGGAGTTTTTCGATTGCAGAATTGGGCTGAGATTCAGACTCAACTTGAAGCGATTCAAAGGGAAGAGTGTATTCGAACTCGTTGGGAACTTCATGAAACAATTTTTCGTACTCGGCCTCGCGTTCATCGTTAACATCAAGTGTTTCGTTTTCAAAGTTTTCATGAATGGCACTAACTTCTAATGTTTGGTCACGAAGTTCGTTCGAGTGGCTTTCAAGATTGAAAATGTTAAGATCTAAAGTCATGTTTCCAAAAGAGATTTTCATCGAACCGTTACGACAATTGATTAAGGCGTTTGAGGTGGCTAAGAATGGTCTGCCTAAAATCAATGGAATTTGACTCGAGGCATTTATCACGGGTTGTGTTTCGAGAACTATAAAGTCAACGGGGAATATGAATTGCCCTACTCGAATGAGCACGTCTTCGATTTCCCCCACGGGCTTCTTAATGGAACGATCGGCAAATTGAAGCGTAACTTTTGTGGGTTTGAGCTCACCTAAGCCTAATTGTTCGTACACGGAGTATGGAATCAAGTTGACACTCGCGCCTAAGTCTATCAAACATTTGTTAATCGTCTTGTCTCCAATTGTACACGAAATCGTAGGGCAACCAGGATCTTTGTATTTAACGGGCATGGATTGGGACAAGACTTCACTCAAACTAGCGGCTAAGAAGACTTTTTTGGGCACTTGAGTGTGTCTCTTTTGGGTGTACAAGTCCTTAAGAAATTTCGCGTAAGTGGGGACTTGCTGAACGATGTCAAGAAGCGGGATGTTCACTTTTACTTGTTTAAAAATTTCCAACATCTTTTCCATTTGGTCCGAGTGTTTCTTTGGTCGAAGACGATGTGGAAATGGAACACGATACTCGGTAGGCGGGTCTACTCGAGTAGAAGAAGAAGAATTTTGATTGTCGTTCGATTCGACGTTTGGCTCCACGTTCTGTTCTGAGTCGTTCGTTGTTTTAGAAGTATCGAGAAAAGTTCCCAGTGAATCATTTGGATTAACGACTTGATTATCGATTTGTTTACCAGAACGGAGAGTTGTGATAGCATTCAACTGGGTGACGTTGCTATCTTGAACAACATGGGCTTGATTTGAATTTGCGTTTTGATTTCTGGGATTTGGAAGGGGCTGGCTTGGGAATGTTCCTCGTTCACGTTCACTTACAGACATGGCTAATTGACTAATTTGCATTTCGAGTTTCGCAATCGATTGGTTTGTGTTTTGCATATATGAAGTCAATAAATTTTGCAAATTGCTGTTTGATTGAAGGCTTTGAGTAGTTGCCTTAGCCAACGTTTCAAGAGTTTTCTCAAGCGAAGTTAAACGTTTATCGTCTTGTGGAGGATGAGTTGAATTTGGTGGAAAATTTGGTTGTTGCGGTTGATTATGAGACGGGCCCGCAAAGTTTGGTTGAAAATTATTGGGCTGAAAGGGAGGATTCGAAGCATTATTCGAAAATGCTTGAAAATTGGGACGAATCGTATTCGTGTTGGGATTGTTTTGGTTCCACGCAAAATTCGGATGATTTCTCCATCCCGGGTTGTACGTTGGAGAAAACGGGTCGTTTTTGGTTTTATTGAAAGCATTGATTTGTTCGACGGAATTGGGACACTGATCGGCTATATGATTCGGATCGTTGCATTTATAACACATTGGTTGGGAAGCTTGGTTCGTTTGATTCGATGAGAAAACGTTATCGAATTTTCTAATCATTGCGTCGATCTTAGCTTCCAAAGCAAAAGAAGATCCCGTCGAGTGTGCACTCGATCGTGAGTAGATTGATTTTTCGTTCGAGCATTCCCATTGGGATGACTTTTCAGCGAGGTTTTCAAGAAATTGCCAAGCATCGTCATGATGTTGGGCAAGAAAATTGCCTTGGCACATTGATTCGAGCATGGTTCGTGAGCTGTTTTCGAGTCCATCATATAAGATTTGGTAAATCGTCCATTTTTCAAAGTTATGGTGTGGACATTTTATCAAAAGCTCTTTGAATCTTTCAAAATATTTTCCAAATGGTTCACCCTTGAATTGATGAAAATTTACAATTTCGTTTCGAATTCTACTTGTTTTTTCTAAGGGGTAGAACTTTTTTAAGAAAGCTTTTACAAATTCTTCCCACGTTTTAATCGAGTTCGAAGGTAAGCTGTACAACCATTTTTCAGCGTAATCCGTAAGAGCAAATGGGATTAATCGAAGTTTGATTCCGTCATCAGAAAGTTGTTGAAGTTTAATGGTTGCGCAAACTTGTTCGAATTTAGTCAAAAAGATGTATGGGTCATCGTGTTCGAAATTGCCAAATTTTGGAAGCGTGGCAATATGGTTCGAATGGATTTCGAAATGGTTACCCGTAGGGGCGGGTAATGTGATGCAAGATGGAATAGAAACTCTATCGGGAAAGATTCTATCCATAAGAGTTCGAGGGGCGTTTTCGTTCGCCATTTCGGGAGGATTGTCTGTTCGAGTTAAATGGTTTGTAGAAGGGTCACGAATCCAAGTATTCGTTGTTGTGTCACGAGTCCAAGTACTCATGCACAAGTGAAAGTCGAGAGGAGAAAGAAATTAGAATCGAGTTTAGAGAGTGAAAGAAGATTTGAAAATTTGTTTTTTTTTTACAAGGGAGAAAACTATTTAACAAGTGAGATTTATTTTCAAAAGAAAAGTTTGATTTTTGTTTTTTTTTGGATTTTCAAATTTTTTTGGCTTTTTTTTAAGAAAAAGTTTTATATATTTTTTTGGATTTTTTTTTTAAATTTTTTGGATTTTAGAAACTTCAAAGGAAAAGGATTTAAAAATTGCAAAGAAAAATAAAAGGAATATGTACAATTTTTTTTAGTTTTGGATTTTGAATTTTTTTTTTAAATATGCATGAACTAATGCAACTAAATGAATGCAAAGGACTTAATTACAGTTTTCTGTCCTTAGTAGCTCCTAACCCAAAATTGTATAATCACACTTTGTCTTAAATCAACAAAAATATTTCTCAGCCAGGTAATGGACAGGGGTTATCGGTGCACCACGAATCACCGTAGCAATGCAGCCGAAGGTTTAAGTACCTTCAGAGGAACAACCAGTATAATATTTACGTATCACCGTAATTTTTATGACTGGTTATTACTCTGCCGTAGCCTAGACACCAAGAAATAAAATCGTTCAAATAAAACAATTGTGAAAATACAATTAAGCCCTGAGTGAGCTCGTGACACCCTTAGGTCCAACGTCTAACCTTTATTATTAGTCAAATTCTACGATGAAATGCGTTTGTGGGCTAAGGAAAGGGTGATGAAATCCCTCACCTTATGTGAATTGGGGTATTGCCCTTAGAAAAGAAAAACAAGATGAGATGAATGCAAAGCAGAAATTAAACGTGAAATTACAATGCAACTAAAATGAAGTTTGTTTTTGTTTTTGGATTTTTCTTTTTTGAATTTTTTTTTTGGTTATATATAAATGCAAATGCAAGCAACCAACAATGCACTAGAGATGAAAGCACAATACCAGAGCGTGCAGATTATTAGCAATTTTTTTTTTTTATTAGCGGCGATTTTAGCAAAGCAAAACAATTATTTTCCCTTTTGGCAAGCAATTCCTTGTAATTTTCTGCTTTGACAACCTGAAATGAAAAACAAGATATATTCAACAATTTTTATTGTTATTATTTTTTTGTATGTTTATCAAAGATGAAAAACAAAATAAGCGAAAAACAAAACAATCGAAAATAAAATAAATGAAAAATGAAAAGCAAATTTTTATTGTTTTTTTTTTTGATTTTTTTTGGAGAGGAAATTTAAAAGTAAAGTTTTACTTATAAAAAAAAAAAATTGTTCAATTTTTTTCTTCAATGATACGACAAACAAATTAACACAAAACAAAACGAGTTTTAAAATTGAATTTTTTTTTAAGACAAAACTAAAACAAAGTAACCAAGACAAATTGAGAAACTCCTTTTTTTTTAATGCGAAAACACATCATACAAACTCACAAACTCAAAGCAAAACACACAACTCAAAACTCAAAACTCAAAAAAATACAACCACAAACTCAAAAGGAAACAAAATAAAACCAAAACAAATTCGTTATTTTTCTTAAAAGGCCACTTCAGTCAACAACACAAACCCGGCCCAAATGAATTCAATTTTTAAAATGAACCAGAACCACTGTTGTCCCTTAACCAATACTTCTCTTTCAAGATGAACGAGACCTCAAGTCAGAAGAAAAATAAGATCGAAAATCCACTGCTTATCATTTCAATTCAATTCGAAATTTTAAAACTCCACAGCAAAAATTGGTGAAATCATCTCAGTTTCGGGTTCCAGCAGAATTACTCGGCGGTTGCTTGTGGAGTTAGGAACTGGTGGAGCGTTGTAGGATTTGGGAATTCCCGTGAAGCGCGATGATGGCTTCGGTGATTAGTGGAGTTCGAGGTGGTTCGGCGGTTGTAGAAGGGAATTGAGGTCGTTTGAGCTTGCGATGTTGATTTTTTTTTCTTTTCAGTTATGCAATAAAATCGAGATTGACAGTATGTGGACTGTATTTTTATTTTTTTTGGTTGTGTGGCTGGACTTGTTTGGCAAGCTGTTTGGAGAAGCAAGGCGGGGATGTGGTATGGGTTGTATCAAATGGGGTGAAGATTTTGTGCTTTGTTCACAACTGCAGGCTTGTGGTTGGGTTTTTTGGTGAGTTTCTTGTCGTTTGTAATGTGGCTGCAAGCAAGTTGTTGGTATGTATGTTGTATGGATGTAGAGGTATTGGTGGATGCAGGGAAGTGAAGTGAATTCTGTAGCTTGAAGATGTATGAGATGTTGGAACTGCAGTGATGGCAGAGGAAGGAGGAGATAGCAGAGGGTACTGAAGTGTTGAAGAGGTGGTGATGTGGTTATTGTTGACTGGAGCAGCAGTATTATGTGTGGCCAGTGCACAATTTTGTTGAAGTTTGGGAGAAGCAGTAATGTGAGGAATGGTTTGGTTGTGTGTTTTTGGTATGTGCAGTTATCTGGTGAATATGATATCAGAGTTGTAGTGATGAACAGGGGAATGAATGGTGATGAGTTGTTAGATTGTAGAGTAGTGGTCAGTTTGTCGAGGAGGGCTTGGTTGAATTGGGTTTGAAGGGGTTGTTGAGTAGTGGGATGGATGTGGTAACTGTGATGGACTGAAGGAAGTTTTGTAAGTTATGTTGACGTGGGGAATGTTGATGTGATGAAATGTGCAGGCAAGGTAGTGACAGAAGAAAGTGACAAGCAAGGGTGGATGGTCTGAAGGGATGTAGCAGTGAATAAAGTGGATGTTTGGGTAGTTGTTTAGAAGTGGGTGACTGGTGGTAGAGAAGTATGTACATGGGAATGTAAGTTGTGGTATGAATGTTCACACAGTGGTGGATGAAGTGAAACACTGGTGGCAGTTATGTATGTGACATGAAAACGGTAGGGGTAAGGTTGGAAGTTTGTGACAGTTTTGGCAAGGATGTTGAGGTGGTGACTGAAGATGTATATGGTTGTGACTGTAGTGAGTGGAAATTGGAGGCATGTAAGGGGAAGATGGCAGAGATATTTATGTAGCTGGTGGTCTGTATGTGAAGTTGAGGGTGTAGCAGTTTGTAGGATGATGGTAGGGTAGTGAAGTAGTTTTGTATGGGATGAAGCAGAAGTATGGGATGATAGCTTGCTATTGAAGTGTAACTATGATGTTGAAATATGCCGTGATATGGAGATGAAGCTGTTGATGGTTGTGTACAAGGAAGAAAGGTTAATGTTGGGCAGAAACAGTGAACAGCAAATGCAATGTAACAGTTTTTTTTTTTTAAAAAAAATAGAAATTGTATAGCCAATGTAAAAAAAGTAAAAAGTAAATGCAAAATTGCAAATGAAATAGAAATTATTATTTTTAAGATTGTGTATGATCTTTTTTTTTCTTTTCTTTTTTTAAACAATGAAAATGCAAATGGAAACTAGAACAACAAGCACACAAAAATCAAACAAAACACACAATTTTTTTTTTAATGCAAACACACAAAAATCAAAAGAAAGTAATTCGAAGAATAGAAATCAAAATCAAAACAAATCCCCGGCAACGGCGCCAAAAACTTGTTCGTCGACGGAAATTCTATCGGTTTAGAAAACCGTCGAACGAATTGAAATTTAAAATTTAACCGCAAGCGCACGGTGTACGAATGTAGCACGTGGCAAATACGGGTCGATCCATAGGGAATTGATGATTTTAAAAATTTCTATTCAATCAAATTATACCAAAGTCGAGTGAAATTGTTGGATAGAACTAAAATGAAGCTAAACTAGAATTGAAATGTGATTAGTAAACTATTTAACTAGAGAACAATTTAGAGGCAAATCCACTCTCATATTTTTGTAAATCAACAAACACATAATTTATGATCTCTAATTTTGATATTAAGTGAAATAATCATTGCATTTATCATAAGCATGGTTTGTTTATGTTATTAGTTAACATAACTCAAACCATCAAACTATAATACAACAATTATACCACTTACAATTCTCATGAAAAAGAAGCCAAAGCAAAAACTATTTTAAGTATGATCTATTTACTATTGTAACTAGTAACATAGATCATCAAATTTCATTTTTACTTTCATTTCATAATCAAAAATTAATTAGAAAATGTTGATGTAAATTGTGTTTATGTTGAGTAAGAATAGCTCATTTGCATAAGCAATATAAGCTATCAAACCCACTTGTATAAACTTACATCAAAATTCACATTCATGAAGCATAAACAAAGAGATCATAAATCATAAAAAATGTTGAAATTACATAAAGTTAGAGAGCTTCATCACCCCTAAATTGAAGGGGTTTAGCTACTCATTTGTGGCATTGAAGCATCACAAGTAAGTTTCAACATTAATGAAAAGAAAATAGAAAATAAGCAAAGAAAGCAAAAGAGATTAGCTACTAACTACTTGCATAAATGTAAATCTAAACTATGAACATAAGGAGAAAGAGAGCATATAAATAAACATTAACAATAAAACAAAGAAAACATGTAGAAAAGAGAGAAGAAAGAGGCTTGGAAGCCATTTTTATTTCATAGAACATTGAGCTTACACTTTGATTTCTTAATTTCCTAAGTAAAATGAAAGAGTAGATGATCCTCTTCATGTACATAAGAGGGCTATTTATACATGCATAAAACCCTAATTCTCTTTTTAGGGAGCTTCCCAAAATACCCTTGAGGTGGTGTAGCCTCCAAGTAATCATTAACATTCACTAATCCCCCACTTAATATGTACATGAAGCTTTAAGTCCTTTTAGCATGTGCTTAGCTTCTAATTGGAAGTTAGGTAAGTGGGTGGGGTCCTCCATGATCTTGAACTTGAATTATTTCCTCTTCATTCCTTTGTATTTCCTTGTGCATGCATGTATCTTCATATAAGCCTCTTCCATATGCATCCAAATTCCTATAAAAAAAATGTCCAAGTAAAAATTCTTACATTGACACATGCACAAAAATGACCGTTTTGCCCCTGAATGATGATGAAAATATGATGGTTTGGAAATAATTGAATTTTGGTTTTAAACATGTTAAAATGCCCAAATATGATGATTATTTAAATAAAAAGAGATAAAATATGGATGTAAATATATGCACAATTACGTGCACATCAGTATCGATAGGGGTTTCTAAACTCTTAAACGAGATAAACCGACATAGTATGGTTTTAAATTGGGTAAATGAAATAATTTTACCTCGATTATATTTTATATATAAAGGAATAATTTTTCAGAATTATCAAAGTGTGTGTAAAAAATTGAATTGTTTGACTGTTGAAAATGTAAGAAAATATATAAGTAAATCCAAGTTGTTCGAATAATCTGAATAAAAACAACAATTGTGAAAGAAGAAATTATATAAGCAAATGAATTATAAGTATAGAATTATAATTGAAATGATTTACAATTGTGGAATAATCTTGTATAAGTAAAGGGTAATAGTGAAATTCTATAAGAAAAGATTTATAAATGTGATTTATAAATAAAAGAAAATTTTGAAAGAATTTAAAGCATTGGATTCACTACTGTTGCTGGGGAATAATAAGGGTAATGACTGCAGCATCATCAGTATCATTTTCGAGTTTCTGTGTGATGGATTTGCTACCATAGTAAATTGAAATTAAATTTTGTTGTGATAAACAAATTAGAAATTAAAATCCAAGTTGAAATTGATTAATATAAGCTATCAAGTTTTGAACTTATAATATGAGATAATAAAGGTTTTAGCTTTGGTAAAGTTGAAATGAAATTTGAGTTAGCATGATAAAATATATGATTTGAAATTTAACTAAAGGAAGTTAAATAAATTAAATCAGATTTGGAAGTTGAATAATAAGTTGTATAACTTATTAAATGTAAAGATGTAAGTAAAACCAATTATTAAAATGGTTAAACAACTTTGTTAAGCAAAATGAGGTATGAATTCGAATAAGTGATAAAATTGACTTTGGTAAAAGTTAAATAAAATTACTTTGGAGTTGGAATTTGAATTGGATTTATAAGTGGAAACTTGAAATGGAATATAACTTAAGTGATGCTGAATGAAGTTGATTTTAGTATCGAAGCAAAATAATGAAGTGAATTAAATGGATATGAATTTGAATTATATAAAGGAGATTCTACTTTATTTGTAAAATAAATTAGTAATCGAACTAATGAATTGAATATTAATCAATCGAATGTAATGAACTGATATCGAATAATGGATATAAGTGTAAATTCATTTACGGCTAATTGAATGTTAAACCAAATTGAAGGTAAACAAAGTGAATATGAATGTCGAATATAAAGAGAATAAATTCAGTTGTGTTGGTTATACATTGGTTGTTAGATTATTGTTAATGGATTGAATAGAAATTCGTATGCAATTGAATGAATAAAATTGAAAGCTAAAGCAATTAAATTTAAATTGGAAGTTAAGTAAATTTAAATTGAATGGAAATTGATTTGAATTGAAAGTGAACAAATGTGAATGTAAATTAGTAAATGTAAACTAATTAAAAATGAATAATTGAATGTCGTTGTATATGAATTGGTTGTAAACAATTACAAGTAATGTCGAAATCATATAAGTTGCTTTAAACCTTGCTTAATATGTGTTTCTTTTAATATGCATGTGTTGTAGTTGTTTAAAAGAGTAAAATGTTAATAACTTCTTACATATGTCACTTACGTGTTTATATTGAGTAAGTACAGGAACCGAGGCTACCGTTAGCGGGATTTGTGTTGCGCAAAATGCTAAATAAATAACTGCTTTGCTTAAAAAAGCTAAAAAGGTACGCCTACGCAATAAAAATAGGAAATATGAACTGTTTTTCTGTTTTCCGACCGTGTGGGTCGATGTATATATATTTATATCTATTGTGATATTGTAAAATCTCCTCCGTACAAAGGAGGTTATGGCGAAATTTTCTGAAAATTTAAGGCGTAAGAAAATTTTCGGGAAATTTTGGAAAAATTTTGAAAACTAAGTTTTGGTTTGAAGTTAAAGGTTAAACGATATAGTTGGTTTTGCGAAGATAACTATATATATGGATTTGAAAATATTAGCGAAGTTTTGTAAGAGGTTTAACTATGGATTTTGGAAAAGTTAAACACTTAAGAGATTTGTAAATCAAATTTGAACGGTTTGTTTTGAAAAGTTAATGGATTTCAAAACTTTTTCTTACTTGGTAATTTCGAGGACGAAATTCTTTTAAGGGGAGAAGTTTGTAACGATCCAGAATTTCTGTCATTTGAAATTCAGATATTTAATTGATTTTAAATATCAACAAGTAAAATTTGTAAGTCGAATGAATTATATTTCGAATATTTAAATTTAATTCGATAATTTAATATTTGAAATTACAGAAAATTTGAAATTTGGGTTTAATGTGATAAAAAATGATTTATAAAGTTATATTAAATCATATTGGAGTTAGAACAATGTTTGTGAACTTTTAAAAATGAATTAAAAGTTAAATTGCAGAAATTGAATATTTTAATATTTAATTAACGAGTTAAAATAGCCATTTTTCAAACAGTCTCGAATTTCGACAAAACCAGTTTCATCGGATCCGTAATGTTATATTATTGTAAGGTTTCAAATTTCGTGTCAATCGGATTTACGGTTTGTTCGGGGCAAGCCAAAACGTATAGAAATTTGTTTAATCGATTTAATTTAAATTTGATCGTTTATTTCCGTAACTCGCACATATGATCGAATTGGCTTCCCAAACATATTCCATTGTGTCCGGAACGCAGGGTAAACCCTAGAAATGCCGGTCACAGCGCTAGATTTGGAGTTCGAAAAATTTCGAGTGAATGGTAACTTGAGAATTTTCTATAAAAGGACGAGTTATTCACTTTTTTCACAAGAAACCCTTGTTGCAAGCTTCAGGCCGCCACCTCTAAAAGCAATGGCCGAAAATTGTTCCTCTTCTCCCTCAATTTTCTTCTAATCCGTCAATTAATTCAAAAAGTTTTCAACTGCAAAGATGAAGAGCAAGATAAGAATTTCGATATGAACGGTTGAGATCAAATATAGAGCGACGTGGAGGAGGAATTATGGCCGCGTTCTCTACGTGTTTGGGCACGTTTTTCATGGTCATAAAGCGACCGAGCTCGACCATACTCGGAGCGTTGATGGTGTAGGTGGAGGGCTTCGTGATGAGGGTCTCTGATCGATGTATAAGTCGTCAAATGGGTCGCGTGATCTAGGGCTTTGGGCGGCTAATGGGTTGCTAGTTGCGAACGATACCTGGAAGCATGCGTGATGAAGAAGAAGCAAACAAGGGCGGCCCAGATTCTTCAAAACCAAAATCAATGGCCCGGATGGATTTTAGGTTAAAATTAAAAAGAAAATTGTAATTTAATTATATTATAATTCGTGTAACTTTAAAAATCAATATCTCTTTCATACGAGGTCGAAAACGCACGAAACGAATTGCATTGCAATCGTATGGGCGAGCACTACGCGATGGAGCTAGTTTGGAGTCGATTGGAGCTAGTGATAATTTCGAGTAAATTTAAACGCGTGTTTAATTTTATTCGAAACAAACGCTACAACTGTTATCGGAAACTCAAGGTGAGAACTTCTCACTCAATCAAATCTGTTTCGATTTAAATTCTAAATAGTTAGATTTAAAATTGCTTGATTGTGTGATTGGATGATGGTTATTATCTGTTGTATTGAAATAGACCCTATACGCCGCATATTAAGCGGATGTTATTTATTAAACACATATACCGCGATAATTCCATCTTGATATGGAATTGGTATTATATATGTATTTAGAGTTGATTTCCCACATTATATAACGGATGGGACCCTATTGCGCCGCATAATAGCGGATAATATTTTATAAATCCCATATACCGCGATATTTCACCTCGAAGTGGAACTGGTATTGTGCTAACATCTGTGGATGCAGGGAAACAGGTTGGAGGGATCCAACTGGATTCCTCAAATGATTGAATTTGTTTCAATGTTGTGTGTTGATCTATTTATAATCTGCGTGATTATCTTTGTGATTGAATTCGTTAAAGGCTAAAATTTAGCCGAATATATTTCTGGTATCGTTAGATGCCGAAAATAAATAAAATTTAATTTTTGAAAATTTAAGTTGAGAATTCGTAATAAAATTTAATTTTGGAATTGATTCATTTTAAATAAATAAACGTTGCAATTTTTATGTTATAAAAATTATGATTTTTGTGAATATAACTGAAATGTGATTTTTGAAATAAGTAGTTGACTAATTTGTTAAATGGTTTAAATTGGGATTTTTGAATTTTTATAAATGATTTATATAAAAGATTTATAAAATTGATATTTATAAATTAAAATATTGGAATTATAAAACGAGTTTTTATAAGTGTTAAAATGAAATATAAATGGATTTCTTAAGTGGATGAAATATATAAATTTATAAATTGCGAAGTTATAAAATGAATAGATTTTTTTGTAAAATAAAAGATTTATAAGTATTTAACTTATAAATTGAATTTTGGCGTGTAAATGGGATATGGATAGAATTTGTTAATAAAGTGATTTTATAAGTTGAAGTTGTTATAAAGTATAGATGGAATTTATAAACGTTGTTTTATAAATCCGAAATCGACTTATTTTGATAAATTCATTTTTATAGCTTATTAAAGGAGATATATCCACGATTTTAGGACAGTGGATAATCCTTTAAATAAAATATGTGGAAATATTAAATTTGGTTAACGAAGTATATTCACGATTTTGGATAGTGAATAGTGTATTAAAGAAATATTTTGAGAAAGTGATATTTTAAATAGAATTAAAACGATTCAAAGATGTTTAAAAATGTATTAAGTATCGAAACCATAGATTTCAACATTCATTGTTGAAATAGATGTTTTCGAGAAATAGAAGGAAATGGTGGACTATAACACCGTTGTTAAAGTAAATGATTTTCGAAAGGAAATGTTTTATATAGTGTTGGGATTTATATATCTATCTTAATTTCAAATCCCTATACTAGTGATTTTGGGTTGTCATAACGATGTTTTACGCAACATTCGTTTTGACTCAAATAAATGTGTTTAAGAGAACGTTTTCCTTAAGAATAAAATATATACTTAATTTGGATTTAAGTATATTGAATATTTTTCAAATGTTGAAAATAAATGGATTTGTGAATTACTTATTATTGAATAAGTATGAAAATGTTTTCCAATATGAAGTGAATGTTTTGAGATTATATCTTTTAAAGATAAATAGAAATTGAATATTTGAAATCGATTTGAAAATCGTATATCGGTGGATATTTGAAAATTTAAATTCACCATGGAATATGTAAAGGAAAGGCAGATTTGTTTAAAAAATAAACATTGATTTATTTTTGAAGCGTGGAAATAAATTTACGAATTTGGGACGTAAATTTAAAGTAAATCGGTAAGGATTTGTTTAATTGGTTTAAATGAACCATTTTGAAATGAAAGTTGTAAAGGTGAAAATTTATTTGGAATTTTTTTTCACATGGTTGAAGTGTGGAAAATATATCTTGTAAAGATATTTTTGAAAATAAATAATTTGGGAAGATTATTTGGAATCGGATTATGTTGTGAATATTGATTGATAGTTAAATAACCGACTATCAATATTGACCCTTAAAGGGCTATTTGTTGTGAATTGGTTGAAATTGAATGCTACACTTATTTTTAAATTATTGCGCTCGTTGTTTGTATTACCCATTCCGAATAGTGATACGACGTAATGGATAGCATTGAAGACCGGTGTTGAAGACCGGGTATTTGTGAAAACGATAGGATGACCTATCGATTGTCTCTGCACCATTAGCTACGGTATGGAGATTTCCTTTGTGATGGGAAATTCGATCGGGATTGTGAATACCCGAATTGCAAGGGCTTCTTTGAAGTGCCTTCGGTTCTATTCGAACCTGGAACAGACTTGTATGGTTACGTGTCTGACGTTACATTTTGAGATATAAAGCAGATTTCTTTCAAATATGTTTCTGTTGGTGGCGGAGAATTTATTCTCTTAGTTAACACCCTTATCTGAGATGTACGAGCTCATAGGTTTTGTAGTTGAAGGTTATCAGCGGTATACTCCCAATTTGGTAATGTGGCATGCTGGGTGTTGCTGTGTGATGATTATTTATTGATTATTTGTTGATCAAAGCGTGGCTTTGTGAAAAAGCATGGCTTTGTGAAAAAGCGTCGCTTTGTGGACGAGACTTCGTCAGACCTCACACCCCGGAAATGGTCGAAACAAGAATATGCGGCAAGGTTATGAGGATCGCTCCCTTTAGGGTATGTCATTTCCTTCTGGAAAAGGATGGTGTCAGGTATGGAGCCCTGATGCTTAACCTATGTGGTTGCTCCAATCTCATTTTCTGTGTAGTTGTTGCTTTGTTATCGAGGGCCCTCGGCTAAAGGTCCCAAAGGACTGGGGGGTGGCATATTCGTGTAGTAGTTACCTAGTTACAGAGGTAACCTGGCCTTGTGTTGGCAGAGAGCTGGTTAAGTTCTCGGGACGTCTCGCCAGAGGCGATCCCATGTGGCAGTAGGAAGTTCCTTAGCCTGACCATTTGCTGGAAATCCAAAAAAATAATACGAGCCTTGTACGGTTTTAGTTGTAGAACCTTCCATTTAATATGGTAGCTATAGCAGGCATAATATAATGGTACTATGCTGGCTAAGATTTATATTCTATTTTCGAAATGCTTTCATCACTATGCACTAATAATATTATAAAAAAATGATTTGTTTTGCGTAGTAAGCATCTTTGATTATCATAAGGAGAAATCTCCTCTACTTCTGCGTTTGCATTGTGTGTGTGCGGAGAGGCCTTATGGTAGTTTCATTTTCCAAAAGTATTGCGGATATTTCTCACTTCCCTTGTTGTTGTTGTTTTAAAAGATAAATAACTGTTTTTAGTTCTCACACCAGTCCCATGACTGACCTGGAGTTTATTGTTCCTTTCCTAAACTCTGGGTGCCCATAATTTTCCACACGGGCAGCCTAGGGTCAGGTTATCAGGTCATTCTGGATTCAGAAGTGCTATGGAACTCAAGTGGCGAGCTAGATGGCGAGACGTATTACTTGTATATGATATTATCTTTCCGCTGTTGAATTCACTTGCAAGGACATGTTTGTATAAATGTCCATTGTTTTGTTGTTGTATGTTGTTGTTGTACACTCTGATGATGATGTGATGTAATGTAATAACTGAGATAGTTCTTTGTTTTTAAAGATATTCATTATATATTATATGTTGTTCCGCTGCGATATGTGAGATTCTGATATTGTTTCTATTCTTTTTTCTTACTTCTTATTTCTTATTCTTCTACCTCTTCTTTTTAACCCTAACAATTCGGTTTTTCGGCATTCGATTGCTCGGCAATTGATACAGTGGATGTATTGATTCCGACCTTCGGATCCCGATAAAACCGATACGTTACAAAGTAATTCAAGTTCATATTCATCACTTCATATCCAAAGACTCACAAACCCATATCGCTCCCACTGACTTCGAGGCATTTTTGGTTAATATGTGTAAATGGCTTACTCTAAATTATTATTTAGAATTTTTGTTTCAACACAAAAGTACCAAACGCTAAGTCTTATCGAGCGATAATTTTGTGAGTAAATCAAAATTAACTTAAGCATGTTGAATGTCGAATCTGTTATGCTAATTTCAACAATTGAAATTTGCGATATTATTCTTATCAACATTGCTCATTTAATTCCAACCACATTAGTCTTTCAAATGAAGACACAATCTTGGCCGATGGTTCACATCTCTTTGGTTACGACCACCAAAACCATATTTTGACAGTGTACTTGGAATTCTTTCAGACTTTGACTTTGATTGGCTGTGATACTAACTGCATATAACTGAGGAGGTGAATCCTCTCTTGAATAATGCTTCACATCCAATACTTCCACTCGACCTTATTGCAATCACTCGATGGACGCCATGCCATGATTTGGCTATAATCAAAGCGGAGCTTTCATATTGAAGATTCACAGTATTCCTAAGCCGAGAGAACTGTGTAAATCGGTCACATCGATATTTTCTGTTTGACCTTGGTTATATTAACCAATAGAAAGCTATCGTGCGAGTCGTTCCATAGTTGTCCAATAACTATTAGTACATAACCCCTAGATGCCTCCAGTAGTCATGAGTAATGCGCTGCCTAACATTTGTAGAGCGTTACGTACTCTAGTCTTAATGGATACATCGATATCCAGTCTCGATGCATCTGGACTATGAACATTTAAAATGGTATATTTGTTTCCTTGTGATAAATTACTCACGGTTACAACACTTTATAATTACTATTACAAAATATATCGTTTATGGATTTTTCTATTAAATATACTTTTAATTAAGTTAATTAATTAATATAATCAAGTATATAATAGGAAGAAAATACCTTTTATTTCGAACAAGATTGGTCAACGAGTTAGATATATGTAACAAATTGCATAATTGCCCCTAGGGCATACCCCTAACTCTATAAGAAATAACATGAGAAGACCTTCACTCACTTGATGGATCCTTTTCCTTAGTTTTGCCTTTCATTCAAATCAAAGTAAGGATCTCTTTTTAGTATGCCTCTTTGTTTTAGAATTTTTTTTAATTAATTTCGTGATCCCAAAATGGCCTCTTCTTCTCCTTCCTCTTTGTCTTCGCTTTTTAAGATAACTCGCCTAAAGGACGTTGAGGGTATTTTAAATATATTTGGGTTCATAGATTACATGGTTAGGGTTCCTATATCTCACGAGCATATTAACACTTCTCCAAATGAGTTTACCACCCTGTCTTTCGAACATATATGATGCAGGCTCTACCTTCCCCCAAACCTAGTCCTCCATCAGTGGATGATCACTATTGATCCTATTCCTTTCCAACATGCTCATCTTTCATACTCTCTTATGATCATCACTTTGATTTTCTATGCTGAGAATGGTTATGCTCCTACTTGTGAGGAGCTACGATTCTTGTTTTTATCAATAAGTGCTCTTCAGTATGTGATGCTGGATTTTACTATTCTCATACTAAGATGGTGATCTAGACGTCCATCCCCCGTAAGACTCAGAGATGGGTTGACTTATATTTCTTTGTTTCAAACTCTGACAATTTTCCTCTTTCCTTCCACCCATGTCCTACTCGGTCCATTTTCTTTGATGATGCCACCTAGTTGTATGAGTCTTATAGGAGTCGAACTCTAAAATTAGGTGTGGAGGAGAGAAAAATATAATTGTTTCTTAATAAAGAGATGCCGGTAAAGCATGGCTTTCTGACCCCAAATCACAAATTCTCTTGTGTCAATTTTGAGCTTTCTCCAAGTTCGGATAAGCCTAAGGATATAATTTGCTAAAAACCGATTAACGTTTCACTATTTTATATTTTTGACCCTTAGTCAAATATTTTCTGACCCTGAAATTCCTTTTGTGTATAGGTAAAATGGATGGTGATGATCAGTTGAATGCGTTTGTTCCACCCAGTCAACTGACAAAGAAGAACATCAAGAAGATATAATGTGATGTTGATAAGGGTTCTTACCAAACTTCAAAGAAACTGGTCGTATCCACCCCTCTTCCTTCTACAACGGCTCTACCTGTTCCTCCTTTGTAGTCTTGTCTTGACCCACACATTCGGTATTTGCTTTTTCCCAATGGCGCCATGTCTGAACTTTCCGAGTGGGTAGGAAAGATCGTACTAGGTAATTTGTCTAGTATTGCTACATCTCCCCCTTCTATTCTTCCCCTTCCATTTCCTAAGCTTTCTTCCTCTGAGCTCGTGGTCAAGGTGAATAAGTCCTGGACCTACGTAAGTTATTTTTCTTTCTTCTCCTCCACCTTTCCATTTTTTATAGTTGGTTATTTCTTATCCCTTTTTTTAGCTTGGGGCCTTGAGAAGCGAGCCTTAGAAGAAATAGGGGCAGAGCAGGTCATGTCTTTGGCTCGTATTACTGAGCTTGAAACAAGCCGTAATTCGGCCGCTTCCCAGAAGGCTAAGGTGGTGGGGGATTTTGATTCGTATCATCTTACTACAGAGGAGGTCTTAGCCTCAAAGGATTGTGAACTCAAGGTGAAAGATGCGGAGCTGGTAACGTTAAGGAAGAAAATTAAGGATAGCATTTACAACGTGGCCTATAACGTGTATGCTTTGGATCGGCATCAGTTCGGTGAAGAGATCAAGCTTCATTTTCTAGGGACCTGGGTAGGACCGATAAAGCTTTTGCCTATTGCTGTGCTAAGTGGGATGGAAGTGGGATGGGGAGGTAGATGTAGAGAATGCCTCTCTTTCTACCTCTGTGCAACAAAGTAAGGACGAGGAGCCCTGAAATGACAGGTCGTCTAAGAATGCCGAAGCAACTAAAGAGACTGAGGTCACTTTAAACCCTCATGCAAATATTTATAACTTCTTTATATGTGCACTTTAATATTTCTTTGACATACAATGATAGTTTGCTTGTTAACTATGTTTTGCTATGGCAATGTTCCTTCATTGTTATTTTATTTTGTTGTTATTTTGTGAATGACTGTAGGTCATCTTTGTTGTTTTTTGTTTGTTTTAGTCTTTTGAAGAATTTTTGTTCACTAAACTTCTGAAGGAAAGCGAGGACAAGCTCAAAACTCCAACTGTAGATCATCTTGGTCTTAATGTTGCTGATATCAATAAGCTTGAGAAAGAATAAGATGAGTCTTTTACAAAACTTAGGGATGAAATCCAAGGGTTACTTTCCAGGATTGATCAAGTAGTTAAAGAAAAGAAGGCGCTCAGTGACTTTATACTACGTCGGTGGCAATACACCTTGGAAAGTGGTTCCTATATGAGTTCTGCTTATTTTTGTTATTTTTTGTATATGGGTTTGTTGAATTTTTCATATGACAATGTAGTGTATAATACATGTTCCTATTTTGATTTTAACATGGTGCATTTCGATTTTTCTTGAGTTGAACTTCTAATTATTCTCCATTAGGTTGGTCCCCAAGAGCTTTCACCAAGTCTAACGAAGTCCTTGAATCCAATATTCCTTTTGCCCCCATCATTCATGGCCCTGCTATCGCGGGTATGCTTGAATTTAAGGTTAAAGTAAAGACTCCTACTACGGCTTAGAATAAAAGCATATTCGTCTTATTATCACCAATGAAAGGCTTGAAAAAGACTTGGAGGAGGTTAGTTGGAGCTCAAGGAGGCAAAAGATGCGCTGAACCGACAACATCCGTTTAATACCACGTTGCGTATTGAGCTCAATGTTGCAAAGTTAAAGTTAGATGAAATGCAACAATTATTAAAAGATGGGGAAAAATTTATAGGACTGTTTATGAAGCATAGATAAAGAAATTGTATAGGACTGTAGAAGGTCTATTTACTGAACTTGCCTACCAAATTGAGGAAAAGAAGGGTACTGAAAAAGGGAGAGTGATAAATGCTTTGGTTCATATTTGGTTCCTGCTCCTTCTACGGGTGTGAATTCTTCTTTGATAAATGAGGGGAAGAAGAGGGTGAAGAAAGGGATCTTTCTCATCCTCGAAAGGAAGGATGGAAGACTTATGCCCTCAGGTACTTTGGTGGTTTTGCTAGAAATACCATAAAAGCCAAGGCTCACTAGTTGACACTTTAAAAGACATAATGAAGATGTACTTAAGATTTATGAGCTTGAGAATTCTTCGAATGAAGCACATAACATGATTGCCTCCTTCTCGGAAGATATTAGACGAGAAAAGGTCAACAGTAAGACAGGACAGGCTTTCTTACGGCGTGCCACGGACGACTCTTACAATTTCTACCTTATGCTCGATTTAAGCTTATTGTATTATGTCATGGGCTTCAAGGTGGTCGCAAATGGACCAATTGATCCTTGGGTAGGCGCTTTTTATGACCCTAGGAAGACTATTCCTGTCATCTCAGCCCTGCCCCCGGCCGATGTGCCTTAGGTGTTTTTATTGTAGTGTTCTAGGGGATTATAACTATGAATGACTTTGTACTTTTATATTGTTGGATGTTTTCTTGGGTTGTACATGCACTATGCAAATCGATATCGCTTTGTAAAGCTTGTGAATTTCATGTACGTTTTTTTACTTCTCTGCAATTTTACTTTGCATGGACTTATTTAACTTTCATCTTGTTTCCTTCGATTGAGATTCGAAGATAGTCGGCTTAGAAGAAAAACTTACTTAAATTTTGATTGGGTTACCGAATTAAAAGGCTTATTGAAGGATGTTGAAGGTGTTTATAAGGTCGTATATAGGAGTTAAATTAAGGATTTAGAGCGTAAAGTTGAGGAATTAAATGAGCAAACAGCACGACAAATTAGCGTTGATGACACTTCTGCTCCCCATCAATGGAAAATCCTAAAATCGTTCTTAGATGGAAGAATGAGTTGAAAAATTTTCATGAAGCCAAACTTGCGTAGTAATTTAAAATGGTATATTTGTTTTCTTGTGATAAATTACTCACGGTCACAACACTTTATAACTACAATCACAAAATATACCATTTATGGATTTTTCTATTAAATATACTTTTAATTAAGTTAATTAATTAATATAATCAAGTATATAATAGGAAGAAAATACCTTTTATTTCGAACAAGATTGGTGAACGAGTTAGGTATATGTAACAAATTGCATAATTGCCCCTAGGGCATACCCCTAACTCTATAAGAAATAACATGAGAAGACCTTCACTCGCTTGATGGATCCTTTTCCTTAGTTTTGCCTTTCATTCAAATCAAAGTAAGGATTTCTTTTTAGTAGGCCTCTTTGTTTTAGATTTTTTTTAATTAATTTCGTGATCCCAAAATGGCCTCTTCTTCTCCTTCCTCTTTGTCTTCGCTTTTCAAGATAACTCGCCTAAAGGACGTTGAGGGTATTTTAAATATATTTGGGTTCATAGATTACATGGTTAGGGTTCCTATATCTCACGAGCATATTAACACTTCTCCAAATGAGTTTACCACCCTTACTTTCGAACATATATGATGCAGGCTCTACCTTCCCCCAAACCTAGTCCTCCATCAGTGGATGATCACTATTGATCTTATTCCTTTCCAACATGCTCATCTTTCATACTCTCTTATGATCATCACTTTGATTCTCTATGCTGAGAATGGTTATGCTCCTACTTGTGAGGAGCTACGATTCTTGTTTTAATCAATAAGTGCTCTTCAGTATGTGATGCTGGATTTTACTATTCTCATGCTAAGATGGTGATCTAGACGTCCATCCCCCGTAAGACTCAGAGATGGGTTGACTTATATTTCTTTGTTTCAAACTCTGACAATTTTCCTCTTTCCTTCCACCCATGTCCTACTCGGTCCATTTTCTTTGATGATGCCACCTTGTTGTATGAGTCCTATAGGAGTCGAAATCTAAAATTAGGTGTGGAGGAGAGAAAAATACAATTGTTTTTTAATAAAGAGATGCCGGTAAAGCATGGCTTTCTGACCCCAAATCACAAATTCTCTTGTGTCAATTTTGAGCTTTCTCCAGGTTCGGATAAGCCTAAGGATATAATTTGCTAAAAACCGATTAATGTTTCACTATTTTATATTTTTGACCCTTAGTCAAATATTTTCTGACCGTGAAATTCCTTTTGTGCATAGATAAAATGGATGGTGATGATCAGTTAAATGCGTTTGTTCCAGCCAGTCAACTGACAAAGAAGAACATCAAGAAGATATAATGTGATGTTGATAAGGCTTCTTACCAAACTTCAAAGAAACTGGTCGTATCCACCCCTCTTCCTTCTTCAATGGCAATACCTATTCCGCCTTTGTAGTCTTGTCTTGACCCACACATTCGGTATTTGCTTTTTCCCAATGGCGCCATGTATGAACTTTCCGAGTGGGTAGGAAAGATCGTACTAGGTAATTTGTCTAGTATTGCTACATCTCCCCCTTCTATTCTTCCCCTTCCATTTCCTAAGCTTTCTTCTTCTGAGCTCGTGGTCAAGGTGAATAAGTCCTGGACCTACGTAAGTTATTTTTCTTTCTTCTCCTCCTCCTTTCCATTTTTTATAGTTGGTTATTTCTTATCCCTTTTTTTTAGCTTTGGGCCTTGATAAGCGAGCCTTAGAAGAAATAGGGGAAGAGCAGGTCATGTCTTTGGCTCGTATTGCTGAGCTTGAAATAAGCCTTAATTCGGCCGCTTCCCAGAAGGCTAAGGTGGTGGGGGATTTTGATTCGTATCATCTTACTACAGAGGAGGTCTTAGCCTCAAAGGATTGTGAACTCAAGGTGAAAGATGTGGAGCTGGTAACGTTAAGGAAGAAATTTAAGGATAGCATTTACAACGTGGCCTATAACATGTATGCCTTGGTTCGGCATCAGTTCGGTGAAGAGCTCAAGCTTCATTTTCTAGGGACCTGGGTAGGACCGATAAAGCTTTTGCCTATTGCTGTGCTAAGTGGGATGGGGAGGTAGCTGTAGAGAATGCCTCTCTTTCTACCTCTATGCAACAAATTAAGGATGAGGAGCCTTGAAATAACAGGTCGTCTAAGAATGCCGAAGCAACTAAAGAGACTGAGGTCACTTTAAACCCTCATGCAAATATTTATAACTTCTTTATATGTGCACTTTAATATTTCTTTGACATGAAATGATAGTTAGCTTGTTAACTATGTTTTGCTATGGCAATGTTCCTTCATTGTTATTTTATTTTGTTGTTATTTTGTGAATGACTGTAGGTCATCTTTTTGTTTTTGTTTTTTAGTCTTTTGAAGAATTTTTGTTCACTAAACTTCTGAAGTAAAGCGAGGACAAGCTCAAAATTCAAACTGTAGATCATCTTGGTCTTAATGTTGCTGATATCAATAAGCTTGAGAAAGAATTAGATGAGTCTTTTACAAAACTTAGGGATGAAATCCAAGGGTTACTTTCCAGGATTGATCAAGTAGTTAAAGAAAAGAAGGCGCTCAGTGACTTTATACTGCGTCGGTGGCAATACACCTTGGAAAGCGGTTCCTATATGAGTTCTGCTTATTTTTGTTATTTTTTGTATATAGGTTTGTTGAATTTTTCATATGACAATGTAGTGTATAATACATGTTCCTATTTTGATTTTAACATGGTGCATTTTGATTTTTCTTGAGTTGAACTTTTAATTATTCTCCATTAGGTTGGTCCCCAAGAGCTTTCACCCAAGTCTAACGAAGTCCTAGAATCCAATATTCCTTTTTCCCCCATCATTCATGGCCCTACAGTCACGGGTATGCTTGAATTTAAGGTTAAAGTAAAGACTCCTACTACGGCTTAGAATAAAAACATATTCGTCTTATTATCACTAATGAAAGGCTTGAAAAAGACTTGGAGGAGGTTAGTTGGAGCTCAAGGAGGCAAAAGATGCGTTGAACCGACAACATCCATTTAATACCACGATGCGTATTGAGCTCAATGTTGCAAAGTTAAAGTTAGATGAAATGCAGCAATTATTAAAAGATGGGGAAAAATTTATAGGACTGTTTATGAAGCAGAGATAAAGAAATTGAATAAGACTATAGAAGGTCTATTTACTGAACTTGCTTACCAAATTGAGGAAAAGAAGGGTACTGAAAAAGGGAGAGTGATAAATGCTTTGGTTCATATTTGGTTCCTTCTCCTTCTACGGGTGTGAATTCTTCTTTGATAAATGAGGGGAAGAAGAGGGTGAAGAAAGGGAGCTTTCTCATCCTCGAAAGGAAGGATGGAAGACTTATGCCCTCAGGTACTTTGGTGGTTTTACTAGAAATACCATGAAAGCCAAGGCTCACTAGTTGACACTTTAAAAGACATAATGAAGATGTACTTAAGATTTATGAGCTTGAGAATTCTTCGAATGAAGCACATAACATGATTGCCTCCTTCTCGGAAGATATTAGATGAGAAAAGGTCAACAGTAAGACAGGACAGGCTTTCTTACGGCGTGCCACAGACGACTCTTACAATTTCTACCTTAAGCTCGATTTAAGCTTATTGCATTATGTCGTGGGCTTCAAGGTGGTCGCAAATGGACCAATTGATCCTTGGGTAGGCGCTTTTTATGACCCTAGGAAGACTATTCCTGTCAGCTCAGCCCCGCCCCCGACCGATGTGCCTTAGGTGTTTTTATTGTAGTGTTCTAGGGGATTATAACTATGAATGACTTTGTACTTTTATATTGTTGGATGTTTTCTTGGGTTGTACATGCACTATGCAAATCGATATCGCTTTGTAAAGCTTGTGAATTTCATGTATGTTTTTTTACTTCTCTGTAATTTACTTTGCATGGACTTATTTAACTTTCATCTTGTTTCCTTCGATTGAGATTCGAAGATAGTCGGCTTAGAAGAAAAACTTACTTCAATTTTGATTGGGTTACCGAATTAAAAGGCTTACTGAAGGATGTTGAAGGTGTTTATAAGGTCGTATATAGGAGTGAAAGTAAGGATTTAGAGCGTAAAGTTGAGGAATTAAATGAGCAAACTGCACGGCAAATTAGCGTTGATGACACTTCTGCTCCCCATCAATGGAAAATCCTAAAATCGTTCTTAGATGGAAGAATGATTTGAAAAATTATCACGAAGCCAAACTTACGTAGTAATTTAAAATGGTATATTTGTTTCCTTGTGGTAAATTACTCACGGTTACAACACTTTATATCTACTATCACAAAATATACCATTTATGGATTTTTCTATTAAATATACTTTTAATTAAGTTAATTAATAATATAATCAAGTATATAATAGGAAGAAAATACCTTTTATTTCGAACAAGATTGGTCAACGAGTTAGATATATGTAACAAATTGCATAATTGCCCCTAGGGCATACCCCTAACTCTATGAGAAATAACATGAGAAGACCTTCACTCGCTTGATGGATCCTTTTCCTTAGTTTTGCCTTTCATTCAAATCAAAGTAAGGATCTCTTTTTAGTAGGCCTCTTTGTTTTAGACTTTTTTTTAATTAATTTCGTGATCCCAAAATGGCCTCTTCTTCTCCTTCCTCTTTGTCTTCGCTTTTTAAGATAACTCGCCTAAAGGACGTTGAGGGTATTTTAAATATATTTGGGTTCATAGATTACATGGTTAGGGTTCCTATATCTCACGAGCATATTAACACTTCTCCAAATGAGTTTACCTCCCTTACTTTCGAACATATACGATGCAGGCTCTACCTTCCCCCAAACCTAGTCCTCCATCAGTGGATGATCACTATTGATCGTATTCCTTTCCAACATGCTCATCTTTCATACTCTCTTATGATCATCACTTTGATTCTCTATGCTGAGAATGGTTATGCTCCTACTTGTGAGGAGCTACGATTCTTGTTTTTATCAATAAGTGCTCTTCAGTATGTGATGCTGGATTTTACTATTCTCATGCTAAGATGGTGATCTAGACGTCCATCCCTCGTAAGACTCAAAGATGGGTTGACTTATATTTCTTTGTTTCAAACTCTGACAATTTTCTTCTTTCCTTCCACCCATGTCCTACTCGGTCCATTTTCTTTGATGATGCCACCTAGTTGTATGAGTCCTATAGGAGTCGAACTCTAAAATTAGGTATGGAGGAGAGAAAAATACAATTGTTTTTTAATAAAGAGATGCCGGTAAAGCATGGCTTTCTGACCCCAAATCACAAATTCTCTTTGTCAATTTTGAGCTTTCTCCAGGATTGGATACGCCTTAGGATATAATTTGCTAAAAACCGATTAACGTTTCACTATTTTATATTTTTGACCCTTAGTCAAATATTTTCTGACCCTGAAATTCCTTTTGTGTATAGATAAAATGGATGGTGATGATCAGTTGAATGCGTTTGTTCCACCCAGTCAACTGACAAAGAAGAACATCAAGAAGATATAATGTGATGTTGATAAGGCTTCTTACCAAACTTCAAAGAAACTGGTCGTATCCACCCCTCTTCCTTCTTCAACGGCTCTACCTATTCCTCCTTTGTAGTCTTGTCTTGACCCACACATTCGGTATTTTCTTTTTCCCAATGGCGCCATGTCTGAACTTTCCGAGTGGGTAGGAAAGATCGTACTAGGTAATTTGTCTAGTATTGCTACATCTCCCCCTTCTATTCTTCCCCTTCCATTTCCTAAGCTTTCTTCTTCTGAGCTCGTGGTCAAGGTGAATAAGTCCTAGACCTACGTAAGTTATTTTTCTTTCTTCTCCTCCTCCTTTCCATTTTTTATAGTTGGTTATTTCTTATCCCTTTTTTTAGCTTGGGGCCTTGATAAGCGAGCCTTAGAAGAAATAGGGGAAGAGCAGGTCATGTCTTTGGCTCGTATTGCTGAGCTTGAAACAAGCCTTAATTCGGCCGCTTCCCAGAAGGCTAAGGTGGTTGGGGATTTTGATTCGTATCATCTTACTATAGAGGAGGTCTTAGCCTCAAAGGATTGTGAACTCAAGGTGAAAGATGCGGAGCTGGTAACTTTAAGGAAGAAATTTAAGGATAGCATTTACAACGTGTCCTATAACATGTATGCCTTGGTTCGGCATCAGTTCAGTGAAGAGCTCAAGCTTCATTTTCTAGGGACCTGGGTAGGACCGATAAAGCTTTTGCCTATTTCTGTGCTAAGTGGGATGGGGAGGTAGCTGTAGAGAATGCCTCTCTTTCTACCTCTGTGCAACAAATTAAGGACGAGGAGCCTTGAAATGACAGGTCGTCTAAGAATGCCAAAGCAACTAAAGAGACTGAGGTCACTTTAAACCCTCATGAAAATATTTATAACTTCTTTATATGTGCACTTTAATATTTCTTTGACATGCAATGATAGTTAGCTTGTTAACTATGTTTTGCTATGGCAATGTTCCTTCATTGTTATTTTATTTTGTTGTTATTTTGTGAATGACTGTAGGTCATCTTTGTTGTTTTTGTTTGTTTTAGTCTTTTGAAGAAATTTTTTCACTAAACTTCTGAAGTAAAGCGAGGACAAGCTCAAAACTCAAACTGTAGATCATCTTGATCTTAATGTTGCTGATATCAATAAGCTTGAGAAAGAATTAGATGAGTCTTTTACAAAACTTAGGGATGAAATCCAAGGGTTACTTTCCAGGATTGATCAAGTAGTTAAAGAAAAGAAGGCGCTCAGTGACTTTATACTACGTCGGTGGCAATATACCTTGGAAAGTGGTTCCTCTATGAGTTCTGCTTATTTTTGTTATTTTTTGTATATGGGTTTGTTGAATTTTTCATATGACAATGTAGTGTATAATACATGTTCCTATTTTGATTTTAACATGGTGCATTTTGATTTTTCTTGAGTTGAACTTTTAATTATTCTCCATTAGGTTGGTCCCCAAGAGCTTTCACCCAAGTCTAACGAAGTCCTTGAATCCAATATTCCTTTTGCCCCCATCATTCATGGCCCTGCAGTCACGGGTATGCTTGAATTTAAGGTTAAAGTAAAGACTCCTACTACGGCTTAGAATAAAAACATATTCGTCTTATTATCACTAATGAAAGGCTTGAAAAAGACTTGGAGGAGGTTAGTTGGAGCTCAAGGAGGCAAAAGATGCGCTGAACCGACAACATCCGTTTAATACCATGTTGCGTATTGAGCTCAATGTTGCAAAGTTAAAGTTAGATGAAATGCAGCAATTATTAAAAGATGGGGAAAAATTTATATGACTGTTTATGAAGCAGAGATAAAGAAATTGAATAAGACTATAGAAGGTCTATTTGTTGAACTTGCCTACCAAATTGAGGAAAAGAAGGGTACTCAAAAAGGGAGAGTGATAAATGCTTTGGTTCATATTTGGTTCCTGCTCCTTCTACGGGTGTGAATTCTTCTTTGATAAATGAGGGGAAGAAGAGGGTGAAGAAAGGGAGCTTTCTCATCCTCGAAAGGAAGGATGGAAGACTTATGCCCTCACGTACTTTGGTGGTTTTGCTAGAAATACCATGAAAGCCAAGGCTCACTAGTTGACACTTTAAAAGACATAATGAAGATGTACTTAAGATTTATGAGCTTGAGAATTCTTCGAATGAAGCACATAACATGATTGCCTCCTTCTCGGAAGATATTAGACGAGAAAAGGTCAACAGCAAGACAGGACAGGCTTTCTTACGGCGTGCCACGGACGACTCTTACAATTTCTACCTTAAGCTCGATTTAAGCTTATTGCATTATGTCGTGGGCTTCAAGGTGGTCACAAATGGACCAATTGATCCTTGGGTAGGCGCTTTTTATGACCCTAGGAAGACTATTCCTGTCAGCTCACCCCGCCCCCGGCCGATGTGCCTTAGGTGTTTTTATTGTAGTGTTCTAGGGGATTATAACTATGAATGACTTTGTACTTTTATATTGTTGGATGTTTTCTTGGGTTGTACATGCACTATGCAAATCGATATCGCTTTGTAAAGCTTGTGAATTTCATGTATGTTTTTTTACTTCTCTGTAATTTTACTTTGCATGGACTTATTTAACTTTCATCTTGTTTCCTTCGATTAAGATTCGAAGATAGTTGGCTTAGAGGAAAAACTTACTTCAATTTTGATTGGGTTACCGAATTAAAAGGCTTATTGAAGGATGTTGAAGGTGTTTATAAGGTCGTATATAGGAGTGAATTAAGGATTTAGAGCGTAAAGTTGAGGAATTAAATGAGCAAACTGCACGGCAAATTAGCATTGATGACACTTCTGCTCCCTATCAATGGAAAATCCTAAAATCATTCTTAGATGGAAGAATGAGTTGAAAAATTATCACGAAGCCAAACTTTCCGAGTTAAGAGTTCGTTATAAAAAAGGATTGGAAACTGTCGATAGAGGCAGCTCGCCTTATGTTTTTACTACGCAAGAGCTTTTTAGATCCTACTTTAGAAAGGTTGATAAAACAAAAGATCAAATTTGGAATGATATTGAATGAATTAGGAGCGGGCTATGAGACGTTTTAACGGTCTTGAAAAAAACTTTAGATTAGAGTCCGTGGCTCGCCTTGATGCCGCCACCACTTCTCGAGGTGGGTTGGACAGGGATTCCTTGTTGGAACAACTTCATAATGAGAAGGTAGGACGAGTTATAGAGGAGATCGGTTTGAAGTGTGCAATTGACGTTTTCACTCGCTTTTGATCGGGGCTTGATCTGATCTTCCCAAACAATCATGCGTATTACAAATTTAACCCATAGGATTATGGTGATGCTTGGGTCAGCGCTAATTATAACCCCATACCGCTTATGGCCCTGTTGCCCCCGGTCGCTCGTCCGTTTTTATCACTGAAGTTAATGATCCATCTCTTGCTCTTCAACTTGAGGGCAGTTCTCATCCACGCCCTATGACAACATCTCATGGGTCGTATCACTAAAGAACGATCATAACCAACTCTTCCTTTGAATTTAAGTCGGCGTTATGATGTTGTTTGGTTTTATTGTAGCTTGTTCTTTTTTTTTTGTACTTTTAAAGTGTTTGTAGAAGTACGGGACAAGTAAACATATGTAGATTTTCAGTGTATTTTTAGAGGACTTTAGATAAATATAAGAAAATCCTGGTTTTTTGATGTTTACCTGGTAAGATTTGAATAATTTCTAGAATTGCATCTGTTTTGGTAATTTTTTTGCATCCCGTGAGTTGATTCTTTCTTGCCATTTCTAAAGTCGTTGTTTGCATAGTTTATGCTTCTTGAGCGTTTTTTAGGTGTTTGAACCTCATCATGTGTTTAGCACCGTCCACCTCACTATCAAGGGATGGGCTGTTGTTTTGACTGTGAAGTCGGGTCGTGTATTTACAACCTTCTCGATTTGTATGCATGGTTTTTTGTAATGGTATAGGCTGTCCAATATCCTTACGTTTAGTGTAGCTTTGTTAACAAAATTAATATAAAGGGATTTTTATACTAGTTCGGGCCGTTCAATATCCCTACGTCCAGTTTAGTTATTTGGCAAAGAAATCCAAGCTACATTTTGTATGGTTTTGTTTTGATAACAGGTTCAGGCCATCTAATATTTTTACATCCCGTGTGAATATTCATCTATGCCAAAGAAATTTACACAAAGAGATTTTTATATTGGTTCGGGTCATCTAATATCCCTACATCTAGTTCATTGTATTATTGCTTTTCATAACAATTACAATTTTTATTACATAAGTAGTGTTGATTACACAAAATATGGTCTGAGGTGCTCTAAGTTCTACGTTCTTGGAACTAAGTTGCCATCAGGTTTCGATAATTGGTATGCACCATTAGCTAATACTTTTACTATGACTAATGGGTCTTTCTAGTTTGGGCCCAGAGCCCCATCTGTTGGTTTTTTCATATTGAGCATTACCCTTCGTAGTACTGAATCTCCCTTGCAGAAATTTCTTCCTTTGAGCCTTTGTTGTAATTTCTTGCCATTCTTCGTTCGTATGCGGCATATACTAATGCTTCCTCATTTCTTCTCTCTTGAATGAGGTCAACTGCAGTTCCTTTCAATTTCATGTTCTTATCTATTGTGTAGGAGATTCTTCTATGCGAGTGGAACTCTACTTCAGTGGAGAGCATGGCCTCATATCCATAGGTTAATGAGAACGGGGTATGGCCAGTTGGAGATTTAGTCGAAGTTCTATAAGCCTATAGCACTGAAGAAAAATTTTCTGTCCACTTTCTGCTTTCTGTAGCTTTTTCTTAAGTAACTTCTTGATAGTCTTATTTGCAGCTTCGACTTTTCTATTTTCTTATGGGTGTACGACGTAAGAATTTTTTTGATTATGTCATTCTTCACATAGAGTTCTGTGAACTCCTTGCTTTCAAACTGGGTTCCATTGTCAGAGATTATTTTATGAGGAATTCCAAACCTGGTGATTATCTTTCCTACTACAAAGGTTATTATTTTCTTTGATATGATTGTAGCTAAGTGTTCTTCCTCTATAATGAGCACGTGAGATGGTTATCTAAGGATACTTGCGAATTTTTGACATTTGTTGCACCTTCTTACCAATTCCCTTGCATCTTAGAGTGTTGTAGGCCAATAATAACCATGTATAAGTACCTTCTTTGCTGATTTGGCCCCCCAGAATAGTCTCTGCATTGCCCTTCACGTACCTCTCTCATGACTCGTACTCCCTCTTCTTTGGAAATACACCTAAAGGAAGGGATGAAATACCCTCTCTTGTATAATGTGCCATCAAAGAAGGAGTGGTATGGAGCCCGATACATTATTTTTCGGGCCTCATTTCTATTTTAGGGTAGGATTCTGTTTAGCAGGAATTGTTTTATGAGGATTATTCAAGTATTTTCTTCGGTCTTCTAGAGTGGAGGATCAGCTAAGGGTTGCCCTTTGTTTTCCTTGGTTTCCTGGTCTTGAGATCGTTATATCATTGCCCATTGAGCTTGGGTTAGGACTAGGATTCGATTAGCCTCTGTTATGCTCAGCTCTACTTGATGCCCTATTGGAACTGCCTTTATTTTATTTGCCACTTTGGTGCTCACAAACTTAGTTAATGAATCGGAGGAAGAATTGTTATCATGTGGAATCTGTTCGATACCAAACTGTTTGAACAACTCTGGCAATTTCTTAGAAAGTTCCATATATTTGACTAAGGTTGGCCCCTTTGCTTGGTAATTTCCCTGCACTTGATTTACAACTAATTGGGTATCATTGTAAATTTTTATGTGGGATAATTTCATTACCTGAGCCATTCGCAAGCCTACAAGGAGATTTTCATACTCTGCTACATTGTTGGTTGCTTTAAGCCCAAGCTGCACTACCCATACAATTTCTGCTTATATGACATAATTAGCATATATTCAATTCCTTCCCTTTGTTTATTTGAAGCTTCATCTACAAATTGTTGTTAGAAATGTGGGGTGAATGATTCTTCCTCGGGTTGAGGTTCGGCTGGAAGTGTGCATTCTGCGATGAAGTCTGCTAGTGCTTGACATTTGATCACTTTTCTTTAGCAGTAGGTGATGCCATATTGGCTGAGCTCCATTGTCCATCTTAACAGGTGCCCTGATGTCTTTGGCTTCTATAGTATTTTCCTTAAGGGTTATTCCATGAGGAGTTTGATGGGAAGTGCTTGGAAATATGGTCACGACTTTCTTTTTGAGAAGCTATTTGCAGGCTAACTTCTCAATGACCGAATAATTTAATTTTGCTCCCGACAAATGCTTATTGGTAAAGTAGATGGGCCTTTGGATCTCTTCGTATTCTCGAATCACTACAATGCTGACAAATTTATCAACTACAACTAAATATACATATAAGTCCTCACATGTTACCGGTTTAGATAAAATGGGAGTGTTGACCAAACGGTCGTTCAAGTTTTGGAATGTGGCCTTCTACCCCTCGGTCCATTTGTAACTTTTCCCCTTTTTTACCTGATCAAAGAATGGAATGCACTTGTCGGTTGCTTTTGACATAAAACTGCTACCCTGCCACTTAAGCTCATGAGATCCTTTGGCTTTGTTGGAATTTCCATCTTCCTTATGGCTTTGATCTTCTCTGGGATTGCTGCAATGCCATGTGCGCTTCTATGTACCTCAAGAATTTACCTGACAGAATAGCAAAAGTTCATTTCAATAGATTTAGTGTCATATTATATTGCCTTATGACCTCAAATGTTTCTCCTAGGTCCTGGAGGTGACTGGATGCTGCCTTTGACTTAACAACATGTCATCTTTGTATACTTCAACATTCTTTTCGATATGCTATGAGAATATCATATGGACTAACCTTTGGTAGGTTGCCCTAGCATTTTTTAGTTCAAATGGCATGACTTTATAACAATATAATCATTTGTCCATCACAAAGCTAGTATGCTCTTGATCTGGCTCGAACATAGCTCTCTGGTTGTATCTTGAGTATGCATCCATGAATGATAGCAGTTTATGTCCGTTGGTCGCGTCTACTAGTTGATCAATTCTGGGTAAAGGGAAACTATCCTTCGGGTAGGCCTTGTTGAGGTTTTTTAATCGATGCAGGTCCTCCGCTTTCCTTTGGGCTGTTTACAAAAAATGGGTTAGCAATCCACTTTTGATAGTACACTTCCCTGATAAATCCATTTTCTTTCAACTTTTTGACTTCTTTAGAGCGTTACACCTTCTTTATCTAAAGTTCTGCACTTTTTTTTGACTTGATGGGCCTCAGGATCGATGTTGAATGCATAGAAGTTGATGGTTGGGTTTATTCCTACCATGTCCGAATGACTCTAGGCAAATACTCTGCTTTTCTTTTCAAGGATTCTATTAGCTCAACCCAGACTTCTGGAATGAGATTCTTTTCTATCTTCAGAACCTTTATGGGGTCCTTTGGATCTATTTATACATCTTCGAGGTCATCTACTTGTTCCAATTCTTTCTTTGTCGCTCCTGTGCAGAAAGTGCTTAGCGGTGAAGGTGTAAAATGTTATAGCGAGGATAAAGCGGGGATATATTGGAAAATAGAGGGTGTGCGAAAAATCTTTATTAAATATAAAACTAAACATTTAAAGTAAATTTATTCTCATTCTCACACCATTTGTGATTGAAAAAATTTGTTTAATCTTATATAACCGAACCGAAGAATATCATGATTTATGTAGTCCATATTTGGTGACTATAATTGATTTCAAATCTATTTTGAGCACTCATGCCTTAAAATTATGTCTTTATCATAAGTTTGTTGATTTAGTTTAAAAGGGAATCATTCAAATCAACAATTTTATATTAATGTTGCTAAAGTGGATGCTGAAACCCCTTGATTTAGCGAGTGTAGCAGAAAATATCAATGCTTGAAGTGGATCTACTATTTAATAGTGCTAAATTGAAAAAGTATAGTGTTCAAAGAGTGCTACGAGTTATAGCGGGGATTTTGTAGGGCTTTAGTAGGGTAGGTCACTCTTAATCTTGGGGCTATCTCGCTTTTTATTTCCTACTCGGGACGGGAATTGACTGAGAGTGCTTGCTTCTGAGCTTCTTTAGAGAAGTATTGCACGTAGATCGAATTATATTCATCAGTGCCGATCATGTGCATATATGTCCTTTTCTCTCTTTTTGTGGTTGCACGATGACTTACTTTAGTATCGGTACTCGCATTTGGTTCTGACATACTTTTTTGAATTGGTTTGGTTTCTTGTTTGTTTCTATTATTGCAAATATCAGAAGAGAAGTATTGCACGTAGAGGAGTATTGAATTTCATAAGCAGGTCTTTTGAGAAATAACTACTCCCGAGTCTATCAGTGTAGGTCTCCCTACAAAGGCATTGTATAGTGATGGCTGGTTAATAACCAAGAAACTTGCATAGAAAGATTTTTGCAGAGGTGATGTTCCAGCTATTATGAGTTGACATGGATATCCAATAGGGATGGTTGCTATGTTGTTGTAGCCATAGATTGGCTTAGGGCTGGGTTTTAGAATCTCAGATGGAAGCTTCATCTAGTTGCATGCTGGCTTGAAAATTACATCGATCAAGCTTCAAAAATCTATAAAGATTTTTTTATGGTGCAATTCAAAATCTGCACCGTGATTACAAGAAGGTCCTAATGTGGGAAAACCATTCCTCCTATATCAGCTGTAGTGAAAACAATTTCCTGCCCTGGCTTTTGGTTGATATGGAAAATTATCTTCCATTGTGTTCTAGCCTCTTGCACATACATCTCGTGCTTTCTTGCTTGTCCCAGCGAAGTGCGGTCCATCGTATATTGAGGCTATGAGGTTTGAGGGATTTCCTGCTTGGTTTTCATTCGAGTCGGGGGTAAGGTCTCTGGCCCCGTTCTCGCTGTTGGTCTTCTAGAAGCTGCCCAGGTACCCTTTTGGATCAGTTTTTCTATCTTATTCTATCAATGTATGTAGTTGTTAGAATATTGGCCGTTGGCTTTATGGAAGCGACAGTATGCTCCACGTTGATTTTATTCTACTTTCTTCCCCTTAATCGGTACGTTATATGCAAGCTCATTCCTGGTCATCTCATATATCTACCTAGGAGTGTGAGTAATGGGAGTCTTTGTCATGAGGTTCGATTCCTTTTGATTTTTTGTAGGCGGATGATAACTTTCCGTCCTCTTTTCTTGTCATAGTTGCGGGCAGGAGCTTTCTGAGGTTGCATCACAGATCCAACTTCTTCCTTTCTAATATAGCCAACCGCTCTTTCATGGAAAGCCTTCATGCTGTGGCATGACTTCCTGCTGTTTTTATCTTAAATAGTAGTTCCTCTTCTAATCCCAGCGTGCGCCGCTGTTAACAATGCTTCCTCACTAGTCACTCCGATCCGAAGTGCCTCAACTTTGAAGCACTTAATGAAGTTGCGCAAGCTTTTATTTTCTCCCTACTTTACACATGACATAGTATTTACGTCCGGACAAGTTTCTCTTCTCAAATTGAATTGCCTTAAAAAAATCAACAGATAGTTGTCTCTAAGATCGGACCTTCCCTGGTCCATACCTCCTGAACCATCGGGAGGCTGCACCGGCTAAGTAGACAGGGAAAAGCTTGCACCGTGCCATTCTTCCTACCTTTAGAATGTCCATAAAATATTCAAATGTGCACATGTGATCATCGAGGTTGGTAGTTATATCGAACTTATCAATCGAAGGGAATTTAAAATTATCAAGGAAATCTACGTCTATGATGGTCTCACTGAATGGGGAAGAAAGTCCTTTACCTACTTTTTCGCGGTGCTTAGATGACAGATCTTTGCTAGCTGCTCTACACGTGTCTTTAATTGGTGGATTTCACTTTGTAACAACCCGCTCCAAAACAGGCCTAATTTCCGACCCAGGAAAGACCTATCGAAACTTAGACTCACTCAAAAGTTGGTTGTTGGTTGGTAAAAATAACAATACAAAGCTATTTATCCATTCTTTCAGAATTTGCAGGGGAAGGAATAAAATATAATAACAATATAATCCCAATTTATTTCAAATGTCACAATACATAACAACAACCGTCATGTCAATTTGTTCAAAAGTACATTTAATGGGTACGATAGAAAATAACATAAAAAGATATATAATAACTATCACAAGCTTCACTCTTGCCATCTTCTAGCATCATTAACTCCTTCTTGAACCTATGTTGTAATGAGGACGGAGTCAGAACAACAAGCGTCTGGCGAATAGAGATCTTGACCCTTACTATTTAAGTACTTGGGTAGCATAATTTAAATAAGAGAATGTCTTACGTGTTTTGAAACCATTGAATACTCCATATAAGGAAAGGAGGTGAGACCTCAAATAACCACTTAATACCTTCCATTCTCGAAGCAGGTTTCCAAATCCCATAATCTATAACCAACCTTTTAAATATCTAACAATGCGAGAGATATAACCCAAGCCACTTAATACCTTCTAATGGAAAATAGGCAGACTCTGACCATTTAAGACCTCAATTGAGGTAGGCCCCTATCATTTAATATATATCCCCAAGGCCACATAGGTATCTATCTAGTTGACATTGCACGGATATCTCTTCGGACACTTAATACTTCTGATTGAAGCAGTCTTTTTCGAGATATCCTTAACCATGCATAAATCTAATCTCGACCGTTTAATACTTGATTAGGGGAAAAGAGGTGAGCCCTCAAACAACCAGTTAATACCTCCAAACCCTGAAGCAGGTCCTTCATCTTATGACCTATACCCAGAGTGAAGTCTCACATTAGCCCAACTATTCATAGGTACTGGTATCCAGATTAACTGGGAAGATTTACCCTACATAATTAGGACTAACCTTGCTTCATCGTAGTTACTTATCATAGGTGATGTCTCACATCAGCCCCAAAGTCACACTATTGGTAGCCAGATTAGCTGGACAGACTTTGTGTATCTTTTGATTGACCTCGCATCACTATAACTTAGTCATATTTACAACATTTAATATATTATCACACACCTCACCGTGTCCATTAATTAGGTGTATAAGAATTCCTTCTTATTTTGTGTTAAAAAATCAGTTACCTTCCCAAGGGGAATTTAATGATAACTATTACCTAATTAACTACTCAATTATACGTCATAATTGTAGGCTATTTATGGTAATGAATATATAAATAAATACACGCTTATTATTTACTATGCATGTGGAGATTACGCCCTAACTAACGTTAAATGCCAATTCCTTTTTAACCATAATAATACAAGTCTTTTCTTCCATATTGTTATTGATACCAAAATTCTAATATCCATAACAAGAGATTTTAATATTCATAACAAGGATTCAATATTCATCCCAAATTGCAACAAATAGAATTGTGTATAAAAATATAAACTCAATCTACTACATCAAACCAATGGAATAACCTTAGTAGTTGAAATTGCAATTCTAATTTAATCTTCGATTCAACTCCTCTTTTACAAAGAAATAAACATGGGAATGTTTATTTAATTTTGGTGGTACAAACTACGAGTAAGATCCATACTTTACTCTCTTATTTTGTTATCAAAATTTCATAATCAAATCAAGGAATAAGGAGGAGTGGAATAGACTTTGAAACCACCAAAAACTACAGCTACAATTCAATGTAAATAATTGAGAATTCCAATAAGAATTTACATTTTGAATTAAATGAGTTTTGGGGGTTTTATTTTATTTTATTTTCATAAACCCAAAACCTTTAAGGCATATTCAAATCCATAATATACTAATCAATACTAAAACAGAAAAACAAAGATTTTCACTCATAGTTGGTCCTTAGCTATGCTTCTCTTTGGATTTGAAAAGCCTATTATAGTCTCCTTCATATCTCTTCTTTTTGATAAATACAACAAGAGATGTGTATATATATTAGATTCAAAAAGGTTGGAGGAGAAGATATTTAGAAATTAATAATAAACAAAGATAGGTATACATGATTTCTAACCTGAAATCCTAATTGAGTTTTCTGAATCTATGAAGAGATGAACCGAAAGAGCTTAGCTGATGCTTTCAAATCATTTATGAATAAAGTGAGGGGTCTAGCGTCTTATTCATAGTGTTGAAATGCATCAGAACCGTAGGATGAAAATATGTTAAAAATTTCAAACGTTCATAACTTCTTCGTCCAAGCACTGTCTTAAAAAGTTTCCATTCTTACCCTTATCTTATTTAGTTCAATTTATTTAATTTATTTACTAATGGTTGATTTTATGGGTGTTACACATTTTTCCTCGGATCCATGTAGGATGAGTTATCTTCAGAAGTGGTGTCATCATCATCATGGGCAGATGCGACTTGTTTCTTCAGCAGGAGTGGGTTAATGTTGGCCCGCTTGGATTTGATTTGTCGGTTATCTAGATTTTTTTTAAGTTGGCATCATTTTTCTGGCTGGCATTACTTTTCTAGCCTACATCACCGTTCCCATTTCTAGAAGTGATGTTTTCACTGCCAACTGCATGTGAGCGCAGTTAGCGAGCGATGGCGATGAGCCATGGAATATGCAGTGGAGGTTGATCTGAGAGTAGTATGTTGAACTACCATCCTTTCTAGTCCCTTCATTCGTTGGTTTATTTGGTTTGTGAAGAAATGGAGTGCATGTAGGATCGAGTCCATGGGGGCCTCAGTTGAAGCTGCCGCTTCACTTTGAGACTTTGACATTGTGACCGGTTTCTTTACGATCTTTGAAGTCAGGTGAAACTATTCTTGAGGAGGAGGAGTAGTGGAATCAGTGGGATTCATGGTATACAAAGGGAAATATGGGTGAAGCTATGCAGATAAAGCTCCGCTAAAGCCTTGTAAAATCCCCGCTATAGCACATAGCGCTCTTCGACTGCTACGATTTTTTAATTTAACACTACTAAATAGTAGATACTCTTTAAGCCTCATTATTTTCTGCTACACCCGCTAAATTAAGGCATTTTAGCATCCGCTTTAGCAATATTAATGATTTGACTAGTTCTCTTTTAAACCAAATCAACATAGTTAGGCTATAGACCTAATTTTGAGGCATAATTGCTCAATATAAGTTAGAAATCTATTGTAGTCATCAAATTTAAATTGATAAATAGTGATACTCTTCAGTTTTGTAATATAAGATTAAATAATATTTCCTTTTCTACAAAAATGATGTCAGAACAAGAATAAATTAACTTTAAATATTTTGTTTTATATATAATGAAGCTTTTTGCATATCTGTTATCGTTTGCTATATCCCTGCTAAAATTTGTTGCATCTCCACCACTATGGAACCATTAATTGCTTTAATTGTACAGGGATGAAGTTTATTGGAAATAGAAAATAGAGGTTCGAGCCATCCTTCTAGCGCCAAAAATATTGATGAGACTTTTCATCTTACAACACCTTAATAGTCATGAAAGTATTTATAGCACACTTTGATGAGTTAGAATCAAAAAATTTAAGTAATATCAAATTTGCCTTTAGGTAGCAATTATGTTGTTGGAAGCTTACATAATTTTTTACTTCAATCGTTTGTTAAAATGTCAAATCAAACTGATATTTAATTCAAGTAAAAAAGTGACAAAGAATCTAATACTGAAATCTAGGTAAGTAAAAATGTTGAAAAAGATAAAGGTATAGAGAATTTTACGTGGTTCAGATGTTAAAGAAACCTACATCCACGAAGGAAATATCACTTTCTTCTTCTATACTCCTTGTACACGCATTAATGGCTGAGAGTACAAAGCTTTTCATTATTAATCTTAAAAAAAGATCGGATTTGGAAAAGGACCCTTTCTTTCTATAGTGTCTTTTTTATTTATAGTAAGGAGTTGCACATGGATTGCTGTCATTTTCCTTTTGCTATTTGAATTCCCACCTTTGGATTCTGCCACATGTGATCCATCTGTCTCGTTTGTTTGGTATGCCTAGATTGTTGAAGCGTCTGTGGAAGGAAACCATACTTTGAGCAGTTGAATTCTGAGCGTTGGTGGACGATTTTAAATTATAGCAAGAACTTCTGAAATTGAGGTAGGAAACTCAAATTCAAATGGATCATGTTGTCCTGGTCTAAGGGGCAAATAAATTACGTACTGCCCCCCTGAAGATGTTGAGAGTTGTCCCTTTGTATTGTTGTTAGGTTACTGTCGATACATACGAAGCAGAACTACGTTGTTAACATGGCATCGCCCTGGACGCATCTGTAATTGAGTTGCCCTATCCGGTCTGCGATGTTCATTTGACATGGTGTTGAAGATGAATGAAGTTGTTTCGTTGCCCCCAACTTGTGATATTTGCTCAATATCTTTATGTATATGTTATGAGATGCTCTTGATGTTGATATGCATAGTTTGTTTGATAAGGGCCGCTGGCATCTTTGCTATTTTCTAATAAGTGAAGACTACGGTAGAGCGTAGTTTGGATAGCCCTGTGTGTAGCCCTTAGAATGCTTTGGATTCCTCGTGGTACTGCTTTAAGGATCCTTAGTAAATGTAGCTCAGATCTGTACTTGAGAGTCAATGCATTAGCTTTTAGGAATAATAGTTGGGTTATTGGGTCACTAGATTGTAGAGCATTCCTCTCCTTTTATCCCTCTCTTTGTGCTCCTATGTTTGTTACTTCATGATGGTGGCACGTTTCTTTATTAACCTATTCTGATGGAGAGGCACTTCTTTATTGACTTATTTTGATGGTGGTGCACTTCTTTGTCTTCTTGCTTTGCTGTTGAACTGTGGTGCTATCATGCTTTGGATGTAAGGTTGTTAATACAGACTCGTCACTTTTTTTCACTGACTTATGGTGCAACATGTCCTTATTGCATATAATCTTTTAGGGGGGATGTGTCGTACTCTATTATCATTAGTGCAACTTTTAGTCTGGCAGCGCGGTATTCTCACCTTGTTACAACTTCTGAGTTGCGTTATAGCTCCTTTTATTGGATCACATATTGTGGCCGCAGGTTGATTCCCGTACCTAGTAGCCATCTTTGGTGATTGTGTCAAGATTGTGTTTAAATAATTGAGCCACGGTACACTCTGGACCACTCCTTATTCTATGCTTCCTCTTCTTGCATCCATCTTTTCTAGTGGGAGCGGTTCCTTTTGATTTGTTGCTCACATCATCTCGCCTTTAACAGGGTTCGGAAATACAGGTGCAACAAAATATAAATCATAAAATAACTATGTTGTGTGTACACCACAACAATAATAGGTATACAGCCAATAACCGCTAAGGCGCGTTTGCGTAATTGTGTAGGTTTTCCATGAAGGTGCCCTTGATACTGCGAGAACGGACCGCCTGCACAAGGATCAGGAATACTCTTCCGAGAAACGTACATCACTAGGAAATGTACCATAGGAAATACATAGCTAGTCCAAGCTCGAACCTGTGGCACTAAATGCATCACTCCCGCATGCATATCCATAAGCAACACTAGATGGAGTCGCCTGCACCCGATGGGTTAGCCAAACCCCTTGGCTATGTATCCTACTTCTGGTTTTTGTCATTACCGATGGTGAAGTCATGTTTAACATCTCAACGCACAAGCCACAAATCGAACATAAAACGAATCCCCAAATGGATTCTAGCATCTCGAACAGATCACGAATCTCTACATGGATTCGAGCATTTCGAACAACCGTGAATCTTAACATAGATTCCAACATCTCAAACTGATCACAAACCTCTTACAATGCATGGATCACATATATGGTTTTAAAGTGGTTACAGTTTGGAGTCATCTCATATAAGCACACTCCCTCGCATACCGGACGCTCCAAAACCGATCAATAGATTTTCAGTTAACTCTACCCTGGTTCTTTCAGAAATAAATAGACAATACATAAGGCAGAGATCATCTCCTATCCGGATGGACTTCCTTATCATTTTTCCTAGAAGGGCCAATTGAGTTTATACGTAGGTTATAACATCATCGACTGCATAATCGTACCATATAATTCCCGTGTTTCTTCTAGATATTTCCTAAGTTAATTTTAGGTCAATTTTAACAATAATGAGAATGATCGCATATGGAAACAAAGTCTCGTATACTTATGATGTGTCCAACCTTCTTAACTTCCGCTATCCCTCAGTCAAGAGTGAAGCCGACAGGTTAGAGCAATATTGCTTCTACACCATACTCGAATTAGTTTTAACTCTCACAGATAGAACAAGCCTTCTTTGTCAGCTTTAGTGCTAAATACACAACTAGATACTTTTCATAGACAAGTAAACACACGAAGCATGATTTATTCGCATAAGACACTATTAACACACAAAGCATGATTAAGTCACAAAAATGACTTCTAATCTCCTTTTTATTTAATTAATCCTTTATTAGTTAAACCTCTTTTATTAGTAAAACTCATTTAATATAATAAAACATCTTTTATTTAATTAAAACTTTCTTTAATTAAAACTTCCTTATTTAATGCGTACTCTTTTATTATTAAAACTTTCTTATTTAATTAATACTCCTTTTTTAATTAAAAATTCCTTATTTAATTAATACTCCTTTTTCAATTAAACTTCCTTATTTAAATAATACTCCTTTATTAATTAATACTCCATTATTAATTAAAACCACTTTTATTAGTAAAACTTCTTTTATCTAATAAACCTTCGTCTATCCATTACCACTTCCTTTTTCTATTTATATATATTTTTAAAACACCTTTGTAAAAGAAATATACATTTATTCTACTATTTCACTATTCGTCTGTACTCTTTTCAATACTTCAAAAAGTTATTCATATACTTATCTCAAATGGTATGAATATATTCAAAAATTATCAACAATACCTCCTACTTTATTTCTATCCTTTTTCCAAGATTCCCTACTTGTTATACTTTTAAAATATTCATTTAAAAGGTCTAATTACATCCACGAATCTACTTCAAAGGGTTTAAGACAAATGCTACTCAAACATTGCCACTACAAACCGAAAACCACTTCTATTATACTCATCTTTAAAACACTCTGTTTTAAATATATAACTTTATTACTAAGTATAATGAAAAAGGTTAATGACAAATGTTGTTAACACATTGTCACGGCAAACCCAAAACCATTTTATGCTTGTTATTATCTTTAAAAATATTATTTTAAAGATCTAAGAATGTCTTCATTTATTAAATAAGGTAATATACTTGTTAATAACTTTGCAAAACCATTTATTATAACATAAGTGTTATAAAGCAAACCTTCTTTTATACTTTTATAAACTACTTAATTTAACTTTTGCAAACTTATATATAAATATACTCTAAAAATACTTATAAATAAGTTTTAAATATGTATGTGAAATATTACTAAAAATGAAAATTAATATATAATTTACTAAAAACAAGTAAAAGCATGTTTTATAATTTAAAACCCTATACTTTTTTTGAGAAAAATGTGTGATCCTCTACGCATAGAGGAGAGCACACATGTGAATATATATATATATATATATATATATATATATATATATATAACACGAACATAAGGAGCCGCCAACATGCCTGGCAGGTAACAAGAGCAAAAATACATATAGCTAAACTCAGGTACTCCTAAGATGAGTTTCGGCAATGCCACCACCCATCGCACCTCAATATCAAGTTCCGGCATGGCCACCACCCGATATTAAGATGTTAGAAGTACCAAAAAGGCTAAAGTGAAAAAACGTAAAACTGAGAGACGACTCAAACAAGTAAGAAAGCTCCAAAAGACTGAACCGGAAGAAGTGAATAAGCATCTGCTCTGAAGAGGATCTTCTAAATAGAGAGACCACTCTGAAGGCTCTGAGCAAGAAGAAGGAGTGCCAAAGTGGAGAATAGAAACATCCTGAACAAGTACTCCATAGTGAAGATAGCAGAATCCCATATCTGAGGGGATATCTGCAAGAAGTCCTGGATGAAGAAACTCTGCTCTGATGACCTCTCTACAAACTGATATCTAGCAATCTGAAGACAAGAGAAACCTGCAAAATGAACCTGATAACTATCTCCCAAAGCCTGTATCTGAAACAAGACTAGGAAAAAATTTAGAATGATACATTTATATGTATATTTATATAGAAAATATACATATATATGTATTTATAATGAATTAAATAAAAACCTAAATAAGGCAAACATGACAAAAAATAAAGGAATGAATAAGCTGTAAACAAAAACCAAAACAAAGACAAGAACAAAAATTAAGACGGATCAGACTTATTTATCTTTAATCATAAGTAAGCTATTATTTAAAGTGAGATTATCATATGAATTTGAAAAAATATTAACAATACTGTTATTAGTGCTATAAAAGTTATTCTTATGTTTAAAAAAGTTAATATTATAGCTAACCTTGTTAAGATACCGTTTGAAAAGGAAATTTTTAACTAATTTATATTTGGGATTAGAAATCCAATTAAAACAAAATGTAGAAATTGAAAAAATCAATTTGTTAAGATGTATTATTAAAATTCTTTGATTTCTCTCAAACCAAATAAACAACTAATAATAATAAATAAAGTGTCTAGTAAAAATCTAATATTTTTACTGAATTTGAATCTATAATTTTTCCAGTAGAATTCACAATCCAAAATTTTATTTATTATATTAAAGTTAAAATTTTTAAGAGTATTAATTAGAATGTAATTAGAGTCCAAACAATCATAATACAAATGATTTATGTCCTCAAGATGCAGATTGCAGAAATAACATTTATTATCGTTTTAAATGTTTTTTCTCTTTAAAAGTTCTATTGTATTAAGTTTTCCATGAAGTATTAGCCTCATGTGAATTTTGGATTTAGGAGGAGCATTAGATTTCCACATGTATTTAAAAGAGTTATTTAAAGTTCTCGAAAAATTAATAAATCTATAAAAAGAATTTGGAGTATATTTCTTACTCTTATCTCATTCCCAACTAATAAAATCATTATCATTATCAATGTTATAAAGATTTAATTTGGCATAAAGCAAAGAAAGTTGCCTAAGGTTAGATCCTATTAAAATTTTGTTAAAACTGAAATTCCAAGGAGGATCATTTTCCTGAGAATAAACTTCATTAATTAAAGCATGCTTAAAGTTACAAATATCGTACAATTCCTTAAATTCAAACTTAAGAGGCAATATCGAAATCTAACAGTCATGCCAAAAAGAAGTACAATTTCCTGAATGCACTATTGTCTTAGTTCCTAAGTTAAAAATTTCATGACATTTTAAATTTTTTTCCAAAAATTAGAGAATTTATGGGAAAAGGAATAATCAATTTGGTGTAAATTGATATTACCGTTATAATAGTATTTGGAAATGATCACTTTCCAAATAGCATTATCATTTACATCTTTAAACTTCCAAAGCCATTTACCCAAAAGAGACAAATTCATGTTACGCAAATTTATAATTCCTAAACCACCCTCCTTTTTAGCTTTACAAACAGTTTCCCAGTTAACTAGACATTTTACACTGTTATTAATATTATCCCCACTCCATAAGAAATCTCTTCTAATTTTATCGATTTTATCAATGACCCAATCTGGAAACAGATGCATAGACATCCAATAGATCGGTAAGGCTGATAAAACCGAGTTTATTAAAACAAGTCTACCTGCCCTAGATAGAAATCTCCCATTCCAGTTAGATATCTTATTTTTAATTTTATCAATAATAATAAGCCAATCATCATGTTTGAGTTTTGTAGGTCTAATCACAAACCCTAGATATTCAAAAGGAAAATTCATACTTTTGTAATTTAGAGTATTAGCTACTAACTATTCTACTTTTTCAAAATCATTTAAAACTAGAACTGAACTTTTGTCAAAATTAATTTTTAAGCCAGATAAAAGCTTAAAACTATAAAGAATAAACTTGAGAGTAATAATGTGTTTAGGAAGATGAGATGAAAAAAGTAAGGTATCATCCGCGAATTGCAGAACCGATATACCATTACGCGATATGTCATTACCAACACTTCCTAGAGATCCATTATCTACTGCTCTCTTAATAATTTTGGCAAAAACATCAATGGTTAAGTTAAACAACAAGGGTGATAAGGGATACCCTTTCCTTAAACCTCTCTTGGACTGAATTTTATTACCTAGAATACCATTTACCATAATACTAGAGTTTCCAGTTTTAAGCAAAGTCAAAATCCATCTATGACCAAATCCTCTTGCATGAAAAGTATCTACAAGAAAATCCCAATCTACTGAATCAAAAGCTTTTGCAAAATCCAGTTTTAAAATCGCACAGGTTATGTTGTTCTTACATAAGTAATTAATATATTCTTGAACAGCAGCCACTCCATCAGTGATATTTCTCCCTTTAATAAAAGCCGACTGTGAACAATCAATTAAATCATTCATTCTTTTACTAAGTCTATTAGCAAGAACTTTAGAAATGATTTTTACTGAACAGTTAATCAAAGAAATAGGCCTAAAATCTTTTAAATTGTTAGCTCCTACTTTTTTATGCAGCAAAATAACATTTGCGAAATTAAATCTCCCTAATTGCAAATTACCATTATAAAAATCATTAAACAAATTAATTAAGTCAAATTTTAAAACATCCCAAAAAGTTTTGCAAAATAATATAGGAAACCCATCAGGTCCCGGCGATTTATTACTAGGCATATCATTAATTGCTTTCCTAAAACCCTATACTTCAAAAATGCATAAATAATTACTAAAAATATATTTTGTTAGGAAATCAATTCTATGGTTTCGATGATGACAACTATACAATGGAAATCAAATATTCATATATATTTCAATTTATAGGTAATTGTTAAAGTAACATCACCAAAGAGACAAGAACAAGACTCAAAGAAAGTATCAAGAGGCTACAAGTCGATAGAATCAGAAGAGCAATGACACAGATACAAGAAAATCAACATGCACAAGTTCATACGTCTGGGTGCACTAGCCAGACGTCTGAATGAATTTTCTGGATCACAAACCAGACAGAATCAGACATCTGGTTAATGTACTCAGACGTTTGAAAAGCTACAATATACAAAAAATATATAAGAGCCATACATGTGAGACATATTCCAGACATCTAATTTTGAACTCGGGTGTTGACATTCAAAGTACAACTATCACAATTAAAAAGACACTTTCGCTCCTCTTATCTGCAACTCTTCATCACCATCAGAAGCGACCATAGAACACTTGTTAATGTATATAACTACTCAAGGAGTCTCTCTACCGCTATAAATAGAAACAAGAATCCAAGAGAAGATCTTACCTTACTTACTTGTGCTTTTTAATCTTTTACTCTGATATATTCTTGATCTCTAGCAATCATATATTTGTATTTCACTCTTCATACATAATTCTTCAATCAATATCCTATATATATAATGGAATCATTTGTACTTAATAGTCAATATTCGTGTTATAGAACACACACTTGACAAGAACAAGCTTTTGTAACCAAGCCTATTCCTCCAGGCGAGTGAGGGTGTTTGATAGTCGAATTCCGAAGAGGAGGTTCGGGACTGGACGTAGGACGGGAGGCCCGAACCAGTATAAAATCCTGGTGTGCTTATTTTCATTTACTTTGCTATTATCATATGTTAATTTTATATTAGATATATCATATAGTTAGTCACATATAGTTGCATATATACACTACACGATCCATCATATAGACTTTCAATTGGTATCAGAGCAAGGTTTGATCAAAGAACAGTAACACGTTTTTGAATCACTTTAATATGGCAAGTATTTTTCAAGAAGGACAATCCATAGCACGACCCTCACTTTTTAATGGATCTAACTATGCATATTGGTTAACACGTATAAATTTTTTTATGGAAGCTAATGGTCTAAAAATTTGGTCAGCCACACAAGATAAATATGAAGCACCTACTACTGCTATGAACACATGGACCGATGCATAAAAGACCTTAGCATCAAACAATGCTAAAGCTATGAATGTTTTATTTTGCTCTCTAGATAAAAATGAATTTTCACGTGTCATGTTATGCACAACTGCATTTGACATTTGGCATACCTTACAAATTACACACAAAGGTACAACAAAGGTCAAGCAAACTAAGATTTCAATTTTGTAAAACCAATTCTCGTCATTCAAAATGAAGCAAAATGAAACTATTGTTGACATGTATTTTAGATTTCAAACTATGCAACATGATCTTATGGCATTAGGAGTTAAGTTTACTAATTTTGATTTAGTTTCTCAAATACTCAACTCTTTAACATCGGATTGGGAAAGAAAGGTATTAGCTATTGAAGAAGCTAATGATCTCTCTACTCTCAAAGTTGAAGAGTTGATAGGAAATTTAATGTCCTATGAAGCTAATTTGCAGGCACGAAAGAATTAAATTCGGAGAAGAAGAACATAGCATTCCCAGCAGCAAAAAATGATGACTCTGATTTAGATGAAGATGAGATAGTCTTTGTTGCCAAGAATTATAACAGATTCAAGAAATTTAGAAAGATGACCAAATTCCAAAAAGAAGGGAAGTCCAGCACAACTAACCTATCTCAAATCAAGTGCTATGAATGTGATCAATACGGACATATGAAGAAGGATTGCCCCAAACTCAATAATGATAAAAATAAAAACAAATTTGAAAAATTCAAAAAGAAGAAGGTTTTCAAAGTAACATGGGATGACTCAGATTCTTCATTATCTGAAAGTGATAGCGATAGTGACGGAAAACAAGTTAATGCGTGTTTTATGGCACAAACTAATGAGGTATGTCCGGACTTAGCTATGACGAATTATTAGAACTTAGCATGGAATTAGATGATAAATTTAGACAAAATAAAAAATTGAACAAAGAATATATAGTCAAAATAAATAGATTAGAACTTGAAGTAGGAATGTTAAAAGATGAAAAAATTATCTTAGAAGAAGAACTAGAATTATCTCAAGAAAAAATTAAAAATAATTTAATAGAAAGTGAAGCTATTGCTATTGATTTTGAAAACACTAAAATAGTGAAGGATAATTTGTTAAAAGAAAGTGTCAGTCTAAAAAGCAATATTGAAATATTGAAAATTAAAAATTTAGAATAAAAAGAAAAATTAGATAAAATTACAAATAATGTGTCAAAATTTAATAAAGGAAAACAATATTTGGAAAATCTTATCAAAACTTCAAAACCATCAGGAAATAGAAATGGAATAGGATTTAAAAATATTTCTAAACAGAAAGGAAATGATGCTAAACATTTTAGTTATAAAAAAACTAAAAGTTTACCTACGTCTAACATGAATACCAAAAATATGAAAATTTGGATTCCTAAGACAAATAATAATTTGATTAGGCAAAAACATATTAATAATTTCTTAGAGAATGTAGTCTATAATAAAAATTATATTTATAAAGGTACCAAACCATCTTGGGTATGGCTACCTTCGCCTAACAATTAGGACCCTAACAAAATATATGGGTACCAATTAAAACATCTTTTATTTTGCAGGTACCCAAATTAAAAACTAAGGAGAAATGGATACTACATAGCGGATGTTCCAAGCATATGACTGGAAATTCAAAAATGTTATCAAATATAACATACATCGATGGTGGGACGGTGACCTTTGGAGATAACTCAAAAGAATATGACGTGCGCATTGGAGAAGTCATCAACTCTGGTATTTCTAACTCTCCTATTATTTCAAATTTTTTTTATTAGTAGAAAATCTAAAACACAATCTACTAAGTATTAGTCAATTATGCGATAAAGGTTTTCAAATAAATTTCGAAACAGATAGATGTAATATTTTTGATAATAACAAAAAACTTGTATTTAATGGTTTTAGAAACAAAAATATTTACGTACTAAACATGAATATAAATAAAAATTCAAATTTATGTTTAATCGCCAAACATGATGATCCATGGTTATGGCATAAACAATTTTGTCATATCAGTTATAAAAATATTAATAAATTGGCAAAATATGAGCTAGTTAGAGGTCTACCTAAAATAAATTACAAAGTAGAAAATTTATGTGACGACAAATTGGAAAACTAAAGAAAAGATCTTTTAAATCTAAAAATAATATTTCTATAAAACAACCATTAGAATTATTACATTTAGATTTATTTGGACCAACACAAAAACGATCTATAAATCACAACAAATATGTTTTCGTAATAGTTGATGATTTTTCAAGATATACATGGACTTTGTTTTTAAAACATAAAAGCGATACTTTTGGTATATTTAAGATATTTGCTAAAAGAATTAAAATACAAATGGACTTGAAAATTAAAAATATTCGAAGTGATCACGGAGAAGAATTCGAAAACGATCTATTTAATAATTTTTGTAATAAGAAAGGAATAAGTCATAATTTTTCTTTTCCTTACACACCTCAAAAAATGGTGTCGTAGAAAGAAAAAATCGAACGTTACAAGAATGCGCACGAACATTATTAAATAGTAGTGGTCTACCAAAACATTTGGGCTGAACTATTGCTACAGCTTGTTATGTATTGAACCGAGTAACTATACGTCCTATGACTAAACAAACTTGTTTTGAAATATTTTTGGAAGTAAACCTAAAGCATCATATTTTAAAACTTTTGGTTCAAAATGTTTTATATTAAATACAAAAGATAACTTAGAAAAATTTGACCCGAAGGCCGATGAAGGTATCTTTGTTGGATATTCGGATCGTAGCAAAGCATATAGAATTTTTAATAAACGAAATAATACCATTGAGGAAAGTTTACATGTTTCGTTCGACGAAAATCTTTTTAATCGCCTTACTAATGATGAAGAAGAAATTATTCCACTAATAAGTTCTATTAAAAATGAAACAAATGTTCAAAATAACACTTTGATATCATCCCCTAGAATTCTTAAGAATCATCCAAGAGATAATATCATTGGAGATCTCAATTCTAGAGTAACTAGAGATCAACTTAATCAAATAAGCCATATAGCATTCGTGTCAAATTTGAGCCAATTTTTTTTAAAGAAGCTTCAAATGATAATTTTTGGATACTCGCTATGCAAGAAGAATTAAATCAATTTGAACGTAATAATGTTTGAAAATTAGTACCAAGACCTGAAGAAAAATCGGTTATAGGAACAAAATGGATATTTAAAAACAAAGCAGACGAGAATGAAAAATATTGTTATAAGTAAAGCACGTTTAGTTGCTCAAGGCTATAATCAAGAAGAAGGTACTGATTATGATGAAACCTTTGCTCCAGTAGCTAGATTAGAGTCCATTCGTACATTACTCGCCTTTGCAACTCATCACAATTTTAAATTATTTCAAATGGATGTCAAAAGTGCTTTTTTAAACGGTTTTATTAAAGAAAATGTATATGTAGAACAACTTCCATTATTTGTTCACGAAAAATATCTCGATCATGTTTTTAAATTACACAAAGCATTATATGGATTAAAACAATCTCCACGAGCATGGTACGAACATCTTAAAAATCATTTAATTATATCTGGTTTTCAAATGGAAAAATAGATGCAACTTTATTTATAAAAGAGAAAATAATGATATTTTAGTTGTACAAATTTATGTTGACGATATCATTTTTAGTTCAACCAAAAAAAATCTATGTAATCAATTTTCAATTATTATGAAAAATGAATTTAAAATGTCACATATGGGAGAATTAATTTTTTTCTTAGGTTTACAAATAAAACAATTTGAAAATGGAATTTTTATTTATCAAGAAAAATATTGTAACGATCTATTACGTCGTTTTGAAATGGATAAAACTTCGAGCAAACCAACACCAATGAGTACCACTATTCACTTAGAAAAGGATGATAACGGAAAAGATTTTGATGAAAAATTATATCGTAGCATGATTGGTTCTTTACTGTATTTGACGGCTGGTCGATCCGATATTATGATGAGTGTATGTCTTTGTGCTCGATTTCAAGCAAAACCAAAAGAATCTCATCTAAGAGCTGCTAAGCATATTTTACGTTATCTATCCAGTGCAAGAGATTATGGTTTGTTTTACCCTAAAGGATCATCGTTTGAACTAGTTTCATATAGCGATGCGGGTTTCGGTGGATGTAAAACAGATCGTAAGAGTACTAATGGAACTTGTCACTTTATCGGACAATCATTAGTTTCATGGTTTAGCAAAAAGCAAAGTTGTGTTTCATTATCTACTTGCGAAGCCGGATATATCTCTGCAGCTCTAGCGTATGCACAAGTGATATATATGAAACAAACACTTACGGATTTTGGCAAAAGTATCAACAAATCTCCAATATATTGTGATAACACAAGTGCTATAAATTTATCAAAAAACCCTGTCAATCATTCACGAACTAAGCATATAGATATACGACATCATTTTTTACGAGACAATGTTGAAAAAGGAACTATTTTATTAGAATATGTAAATACCGAAAATCAAATAGCAGACATCTTTACAAAACCACTAAATGAACAAACTTTTATTAAACTCCGATGAAATTTAGGGATCTTCTCCCTTAAAATAATCACTGCTTCATTTAGGCTATGATTAGTCATTTATTTTACTATCTACAAATTATAATCAATAATTTCTAAACCTTTAATTTTTTAGATAGTTAGTTTTTCTATAAATAATTTTTCAACTTATATATAAACAGTTATACAAACAAGAAAAACTATATACACTCAATTCATGTTCTCTTCAAGAAACAAAATATAGCCATGTCTTCTGAGAACTCTTATATATCCATCTCGACACCTACGACGGATAGCTCGGCTGATACAGCATAATGATTTCCTACACCTACACCAAAGCAGGAACCGACGTATAGGTGGTCCTCATATCACACGGGATTTACCTCCAATAGTAAGAAAACCAAAAGATCTCTGTTTGTTTCTCCTAACACAAAGGAGAAAACTAATGAAATTCATCACTATCAGAAACAACAGATAGATCTACAAGGAGAACTATATTTTGAACAAAAAGTTACAGCACGACGGCTAAGCCTTTTGGAGCAAGTAGCGATGAAGTTTTGTACGTCAAGGAAGAAAGATGTCCATGAACCACTTCCAAAACCTTGTAGTACTTTGGATCCCTCATCTTCATATCGTACTCCTTCAGAACCTTCACCAAGACGATTTTCTGGCTCTCCAAGAACTCACGAACGTGGAAATATATGGTCTCCGTTTAAACCATGGAAGGATAACAAGTCAGGATATCATAAAAATCCATCGCCTTCTAAATAAATTATATTTATTATTGTATGTATCTATATTTATTTGTTATTTCACACAAATAATAATATTTTTCTAAAATTGAGAATCGAAAAATAAGCAATACCATCAAATTTTAGGCTGTTTTTAGAAAAAATGCTTATTTCAAACGTCTGGATATGGACCTCAGACGTCTGACACTCTGATATACGTCTAATTTTTAAGCACTGTGCATATGTCAGACGTCTGATGTACCCCCCAGACGTCTGAAAATTTTCTCTGTCTCATCGAAATACAAATCATAAAATTCCAAACATCTGGAATTCGACCCAGATGTCTGAATTAGTTCTTTGCCATAAAGTTTTTCAAAATTAACCTATTTCAGACGTCTGTTTTTAACCCAGACGTCTGATAAAACTCTTTGAGTATTAAATTTTATAAATTCGACCAAACCAGACGTCTAAATTTATCTACTGTACTCAATTTTAGGGCAAACCAAACGTCTGAATTGGATTCCAGACGTCTGAAATTCAATCGACTCTTTAAATTAGCCCAGATAACCGAACCCATAACTCATCAAATTTGGGAGGATGAAATGCCAAAATTTGCCTCCAAGTATCTACGTCCAAAAGCTCGACTCCTAACTCGAATGATAATCAATACCATCGTTCCACGTATGGGAAGCCACGACCAAATAATCGAGATAGAACAAAAAGCCCTATATGCTCTATTTAGTGGAACAAGGGTGAATTGGGCCAAATTCATCTTCGACGAGCTCAAACATTTCTGGACACGATCACGGCCATCAATTATTTACCCAACATATATTATGAGACTTCTTCGTGCACATAACATCCCATCCTACCTATCGACCTTCGAAGAAATTTCACCAAAATATGCTTCCACCAAAATTTTCTCCCTTATGCACCTACTTGAGATTCCCCCAACCACACATTGAACCTCCACCTCAACCACACATTGAACCACCTCCAAAGGAGGAACAACATCAAGAAGCAACTCCACTTCCTCCTGTACCATTTGATTATCCAGGACAGGATGAGATTATGGAGACTCGAACGGATATAAATCCAAATGAAAGTGTTCGGGATCTCACTCTTAGAAATCAACATATATTATCTCATAATCCAAAACTTTTGGCTAAGCGAATTGACAACTTCGAAACATCATTTGCTACACGCCTATCCATAGCTGAAGAATCTCTTTCAACTGTCTTGTCGGTTCTCAAAGAAGTACTACAACGGGTATGCGGTCCAACGCCACCTTTTGAAGATTGGCCAACCCCAATACCTTCTCCTCCCACAGAACATTCCAAACTTTCTGAGGATGAACCTCTCAAGCAAGCTTTGACATCTCCTACAAAGGCTATCACTTATGAAAAAGAAGAAACAAAGGAAGATGATCAAGATTAAGCTTCTCTAAAGGAATCATAGATTTTGGGAATCATAGATTTTAGGTTTTTGGGATATCAACTTTTGTAAATTTGACAAAATCTATGTATGCAATCACTTCCGAATTATTAATGAAATTTTCCTTTTTGTTTGACGATTGGTTAAATTATTTATAATTCCTTTTGATAATGCCAACGGGGGAGAAATATAAGTATAATTATAAAAACATTAAGAATAAGCGTATATTCAGGGGGAGATTTATAATTTATATATAAGTACATTGAATAGTTGTCATCATCAAAAAGGGGGAGATTGTTAGGAAATCAATTCTATGGTTTTGATGATGACAACTGTACAATGGAAATCGAATATGCATATATTTTTCTATTCACAGGTAATTGTTAAAGTAACACCACAAAAGAGACAAGAACAAGACTCAAAGAAAGTATCAAGAGGCTAAAAGTCCATAGAATCAGAAGAGTAATGATACAGACAAAAGAAAAGCAACATGCACAAGTACAGACGTCTGGGTGCACTAGCCAGACGTCTGAACGGATCTTCTGGATCACAAACCAGACAGAATCAGATGTCTATTTAATGTACTCAGACGTCTAGAAAGCTACTATATACAAAAATATGTAAGAGACAGACGTCTGCGACATATTCCAGACGTCTGATTTTGAACTCGGGTGTTGACATTCAAAGTACAACTATCACAATTGAAAAGACACTTTCGCTCCTCTTCACTGCAACTCTTCATCACCATCAGAAGTGACCATAGAACACTTGTTAATGGATGCAACTACTCAAGAAATCTCTCTACCGCTATAAATAGCATCAAGAATCCAAGAGAATATCTTACCTTACTTACTTGTGGTCTTTACTCTAATATATTCTTGATCTCTAGCAATCATATATTTGTATTTCACTCCTCCATATATACGTAATTCTTCAATCAATATCCTATATATATATATATATATATATTTGAAGCATTTGTACTTAATAGTCAATATTCGTGTTATAGAACACACACTTGACAAGAACAAGCTTTTGTAACCAAGCCTATTCCTCCAGGCGAAGTGAGGGTGTTTGATAGTCGAATTCCAAAGAGGAGCTTCGGGACTAGACGTAAGACGGGAGGTCCAAACCAGTATAAAATCCTGGTGTGCTTATTTTCATTTACTTTGCTATTATCATCTGTTAATTTTATATTAGATATATCATATAGTTAGCCACCTATACTTGCATATATACACTACGCGATCCATCATATAGACTTTCATATTTAAACTTCGATACTTTTCCAGTAATAAGTACACTTATAGTAATTATAAAAAATAAAAAGAAGCCCCTATGATGTCTTTTAAAGTCAACTTTAAAAATCATCGAACACAAGGCATTTTCAAAGTGCGTCCGTTAACGACCTATTCGCTTCTAACTTTCACAACTTTCATTCACAATTTCTATAACTTCCCAAACCAATTCCTTTATGTTAAACATGCATAAACATGTATAGATAGAATCCAAATATATACTTTCATAATATATTCACATTTTAACCAATTTAACACATATTAAGTACAAGGGATTTCAAAGTGCGTTTGTAGCGACTATTTTGCTTCAAACATTCATAACACACTTCAACTTTTCACATAACATTATCAAACATGTAAACGACAAGTCTTGGCCACAATACATATTTTAAAGGGTTATAAAAGATATTATACTATATATAGTGCCGTCGCTTGCTTTCCAAACCAAGGAGGGGTCCAAAAGTCATAACTTGCATTGTTATCTATTTTAACTTATATTTTAGCACAATAGACATTACATAAACAAAATTCAATGGTGAGTAAACTCACCCAACCCTAAGACAAACTAAGATATAACTAATCTCACTAGGAGTGCAACGACAAACGTTGTCTCGATTGAACCTCGTATGCAAAATTTGCGAAGTTAATAAGAATTTGAATTATAAATATAAACTAATTAACTAATTAATTCCTTAATTACCTTTAAATCCTTCTTCCTCCCAAATCATATTCTCTTGTACATGATATATGGACAAACCCAAATCTGTGCCACTTCTTGTAGGATCTAGATTAACCCTAGAGGGGGGGGTGAATAGGGTTATAGCAAATCTTTCCGATTTTAAACACAGAAACAAACTGCAGAAATAAATTTGCTGAAAAATAAATCACACACAAAATTTACCCAGCTTCGGCAACCCCTGCCTACTGCTGCATTCCCAGATTTCTATTAGAATTAAACAGTATCCCGCTTACAAACACTCTAACAGACTCGCAAACCCTTGCTCCCGCTCACAAACACTCTACTAGACTCGCACCCCCTGCTCCGCCTATAGAGTTTTGCAAACTCGCAAACTCTGCTCCCACCTATAGAGTTTTGCAAACTCGCACACCCTGCTCACTGAACTAATTCTAACTAGACAATCTGACACTACCTATAACCTAGGTGGTGATTTATCAATTCTTTGATTCGAAAAAACAACAACTTAAAAACAGAAATTAAACAAACACCCCCTTTTTAAATTAAACCCTAAATAAAACTAAAGCTAAAGCCCCTTTAAAAATAAAGGTCGGCCCATTCTTTTGCTTTAACCCGTTCCTCTTTTGGCTTGTGAAAAATGGCGGCTCTGTTCAATGTGAATTAGGGCTTTGTTCCCTTGTGATCCAAATTGGGGCTTTGACTGGTTTGTGATGCTCTTGCTCACGCTCGTTCTCTGATGATCGATTCTCTTGAGATCGGCGTTGCTCTTGCTCGCTGCTTCACTTATGATTGATTTTCGTTGCTCCTCTGTTGATCGAGTTCGTTGTTGCGGTATGTAATTTTCTTTTCGTTGCTGGTTAAATTGCTTGCTTTTTACTCGATGCCTATGATGATGATTGGGGTTTGGTATTTATATGAATTCGAATACACTAATTAATTCGATACTTTCCTGAAATTTTATTTCCTGACTTGATGCGCACGGCTTTATCTTGAGAACGTTCGATTTTTCTTGTTTGAAACGGCAGTGACTTTCCTCTTTTAATTTGTGACTTTTTCAAACATTGCACGCACTTGATTTTCTTGATTGTATACATTCGCCAATCAGCATAACTTTCGGCCATCATCATTTCTTTGTGTTCATCCCGGTGAGCTTCGTCTCTGGCCATCTTCTCTGATGATGTTGATTTTACTGTGACATTGGTTATTGATATTGATCGAACTTGTTTTGATTCATCTTGATGTTCTGTAGTTTGCATGAATCATTTCTGTTCACCTGTATGTAATTGTCGGTCTGTAGCTCTGATCATCACAACTTGGGTCACTGTGTTGAATCCAGTTTCATTTGTCTTGACTTGATCATTGCTTTGAGTTTCACTGCCATACTTGATCGTGCTGTTCATCCATGTATATGCTTCATGTCATACTTCCATGTGATTTCGACTTCCACACTGTTGCATTGTTGTTTACTTCTCTTGTATCATATGTACATTTATGGTCTTGGCTTTGGTTGTTGCAGTATGTCACTGTCATGTTGCTTTCATTGCTGTTGACATTTGTTCACTTCAGTTTTCACGGTTGCACATACTTATTTGAGTTTGCATTGGTGCATTGCCTTACTAAATTTGGTCGAGACTTGTTTCTTTGATGTATTTCATTTGGCTTGACTGTTGTCTCTGACCTGATGGCTTTGGTTTGCATTGTCCACACATGTTCATGCTTTACTGCAGCTTGTTGTTTGTGTACTGATCATGTATCAATGTGCACAGAGTTGTTTGCATGTTGCTATTCTCTGTTGCACTTGCTCATCCATTTAAACTCCACTTGTACTTCTGGTTCTTTGTTTGGTCTGGTCTGGTCTGTATACATGATTGTTGCAGTCCATTTTGCTGTTGGTCTTCATTCTGGTTGGCACCTGCATGCATTGTTGTAACTGGACATGTTGCTTTGAGTTGTCCATTGTTTGGTCTCTGTTTTCATTGGGCTGTAGTTGTTCAGGTGCATTGCCACACTGTACTACTCTGGTCTTTGCATCCCTTCATGTTGATTTTTGAAATTTCACTTGAGTTGAATCCAGTTTCAAAAACTCGGGTTTGACCTTGTGCTCGTGTCGTGATTTTAAATATATTGCACGTGAGTTGAACCCGGCTTTTCATTTGGGTTTGACCTGTGCTCACCTGTCCCTGTAGCATTATCACGTGTATATCGATGTGCACGGCCTTGTGGCATGTACAGTGATACACTGTGCATGTCACATTGTTCGTGTATGATGAATTCAAATGTGAAAGATGACGAACAACCCAAATAACTGAGGCAAATCATATTTTCAAAAATCATATTTTATTTTATATTGAAAAAATATTTCTTTTTCAATTTTACTGCGTTAGTGAATATTTTTGCAGATTGCTTAGATGCTGGATTCAAACTGGAATGCAGTTGAAGACAAAATACGAGTGTGAGTGATATGTAGTGAGGTTATTAATGTAAATTGAATTGTGATGTATTCAAAACTGTATATGTATAGTGAGTGCTTGAAATTGTACTATTCAAAATTGTAATAAATATTTGTTTGAATAAAATTTCTGTTTGAATTCAAATTCCATTCAAATTCTGTGTAATTTATTTTATTCAACAAATATTTATTTAATCTATGAAAAATAAAATAGTACATTAACAAATACATTTAAATGAATATATATATATTTATTATCATCAAACAAAAATCATATACTCGCATATTCCACAATCTCCCCCTTTTGATGATAACAAACATATATTTAAGATTTTGACTGAGTTAAATGTATTTGCTCAATGATATACACTAATTGCTCCCCCTATTTAAATGCTTCCTCTCTACATGATGCTCCCCCTACATATATGCATACAAATAGAAATATATAAATGAGCCTATATGCAACTGGAAAATTATTTGACCTTTGCTTGATTCTATTTGACAAAATCTTAACTTTTCTCTCCCCCTTTTGTTATCAGCAAAAGAATAATAGTGTTAGAGAAAAATAGAGATTAAGTGATCAATATTAATCCAACATTAAACTCAAATTGAATATAAATATTAAACTTCAATAAAAATCAAACAAAAATCATAACTACCCTTGTTAGGCGCATATTCCACTTTTAGAAAGAATGGAAATGATGTTCTAATATAAAATCATACAATTGTATCAACTTGTGGTACATTTATATAAGGAATTTGAATATCTACTAATCATGCATAACCGTTAGGACTTTTAAATGAGATTAGTAGTATTCCAATTTAATTTTAAAAAATAAAATCAAGTATCTTCTAACCACGCATGACCGTGAGGACTTTTAAATGGGATTAGAATCAACTTGTCTATTTAATCAATTAATTTCGATATGCGTTCCATACATGCATAACCGTAAGGACTTTTAAATGAGCATGGAAGCACATAATCAAAAATCCAAGTAATTCACCCATGCATAACCGTGAGGACTTTTAAATGAGAGTGAATACTTTGGATATTTATTTATTTTTAAAAAATGTGAAATGAAAAACAAATGATTCCTGATTATAGTACCACATATCGACAAACTATATTTAAGATTTGATAAACAATGGTCGATAGAAATATGATAGATACAGAAATGGTCATGGAATTTTTTACCCAACAAAAAGTTTTATAACTCTTGTTTAAATTCCTAAAGAAATTTTCCAAAATATATTCTTTTGAGTAATGTATGTTAAATATCAACACTTATCACTTTTTCAATCACTATTTATCTTTTTGATAATTAGTAAGGAGTCGTATTAGTCAAAATTTGCCATTTAAAATCAAATAAAAATGACTAATCTGAAAATATGGTCAAACAATTATTTTATCGAAGGGGTTACATGAGAAAAAAATTTCTGCTATTTGAAAATTATTTAAAATGAAAAATATGCATATATTTTCTATGAAAAACGATGCAGTTACTAAATGTCAAAAATCACGTTCAACTAGTAATTTTTCTATCAACTAGATTACCAGTGTAATCTGCATCTGAATTTCTTTTTCACTCAAAATATCACTAACTAAATTTGATAGACCAGACCATGAAGAGTGCATCAAAAATTTCAAACTCAATTTTAACAATAATTTAAATGACATTCTTCGAATTTGAATTGAAGCCACGTAAACAATTAGAAACTGAGAATATAGAGTTAGCCGAATTATGACCAAATGTATCCAACAAAACACAATGTTTAATCTAAACAAATATGTATGAAGTAATTCGAAGAATAGTGATTTTGGCATAAATATAATTGGCCAACAATGTCGAACAAGTCAGAATAAAAAAAATCATCATCTCACATTATTGGCTGATTTAATTCAGAATACGATGCAGATTATCACAATCAATATATCGATCAAATAAATATACCTTCACCTGTTTTACCTTTACGATAATTTTTCGTGATTGCCCATTGTGATTCTGTCACCTTTGTACTAGGATAAGGAACTTTGCTTTGTTGCCCGTTGTGTTTCTGGAACAGCCAAAAATCCAGAGAACACTGTTGTTGTTCCTTAGCCTGCCACCATACCTACACGATGAAAGATTTTTGTGACCTATTTATTTTTATAGGTCCATGATTGTTAGTGGCTGAAGCATTGTGAATAAACACACCCTTTGGAACCCAAACTTGTTTTGTCATTTCATTCTTGTTCCAATAGACATGAAATTTGTTTGTAGAATTCTTAGGAACCCAAACTTGTATAAATTTTGTGTTCTTGTTCCTATGACTACAATTTTCAAAACGATGTTCAATTATTTCACATCTATCAATGACACTCTTCCCTTTTGCATTATCCTCAACTTGTGTTTTCCCAAAGCCTAGTCCTTTTCTGTTGTTAGCAAAAATTTGATTTCCCAATAGCATGTTGAAAGATTTTTCGCCTCTTGAAAAGCTATTCAGAGATTTCTCAAGATTTTGGACTTTGGTTTTTAGTGTTGTGTTTTCAGTGACAAGTGAGGTGCATCTATTTATAAAATCCATTTTCCTAGTGTCAATGATTTCCTTAAGACTCAGGTTTTCTTTTTCAAAATTCTCAAAGCTATTCTTAAGTCTTGATAATTCTGAATCTAAAATTTTACATTTTTTACATTCTAGGTTTTGAATATTTTCAAGATCAGTTTCTAACCTAAAATTTTCACGAGCAAGTTCTCTCCTATCAGATTTCAGTTTTTCAATTTTAGATTCAAGAGCATCAACTTCTTTAGTAAGATCAAGACACATAAAAACAAGTTTTTTATAAGAATAGTCACCTCCCTCATTAGATTCTTCTGAGATTGCTTCTGAATCCGATTTTGCCACAAGACACAAGTTAGCCTCCTCTGAGCTACTATTCGAATCTTCCTCTCCTTCTTCATCATCCCAAGTCGCTGCAAAGGCCGTCTTTTTCTTTTTCTTTCCTTTGTCGTTTTTGAGAAATGGGCATTGTTGTTTGAAGTGGCCAGGCTTGTTGCAGTTAAAGCACGTCGATTCATTATCGGAATTGTCAGAATCTTTTGACCTATTACGACTTGTTTTCTTCTTGCGTGGCTTGAATCTTGACCATTTTATAAGATTATTGACAGCCATTGCAAGCTCTTCAATTGGATCTTCTTCATCTTCATCGCTCTCTTCTTTGCTCTTTAAGGCAATCGTCTTCTTCTTTGGTTCAGAGTTGTTACGTTCCTCATTTGCTTTTAGCTCAAGCTCATATGTCATCAAGTTACCAATCAACTCCTCCATGCTTAGTTTACTCAGATCTTTTGATTCTTGTATTGCCGTGACTTTTGCCTCAAAGCTCATTGGTAAAACTCATAGCACCTTCCTCACAAGCTCTACCTCAGTGAATACCTTCCCAAGCGCTCTAGCGTTGTACACCAAAGTTGAAAAGCGTCCAAACATGTCCTTTATGCTCTCGCCTTTGTCCATCACAAAGTTCTCGTATTCATTGCTGAATAGGGCTAGACGAGACTCCTTAACTTGAGAAGTTCCTTCATGTGTCACCTCCAATGTATGCCAAATTTCCTGTGCAGTTTTACAATGAGAAATTCTATTAAATTCATTCTTATCAAGAGCACAGATCAGAGCATTCATGGCTTTAGCATTTGTAGTTTTTAATTTCTTATCGTTCGCATCCCACCTATCCCTAGGTTTAGGAATTTCAGTATCACCAACAGTTATAGTGGGAGATTTATAGCCAGTTTCAATAATATCCCAAACATCATAATCAACAGAACTAAGATAAATGCCCATCCTAACCTTCCAATAAGCATAATCACTCCCATTAAACATGGGTGGCCTAACAATAGATTGCCCCTCAGAAAAAGCATTATTTGATGAATTCATGACTCTAGAGTTAAAGAAAAATACCGTGCTCTGATACCACTTGTAGGATCTAGATTAACCCTAGAGGGGGGTAAATAGGGTTATAGCAAATTTTCTCGATTTTAAACACAGAAACAAACTGCAGAAATAAATATGCTGAAAAGTAAATCACACACAAAATTTACCCAGCTTCGGCAACCCCTGCCTACTGCTGAATTCCCAGTTTTCTATTAGAATTAAACAGTATCCCGCTTACAAACACTCTAACAAACTCGCAAACCCTTGCTCCCGCTCACAAACACTCTACTAGACTCGCACCCCCTGCTCCGCCTATAGAGCTTTGCAAACTCGCAAACTCTGCTCCTGCCTATAGAGTTTTGCAAACTCGCACACCCTGCTCACTGAACTAATTCTAACTAGACAACCTGACACTACCTACAACCTAGGCGGTGATTTACCAATTCTTTGATTCGGAAAAAAAAACAAACTTAAAAACAGAAATTAAACAAACACCCCCTTTTTAAATTAAACCCTAAATAAAACTAAAGCTAAAGCCCCTTTAAAAATAAAGGCCGGCCCATTCTTTTGCTTTAACCCGTTCCTCTTTTGGCTTGTGAAAAATGGCGGCTCTGTTCAATGTGAATTAGGGCTTTGTTCCCTTGTGATCCAAATTGAGGCTTTGACTGGTTTGTGATGCTCTTGCTCACGCTCGTTCTCTGATGATCGATTCTCTTGAGATTGGCGTTGCTCTTGCTCGCTGCTTCACTTATGATTGATTTGCGTTGCTCCTCTGTTGATCGAGTTCGTTGTTGCGGTATGTAATTTTCTTTTCGTTGCTGGTTAAATTGCTTGCTTTTTACTCGATGCCTATGATGATGATTGGGGTTTGGTATTTATATGAATTCGAATACACTAATTAATTCGATACTTTCCTGAAATTTTATTTCCTGACTTAATGCGCACGGCTTTATCTTGAGAACGTTCGATTTTTCTTGTTTGAAACGACAGTGACTTTCCTATTTTAATTTGTGACTTTTTCAAACATTGCATGCACTTGATTTTCTTGACTGTATACATTCGCGAATCTGCATAACTTTCGGCCATCATCATTTCTTTGTGTTCATCCCGGTGAGCTTCGTTTCTGGCCATCTTCTCTGATGATGTTGATTTTACTGTGACATTGGTTATTGATATTGATCGAACTTGTTTTGATTCATATTAATGTTCTGTAGTTTGCATGAATCATTTCTGTTCACCTATATGTAAATGTCGGTCTGTAGCTCTGATCATCACAACTTGGGTCACTGTGTTGAATCTTGTTTCATTTGTCTTGACTTGATCATTGCTTTGAGTTTCACTGCCATACTTGATCGTGCTGTTCATCCATGTATATGCTTCATGTCATACTTCCATGTGATTTCGACTTCCACACTGTTGCATTGTTTTTTACTTCTCTTGTATCATATGTACATTTGTGGTCTTGGCTTTGGTTGTTGCAGTATGTCACTGTCATGTTGCTTTCATTGCTGTTGACATTTGTTCACTTCAGTTTTCACAGTTGCACATACTTATTTGAGTTTGCATTGGTGCATTGCCTTACTGAATTTGGTCGAGACTTGTTTCTTTGATGTATTTCATTTGGCTTGACTGTTGTCTCTGACCTAATGGCTTTGGTTTTCATTGTCCACACATGTTCATGCTTTACTGCAGCTTGTTGTTTGTGTACTGATCATGTATCAATGTGCACAGAGTTGTTTGCATGTTGCTATTCTCTGTTGCACTTGCTCATCCATTTAAACTCCACTTGTACTTCTGGTTCTTTGTTTGGTCTGGTCTGGTATGCATACATGATTGTTGCAGTCCAATTTGCTGTTGGTCTTCATTCTGGTTGGCACTTGCATGCATTGTTGTAACTGGACATGTTGCTTTGAGTTGTCCATTGTTTGGTCTCTGTTTTCATTGGGCTGTGGTTGTTCAGGTGCATTGCCACACTATACTACTCTGGTCTTTGCATCCCTTCATGTTGATTTTTGAAATTTCACTTGAGTTGAATCCAGTTTCAAAAACTCGGGTTTGACCTTGTGCTCGTATCATGATTTTAAATATATTGCACGTGAGTTGAACCCGGCTTTTCATTTGGGTTTGACATGTGCTCACCTGTCCCTGTAGCATTATCACGTGTATATCGATGTGCACGGCCTTGTGGCATGTACAGTGATACACTGTGCATGTCACATTGTTCGTGTATGATGAATTCAAATGTGAATGATGAGGAACAACCCAAATAACTGAGGCAAATCATATTTTCAAAAATCATATTTTATTTTATATTGCAAAAATATTTCTTTTTCAATTTTACTGCGTTAGTGAATATTTTTGCAGATTGCTCAAATGCTGGATTCAAACTGGAATGCAGTTGAAGACAAAATACGAGTGTGAGTGATATGTCGTGAGGTTATTAATGTAAATTGAATTGTGATGTATTCAAAACTGTATATGTATAGTGAGAGCTTGAAATTATACTATTCAAAATTGTAATAAATATTTGTTTGAATAAAAAATTTGTTTGAATTCAAATTCCATTCAAATTCTGTGTAATTTATTTTATTCAACAAATATTTATTTAATCTATGAAAAATAAAATAGTACATTAACAAATACATTTAAATGAATATATATATATATATGTTTATTATCATCAAACAAAAATCATATACTCGCATATTCCACACTTCTCTACTCTCTATTTTCCTCACTCGACGAATCGATCAACCGACAATTGCAATGCACTCCTCTTCGCGTTTTCTTCGCGATGAAGCCCATCATGATGAGCTTGACTCCTCCCATAAAATCTCTACATGCTTGCCTCTCTCACTGTAGCTAAATGTTAGCTAGTGCCACACCACCCCAAAATGCTCCATACACTCATCTTTGCATGAGAAGTTCAATGTCACACTCTGTTTCACCTAAATCCTCCAAAGTCGCCACCAGAATGCAAACATAGCTTTCGACCAAACATGTCAACTTTGAACAAGCATCACCGCATGCCTAATAACACATATATATTTGAAGATCTCATCAATACAAGTCCAATTGATTCGGCCTCACCCTCCGAAGTGTCATGTAGCTCTCGAAACAATTCAATGATGGTGGCGGCTACTTTTCAAATATAATAAAATATATATTAAAATTCAATGAAGTATCTGAAGTGTAGGTAGCATGTTACATAATAAAATATATATTATATTTAATTTTCAAATAAAATCGACATTCGTTTCGAGCTCATACGATTACACGGGATATCAGATCGCTACGAAACTCGTCGGCACACATCATCTCATTATTCCAGTTTGAACGGCTCTAGTTTCATCAAAATCCGAGATAGTGCACTGGGATGATAATTTCGTGCATTTAGAGGCTGTTTATCGATAAAACGATTTTTGTTACACTATCGATATTTCTTCGACCTGTTTATTTTGTAAACAAATTTCTTATTATTGGTTATTATTTAAAAGGGGTAACAACGTTACAAAATCGCATTTTATATCATTAAATCTAAGATTCAATAATTTAGATATTTAAGTAAGAAATGTCAGAAATTCTTGGTCGTTACATTTGCTAACTCTTCCTCTCCATTTTTTCTTGTCTTGCAGTGGAACACTTGAACTTGTTGTAGCTGGCGGATACAGCTGGATCCAGAAGGCTTTCACAACAAACTTCCCAATAAGTAAAAACCTTGACTTCCTAGCCATACCATTTTAGGGCCATGCTTTTCTCCTATAGGACCTCAAACGGTAGCAGTTGCTTCATGTAGATGCCACACGCCTGATTGTGGATGATGCTAGCCCGTGGATGAGGCTATCTAAGAGGGACAAAATACATAAGGCGGTGAGGCTGTCCGTCCTTCAAGTTTTCAAGGGAGGAAAATGTTATCGGGCCCCCACCGAGGGCTCATAGTTTGGGATTGTATGACCAGCCACTCTAAACACAGTCAAGGAGGAAGATGAGGTGAGCCCTGTAGATTCTTATGCATTCATTGGCTGAGATGGCCTCAAAAGCCTTAGCTAATATAAGTTGGCCTAAGTTTAGTTGAAGTCTTAACTCCTTAAAGGCAATGATGGATGCCCAATTGAAGAACACCTATTTGGTAAGGGCTCTTAAATTTTGTTTTCTAAACACATACAAATATATATAAATATCCTTTGTTTACATTTGAGTTATTGTACAGGCCGGACCCCTATGCCCTCCGCATTTACGCAGGCCTGCATGCTTTGAGGAAGCATGTCAAGGATGAAGCTTCGACTTGTAAGGGAGTGAAACGGCGGGCTCTTGAGGCGGAATGGGCAAATCACATTGTAGAGACGGCAAAGACACCACTGTTTGGGAGCAAGCAGAGGAGAAGGAGAGGATTGAAGTGAGGCTGAGCCGGGTACGACCATATATGGAGGCCAGCCCCAAGGAGGCCGATGAGATGAGGTGGCACTTCAGTGGCACTTGTCTTGTGTAAACCAGGATCAATTATAGGAGGCAAAGGCGCCCATGAGGGAGGAAGGGAACACCAGGGTTGATGCTCTTACTGAAGATAGTCTAAGATGGTCATTATCATACGGACCCCCCTCCCCCAGTACCGACTGTAACACCTCATAAAATTAACAAAATTAATTAAGAGAAATTAATAAATTAATAATAAAGCTAAAAATGAAAATTTTACTAATGTCAAAATTAACCACGAAACCTACACCATTGCGATTGTGATGATTTTCTAAGCAAATTTCGTATATAGAACTTCGCGATTAGAGTACAAACGAAGAAGATATCGACATTTAAATTTTTTGAATTGGAAATAATTCAAAATATATTAAAGAAATAAATGTTATTAAGCTTAACATTTAATTAAACTGTAAATATATAACTTAAGTGTTAAGTAAATGTTAACTTAAGCGGTAAGTAATACCAACGTCGGGAGACAGGAAGGAAATAAAATAAACATTAACATTTATTAATGTTATTAACGCTAAGGTCAAAAGACCGTTTAACTTGCCTTTATTGGGCCAGTCACACCTCAAAAGGACCGGTGGACTAGTTGTCAAGCGATGGCTAAGATTTCCCTATGCCCTGAACGACTTAGACTTAAAATAAATAAAAGATTTTCAATCGGACGGTTCCAGCGTATTCAAGCACCTATAAACAAGAGGCTAACCTCATCATCCTTCCACACAAATCTAAAATCCAGTAATCAGACTCTGCCAATTATCTTCCTCCACCTAAAATTTCTTTAACTCAAAATCAATAATATAAGCACACGTTAGAGCAACAACCCAAGGAAAGGGTAATATATTATGTATATAAATGTAAAATCTCTTCTCTAATTCTATGATTTCAAATCTAATATGTATAAGTGAATCAATTAAAAAATAATTAGATAATAATTTGGAGAAAGGAATAAGGCTAACACTCGGGGAAAATTCCATGAGAATCGTTTCAAATCATCCATGAGTGGAAATTTCACATCTTCCATAATAGTAATTTGTGTAGTTTATTTTGGATTTGTATTGTTCCTTGGAGGATTTTGTATATGAAAATCATTAACCTAAAACACTAAAATCTCCCTATAATTTGTAAACTTTGAATTATTTAGAATTTTGTTTATTTTATTTTTAATATAGTAGGATATGATTATTAGTGTTTATGATATAAACATTTTGTATTCTATTTCGATTTTACCCTTTTACTTTATTGTTGTATTGATAAGGAATAACAATAAGTAACTAGTAATAGGCATGAAATGTAGGGAAAAAGAGGCATTCTCCTCTTATCTGTAGTTTGCACCACCTAATTCGACAACCAGAATAAATTTAACTTCCTTGTCATTTCAACGCCATATATTCAAATTGATAGATGGGATATTGAGGATTTATATTATGAATTCTCTCTTTGGAAAAGGTGGTAAGTCCTATTGTACTAACATAACATAAATCACATGCTTAGATTCCATCTTTAAATACATACATACATCGTACATACAAGTCTGATTGTGTAGTTAAATTATTATTGACATTGGATCTGATATTATTGTGTAGTTGATTTGGGACTTGTATGAGAAATGTGGTGATTGACACGAAAACAACATAATTCCCCAACAAGTTAGCTGACGAAAATAATAATTTAATACTAGGCATAAATTAGTTAGGTGTAATTTAATATTAGGCTACATATACACACCTTTAAACTTTGAAATCTACAACTACAAATATGAACCTATAACATATATAATAATTAAGAAGTTTAAATGGAAATCAGTAATCGACATTTAATATAATGAAAATGAGTTAATGAAAATTATGGATGTCAATCATAAATAAAGGCAGAATAAGAAGTTTCCCTTATAAGGCCTTAAATGCATAAATATATGTGAGGTGTATGTACATGTATATGTATGTACTATACATATATCTTAGTGTAGATTGCGTTGAATTTTTTATAGCAGAAATTTTGGCCAAGTTATAGGGATGCGAGGTTAGTTAAAAACACACAAAAGTCTGCCCAGCTATTTTGGCTACCAACAGTGTGACTTTGGTATTGATGTAGGACCTCGCCTATAATACACACCCACGGTTAACGCGAGGTTAGTCCCAATTTATAGGGTATGTTTGCCCAGTTAATATGGTTACTAGCACCTACAAATAGTCATACTAATGTGAGAAGTCACAGTTGGGTTATGGGTCATAAGAATGGGGTAATTCCAAGAAAGGCCTGCTTTGGGTTGAGGTATTAAATGGCTATGTTAGGGTCTGCCTATTTATGTTAAGAAGTATTAAATGGTCGGCATTCTTATTTAGGGGTGTTAGTGAGAATATCATGGGAGAAGTTTGCTTCGGGGTTGAGGTCTTAAATGGTTGGAGGTTTTACCTCTTTCGTATTTAAAGAAGTATTAATTGGCCTAGAAGAGATTTTATACGATGATAGTTAGTAACTATTTGAAGGGGTTCACCTTGAGTTTAGGTATTAAATTATCCGTGGGGTCTGCCTATTCCGAATAAAAAGGTTAATAAAAAACCCGAATACTTTCTCTCTCATCATTAGAATATGACTGGATGGGATATGGGTTGTTAGAACCCAATATGCTCCATAGTTATGTTATACCCACTTTTATAATCATGAAGATGGATTATTAGGTTTATACTCTGTAGTTGAAGGTATGATTGGAAATGCATAATAAGTACATAAAATTTTCATTCACCTGGCATACTTGTTATGACTCCCTCCTCATTACAACATACGGGTTAGGTATAGCGACGTGCATGAAGAAGATAGAGGAGGCCTGCCATGGAGTTATCTTATCTAATTATGTATTTATGCTATTTTGATGTACCTAAATTTATTTCAGACTTGTTATGATGCTTATGACATTATACTTTTATGACTTGATTTTATGAGATGGGTACTTGATCTTAGTATTGTTTTTTATTTCTTTTGTTGTGAGAATCGTCAATTATATATAGATAGCTCTACATGTTATTTATTTTTAATCAATCATAACGACTAACAACCAGCTTCAAAATGGACCTAATGTTCGATGGGCTTTTAAGGTAAAAAATTAGACCTGTTTCGGAGAGGGTTGTCACACTGCCTCCAGATCAAATTGCCTTACTAACAAATGCCCTTAACTGGTCACCAATTCATGATACCCTGGTAGTGGAGAAATAGGTGATCCACTTTTTCTTTACAAGGTTGTAAGTCAGGCGTAATCCCAAATTTTTATAATGAACTCTTCATGTAATGAATCTTCATAATTTAACATGTCTTTTTTTTGGAATTTATGCCCTGCCCTGTTTATTGCTGATATGTTGATATTTCACATACATATCCGTCTATTGTGTTCATTTTTATCTATGATTCTTTTATTTTTTATCTGGTTATATTTGACATACATGAGTTGAACACTATAGACGTAAGAATCAGGACCATGATGTGGGCGGTCGTTCCATCGCTGCGATGGTGTCCCTTCCATGGAAGAGGGTGTTTAGTGGCTCACACATCCTTATGACGGCAGCACTACGGATGCTCGCTTCGAGGTTACAATGAGGGTGACCTTGCCCATCTTACCACTGGTTGCCAACTGAGTTTGGGGAATGTGCAATATTGTAGATGAATGAATCAGGACCATAGTGTGGGTGGTTATGCCATCTACTCATCGATTCCTCCGCACGAGACAGAGCGTTGATTGGCTTATGCATCCTCGTGGAGCAGAACATCATGGACGTAGGAAGCGTGACCACGACGTGGGAGATCGAACCATCTTTGCTACGATATCCTTGGAATGGAAGGGAGCATTAAGTGGCTTACGTATCTTTGCGAAGCAGCACTACAAATGCCAGTTTTAGGGTTATCGCATGGGTAATCGTGCCTATTTTGGCATCAGTACCTCACCCCATTGGGGGAAAGGCGACATCACATGTGAACAAATTAGGACCATGGCATGGGTGGCTATGCCATATGTTTGTCTATGCCTTCGCACTTAAGGGAGCATTGATTGCTTCGAGTATCCTCATAAAGAAGAACAATGTGGGTGTTGGAATCAAGACCATAGCATGGGCGGTCATGCCATCTCAATGACTGTGTCCCCGACATGGAAGGGAACGTGAATGGTTAGAGCATGATTATGGGGAAGCACTACGAATGCCAGCTTCTTAGATATAGCATGGGTAACCACATTCATCTTCGCACTAGTGCCTCATCCCATTGGGGGGGACGAGAAACATTATGAGCGATGAATCAGGACCATGATATGGGTAATCACATCATCAGTTCATGGATGTCCCACATGAAAGAGATCATTGATTGGCTCATATATCCTTATAGAGTAGAATACCATGGATGTAGGAATCGAGACCATGACATATGCGGTTACGCCATCTTCGCAATGGTATCCCTGACACAGAAGGGAGATGTGACTACCCAAAAGCGGATGGTGTTCCCATGTAGGATTAAATTGTAGACTTCTAGTATACAAAACTTTACATACAAAAATTGTCCAGAAAATCGCTACGAATGCAACAACATAAGTTTTGTAGCCAAATTCAGACATTTTTGAAAATTCCATTTTTATCCTTATTATATTTAATTTAATTTCTTTTATTAAATTTTTAGTTATTTTTTGTGGGGTGTTACATTCTTCCCCTTAAAAGGATTTTGCCCCCGAAATTTTCAAGGATGGAAAAATGCAACCCATACGTACAAAAATTAATACTTACAACTATCTACCCATCCATTAACCATTGATAAGCATTGTCCTTAGGTCGACTAGATCGGGAGCCTGTAATGCTGACTCAGTCAAAGATGTCTTAGGGTCCATTGCACCCGTGTCCACTCTCAATAGTAACGTAAATACGATACACGTAGTCGTGGTTTGGGAATATAGTTCCAAAGTTAATACTATTGGAGATCCTGTGTTTGGAATATTCCTAGAGGTTGTTAGTCTGATCCGTCGTTGATTTGAGGTTCAGTTAGTTGTTCGACCCTGAGTGAAAACCTCGACAAGATGTTGTGTGCAGGTGTAGTTAGGGCTATGATTCCTTAAGTTAATGAAATCAACCTTTGTTGGTAGTTCACAAAACCAAATAGGACACCCTAGGTCACATGGATTATAAATGAAATCAATTGCATGTGATAACCATATGTTAATGATGTAACTCATTCACCATACTTTTGTCTGACCCACTCCTTTCATTTTCACCCACCGTAGGAAGCCACCAGAGCAGTTGATTTGGCTCAGGCATAATGCGTGGAGAAAGGAGTTAAATGCTGGAGTTCCATTATTCGTCATTATTCCTCATGTAGTTATTATTTGTATTAAATGTCTGTCAGATTTTATATTATGCTTTGGAAACATCATGTATGAAGTAAGTATTTTTGAAGACTGTTTTCCTAAAATGTCTATTTTCAGTATTCATATTTTAATTCCTTTTGCCGTGAGATCTAAATGTGTACAATGTTTTAGATTTTATCTTAGTCTCTATAATGTTTTAAAAACCAACAACTCATACTTCTTGGCACGATGCAAGATGGAAAGTCACCCTAGGATTTGGTTTTTGTGTGTCTGGAGGTGCGAGTTGATACATGAGCATTGATTGGCTTGCGCATCCTTATGGGGCCAACTTAACCTTCCCCACCCTAAGAAGGCCTTGCATGACTTATCTTTGCCAAACAGCCTTAGGTGGCAGAGTACCCTGACCAGGAAGAGAGTGTTATATGGATTGTCTTTGCCAGATAGCCTTGTTGTTGCTTTTATCAAAAGATGGCTTTTTGGGAATTTTTTTTTTTATGTCTCTCATGAGCCCCAATATTCATTCGGCCAAGTTTTTTGTTTTTTCAAAGATCAAGTGCAAAACCAATCGTCGATGATGAATTGATGAAACATTAACCTTACATTATAGTTTTTGCCTATCTTCCTTTGGTATGCTTCAGCATGGAGCTCGACCTCCGCCATTCTTTCTTCTAGGGCATCGAGCTCGAACTTCAATAGTTCTTCCTTTTGTTCGTGATCATAAGCGAGGTACCTATTGGACAGGACGTCTACTTTGATAGGCAATATGGCTTTATATCTGAAGGCTGGGGAGAAAAGAGTGTCCAGTTGAGGTTCAGCTTGAGGTCCGAGACGACAAAAGGACGAGCAGGAGGTCTTTGGCCTAATTTCCCTTCTCCTCTGTGAGTCACTTCTTAAACGTCGACTTGGTGGTCATGTTTACAGCCTTAACTTGCCTGTTTGCTTGTAGGTAGGAAATTAAGGAAATATACTTCTCGATCTCATTTATCTCGTAGAAACCCTAAAATAGTTCTCAGTCAAATAGCATGCCATTGTCAGCGATGATTTTCTTTAAACATCCAAAGTGGTTAACGAGATTCTTGATTACAAAATTTAGAATTTTGGCAAAAAGAACCCAACGAGAGGTTCCACTTCAACCCACTTCATGAAGTAGTTGATAACATGATGACATGATTGTATCCCTATAGCATTGAAAAGATATTCGATCGGGTCAATCTCCCAGGTATCAAATGGCCAAAGGGATGTCACATGGTTAGGATGTTCGAAGAAGCTCTAAGGATCTTGGAAAATCGATGACATCATTCACATTTCTTAATGTATTCCATTACATCTTTAATCATGGTTGGCCAATATTAACATTGGCAAGTAGCCTTTTTTGATAGGCTTTGCCCCCATCATGATCTCTGTAGAAGCGTTCATGTAGCTCTTCCAGTACTTAGTTGGCTTCTCTATCAGTTACACAATGCTGAAGGAGAATGGAGTACCCCCTTTGGTATAGATTCCTATCCATGATTATGTTATGGGGTGTTTGTTAAAGGACTTTCTAGGCTTCTTTCCTATTTACGAGCAAGCCACCACCCATAAGGTAATGCGACAGCGGGTTCATTCAGGTGTTAGCGTGGGATTCATCAATACCCATGGTGATTGCTTCTGACTTGAAACAAGGGGTAATCTGCACCTCTAATGGGACCCAGGGAATACTTTCTTTGGGATCTCTTGCCGCCTTGACCAGCTAGTCGGTGCTGATGTTTTCCTCATGGGGAATCTATTTCAGTTAGAAATCTAAGAACATGCTAACGAGTTTCTTAACTTCCATAACATACACGCTCAATGTCCTGGTTGATGAACAATGACAAGTTGATGAACACATGTAAAGACTTCACTCATAGTTCTTTAGCCATCCTAAGAGACCGGGCATGACAATTTCATACTCAACTTCATTGTTGGTCACCTTGAAGCTAAGGCGGATGACAAAGCAAAGTTCCACTGCATCTAGTGTAACTAAGACCATGTAGGCCTCAACTCCCTTTTCATTTGATGCACCATCTATATACAATTGCTATGCTTGTTGGCTGTGGTCATTTTTTCTTCGTCGATGTCTCAGTTCGAGCACTTTGCTATGAAATCGGCCACTACATGGCCTTTGATGGAAGTGTGGAGATGAAAAGTGATGTGGTGTTGCCTGAGTTATATTGACCACTTCAAAAGTCAACCCGTTGTATCAAACCAGCTTAGTACATGCTTCAGCGCAACTCGTTGGTGAGGACCATTATTAGGTGAGATCTGAAATATGGCCGGAGACAACGGGCCGCCATCAGTAGGCAGAAAGCTAACTTTGTCAGCCTTGTGTGTTCTGTTTTCGGCCCTAACAAACTTTTTCTTAGATAGTCTATTGGCCGTTGATTTTTCTCTTCATTTTAAACCAGGAGGCGCTGATCGCATAGTCAATAACCATAAACGACAAATAAAAGTCTTCCCTAACTGTGGGCTTTGAAAGTATGAGGTGCATGAAGGTGCTACTTCAGGTCTTTAAAGGCATTATTGCACTCTTCGATGAACGACTTTCCTTTATTGATGATTTCAAAGAAAGGAATGCACTAATATACTGCATTTGACACAAAACGACCGGGTGCCACAATCATCCCATTCGGGTTTGCACTTGTTTAGCTATGTGAGGGACCTACATGTCTTGGATCACCTAAATCTTGTTAGGGTTGGCCTTGATTCATTTGGTGCTTGCCATGAAACCAAGGAATTTTTTTGATTGGATGATGAACGAGCACATCTTGGGATTAAACTTCTTGTTTTACTTGTAGAGGATATCAAAAGTCTCGCTTAGGGGTGCCTAAGTCTGTCAGTAGACCTTTGTTCGAGTTCTACCTTGCACACATTTCTCGAAAAAATAGTATCCGTGGGTTATAGGTGCCACGAGTTGAAGCAGACAGGCATAACCTAATTCCCCTTTCGAGTTTACCGGTCGTCGGGTTGTCCTGAGTATATTCAAAACAAAAGTCTTGCTTATGTTCTTCGTATGCCCTCAGCCTTTTAAGACTTCACGAACATGTCATCCACATATACCTTTATCAACTACCCAATCTGTAACGACTCATAATTTCTGTCATTTGAAATTCAGATATTTAATTGATTTTTAAATATCAACAAGTAAATTTTAATTGATTGTGTGATTGGATGATAGTTATTATCTGTTGTATTGAAATAGACCCTATACATCGTATATTAAGTGGATGTTATTTATTAAAAACATATACCGCGATAATTCCAATTTGATATGGAATTGGTATTATATATGAACTTGGAGTTGATTTCCCGCATTATATAGCGGATGAGACCCTATTGCGCCGCATAATAGCGGATAGTATTTTATAAATCCCATATACCACGATATTCCGTCTCGAAGCGGAATTGGTATTGTGCTAACATCTTTGGATGCAGGGAAACAGGTTGGAGGGATCCAACTGGATTTCTCAAATGATTGAATTGGTTTCAATGTTGTGTGTTGATCTATTTATAATCTGCATGATTATCTTTGTGATTGAAATCGTTAAAGGCTAAATTTTAGCCGAATATATTTTGGTATCGTTAGATGCCGAAAATAAATAAAATTTGATTTTTGAAAATTTAAGTTAAGAATTCATAATAAAATTTAATTTTGGAATTGATTCATTTTAAATAAATAAACGTTGTAATTTTTATGTTATAAAAAGTATGATTTTTGTGAAATATAACTGAAATGTGATTTTTGAAATAAGTAGTTGATTAATTTATAAAATGGTTTAAATTGGGATTTTCGAAGTATTATAGATGATTTATATAAAAGATTTATAAAATTGACATTTATAAATTAAAATGTTGGGATTATAAAACGAGTTTTTATAAGTGTTAAAATGAAGTATAAATGGATTTCATAAGTGGATGAAATCTATAGATTTATAAATTGTGAAGTTATAAAATGAATAGATTTTTGTAAAATAAAAGATTTATAAGTAATTAACTTATAAATTGGATTTTGGCGTGTATATGGAATATGGATAGAATTTGTTAATAAAGTGATTTTATAAGTTGAAGTTGTTATAAAATATAAATGGAATTTATAAACGTTGTTTTATAAATCCGAAATCGACTTATTTTAATAAGTTTAATTATTATAGCTTATTAAAGGAGATATATCCACGATTTTGGGATAGTGGATAATCCTTTAAATAAAATATGTAGAAATTGAATTTGGTTAACGAAGTATATTCACGATTTTGGACGGTGAATAATATATTAAAGAAATACTTTGGGAAAGTGATATTTTAAATAGAATTAAAACGATTCAAAAAAAATGTTTTAAAATGTATTAAGCATCGAAACTATAGATTTCAACATTCATTGTTGAAATAGACGTTTTCGAGAAATAGAAGAAAATGGTGGACTATAACACCGTTGTTAAAGTAAATGATTTTCGAAAGGAAATGTTTTATATAGTATTGGGATTTATATATCTGTTTTAATTTCGAATCCCTATACTAGTGATTTTGAGTTGTTGTAACGATGTTTTACGCAACATTCGTTTTGACTCAAATAAATGGGTTTAATAGGATGTTTTCCTTAAAGAATAAAATATATACTTAATTGTGATTTAAGTATATTGAATATTTTCCAAATGTTGGGAATAAATGGATTTGTGAATTACTTATTATTGAATAAGTATGGAAATGTTTTCCAATATGAAGTGGATGTTTTGAGATTATATCTTTTAAAGATAAATAGAAAGTGAATAATTGAAATCGATTTGAAAAATCGTATAAAAGGTGAATATTTGGAAATGTAAATTCACAATGGAAATTTATAAGGGAAATTTGTTTTAAAAATAAACATTGACTTATTTTTTAAAAGTGTGGAATAAATTTACGGATTTGGAACGTAAATTTAAAGTAAATCGGTAAGGATTTATTTGATTGGTTTAAATGAACCATTTGGAAATGAAAATTGTAAAGGTGAAAAGTGGTTTGAAATCTGTTTTCAAATGGTTGAAGTGTGGAAAATATATATTATAAAGATATTTTTGAAAATAAATAATTTGGGAAATTATTTGAAATCGGGTTATGTTGTGAATATTGATTGATAGTTAATTAACCAACTATCAATATTGACTCTTAAATGGCTATTTGTTGTGAATTGGTTGAAATTGAATGCTACACTTATTTTTAAATTATTGCGCTTGTTATTCGGATTACCCATTCCGAATAGTGATACGACGTAATGGATAGCATTGAAGACCGGTGGTGAAGACCGGGTATTTGTGAGAATGGTAGGATGACCTATCGATTGTCTCTGCACCGTTAGCTACGGTATGGAGATTTCCATTGTGATGGGAAATTCGATCGGGATTGTGAGTACCGGATTGCAAGGGCTTCTTTAGAAGTGCCTTCGGTTTTGTTCGAGCCCGGAACAGACTTGTATGGTTACGTATCTGACATTACATTTTGAGATATAAAGCAGATTTCTTTCAAATACATCTCTATTGGTGGCGGAGAATTTATTCTCTTAGCTTAACACCCTTCTCTAAAACATATGAGTTCAGAGGTTTTGTAGTTGAAGGTTATCAGCGATATACTCCCAATTTGGTAATGTGGCATGCTGAGTGTTGTTGTGTGATGATTATTTATTGATCATTTGTTGATCAAAGTGTGGCTTTGTGAAAAAGCGTAGCTTTGTGGACGAGACTTCGTTGGACCTCACACCCCGGAAATGGTCAAAACAGGAATATGCGGCAAGGTTATGAGGGTCGCTCCCTTTAGGGTATGTCATTCCCTACTGGAAAAGGGTGGAGTCAGGTATGGAGCCCTGATGCTTAACCTATGTGGTTGCTCCAATCTCATTTTCTGTGTGGTTGTTTCTTGGTGATAGAGGGCCCTCGGATAAAGGTCCCAAAGGAACGGGGTGTGGCATACTCGAGTAGTAGTTACCTAGTTACAGAGGTAACCCGGCCTTGTGTTGGCAGAGATCCGGTTAGGTTCTCGGGACGTCCCGCCAGAGGCGATCCCATGTGGCAGTAGGAAGTTCCTTAGCCAGACCATTTGTTGGAAAATCCAAAGAAAAAATACAAGCCTTGTACGGTTTTAGTTGTATTACCTGCCATTCACTTATGGTGGCGCCCCACTGTTTGGATGGTAGCTATAGTAGGCATAGTTCAGAATGTCTATGCTGTTAAGATTTATATTCTATTTTCGAAATGCTTTCATCACTATGCACTAATAATAATATCAAAAATGATTTGTTTTGCGTAGTAAGCATCTTTGACTATCATAAGGAGAAATCTCCTCCAATTCTGCGTTTGCATTGTGTGTGTGCGGGGAGGCCTTATGGTAGTTTCATTTTCCAAAAGCATTGTGGATATTTTTCTCTCCCCTTGTTGTTGTTGTTTTAAAAGATAAATAACTGTTTTGAGTTCTCACACCAGTCCCATGACTGATCTGGAGTTTATTGTTCTCTTCCTAAACTCTGGGTGCCCAAAATTTTCCACACGGGCAGTCTAGAGCCAGGTTATCAGGTCATTCTGGATTCAGAAGTGCTTTGGAGCTCAAGTGGCAAGCTGGATGGCGAGACATACCACTTGTATATGATATTATCTTTCCGCTGTAAATTCACTTGTAGGGACACGTTTGTATAGCTGTCCATTCTTGTATTATGTTGTATACTGTTGTTGTACACTCTGATGATGTAATGTATAGAATGTATAGTTCTTTGTTTTAAAGATTATTCATTTATCTATTATATGTTGTACCGCTGCGATTGTGAGATTCTGACATTGTTTCTGTTCTGTTTTCTCACTTCTTCTATCTTTTTCTTCTACCTCTTCTTTTTAACCCTAACAATTCGGTTTTCTGGCATTTGATATAGTGGACGTAAGAATGCCGACCTTCGGATCCCGATAAAATCGATCTGTTACATGTGGTATCAGAGCATTTGGTCAAGTGACAACCTTGGCTCTGTTGGGTGTTACTCATTAGAGATAGAGTCAGCAGTACTCTAGAATGAGTTTGAGTGTAATAATAGATATGAGCGCGTATTTGTTAGTGAAAATAAAATTGTTTTATGTTGTGATGATTGGTTTGTGGAGTGGTATATAGGTTCTGGTCGGCATAGTCTGTACAACTCTATCGATATGGATCTCTAAACACTTGTTCAGAACAATTCGCCACGATATTGTTTTAAATTGGGTAAATGAAATAATTTTACCTCGATTATATTTTATATATAAAGGAATAATTTTTCAGAAATTATTAAAGTATATGTAAAATTGAATTGTTTGATTGTTGAAAATGTGAGAAAATATACAAGTGAATCAAAGTTGTTCGAATAATTTGAATAAAAACAACAATTGTGAAAGAATAAATTATATAAGAGCAACAATTGTATAAGTATAGAATTATAATTGAAATGATTTACAATTGTGGAATAATCTTGTATAAGTAAAAGGGAAATAGTGAAACTATATAAGCAAGATTTATAAATGTGATTTATAAATAAAAGGAAATTTTTAAAGGAACAAAAAAAGCATTGGATTCACTACTGTTGCTGGGGAATAATAAGGGTGATGACTGCAGCATCATCAGTATCATTTTCGATTTCTATGTGATGGATTTGCTACCATAGTAAATTGAAATTGAAGTTTTGTTGTGATAAACAAATTTAAAATTAAAATCCAAGTAGAAATTGATGAATATAAGTTATCAAGTTTTGAACTTACAATATGAGATAATAAATTTTAACTTTAGTACAGTAGAAATGAAATTTGAACTAGTATGATAAAATATATGATGTGAAATTTAACTAAAGAAAGTTAAATAAATTAAATCAGATTTGGAAGTTGAATAATAAGTTGTATAACTTATTAAATGTGAAGATGTAAGTAAAACCAATTATTAAAATGGTTAGACAACTTTGTTAAGCAAAACGAGGTATGAATCTGAATAAGTGATAAAATCGACTTTGGTAAAAGTTAAATAGAATTTACTTTGGAGTTGGAATGAATTGGATTTTAACTCGATTAGATATGTTGTTGAAATGGAAATTTAAGTTAAGTTAAACAAATGATGTTTAAAAGGAATATAACTTGGTCATGCTGAATGAAGTTGATTTTGGTATCGAAGCAAATTAATAAAGTGAATAAAATGAATGTGAACTTGAGTATATAAATGAAATTCAACTTAAGTGGTTAAGTGAATTAGAGATTGAATTAATAAATGGATTGGATGTTAATCTATCTAATGTAAATGGATTGATATGAAATAATCGGTGTAAGTGTTAATTCATTAAAAGCTAATGTAATTGAAAATGAATAATTGAATGGAAGTCAATTTAATATTAAACCAAATTGAATACAAACGTAGTGAATTAAATAAATTTGGTTGTATTGGATATACATTGGTTGTTAGATTATTGTTAATTGATTGAATAGTGATTCATATGCAATTGAAAAAAAAAATTGAAAGCTAAAGCAATTAAATTCAAATTGGAAGTTAAGTAAATCTAAATTGAATGAAAATTGATTTGAATTGAAAGTGGACCAACTTGAATGTAAATTAGTGAATATAAACTAATTGAAAATGAATAATTGGATGTCGTTGTATATAAATTGGTTAAAAACAATTACAAGTAATGTCGAAATTGTATGAGTTGTTTATAAACCTTGCTTAGTATGCATTTCTTTAATATGCATGTGTTGTAGTTGTTTAAAAGAGTAAAATGTTAATAACTTCTTATATATGTCACTTACGTGTTTATATTGAGTAAATACAGGTACCGGGGCTAATGCTTGGTTGGTTATGGTTGCGCAAAATGCTAAATAAATAACTGTTTTGCTTAAAAATGCTAAAAAGGTACGCCCACGCAATAAAAATAGGAAATATGAACTGTTTTTCTGTTTTTCCGACCGGGTGGGTCGATGTATATATATTTATATCTATTGTGATATTGTAAAAGCTCCTCCGTATAAAGGAGGTTATGATGAAACTTTCGGAAAAAATAAGGCGTTAGAAAATTTTCGAGGAATTTTGGAATTTTTTTTGTGAAACTAAGTTTGGTTTGAAGTTAAAGGTTAAACGATATACTTGATTTTGAAAAGATAACTATATATGGATTTGAAAATATTAGTGAAGTTTTGTAAGAAGTTTAACTATTGAATTTTTGGAAAAGTTAAACACTTAAGAGATTTGTGAATCAAATTTGAACGGTTTGTTTTGAAAAGTCAATGGATTCTGTAGCTTTTTCTTATTTGGCAATTTCGAGGACGAAATTCTTTTAAGGGGGAAGTTTGTAACCACCCAGAATTTCTGTCATTTGAAATTCAGATATTTAATTGATTTTTAAATATCAACTAGTAAATTTTATAAGTCGAAAATTTATTTTTTGAATATTTAGATTTAATTGGATAATTAAATCAATAATTTAATATTTGAAATTGCGTAAATAATTGGAAATTGGGTTTAATGTGATTAAAAATGATTTATAAAGTTATATTAAATCATATTGGAGTTAGAACAATGTTTGTGAACTTTTAAAATTGAATTAAAAGTTAAATTGTGAAAATTGAATATATTAATATTTAATCGACTAGTGAAAATAATCATTTTTCAAACAGTCTCGGATTTCGACAAAAACAGTTTCATCGGATCCGTAATGTTATATTATTGTAAGGCTTCAAATTTCGTGTCAATCGAATTTACCGTTTGTTCGGGACAAGCCAAAACGCATAGAAATTGGTTTGATCGATTTAATTTAAATTTGATCGTTTATTTCCGTAACTCGCACATACGACTAAATTAGCTTCCGAAACTTATTCCATTGTGTCCGGAACACGGGGTAAACCCTAGAAACGCCAGTCACCGCGCGAGATTTGGAGTTCGAAAAGTCGAGTGAATGGTGTTTTTCGTTGAAATTCTATAAAAGAATCCTACATCGTCTCATTTGCAAATACCCTAGAAGACAAGCTTCAGTCGCCGGCCCTAGATATAGCAATGGCCGAAAATAATTCGTTTCTTCCTTCAATTATCTTCCAATCCACTCACCATTTCAAGAAACTTTCAACATGAAAAGTGTAGAGCATTGAGAGATCTTCACATCCAACTGTCAGTTTTTGTTATCATCATCGTTTGGAGGCTAGAAACAGCCGCGTTCGTCCTTGGTTCACACGCGTTTTTCTCGAAAATTGGGAGGCCAAGCTGAGCGCCGTTCGAGGTCGGGGGGTGGCGCGTGAGGGGCTTCACATCGATGGTCTTTGATTGGTTTCCGGTCGTCGTTTGGGGGGTGCGGCAATTAGGGTTTTTTGCACGATGTTGGGTTCGGTCGCGATTTCGACCTGGGGAAGAAATGCGTGCAAGCGGCCGTGATCTCCTATGCAAAAACGTGCGGCCCAGATTATTCAAAGGTTATAAAAAAATAGAAATTAATTTGTATATTAATTTGTATAATATTTAAAACACTGTAACTTGTTCATACGAGGTCGGAAAATTACGAAACAAGTTGCATTGGCTTCGTTTCGTCGAGCACTACGCTATGGAACTGGATCGGAACCGTTTGGAGCTAGTGAAAATTTCGGGTAAAATTAAACGCGTGTTTAATTTTATTCGAAATAAAATGCTACAACTGTTATTGGAAACTCAAGGTGAGAACTTCCCACTCAATCGATTGCATTTCGATTTAAATTTTAAATAGTTAAATTTAAAATTGCTTGATTGTGTGATTGGATGATAGTTATTATCTGTTGTATTGAAATAGACCCTATACGCCATATATTAAGCGGATGTTATTTATTAAAAACATATACCGTGATAATTCCAATTTGATATGGAATATGTATTATATATGTACTTGGAGTTGATTTCCCGCATTATATAGCGGATGAGACCCTATTGCGCCGCATAATAGCGGATAATATTTTATAAATCCCATGTACCGCGATATTCCGTCTCGAAGCAGAATTGGTATTATGCTAACATCTTTGGATGCAGGGAAACATGTTGGAGGGATCCAACTAGATTCCTCAAATGATTGAATTGGTTTCAATGTTGTGTGTTGATCTATTTATAATCTGCGTGATTATCTTTGTGATTGAAATCCTTAAAGGCTAAATTTTAGCCGAATATATTTTGGTATCGTTAGATGCCGAAAATAAATAAAATTTGATTTTTGAAAATTTAAGTTGAGAATTCATAATAAAATTTAATTTTGGAATTGATTCATTTTAAATAAATAAACGTTGTAATTTTTATGTTATAAAAAGTATGATTTTTGTGAAATATAACCAAAATGTGATTTTTGAAATAAGTAGTTGATTAATGTATAAAATGGTTTAAATTGGGATTTTTGAATTATTATAGATGATTTATATAAAAGATTTATAAAATTGATATTTGTAATTTAAAATGTTGGGATTATAAAACGAGTTTTTATAAGTGTTAAAATGAAGTATAAATGGATTTCATAAGTGGATGAAATCTATAGATTTATAAATTGTGAAGTTATAAAATGAATAGATTTTTGTAAAATAAAAGATTTATAAGTAATTAACTTATAAATTGGATTTTGGCGTGTAAATGGAATATGGATAGAATTTGTTAATAAAGTGATTTTATAAGTTGAAGTTGTTATAAAATATAAATGGAATTTATAAACGTTGTTTTATAAATCCGAAATCGACTTATTTTAATAAGTTTAATTATTATAGCTTATTAAAGGAGATATATCCATGATTTTGGGACAGTGGATAATCCTTTAAATAAAATATGTAGAAATTGAATTTGGTTAATGAAGTATATTCACGATTTTGGACGGTGAATAATATATTAAAGAAATAGTTTGGGAAAGTGATATTTTAAATAGAATTAAAACGATTCAAAAAAATGTTTTAAAATGTATTAAGTATCGAAACCATAGATTTCAACATTCATTGTTGAAATAGACGTTTTCGAGAAATAGAAGAAAATGGTGGACTATAACACCGTTGTTAAAGTAAATGATTTTCGAAAGGAAATGTTTTATGTAGTATTGGGATTTATATATCTGTTTTAATTTCGAATCCCTATACTGGTGATTTTGAGTTGTCGTAACGATGTTTTACGCAACATTCGTTTTGACTCAAATAAATGGGTTTAAGAGGATGTTTTCCTTAAAGAATAAAATATATACTTAATTGTGATTTAAGTATATTGAATATTTTCCAAATGTTGGGAATAAATGGATTTGTGAATTACTTATTATTGAATAAGTATGGAAATGTTTTCCAATATGAAGTGAATGTTTTGAGATTATATCTTTTAAAGATAAATAGAAAGTGAATAATTGAAATCGATTTGAAAAATCGTATAAAAGGTGAATATTTGGAAATGTAAATTCACAATGGAAATTTATAAGGGAAATTTGTTTTAAAAATAAACATTGACTTATTTTTTAAAAGTGTGAAATAAATTTACGGATTTGGAACGTAAATTTAAAGTAAATCGGTAAGGATTTATTTCATTGGTTTAAATGAACCATTTTGAAATGAAAATTGTAAAGGTGAAAAGTGGTTTGAAATCTGTTTTCAAATGGTTGAAGTGTGGAAAATATATCTTATAAAGATATTTTTGAAAATAAATAATTTGGGAAATTATTTGAAATCGGGTTATGTTGTGAATATTGATTGATAGTTAAATAACCGACTATCAATATTGACCCTTAAATGGCTATTTGTTGTGAGTTGGTTGAAATTGAATGCTACACCTATTTTTAAATTATTGCGCTCGTTATTCGGATTACCCATTCCGAATAGTGATACGACGTAATGGATAGCATTGAAGACCGGTGGTGAAGACCGAGTATTTGTGAAAACGGTAGGATGACCTATCGATTGTCTCTGCACCGTTAGCTACGGTATGGAGATTTCCTCTGTGATGGGAAATTCGATCGGGGTTGTGGATACCCGGATTGTAAGGGCTTCTTTAGAAGTGCCTTCGGTTTTGTTCGAGCGTAGAACAGACTTGTATGGTTACGTGTCTGACATTACATTTTGAGATATAAAGCAGATTTCTTTCAAATACATCTCTGTTGGTGGTGGAGAATTTATTCTCTTAGCTTAACACCCTTCTCTGAAACGTACGAGTTCAGAGGTTTTGTAGTTGAAGGTTATCAGTGATATACTCCCAATTTGGTAATGTGGCATGCTGAGTGTTGCCGTGTGATGATTATTTATTGATAAATTTGTTGATCAAAGTGTGGCTTTGTGAAAAAGCATAGCTTTGTGGACGAGACTTCGTCGGACCTCACACCCCGGAAATGGTCAAAACAGGTATATGCGGCAAGGTTATGAGGGTCGCTCCCTTTAGGGTATGTCATTCCCTTCTGGAAAAGTGTGGTGTCAGGTATGGAGCCCTGATGCTTAACCTATGTGGTTGCTCCAATCTCATTTTCTGTGTGGTTGTTGCTTGGTGATAGATGTTGAATATGCGCTTATGTTTTTGTTTAATGATAATAAACATATATATATATATATATATATATTCATTTAAATGTATTTGGTAATGTACTATTTTGTTTTTCATAGATTAAATAAATATTTGTTGAATAAAATAAATTACACAGAATTTGAATTCAAACAGAAATTTTATTCAAACAAATATTTATTACAATTTTGAATAGTACAAATTCAAGCTCTCACTATACATATACAATTTTGATTCTAATTACATCACAATTCAGTTTACACAATTTCCTCACTACATATCACTGACACTCGTAGTTTATCTTCAACTTCATTCCAGTTAGAATCCAGCATCTGAGCAATCTGAAAAAATGTTCACTAACGCAGTAAAATTGAAAAAGAAATATTTTTACAATATAAAATAAAGTATGGATTTTTGAAAATATTATTTGCCTCGGTTATTTGGGTTGTTCGTCATCATTTACATTTGAATTCATCATACACGAACAATGTGACATGCACAGTGTATCACTGTACATGCCACAAGGCCGTGCACATCGATATACACTTGATAATGCTACAGGGATAGGTGAGCACAGGTCAAACCCAAATGAAAAGCCGGGTTCAACTCAAGTGCAATAAAAATAAAATCTCGACTTCAGCACAAGATCAAACACGAGTTGTGAAACTGGATTCAATACAGTGACTCAAGACAAGCTACACAACTATACACATGGACACAAAAGAAAGCTGGTGTATTCAAGTAACCAGAAATGCAGACCAACTGCAGAATGCAAATGAACTCGACCAAGTACACATTACAACAGGTTATAGTGCATATCAAACTCAACAGTGGATCAAATTGAAATGTCGAACCAAGACCATGAAGCAAAGCCAAAGCCAAGACACCAGTGATACAAGTACAGGAAGCAGTTCAATACTCAAGACAACATGAAGTGGACAGCACTGACTCAAGTACACAAACAACAAGCAGCAGTATGCAAGTGCATACACAAAGAGGCAACAAAGGTCAAGGACCAAGTAAAGCATGTACATGTGTATGAAAACCAAAGTCAACAGCAAATACAAGTTGTACAAGATAACAGTAACAATGAAAATCAGATTATTGTGCAACATGGTCAGAACCACGGCAACAGATATAGCAATACTTCAATGATCAAACAGAGGTCAAAACAATAAGCAAACCAGTGGCAATCAATGATCAAACAGAGGTCAAAACAATAAGCAAACCAGTAGCAACATGAATGTCACAAGCATGAACACAGAAACACCAATGATACAAGAGAGGTGAACAACAATGCAACATAGTGAGAAACACAAGTGCAACAATCGACAATACAAAGCTCAAGTTCAATCCCAAAGCAACCAGCAATGCATGCAACAGAGACCAAGTTCATATGTACAGTGTGGCAATGCACCAACCAGAAATTCAAGGCAATAGAGACCAAGCAATGAACAACAGAGTGCATCAGTTTGCAAAGAGCTCGAGCACAAGATATGGCAACTACACAATGCAAAGCCCAGTGATCAAACATGAATACAACTCACAATGCAATGCATAGCAAAATATAACAAAGTCAAGGGCACATGAAGACCAACGGCAGCAAGCTACAAATATAAATGGATTGAGCAAGTGCAGACACAAGTGGTGATACAGCAGTAGAAATGAAACAATGAACAGGATACACAATGAAACACAATGCATCATGCAAGCTATCAAGACTCAGTGCAGCTAGCAACTACATCTAGCAAGTTCATATAACAAAAGTGCATAAGGGCAGTATAATGATGAAACTCAGAAATTGACATAGTTGAAGTCGAAGAATTTAATGCAGACGCAAACAAAATTCATGTTTAAAAAGTCAAGTGCTGAAGTCCAGATGAAATAGAGTTGATGCCAAAGAAATCGAATTCAAAAAATCAAATACGTATCTTTAAAAAAGTCAAAAAGTAAAGAGGAAAGTTTTTTTGTATCATTCAAGTAAAAATCGAGTGCTACAAAATCAAGATAGTGCGCATCAAGTAAGTCGCAAATATCAAGCAACCGAGAATTAGGAAAGCGACAAATCAGACGAACGTATTAAAGGAAATCGAAATCCATATATAAACCCACAGTCATCATTAGCAATGATCATCGAGTCAAGCAAGCAATTAAACCAGCAACGAAAAAGATTACATACCACAATCTATTGAACTCGATCAGAGGAGCAGCTGCGAACAAGCGCAAGCAAAAGCAACCAGAGAATTGATCATCAGAGAAGCCGCGAGCAAGAGCAACACAAACCAGAGAGTTGATCATCAGAGAAGCCGCGAGCAAGCGCAACACAAACCAGAGAATCGAAGTTTAAGAAAGCCCTAATTTTTGCAAGGGAACAAAGCCCTAATTCAGATTGTACAGAGCCACCATTTTCTTCACAAGACAAAAAGAGGAACGGGTTAAAGAAATAGAAATGGGCCGGTCTTGTTTTTAAAAGAGGGCTTTAGTTTTTATTTCAAATAGGGTTTTAGTTTTTAAACTGTTTTTAAGTCTGTTTTAATTTTTCTTTTAAGGTTCAAATCTTGGTAAATCACCACCTAGGTTGTAGGTAGTGTCAGATTGTCTAGTTAGAATTAGTTCAGTGGGCAGGGTATGCGAGTTTGCAAAACTCTATAGGTGGTAGCAGGGTGTGCGAGTCTGTTAGAGTTTGTAAGCGGGAGACTGTTTAATTCTAATAGAAATCTGGGAATGCAGCAGTAGGCAGGGGTTGCCGAAGCTGGGTAAATTTTGTGTGTGATTTACTTTCAGCATATTTATTTTTCTGCAGCTTGTTTTTGCGTTTAACTCGAGAAAATTTGCTATAACTCTATTCACCCCCCTCTAGGGTTAATCTAGATCCTACAATAGAGGGCCCTCGGATAAAGGTCCCAAAGGACCGGGGAGTGGCATACTCAAGTAGTAGTTACCTAGTTACAGAGGTAACCCAGCCTTGTGTTGGCAGAGATCCGGTTAGGTTCTCGGGACGTCCCGCCAGAGGCGATCCCATGTGGCAGTAGGAAGTTCCTTAGCCAGACCACTTGTTGGAAAATCCAAAGAAACAATACGAGCCTTGTACGGTTTTAGTTGTATTACCCGCTATTCACTTATGGTGGCGCCCCACTGTTTGGATGGTAGCTATAGTAGGCACAGTTCGTAATGTCTATGCTGGCTAAGATTTATATTCTATTTTCGAAATGCTTTCATCACTATACACTAATAATAATATCAAAAATGATTTGTTTTGCGTAGTAAGCATCTTTGACTATCATAAGGAGAAATCTCCTCCAATTCTGCGTTTGCATTGTGTGTGTGCGGGAAGGCCTTATGATAGTTTCATTTTCCAAAAGCATTGCAGATATTTTTCTCTCTCCTTGTTGTTGTTGTTTTAAAAGATAAATAACTGTTTTGAGTTCTCACACCAGTCCCATGACTGACCTGGAGTTTATTGTTCTCTTCCAAAACTCTGGATGCCCATAATTTTCCACACGGGCAGTCTAGAGCCAGGTTATCAGGTCATTTTGGATTCAAAAGTGCTTTGGAGCTCAAGTGGCGAGCTGGATGGCGAGACGTACCACTTGTATATGATATTATCTTTCCGCTGTAAATTCACTTGTAGGGACACGTTTGTATAGTTGTCTATTCTTGTATTGTGTTGTATACTGTTGTTGTACACTTTGATGATGTAATGTATAGAATGTATAGTTCTTTGTTCTAAAGATTATTCATTTATCTATTATATGTTGCACCGCTGCGATTGTGAGATTCTGATATTGTTTCTGTTCTGTTTTCTTACTTCTTCTATCTTTTTCTTCCACCTCTTCTTTTTAACCCTAATAATTCGGTTTTCCGGCATTCGATTATGTGGCATTTGATATAGTGGACGTAAGAATGCCGACCTTCGGATCCCGATAAAATCAATCTGTTGCACAATCTGTTCTATAAACATTCTATTGACGAGTAGTTGGTAGGTAGCACCTACTTTATGGAGTCTGAATGACATGACTCTACAGAAGAGAGCCCTGCATTTATGATGAAAGAAATGTATTTTTGGTCTAATCCATGAATTACAATCAAGTTATATCTTGAGTGAGCATCCATGAATGTTAAGAGCTTGTGCCCGCTAGTCACATCCACAAGTTGATCGATACGTGGTGACAAGAAACCATCTTTTGGGCATTATGCCATATTGAGGTCTAAGAAGTCAATGCAAATCCTCCAGGCTCCACTTCGCTTGTGAAATAGTGCTGGATTAGTAACTAAGACTGAGTACTCTGCTTCATGAATGAAATCATTGGTGAGGAGTTTTTCTACTTCTTCCTTGAGAGCTCTGTATCTTTCTAGATTGAGGGATCATGTTTTTTATCGGATGGGATGAACTTTTAGGTTAATGTTAAGGGCTTGGCAGTTGATAGAGGGCTCTATGTCAGTCATGTTAGAGGGCCCCCATGTGAACACATCTTTGCTTTGTTTTAAGAAACTTACCGGCTTAACCCTTATTTATAAACTTAGTTCTGTGCCGGTCTGGATGACCTTGTTAGGGTTGTCGTTGTTAGTTGATATTGCCTCGAGCGGAGTAGTCGGCCTACCATTAGGTTTAAGTCTCCTATATAGGGGTCGAGTGGGTCATTATCATTTCCTTCTACACTCATCTCCAGATCACATTGGTCTAAAGCGTATATTATGCACTCCATGACTTCCTTGGCCGGGATAAAATGCTCGCATTAGGGAGCTATGGTTGCTTTGGGTCTCGCATATGAGTTTGCTAATGTTAAGAGGGATGTAGCTTCGATATCTTCAGTTCCCACATGCCAAGGTGGTGAACTTGGTCGTTCCATGCTGTTATAAGCTCTTTCATCTTCTACGGGCTAGCTAGGGAAAGATAGACCTTGCCAACCTGACTGTCTTGGTCCTCGGTATGAACATGAGCATTGAGTGGCTCATGCGTTCTCTCGAGGGAGGAGTTTAATGATGTCTCTTTGATGTCTTTGAGGTTATGGATGGCTATGGCAGGAACATGAGTGTTGCATAGCTCGTGCATTCTCTCATTTTTATCTCCGTTGAGTATGGATAGCTCTTTCTATATCATAATGACTCCCTTCTTGGCTTGGTGTGGTGAAATGTTGTAGTAGTCTCAACGGCTTGCTGAGTGGCGCAGATGCATCCTATCCTTCCATTGACGGAGAACTTCATTATGAGTCACTGATAAACTATGATTACATCCAAGTCCGTCAATGCCAGTCTACCTATCAAGATGTTAATAAGTAGATGAGCAGTCCATTACAACAAAATTTACCCGATTGTTGGTCGTAAGTGGTTCTTGGCCGAATGTGACTGCACGCGAGGTTGTCCCAAAGGATAATATGCCGGTATCCCTAAATCCATAAACGAGGAGTGTGCAAGAAGTAGCATTGGAGGTAGGAAGTTACATCTTGTTGGACACGTATTTTAACATTACATTGATCGAGTTACCCTATCAATGAAGATTCAATGTACCTTGGTGTCGGTCACATTGAATGAGATGATGACCATGGGATCGTGATGAGGGAAACTAACACTTCTCTTATCCTCGAAGGTGAAAGTGATGTCCATCTCCTATACTTCAATCCGAGGATCTTATAGATCCCTGAGCTCGACTCAGTATATCCGATGACTTGGGCTGATTTCTCTTCTATAGCGGTCTTAGGCTCCCTACTACTTCCGACCACATGCGGACTCATGCAAATGGATAATATTTATGTGTTGTCTACTTCGTTCTCATTGTTGATTTACATTGTGTAAACGTAAATATGGAGTTTGTAGAGAAGAAAAGTGAAGAAAAATGAGAGCTTTTAAGGGAGGGATCTCCTTCTAACGTCAAAATGTTGAACAAAAATTTAGCCAATTTTGGAATTAAATTTAAGAATGGCTATTAGCGATGGTTATTCGCTAACAAATTAGTTTAAAAATGTAAAATGAGGAAAATAAAGTGTAGTAAACAAAAAGACACAAGATTTAGATTAGTTTGATCAAAGTTGATCTGCGTCCAATATGAGGATTTTCTTATTATCTTTCTTCTCTTACAGCAATTCAAATTACAAGAGACAATAAAAACAATATATAATACTTCGGAGCTTGAGATGTTCAACTTTTGTTGAAATGCACATCTTGATGTATTTATAGTTGTTAGAATGCTTGATGAACGACTGAAAAGGCGCAATTTTAATCTAGAATTTACTCCGGGCCATAGATGAAGTTGTTCAACTGAGATGTGCGCCAACTTAGATGCTAGTTGGTTTAAGGGTATAGCTGTTTGCCAACTAGTGGTCTGAACATGAGCATGCCTTAGTCAAGGACATGTGGCATGGTGTCGGGGAGTTGTGTGGAGGCACTTTGCCAAGGTAGCAGAAAAGGAAAAGGGGGTGGGTATCACGATGCTGCTTTTTTTGGAAATATAGTGTTTTATATGCTAGTCTCTTTAGAGAAACAGTGCATGCGAAGCTTCCTTATGCAGGGGCGGTCTGACACTTATGGCCATAGCTGGCTACATTAAGATAAGATAACTTCGAAGGTGAGTGGAAGATGAGACGAAAACCTTGTTGAAGAAAGGATGATGAAATCGAGTTGAACAAAGTATGGGTATGGCATATTGCTTGGATCGCTCAACCTGTGATAGCTGTTCATATACTGGGCCACTATTTGTCCCGGACTATTAACGATCTAGTGGGCTATGCATGGCTCGTGAATGTACCTATGTCGGGTAAGTTGCTTTTGCATTAGAGGCCTTGTACTTTGTGCAAGGTCTTGATCCAGTGTAAATAGGAGAGTTGTGGTGCAAGGCATCAGAATCATAAGGGCCAAGATTTTGATAGTTCGAACTGTGCGGACAGAGATGTGGGCTAGGATGTGGAATAGCCCATGTAACTTGCAAGAAAACCGAGCAAAATATGTAATGAAGTCGTTATTGTAGTCAATTACAATTTTTTTGAATTCGTTCCCCATTTTTTCCTCTTTGTATGTCACCAACTGAAATGAATAAAAATTGCAAAGTAAACATGCATGTCATTAATAAACGTCGAAAGCATATAACTAACATTCGAGCTAAACGTGGGTAACTACACAACACACATTTGGCCCTAACGAGCATTTTGGCGACAACCATGCAAAACCCAAATGTGGTAATTATAGATGATTTCCCCCCCTGAATTATGGCTTCGAAACTTCAATGTCCCGCTTCGATTTACTTGAAAGACTCATAGATTGATAGATTGATGATTTTGGTGAAGTGGTTTTAGGTTTAGGTTTAGATAAAGGAATGAATATGAAACAAGAAAGGAATGGTAGAATGAGAAGGAAAATGTACTCATATAGGGAAAAAAAATGAAAAGGCCTGGGTTAGTTGCATCCCAGTTTTTACTTTCCACACTCCACTATTTTTTTGGCAAAATACATAATTTTATATTCATTTTGCCCTTGTGGCTTAATTATATATAATACCCCTAATTTAATTTTAACATTATTTAGGAAATTTAATTGGATAGATTAAATAAAATAATGTAGAGAGATAAAGAGAATGTGATTTGATAAATTAAGTAGGTCATGCCCTAATAAATCAAGTGATAAGATTGTTTTAAACTTATAAAAAAAGAATGAATGAGAAGGGAAAATTAGGAAAAGAGCTTATTTCATCCCTAAACCCTTCCTCCCTCTCAATCATTTCACATCTTACAATCACAAACAATCGTAAACATAAGAGATGCCGACCATAACCAAGGTAGAGAAGAGGAAATCATAGGGGAAATCAAGGGGTTCAAAAGGAAAAGCTTAGGAAAATTAAAATCCATCAAATCTCCACTCTCTCATCCAATTTAAGGTGAATAATAGTTAATCATCTTTATCGCTTGTGTTTGATTTCGGTTATGGATAATTTCCAAAATGATTATGATGCTGCTATCATGTTATGATTATTTATCTCAATATTTGGATAGAATAATGATATATGGAATTTTTATGAAATTATTCAGATGGGTTTTAATGGTAAAACCTAAGTTTTGATCTCCAATTGATTTGATTTTCTGGTATGTTATATAAAACATTATTTTGGAGATGAGTTTCGAATTTCATAAGTGAATGTTTTATGAATTTTCTAAGGAGTAAATAATATTTATTTCGGGTTTTAATTATTAAATATAATTAAGTAATTATTTTAGCCTCGAAATTTTTATATATGAAAGAATCTATCAATTCAGATTTATTGTGATTTTGAGGATTTTTTCCAAGCGATTATGAATTTCTATGAATTTATTATGCTAGAAAAGCATTTAAATTAATATTAAGTTAGCATATTAATTAATTAATTTGATTAATGTTTTTGAAATTATAAAACTAATTTGCGACAGTTTTCTGAAAAGAAGTTGGTAAAGTTTGTTTTCAACCAATAGAAATTTGATAAGAAATAAGAGATGGTAAAAAGAAACTGCTTTCAATAGAAAACTGAATAGGTCATTGAGATTATTAGACTAAGTAGTTCGCCTTGAAGAGCGGTCGTAGTGTTCGTGAAGAAACTGGATAGGTCATTGAGATTATGTATCGATTATCATAAGTTGACGAGAAAACGATAAAGAATCGGTATTCTTTGCCGAGAATTGATGATTTATTTGAACAGTTGAGTGGAGCTAAAGTGTTTTTCCAGTTGGATTTGGCGATAGTGTTCCATCAACTGAGGGTGGCGGAGGATAGTGCTCCTTTGATGACGTTTAGAACAAGATATGGTTCGTATGAGTGGATAGTAATGCCATTCGGATTGACTAATGCGCTTGCTTTCTTTGTGGACTTGATGAACCGAATTTTCCAAGAGCACTCGGATAGGTTTGTGTCGGTATTCATTGATGACATTTTGATATATTCTAAGGATGAGAGAGATCATGAGATTCATTCTAGTATAGTGCTTGAGACATTGAGGTAGCATTAACTAAAAGCAAAGTTTTCGAAGTGTCATTTTGGGAAGAGAAGCGGAGTTTCTTGGTCACGTAGTTTCAGAAGAAGGGTTGTTTGTGGATCCAGCTAAGAATAAAGCTATAAATAATTGAAAGAGACCCAAGACGGTGATCGAAAGAGTTTTCTAGGATTAGCTGGCTATTATCGGAGAACCATTAAGGATTTCTCTCAGATAGCAGCATCTTTGAACATACTAACAAGAAAGGACGTAAAATTTATTTGTCCAGTAAATGTGAGGAAGCATTTCAAAAGCTAAAACATTTATTGACCAGTTCCCCTGTGTTAGTTATGCTAAATGGTAATCGTGATTTGATGGTATATATAGATGCATATGGGACAAGATTAGGAGATGTGTTGGTGCAAAAAGGTAAAGTGGTTGCCTACGCCTCTCGATAGCTTAGACCACATGGAGTTAGGTATCGATTTATGATTTGGAGTTGGCAGCGGTGATCTTTATTTTGAAGGTGCGGAGACACTACATTTTGGGAGAAAGATTTGAGTTGTATATGGATCATAAGTCCTTGCGATATTTAGCTATGTTGTTGGAATGGAAAGACTTAGAGGCATTAATTACTTGTAGTGTGCAGTTAAGATCGACTGCTAGTTCTGGTCAGAGTACCGCCATATTGTCATGTTTAGAAGTTCGATCAGTATTGATCAAAAGGAATGCTTCTAAGCAGAAAAATTATCTATTGCTAGCCGAAAGGATTAGAAGGTTTGAAGGTGAAACTAAGAATGATGATTTAAAGGATTTTAGTCTTGACCAGAATGGATGGTTAATAAAGAATGGATGATTGTGTGTCCCAGATGTTGGTGACCTGGATAAGGAAGTTCCTAGGGAATGTCATCGATCGAAGTTTACTATTCATCCTGGAGGAACTAAGATGTATTAGGATATGAAGAGAAGTTTCTTCTGGAAAGGTATGAAAAGGGATGTAGGCTTATGGGTAAAGCAATGTTTGAATTGCCAACAAGTGAAAGCCGGACATCAGAAGCCAAGTGATTTGCTACAGACTTTAGATATACTAGTTTGAAAATGGAATTCTATTTCCACGGATTTTATTGATGGGCTGCCAAGGTTGAATAGGGGAAATGAGAATATTGGGGTTATACTGGATGGACTGACCAAGAGTGTACACTTCATTCCCGTTAGGTCGACCAGGATGACACCTATATTGGCTATGTTATTCATGAAGAATATTGTTAGACTGCCTGGGATTCCTAGTAGTATAGTCAGTGACAGAGACACCTTGTTTACCAGTGAATTCTGAAAGAGTCTATAAGAAGTGTTAGGTACCCAGCTTAAGATGGGTACTGCTTACCACCAACAGACAGATGGGTAGATATAAAAGTCAATAAGGTACTTGAAGATATGTTGAGAGCTTAAATACTGGATTTTGGTGAGACATAGGAAGTCCATTTTCACGTAGTTGAGTTTTCTATAGTAATATTTATCAGACTAGCATAGGAATGACGCCTTTTAAAGCCTTGTATGGAAGGCCGTGCAAATCAACAACATGTTGGTTGGAAACTAGAGACAGATTGGTTCTCGGTCCAAATAAGGTAAGAGAAGCTGCAGAAAAGGTTGAGTTGATCCAAGCACAGATGATGGATGTTCATTACAGCTAGAAAAGTTACGTAGATAAGAGACGTAAAATTTAGAGTTCTCAGATGTGGATCATGTTTTCATTAAGGTATCATCAATGAAGGGCGTGGTATGATTTGGAAGTTTGGGAAAACTAGCTCCTAGATATGTTGGACTGTCCTTGTTATAGGGAGGATCAGAAAGCTCACGTACCGAGTAGTTTGGCAAAAGTCTATAATGTTTTTCATGTTTCTCATCTTAAAAAATATGTGCATGATCCAGAGACAACTTTTGCTCCGACTATATTAGAAGATTTAGTAATAGAATCGAACCTGACTTTTGTCAGGCAACCAGCTCGTTTTGTAGCCAGAGATGCGAAAAAGTTGAGGAACGAGACAGTCAGAATGGTGAAAGTTAGTGGAGCGACAAGGAGAAAAACTGTACTTGGGAAACAAAGGATAGGATTAGGGATACTTGCACCGAGTTGTTGTAAGGGTATGTTCCATTATTATTATTATATAAACTCTGTAGCTGGTAGGGTATACTAGCGTTGTTTGTTACAGATGTTTGTATGTTTAATATGCTTATTATGTAGTCTTACTAAATTTTAAGAACGAAATTCTTTAAGGAGAAGAGCATCTTGCACTCTTAATTTTAGTTTAACATTATTCAGAAAATTTAATTGGATAGATTAAATAGAATAATGTAGAAGGATAAGAAGAATGAGATTTGGTAATTAATTAGGTCGTGCATTAATAAATCAAGTGATAAGATTGTTTCAAAATTATAAAAGAAAAGAACGAATAAGAATGGCAAATTAGGAAAAGAGATTCTTTCATCCCTAAACCCTTCGTTCCTCTCATTCATTTCTCATCTTACAATCACAAAGAATCATAAACATAAGAGAGGCCGGGAAACTAAACTCCATCAAATCTCAACTTCGTCATCCAATTTAGGGTGAATAATAGTTAAACATCTCTATTGCTTGTGTTTGATCTTGGCTATGGATAATTTCCAAAATGATCATGATGCTAGTATCATGTTATGATTGTTTATGTCATTATTTGGATAGAATAATGATTTATGGAATTTTTATGAAATTGTTTAGAATAGTTTTAAGGGTAAAACCTAAGTTTTTAGACTCTAATTGATTTGAATTTTTGGTATGTTGTTTAAAACATTATTTTGAAGATTATTTTTCAATTTCATAATTTTCCAAGCTAAGGTGAATATTTTATGAATTTCCTAAGGAGGAAATAGTGTTTATTTTAGATTTTAATTACTAAAAACCCTTAAAATAATTATTTTGGCTCCAATTTTTTTATATATGAAAGAATATGTCAATTCAGATTTAGTACGACTTTTGGTGATTTTTTCCAAGTGATTATAAATTTCTATGAATTTATTATGCTGGAAAAGCATTTAAATTAATATTAGTTAAGAGTATTAATTAATTAAGTTGATTAATGTTTTGGAAGTATAAAACTGATTTGCGACAGCTATCTGAAAAGAATTTGTTAAAATTTATTTTCAACCAATAGAGATTTGATAAGAAATAAGAGTTGGTAAAACGAAATTACTTTTACTAGAAATAAAATGGTTTTTATAATAATTACTACAATGCCATCGATATGCGGCATCCCCATGACATTCGGCACTAACAACAGTCAGTATCACTTTACAGTTATAAGCGATATCGGAATAGGCGGCATTGACATGAAGCAATGCATGTGATATTTATACCGTATATATATGATGCATTGGTTTATGCATCCGACATTGTCGTTAGGAATTCCGCATCTCGTGGGTATATGAGATATTGACGTCGTGAGTTATTAACGCCGACAGTTTTCGGCATCCTTAAATTAACGATGCAAGCCACTAATTTCATTATCGATCTATTTGTGGTAATAATGCCGCTAATTTTTCTATGTAAGCGACATAACAGCCGAAGTATAATAATTTCAACATACTTTTAATGATGTCATAAGTAATTGATTTCGGTTCAAGGTATTGATGTCGTGGTATATAAATGTCGGCATTCTTTATTAAATTGTTTTCAACAACTATGTCATGCGGTGCTACAACAACTCTCTATTTCAATGCTGGTGAGGCCTTGTTTTATACAAACTAAAAAAACTAAAAGTATGTTTAAAAAAATTGGGGAGATAACCTTTTTTTTAAGAAAGTCGACAATCTTATGATTTTGGCAGTTAGCCTTATGATCTATAAAATCAAAATTTTGTTTTCGAATCTTGGATAGAGATTCATTATTGTTTTAACGGCATAAATGTTGTAAGTCTTCTATTTTTTACATTAATCGTAGTAAGCTATATGCTTCATGATTTCGACATTACTCATTGGGATACCGATATTTTATATTTCCATACGTCATAAGTTTATGAATTTGACATTATTTATTAGGGATGCCAATGTATATTATATTTGACTTGCCATTTATTCTACGATTTCGGCATCGCATATATTAGGGATACCAATGTGTGTTATTACGAGATGCTATAAACTTAAGGGGTTGTCAACCTAAGTGGGGATGCTAATAGATATAGGTTGGGCATTTAGATGAATAAGATTAATTATAAATTAAATTGATAAGTGATGAGTTCATTGTCATCTTAGGAAAACCATAGAATATACGATGGATAGTCCACATAATATCTGAGATGGATAGTCTCTATATGGTTAACGAATGACTTATAGTCATCATAGAAAAACTATGACATGTGCGATGGACAGTCCACATAATTTAAACCGAATGAAACATGTGTGATGGATAGTCAATACAATTTTAGATAGTTAAACCATGTGTGATGGGTAGTCCATATGGTAGGGGATATACTATACATATATTGTACACATGTGAGATGGATAGTCTACATAAATATAAGACAGATAGTCATTTGAAGTTAAGACAGACAATCAGATGAGATTGATAAGGATAGTCAGATAAATTGGGATGGGAAGTTCATTGTATGTTGCATGATTGCAAATATTTAATTATTATGTTCTAAACATTGTGGATGAATAAGCACAGTATATGGTTAATATGTTTTTGTTAAGATATTGGTGAGAGGAAAATCAGTTCCGCTCAGCGGCGTGGCCTCACTTGATATCTATTTTGGTTCGAGATGGTATGTTATTATTCACACCAAACTGTTTGTCTGACCCAAGTTTTTGTTTTTCCTCTTAAATTCTCGGATGCTCATTTGAGTAAGCCGGGAGTAGGGTTTTCAGGTTTTCCAGTTAAACGAATAAACTTCTAGAGACATGCGGGAGGCACGCTAGCTATTACCAGGAGCTTTTATTTTCGCCATGTCGTTTTATTTGCTTTAATGGATGTAATGACAAATTGTATAATTGTCAAGTATGAGACTCTGATCTAGTAATGTGACATCTTCATATGTCGCTCTTGGTGTATTTTGTAATAATTATATTTTCTCTGAACGTGGGACCGAATGAGATTATGCAATGAATATAAAATATTATTTGTGAAATGAAATATGAAACTTTATTATTAAATTGTGTTTGAAAAGTTTTGCATTCATGTGCTTTTGATATGATTAATATGATATGATTAACATAACTGTATTTTATCACCGAAAATTAATAATATGTATAACTGCAGCATCCGTAGCGTTTAGTTTCAGGCATCGAAACGAGGGATTACATTGAAATTAATAAAATCCGGGCTTAGAAATAATAAAAAAAATCCGCTTCAATCACTCTTGCCCATCGTGGATGTCGGTGTTAACTATACCTCCGTCCACAGCGGATGTGGATAAGAACAACACTTTCGTCAGCAGCGAGTGTGTGTAACAACAACGTCCAGATTTTTCTCGCTGGCGTATGTGTTATTTTTTTTTAAAATCAGATTAAACCCAAACGAGGGTACTAACTGAACTTATGTCCTTGGTCACTATGATATTCCATGATTCCCATGCCCGGCTCGAGCATGGATCCTGTTATGACCCACTCTTTGTAAGAAGGACAAAATGACAAAGGGGTGGGGCTGCGTGTTAAAGGACGTAGAAAAGTAACCGTCTTTTTTGAGGCCGTGGATAGCAAAAACAGGGTGCACGTAGAACTGGGGAAAAAAAGATCAGCCGTGGAAATGGAATTGGCAGCACTGCTCCTAATAATTCCACTGATCATCTTCCTCCGTTAATCTTCAGGTTCGCAGCAGTAAGAAAAAAACTCAAAATCAGAAGAGGGAGAAAAATAAATCAAACTTCCTCTGAATCCTAGATACTTCAATTCAGGTATGCTGCTTGCGCTTCTTCCTATTCCTTTTTTTTTTTCCTTCCTTTTATTGCTGAATTGAGACCGCGATGCTGAACTAAATTTTTTTGATTTTGTTTCAATTCGATGCTTACATTGAATTCGCGATTCAATATGGGGCTTTATTATTTTCGTTCTGAAAAGGATCGTACGATCTACACGGGTTGCGATCCAATTTAACTCTTGGATCGGGAAGGCTGCGATTCCTTCCAAATCGCGTTTTCGAACGTACGATCTTACAATTTTTTCAATCACTTTATAGAGCATTCTCCGCTACCAATCTATTATTTAAAATACTTCCTTTTCGACAATAGCTTATTGCTTCCCCAATTATGTTGATACCAATTGACGGTCAAACTGATAATTCGACCATGTCGCCTCTACAATTATTGATGAACAAACTACAATAGCTTATTGTTGATGTATTAACCATCTCGCGCCGGTGAACTGTGAGGTATGACTTACTGATCTTCCTTCTTCACCTACGATTTGATTCTCAATCGCTGTTTTCATCGTTTACTGATATCCTACAGTAACTAGTAATTTTTTTTTTTTTAAATTTTTTTTTTTGTTTAAATTTTACCGTTTTGTTGCATTAGCACCAATTTCTCTGGCTTGTGTACCGCGTCCACCAATTCGTAGTACTGATTTATTTTTGTGTTTGACATTCTTACGTAGATGAAATTTTACAAAGTGCAATATATTTCAGTTTGCTTCAACTTAGATACAATGTCTTCAACTACTGATGATCCAAATTTGTTATTTCCACTAACTGTACTTACAAATTTGCATCGTAATCAATTTTGTTGTTGCCATCTTTATTCCAATGATATTAATTTTGGTTGTTTGTTCCATAAGTTATGCCTGTTATGGGTTTGTATTAGCCTGAACCGATATGTTAGTTGTAAATAACTTTGATAAAAATAGGGTAGCCGGATCGTTTACCATTCAGTTAATCGTTGGTACATTGAACATCGTTCGAGATATTAGTATATCCTCCCACCTAAACAGTATACCGTGTTCACTGTAAACAGCACAAAACACTGTAATCAGTCTGTAAATGGCAATATGTATGCTATTAGTATGTGGCATGCATGGTTATGTTAGGCTAGCTTTTTCCATGAACTGAACTATGTTTATGCTGAACCATGTTTATATTTTATGTTGTTCCATGAACTACGTTTTATGTCCTATTGAACAAAAATAAATGAAGTCTATTAAGTTAAACAATAAATAAATGTCATATAGTAGCAAGACTTTTGGGAAGTTTTTATTTACAGTTCTCAGTGCGACTCTTAAATTATGCTCAGAACAATTAACAGAAAGAGTTCATATAAAACATATTATTACAAGAGCATGATTCACCGACCCTTATGCTATTATATAACAATATTTCAAGGTTTCTTAGTCATGGTATAGTTGTAACTCTAGGTTTCTGAACTTCCCCATTTTGTATGATAGGTAGACGTTTTCTGTTTGTATATTGATATTAAAACTTACTTTTGTATATTAAATATGCATACTAAGATAATGTTTGTTTAACGAATTAATGTGTAGGTAGTTAGCTAGGACAGTGGACAACAAAGTTACTGTTCATGAAGAACCAAGAAAGCATGGAAGAATCAAAACCCTTCAGGTTCGTTCGTCGTTTCAATTTGATGAAAAAAGGCTTCATTTCAATGGACCAAACTGCGTATTCTTTACATTACTATTCAATATAAATAGTCATGCTTTGGTACAATCTTAATATTTAATTTTTATATATTATTACTATAAAAAGCATAACGTAGAATTTTACTTACTGTGTCTTATGCATTAAGATACAGTTATGAAAACAACATTGCAGAACAAAAATTACCCAATTTCTTATCAAATCTACTTGATACAGCTCATTTACGACCAAATTGAGAGTGCTTTTGTAACTTACTAATATAGTAAAATTTTAATTAAAAATATCATTTTATTAGTCGAAATATTTTGTTGACATTTCCGGTGATATGTGTATACTGATTTCAAAACAAATTAATTGGCCGGTGGATACGATAAAACGATAGCTACTATTTATGTTGTTTTACTTCCGACCAGACGCTTCTCCTGTTAATGATAACACTTCTATTTCTTTGATGTACAAATCAATGATAATGTTAGCGACCACACTTGTAAGATTTAAGTTTATCAAATGAACAAATATTTTGGTTTGCAATGCAGTTTTTGTAGGCTGGTCTTCCTCAAATTGAATTTCTCACTGGAATGTTGTCTGAGCATATAGTTCCAGATCCCCAACGTACTACTGTGGTAACATGTTTATACACACAAATGAACTACTGACATTATAGTACCTTATTTAACGGTGTTCGAACTTACCGTTATATTTCTCTTCAGGGTAATTATTACCCATTTTTTGGCACAACCTAACCCTCCGCTGTCTGGACCACGTCACAAACACCTGCTCTTCCCAGTTGCAACCGCACTCCAAGTTCACAGTTATAGGGTAATCAAGCTTATTCCTTGCTATTTTGTATTTTATTGCCACGAACCGGTTGTATTGACAGTTGAATTAAAATACGCATGATATGAACATGAGTTGTAACTCATGAGTTTTTGGGCAATGCACATTATCCATATTTTCTTCATTAATATTTTGGGATTGAGCTGAGCATCATAAAAAAAAAAAAAAATCCCTATTTCATCTGTATCACTATCAACTAATGTCAATCTGGAACTCAGCCCTGTATTCGTTCAGTTGTCTAAATTATCTTCACAGCATGCAAAAGGCACAGAATGGGCTACCTTAAGTTTCTTTTTAATCTGTGATGTTTTACCGCTGTACCTTTTATTCTATTCATGTGTTACCATTACTATACATGAGATGACTGCTTATGGAGCATGATTTCAGTATGTGGATCTGTTACAAATTAAAGATCAGGTATTCAAAATAATTGAATTCATTATCCAAATGATATTTTTTTCCTAAATCAATTGTGAAGCAAATAATACAATATTGACGTAGCTGCATAAAATAAATTCATGTGTCTTTATCTTGGAGTAAATGAATTTAACTTCGTTACTATTTTTGTAGGTAAAACTTCTACATGTTGACATAAGCTATCCACTATGATTTATTTATTTTGACTTTAGATTTCAATTTTATGAGCTTAAGATATAATGGATAGTCTGTGGATGTTTTAACATCTTCATGTGATTCAATATGAATGCAAGACTGTGAGCGGGTGATCCATTACTATAACTAAGAGCATAATACTAATATTTCCATTCGCATTAACAATATATCCAACAATTGCCCATGTGCGAAGCACGGGCCTCAACCTAGTATATATATAGTAAAAAACGATTTACAGAATTCATAGGAGATGAATGGTGAGTCATAGTTGTGTGCATACAAAATTCTAGGGATTTCACTCAAAGGCAGGGTAATAAGTTTTAAATCTGAAGTTCTGAACACTTCTGAAAACTTAGTTTTAAGGATAATTTACATGAAAAGATAAATGAAGTTATCATTTTCAGTTATACAGAAACATTTATCATTTTCCTGAATAACTTAAAAAGATAAATCAATTTATCATTTTTCTGTAAATTGTCCTTAAAACTAATTATTCAATTAGTGCTGTTCTTAAAATTTATTATCCTAGAATGAAAAACCCTTCAACCTAATTTCCACCTTTTAAAATCATTAAAACTTGACGTGGACAACTTTGGACATTAGTATTTATGCTAGGATCTTTTAGTTTGAAATGGTCAAAAAAATTATTTTTCTGTAATGGAATGCCATTACATCAGTTATTATTTATCTCTATTCAATGATTAGTTATGAAATTTTATTGAACTATTTGTAATAATAGTAATAGTGATACTGGGCACAATCCCAACACTTTTTCTGTTTCTTGCCTCATCAATCACAAATTCTTGATATACCACTAGGGCATAGGTTCAAACCTGCAATATAAATCATAAAGCAAACAACATGCAATGATATGCCCTAACTTCAAGCGTTTCTTCATGCTAATAGATTGTGTATCCCAGTTTCCTAACTAGTTATCATCGAGTTCAGGACCTCAGGTTCCACATTCAAATAAACAGAGAGCAATTTAATTTTTATACTGGTACCTAATGAACAGACTGTCAAAGAAATAATGAATGTTTATATCTGGTTCCTTGCTGGTTTCCATTAGCTGGGATGTCAAGTTTATATTACCATATCCATTTTTTACTTCATCCATGGTATATTTTTATATTCTGATCTATATTTTGTCACAATTACCACAGTTTAGAAGGTCAAATCCAGGGATTCAAGCATTGGTTGGATATCTAGGGCTGTTAGAAGGTACAACAATAGATCTGATTTGTGTTACTTATTTTGATTTTTATTTGATTAACTACTATCTTCGTTTCTGTTATTGATAAATGATAGGTAAGCATGTTTGATATGTTATAGGATTAATCATTAATATAAGCTAATCGGTGGTTGTCTGATGAAACATATGATTATTGTCAATCAACAAATATTGTCGTGAGTTAAATGTAGTTAGCTAAAATTTGAAGCCATGTCTAAGTGCATAATGTAATCAGTTTCCATTCTGTTTCTGAATGTTATCTATCATAATAAATTCATTCAAATTTAAATATGCTGTACTGATATTTAAGCAGTTGCGTTTGCTCTATGGTATCAATGATAGGTTCATGGAATGCATTTAGGATGATTAGTTTAGATTATTTCATCGCTAATTGTATGAGTGGATTTAGTAGTTCTTTTTCTCATATTTTATAATTCGCATAAGTTACAAGCAGCAAGATTCTAGTAATTTATTTAACAGTTTGCCATATGGATTAAAGTCAACAGTGTTTAAAGAATGTCAAAAGTAACTCAAAGTAGAAAATTGAAAATCAAAACTCAAAATGAAACCAAATACCATCTTAATTTATTGGTGCATTGGAAGTTAATTTGACCGTACAGTCAAATATTGATTCCTGTTACCAAAACGAACCTTATCCATTCATTTGACTGTATAGCTAAATGTTGAACCAAAAAAATAGTGGGAACATACATATTTTTACAGATTATTACTTATTTCTCTAGGTAAACCAAAAAGTCTGAACAGTGATGGAAGAAGAAAAACCAAAACACGAGCTTCGACAAAAATGGAAAAAAGTTGCATATGGAGGTATGCAAGCAGGGTACGATGACAACTATACAGATGACTCATTTCTGGAAGAAATGGTTATGAATGCTAATGTTGTTAAAAGGGATTTATCCAAAGTAATGCTTGACTCCATATCTATATCCCAGTACATATGCATTGTTGCACTGGTTGTCACAATATGGACACAAACGCTGTGGTCAACCATTAACGAAGCCACCCTTCTATCACTAGATGCAGTTCTTTTATTCATAGGCTTCTCTATAATTTTGTTAACTACACCTAAACTTTCATTTCAACTAGTTTCTCACCACTTCTTCAAAGTGTCATTTTTCATAAGCGGGCTATACATCTTAGCCCCAATCTATCAGACTCTCACCAGATCAATCAGTTCAGATTCTATATGGGCTTTATCATCGTTGCTTATCATAATGCACCTCTTCTTGCATGACTACTCAAATCAAAACAATCCATCTTTAGTTAATAACATTTCTTTGAATGCTTCTATCGTTTCTTCAGTTCTGGTTGCATCTCGTCTTCCTTCGTGGATGCATGTTTTTGCCTTGATGCTTTTTTCTTTGGAGATATTTCTTTTTGCTCCTCTTGTTGCATATAGCATCAAAATTTATTCTTTCCGACTTCACCTGCTGTTCTCATTCATAGTGATCGGTGTCACATTGGGAGTTGTATATGTGATGCAGCATATGCTCTTTGTTCTCCTATTTTGTCTTCTTATTTTTGTTTCAGTTGTTTGCCCCTATTGGCTTATAAGGATTCAGGAATACAAATTTGAAATCAATGGTCCTTGGGATGAAGCTAAACTTTGCTTTGATATAACAGAATGAGAGTTATTTTTTATTTCAGAGTGTTCTTGTTGGTTTTCTATATTTTTACAAGGCTTATCATTTGTCCGTAACTAACATGTTTGTATACTATGCTTTGACTTCTTTATAAAGTAGCTGACAATCCACAGCCACAACAAAGTAATCACGTTGGGTAGATGACATCAACGTCTTATATATCATCATGTATTCAGGTACATAACAAATTGGCATCCTCTTAATGAATAAATAATATTATTTAATTTTATAGTTGATTGTAAAAGTTTTAACCTTTATTTTTGCAATGTCGGCTCCTTCTGGATGTTTGAGTAAAGGCAAATTCCTGGTACATTGGTTGTTGTTCATTGTGTCTTCGAACAATAATAAAAATTAATCAGAAACCTATAACTTGGAGTAGCAATGATCTTATTGTTACTCTATCAGACTATCGTTACCTAAAGCTTCATGTATGTTAGAATGCAGCAAACCCTTTTTTGCAGAGTTCGTGTAATCGTATGTATCAGTTCATATGGTTGAAAGAAGCGCTACCATTTTTTAAAAGGTCCTGTTCGAAATTTGAACACATAAAGGCACAGTACTTTACAATGTCACTCCAACCTTATTGAATGCTTAATATGATAAAAGAGCGCTTAGATGTAACAGAAGAAATGGATGGATCTCAATATAAGTAATGTTACCCTTTCCATTTTATTTGCGTATGGATGTACATATTTAAAAGCATTCAAGAGGTCCACATGTGTGGGAACCTGTTGAATTCTTTTTTATGTAGGCCTGTCAACGGATACTTTGGTATGCGAATAGTGTCATATCCACATCCGCATTCGAAATCATTTTCGAATATAGAATATCCGCATCCCCGTGTATATAGACAGATATTGGATAATTATTCTATCCAATAACGATGAATAAATCAAGAAATATAAATAGAAATTTTGATTCAACATAAATTCTTTTCAATCTCATTGATTATAAAAATATTCAAAATAGACAAATGTGATGATAATAAATAGTTTTGAGCAGTTAATAAGTATTAAATGCCATATAATATAATTTATTAAAACAGTAAGTAAATATTTTTCATTGTACTAAAATACATTATTTTCGGATGCGGATATCTTTGCATCCGCATACTCATCCGTTTTATCGGATATCAGATATTTATCTGTTTTTTGGATGCGGATACGGACGGAGTTCAAATTTTTCGGGTATTCATTGACAGCCCTATTTTATGTGTACTGTTATACAAATAATAAGTGGGAAGTCTACTTCTTTCTTGCAGTAGAGAAGAGAAAAAAAGGTTACCGCGGATATAAACATTACATTCTTTAATCTTCATGTCAAACTCAAATTCATGATAGATGATAAGACATTAGCTTATCCTTTCCATGATGTCAATTCAATTTTTGTTACGAAGACGAGTGACAAGTGTCTAATCAGTGCGTTTGCATACAGTAAAAAAATATGGTCAAAATAATTATCATGCAACGTAAAATTATATATACATACACACACAGACACACACCCATATATACACATATATACACATACATACACATATATACACATACATATACATACATATATACACACACACATAAACATACCTCGTTTTTGCTACATCTCAAAATCCTCCAATCCTTCGATCAACCACAAGTTCATAATTAAATAATAGAGTGAAGTGATAAGAGAGGGAAGATATATTATTAATTTGTATTTGTGGTTGATATCAAATGGGTTTTGAGGTGTAACAAAAACGAAGTGTAGTCGATTCTTGTCTATCTGTGTGTGTAATATTTTAAGGTGTGTTTTGGTTATTTTGTATATGTTTGTTTTCAATAAAATATCAATTTTAAACGAAAATTACCATATGTGAAATAATAGTTTGTCAGAATTAAGGAGATCTTCAAAATTGTGTATATATTTGTTTGTTATGAGATATCAATTTTAATAAAAATAATAGCACAATTTTTGATATAAATACGAAATAATACAATATTGAATGTAAAATAGTTGAATAGAATTAAAGAAAAATCTTCTAATCGGTTATAGAAATTATACCTAAACATTCATGGTAGGTAAGAATTACGTAGAGGTTGATAAATAATCGTGGAACTTATAAACCACATGGGGTTGTATGATAACAAGCGTGATCTTTTATTCAAGATAACAAACGTGATCTTTTATTCAAGCAGAACATTCGTTATGATGTTTTGGAGGTTCGTACTCAAGACTGTTAGAACGTTTTGTCTAAATTGTCATATCTCGAACCACTTGAACTAGAGGTTCTTGATTATACGGGGTTGTATACAAATTAATGGAAGAGAAAAAGAGATTTTAAAACATAAATTTTTTGATAGAATTAGAATGTTTTGTATTTCATTATTACTTAGTAGATTAATAAATCAGAGTGCTTTTACAATGTAGGTTAGAAAAAAGGCAACTTCAGAAATAAACATTGCCTTTGTTTTAAGAAAAGGTCTTGTAACCTTCATAATGGTTGACGATAAATTGGTTTGACCTTATTTTGATATCCGTTCGTCTTTATCATATCATACAGCTTTACAATATGATCGGTTTTTTTATTGTGCTATTTTAAAAAAAAAAAATCTACTTTAGATTTTGAAAACAAGTATTTTCAGTTCTTTTGAAAGGTCGTGTTAGGAATTCAAACAGCTGATAAATGAAAACACATTAATTTTGTGCGATTTGTAAATTTAAGAGTAAGTTATAATTAATAGTTATATGATAACTTAATTATAACAATAATTACATAGTTTTAAATTAAATTTATTAATTAATATCTTAATTATTTCATTATAAAAACATTAACATATTAATTGATTAAGTACAATAATAATTAACTAATTAACTACTAATGATAACCAAAATAAAATAGCATAACATAATAAAAAAATACAATATATAAATGATCACATTTTCAATCTTGTCAACTTTCGACCCCAATTCAAAATGTTTATGAATAGAAGTTCACTTAGCTACGCATTTCTTTTCTTGTAAACTTCGAGAAAGGGTCGCACGTCATAATCAACCGCACGAGGGTAATCACTTAGCTACAATTTTCTCATATATGGTTTACTCACTTGAACTTTTGTCCATGAACACATCCTATTGTTTGGCATAATGATCAAACTTGGACATGATGTTGTGGTTTTAAGATATATGTTTGACATTATAATCATGTCAACTAAGTAGATTGGGCCTAGGGGAATAATGTCTAGCTGGGGAAAATGCGTAGCACAAGTTTTGCATCATTTAATGGAAAACTTATGCAATTATTCCAGTCAAGTTCAGATAGTTTTTCCTACAAAAGAGGACATAATATACAAGTATCATAACTGAAATACGTATTAATGTATATATGATGGAAAACTCATGCAATTATTCTAATCAAGTTCAAATAATTTTTCCTACAAGTAAGTTTGATGTAAGTATCAAAACTGAAAATACATATAAATGAGTTACAAACTAAACTTCTTTTAACGTCATATGTGCCCAAAACATCCATGTATTAATTGAAATCCATAAAACACCCGCTCACCAGAAGGTAATTGTCATGGTCCCTCAGTTTCATTTTATCATGATTTTTCTCCTAACTTATACAAAGCTACCACCAACTTTTGGTATAACTTACTTTATATTAGTAAACTGTAAAGCAAGCTATGAAATTCAAGTATATAATCTCGTTTTGGTCATTAAAATTTTTTAAAATTCTGATACCTTTTTGAAATTCTAGAATAAAGTTTTTGTTTCTTTGTTCTTTTTTTTTTGCTTCATCAATTTTTATTGCTTTGGAAAAAGAAGAAAAATATGCTAAAAACGATATGAAGCCTACATATTTTTATTTATCTTTTTCAATTTTTTTTTTGATATTTTTAATTTTTAATTAAAATATTAGTGCTTGCTTGAATAGTTTGATATAAAAATAAACTTATAGTTCTTAATGGTTAACTGAAATATTATTTTTGAATCAGGAAAATACCTTTTATTCAAAATTTGATTTTCAGTTTTTGTACTCCCGAAACTTTTTATATATATGAATACAATGATAAATAAACATTGAAAACAAAAAGCATATTGTATTTATCATAGGAACAATGAATGAAATAATTCTATAATAATTTGCGAGTATGTTTTTGAGGCATGTTCTTTTAGTCTAATTTGAGGTATGTTTTCCAGATATGTTTTGAGGTATGCTTTTTAATAACAATTTATATGTTGGTTTGAAAATAATATGCACATACATCGTTTCATGCTTTTTTCAGCCTTTCCTCGTTTGTATGGATGCTGCTTCGTCGTTAGATTTAATTGTTTGAGTACGTATTTTTGAATAAGGTTGAATTTGAGTTGATTAAAGTGAAAAGATTCCAGTTTGCACTTAATTCTCTATATGTACATGGTAAATTATTAAATTATTTAGTAACATTCTAAGTTTATTGATCCTTTTTTATTAATTTACTTTGATAAAACATGTGTTTATCTTTATCTTTCAAATGTTGATACGAAAATGTCCTCGTTAGAATTAGAACGAATTCCCCAAAATTTCATGTGCAAGGACCAGATCAAATAATTCAAAGTATGCTTAAGTTTTTACCTTAAAGTTATGCATAATGAGGCGTAATGAATGTTCTTACAGGCAAAATGAAACTATGAATTTGGTTCGCACCTAAAAAATGAATCATGTGATTTGGAAGAAATGAAGTAATGTGGATGTTTACTACTCTATTTTGAGAATATCACATATAGTGGACATGAAAATTATATAAGGTAACCAAAAAAACCGTGTACATTTGCGTACGCGATGTAGAAAACAGTGGAGGATCAAAATTGCGTCACGTTTTGAGGCGCTAATGCTTTTCTTAAAGCAATATTTGCCCTTACTCGTTTCGAGTTTGCTAATGAGTTGATGGCAAACCGCTTTTCAGGTTACAACAAAGTTGAACTCCGAGAGTAGCAATGTCTGTGAATTTATAAGAAATTTATTGATCAGAAGTTGTAGAAAGTAAAAGTGAAGTGAAACTGATGTTGAAGGTGTATATATGTACGAATTGGTACATGGTGAAGGGATGCGACTGTTAGAAAACGGTGATAACCTTTTGCAAATAACAGTTCAATTTTGAAAAAGAAAAAGGAAAAAAATGATAGTTGAAATCCAACATTTATCTCCTTTCTAGACACCTACTTTCACATGTGCAAAGTGCTAAGTGTTTTTTGCGCTTGTGTGTTATGGTAGTGCCCCTTTCCCTTCTTTCTTTGTTATTTGAATAGCATGTGATGTTTCATATATATGCACAAACATTAAAACGTATTTTTCGATGTGGGACTAATATGTTTGCTTCAATCTTCAACAAACAATCTTCCTCAACGATCCTTTACAAGATTTTTTATATCTTATTTCAAGCTTACGCATCACATGTGATATCTATTCGATTAAACCGTATATTAATGTAAATATTTCAAGACTTTAAAGAAGAGCTGGGTGGTCTTATATTAAACCAAGCCTCCTTTAGACTTATAAAGTCGAAAATATCACACAAGGAATCTTATTTTACCAACAAATTTTCCTTCGTGTGAGCACCGTTATGGTCATGTGCTCCATTCCGACTTAATAAACTCATACAAAAGCAAACCCAATAAACTCTTGCTTAGAAGTGACACCATTTTCAAGTTCATAAAGGTAAATTCTATGTCCTTTTAATGTCTCTGTTACCATGTAACCCAAAAGTTTATAAAGAATGCTCAACTCAGCCTCTTCATATGTATGACAGTGCACACTACTTTTATCTCGGTGCTTTTCAATCATACGATAGTTTGTTATTGTCCATTACAACTTAAAATTAAGTTAGTTAATATTAAGGTTGGGTTACCACTATCATTGATTATTCTCAAGGCAGGGTTTAAACTCATTTCGACTAATGTGGATCTTACAGTTTCCTCGGTCATGGCTTTTGTGAGTGGATCTACCAAATTACCACTTGTTCTTACATATACAATGGCAACTATTCCATTATTAATTATTTGTCTTATATACTCATTTGAGGCTTATATGTCTCACCTTTCCATTATATACATTACTATATCCTCTAGACATAGTTGCTAGACTATCACAACGTAAAGATATAACTGACATTGGTTTCGGCCATAACTTAATATTCAGTAATATATTCTGTAACCATCAACCTCCTTATCAGTATCAGCTGCCGCAAGCGCTATGAATTCAGATTCCATAGTGGAGTGTGTAATATATGTTTCTTTGATATCCATAACACCTCCTTCCAATGAAAATCAAACTCAAAGTTGATTTATTATTGCTAGCACCAATTATCTAACTTGCATCAGTATAACGCTCTAATACGCTTGAACATCCATTATAAAAGAGTTCTAGATTTTTAGTCCTTTTAAGATAACCAAGGAGTCTTTCAATTGCTTTCCAATGATGTATTCTAGGGTTGTTACTACGTCGTGCAAGTTTGCATACCGCATGTGCTATGTTTTTTTAGAAAGGCCTGCCAGTTATGGAGTGGCCCATCCACATATGTTAATACTCATTTAAAACAGGTGCTCGGCACATGTTATGTTAGGTCTGTACAATGCAGAACATATATTATACTTTCAATGGCGCTAGCATATTCAACTTGAGCGATGCCTCCTCCCTCACATTTAGATTATTACTGGAATCTATTAGGGTATTTGCATCCTTGATGTTTAGGTGTTTAAATTTTTGAAGCGCTTTTTTAATATAATATGATTGACTTAGTGCCTGATTCCATTAGTTTTGTTAACTTTTATTCCCAGTATTGTATTTACTTCATTTAAGTCTTTCATCTTGAATCTTGAGGATAGTTGGGTATCTTTTATGCCTTTGATATTTGTACTAAACATCAACAGATCATCTACACTTAGACAAATGATTATTCCATATTCCTTAACGAACTTAGACTAGATACATTTGTCCGCACTATTATATTTGAAATCATTTTCGAAAATTGTTGAGTCAGATTTTTCATGCCACTGTTTGGATGCTTGCTGCAGTGCGTATAATGATTTTGTTAATTTACAAACCTTATTTTCATTACCAGAAAGAACAAACCTTTTAGGTTGCTCCATGTAAACTTCTTCGTTAAGTTCACCATTTAAAAAGGTTGTTTTTACGTCCATTTGATGTATATGCAACTGATAGGTTGACGCCAAAGCTATCAATACTCGAATGGATGTAATTCTTGCCATATGAGCATATGTATCGAAGATGTCAATTCCTTCCTTTTATCCAAATTCCTTGGCTACCAATCTAGCCTTAAAAGTTTGTACACTGCCATCATCATTATGTTTTCTTTGAAACACCCATTTGCAGCCAATTGTTTTTTATCCTTGAGGTAAGTCTATTAAACTGTATGTATTGTTTGACAAAGTTGAATTCATTTCATCATTGATTGTTGTTAGCGCCAAAATTGGTCAGTACCGCCCAAATCCAAGCGAAAGCACCAAATACCAATCATAACTCACAGATAGAATATACGTGGAGATATTAATATGAAGAACGACAAAGAATAAAATGAAAGCAATAAAGAATAACATGTTTTATAGTGGTTTGGCTAACTCCGGCCTACGTTCACTCCAGAAACTTCATTTTTATTGCTGTAGTAATCGATTATAGTTACTACAAAGTTTAACAATGTTTGAGTGCCTTAGCCTTAGAGAAGAGAAAGTCATAGAGCCAAAAAAAGAGCTTCCTTTTCTGAACCTCCACATGTTGTATTTATAGACGAATCCAGGTAGTTGGGCTTCCTGAATCACCCCAGCCCATTAAGGCCATGGCCGAACGAGGATTATCTTTGCAACCGACCCCGCGTAGTCAACATGCCGAACTGAAGTTCCCTTGGCGACGACTCGAAGTAGAGTGCTCGGCGACGACTCGAAGTTAGATGAGTAGAGACCTCAACCTACTTTACTATGACCGAATGACCTTCATGCCGAACCACTACCTTATGCCGACCCACTCGTGACCTCTAGCATGCCGAACCATGAAGCCCAGATCTAAGCCGACCCACATCACCTTGCCAATCCAAACCATACCGAGCCACCTCCAATGCCGAGCGACCCTGACCTCACCACGATGCCAAGCAACCTTGACCTCGCCACAATGCCGAGCCACCCTTACCTCACCACGATGCCGAGCGACCCTTACCTCACCACAATGCCGAGCGGCCCTGACCTCACCACGATGCCGAGCGATCCTGACCTCACCACAATGTCGAGCCACCCTTACCTCACCACGATGCCGAGCGGCCCTTACCTCACCACAATGTCGAGCGTCCCTGACCTCACCATGATGCCGAACCACTTATGCCGAACCGCAACCGACTGACCTTCCTGAACTTCCACATCATGACCGGACCATGCCATGCCGAACGGCCGAGCCACCTGGTCGAACTCCAAACACACCGAACCATCTCATTCCGACCGAGCGATTTATCCTGACCGAGCATTTATTCAAGTGAACATCATCCATTTAAACCGAATCCATCATATTCCAGTCTCGATAATCGAGAAGTTGGTTAGGTTGAATCCTCTTGTTTATGGCATTGGCAAAAGGCGGGTTAACATTTGCCCCCCAAAACATGCCTTGCTATTGGAAGGTGTGTTCTGAATAGCCTCAAATCCGATGTCCGAAGTCCACATCCGTTCGAACCTGACAACCGAGTCCTAATCCATCCATTCCCAATAACCAATAACCATGTCCATGACCTCTCCGGGTCGATGTCCAAATCCGGGACCGTTCCGGATCCATGCCCAAATTCTTAGCTGTTCATAGCCAATATCTAAATCTGTAACCTCTCCGGGTTCTTGCCAAGCGTAATCCGCACTTAACGATATGTGATAAGTAATTCCATGGTGTTCCTACTTCAATGTCCCTGAACGCCGAATAATGCCGTGGCTTAAGTCCTAAGCCGAATCTTGGTCGCTCCGGACCCTTGCCGAGCATAGTCCATACCTGACGACCTATATAGCAGACAATACAGGGCCTAAGTCCTAGGCCGAATTATGGCCTCTTCGGACCTTTGCTGAGCATAGTCCATGCTAGACGACCTTTTAGCCAAAATCCAGAGAAAATCCAATCAAAATCCAATCCAAAATCCAAATCCAACTAGAAAACCAGAAATCCATATCAAAAATCCAAATAAAAAATCAAGCATCCAAACCAAAATCCAAACCAAAAAACCAACAAAACCGAGAGTTCAAACTGAACTCCAAAATCAAAGCAGAAAAAGCAAATGTCCAAGCCAAAACGAAAAAAAACAGATTTCACAAACCATGGCATCATGGTTTGTCATCGTCTCAGAGCATGCCCAAGGGTTATCTTCGACCCTGTACATGAGTGAGCGACTTGGCCTTCTATCCAGAGTTTGCTACTTATTTCAAACCATCGCGATCAGTTGATGACCAACCGACCATCATTCCTAGTCCTCATGCCATCGTCGTTCAGGGCAGGCGGTGGCTGCTCCTATTTCACCGCCGCATTTCGAGTTTCGACATATTGTCGCAATTGACCATTCCTTACATGTTCCTCAATTATATCATTTAGATGTCGGCAGCTGTTAGTATCATGCCCATCCAGGTCATGAAAGAGATCGTGCCTTCCTGATGCCCTTTTGCGTTCCGAGGGCTCCCTCCTTGCCGGCCTTCGATAAGGAAGGCGATCCTAAGTATCCAAGAATCCTTGTTCTGGTGTTGCATTCAATCCTGTGTAAGTGAAAAATTTTGGTTCTCTCCAGCACTTCCTTTATCCTTGTCTTTTCCCGAGCTTTCATCGGGCGGTCCTCCATCCTTAACCATGTTTACTTCTTTTGATTTCATATCCAGACATGCATCCTCTCGTCGAAGAAATCTTTCAGCTTCATGAAAGAATTCCTCGAGATTCAGTGGTGGATCCCATATCAATGACACTTTGAAATCCGAATTATCCTTAACTCCTGATACTGCAGCCATCAAAACCATTGATGGATCTTGCCGATCCACCGGAGTGATTGCTGCATTAAACCGAATTAAGAAAGTCCCGAGCGATTCATCCGCCCTGTGCTTGACTGAAGTTAGTGTCATCACATTCTTTAGCCTTTTTATGTGAACTCGAAACTGTCTCAAGAACTTATCCACCAGTTCTATCCACGTCCCAATAGATCCATCCTCTAGCTGTCTGAATCACATAACAGCTATATCGGTCAAGTACAGGAAGAAATACCGAGCCATGACCTCCTCTGTTGCCCCCGGTACTTCCATATGCCTCGTGTACCTCATCGAGTGGTCAGTGGAATCCGTCTTTCCGTTTATACTTCTAGAGTGGACAACTTGAAATCGGGCGGATTCCTAGCTATCTTGATGTTCCAGGTAAGCGGACTTTTGTTACTCCCTCCAAATCTCTATTTGTCAAACCTCCACGAACGGTTCGTCTGATGATATCAGCCAATCCAGTGTTACCTACCAAGGGTTGCCCCTTGTCCATGTTTCCTAACCGCCCTCCAAGTCCATGAAGAAATTCTGGCACATATTCCTCGTCACGTACTCCTGTATTCCTATTGGCGTCGGGCCGCGTAGCGTCATCTGATATCCCTCCATGGACTGGTCCAGCATTACCTAGTGGTGTGCCTCTGAGTCTAGGTCTATCTAGATTGTTAGTTGTTCGTTGATTGGGAGCTACCCCTTGCTGAATCACTCCATCTGCCCACTGATTGAGTTTCTCTAGTCCAGTTCCAAGAACTTGAGCACCTACAGTTCTTGGTTGTCCAAATTGCCTAAGAAGAGTTTGCATCATCTCCTCTTACCGTTTCATCATACTCTACTGCATAGAATTCATCATAACCTGCATCTCGTCCCGAGTTATGTAGATGGATGCATGATCCTCTCCAGCTCTAGAAGAGGCCGCTTGACTTCCTTCCTGATTGCTCCTGCTTGCTTCTTTGTTGGTGGTCTAGCCATTGCTTTCTAAAATCTAAGTTTCCAAGCTTCTGAATCCGAAATTCAAGCTCCAAAATCCCCGAGTGCCAGCTTTCTCGGTGAAAGCACCAAAATGTTAGCGCCAAAATTGGCCACTAACACCCAAATCCAAGCGAAAGCACCAAATACCAATCACAACTCACAGATAGAATATACGTGGAGATGTTGATATGAAGAACGGTAAATAATAAAATGAAAGCAATAAAGAACAACATGTTTTAAAGTGGTTTGGCTAACTCCGATCTACGTCCACTCCAGAAACTTCCTTTTTATCGCTGTAATAATCAATTACAATTACAATCCAATGTTTAACAATGGCTGAGTGCCTTAGCCTTAGAGAAGAGAAAGTCAGAGAGCCGGAAGAAGAGCTCCCTTTTCTGAACCCCCACATGCTGTATTTATAGACGAATCTAGGTAGTTGGGCTTCTTGAATCACCCGGGCCCATTAAGGCCATGGCCGAACCAGGATTATCTTTGCAACCAACCTCGCGTAGTCAACATGCCGGAAGTTCCCCTGGCGACGACTTGAAGTAGAGTGCTCAGCGACTCGAAGCCACTTGCTTGCCAACTTGGAGTTAGATGTGTGCCGACCCCAATCTACTTCACTATGACCGAACGACCTTCGTGTCGAACCACTACCTTATGCCGACCTACTCGTGAACTCCAGCACGTCGAACCATGAAGCCCAGATCGAAGCCGATCTACATCACCTTGCCAACCCAAACCATATCGAGCCACCTCCAATGCCCAGCGAACTTGACCTCACCATGATGCCGAGCGACCCTGACCTCACCACGATGCCAAGCTACCCTTACATCACCACGATGCTGAGCGGCCCTTTCTTCACCATGATGCCGAGCGGCCCTGACCTCACCACGATGCCGAGCGACCCTGACCTCACCATAATGCCGAGCCACCCTTACCTCACCACGATGCCGGGCGGCCCTTACCTCACCACAATGCCGAGCGGCCCTGACCTCACCACGATGCCGAACCACTTATGCCGAACCGCAACCGACCGACCTTCTTGAACTTCCACATCATGACCGGGCCATGCAATGCCGAACGGCCGAGCCACCTGGTCGAACTCCAAACATACTGAACCACCTCATTCCGACCAAACGACCTATCATGACCGAGCATTTATCTAAGTGACACCATCCATTTAAACTGAATCCATCATATTCCAGCCTCGATAATCGCGAAGTTGGTTAGGTTGAATCCGTCTGTTTATGACCTTGGCAAAAGGCGGGTTAACAATTATCTCTTTCCAAAAGGCAGAATCTGCAGATGTCATAACCTCTTTATGCGTTTTTGGACCATCTTCTGTATTCAGCACTATAGGTAGCTTATTAAGAAGTTTAATCCTAGTTCCTTCCACAAAAAAGCTATAGCTTGAGAAGATGTGAAATCTAGACCAAAGTTTTTCTCTTTTCTAATTCTCTTTGTCCTTATTTCTATTTATTCTTTTATCATCTTTCTTTTATTGTTAATGGAAGGTGTATGAGCTTCTATTGGTGTTTGAACGATATTGGGGTTCGGTGACTGAACTACAGCTGAATCGTCCTTGAATTTGCATTCAATAAACTCAAATCTCTTGATTCAATAATAGTGTTATGAGGATAAATCTATCAGTCTATATGCTTTTGAGTTTTTAGCATATTCTACAAACATAATTTTCAAAGCTCTTGGACCTAGTTTAGTCTGTTTTGGATCAATCACTATATAGAAAGCAATACACCTACACACTTACAGATATCATAGATTAGGTTTTCGACCATTCCATAATTTGTAAGGCGAAACTTAGTTTTCCTTGAGGCGATTCTATTATGTAAATGACATGCAGAGAATAATGTTTCACCCCACAAGTTAAGTGGTAGTTTAGCATTTAACAACATAGATTTCACCATGTCAACAAAGTTCTGTTTTTCCTTTAAGTCAAGCCATTTTGTTGTGGCGTGTAAGGAGTCGTGTTGATGAGTAATTCCATGCGCTTCTTAGAAGTTAGAGAATTCAGTGGACAAATATTCTCCTCCTCTATTATTTCATAGGACCTTTATTTTCTTGCACTTCTGTTTTTCGACTTCTATTTTGTAACGTTTAAACATACCAAATGCTTCATCTTTATTCCTAAAAAAATACACGTGTATTTAGAGAAATCACCAATAAAAGTAATAAAGAACAATTTTCCATCTCTGGTTAAAACGTCATTTAATTCACATATATTAAAGTGAACTAAATCAAAAGATTCTGAATTTCTTTGAACATTGGGAAAAGCTTTTTTAGTAATCTTGGCTTATATACATATTTCGCATTTATCATGCTCATCATTTGTAATAGAAATAATACCGTGTTTAGACATATATTTTAGAGATATATTGTTTAAATGCTTTAAATGTGCATGCCACAAAGATAAAAAATCAGCAGTATAAGCAAAATGTTCCTTTATTTCATTAATACTAAGTTTGAACATCCCATTACAAGCATATCCTTTACCCATAAACATGTTATTTTTGGATAGAATTAAATTATCAACCTCGAAGACTGATTTGACACCGCTTTTGCATAAGATCGAAACGAATCTCCACGTTATCTTTTCCTAGAACTTCTACGTCGTTCCCATTTCCCATGAGTACTTATTTATCTACAAGCTACTTATAAGTTTTGAACAAATCTCAGTTATGCAAACATGAACCATTGTACCAAAATCAAACCACCAGAAGTATTGTTTTAGAAATAGCCATGTGCAACTCAGTTATTATGTTAATTTATTAATCTGAAACCATAGCAATGATTTCCTGCATTTCCTCGGTCTCAACCATATTTGCATTCACAGTGTTTCCTTTGTTTTGTTTTGGAAGAGTCCTGTTGTAGCATCCCTATTCCGAGGTTTGAAACTAAGCGTTATAGATGCTGCAGTCATCCATATTATTAATTTTCGGTGACAAAATGAGATCACTTAATTGTATCCATAATATCAGGAGCATATGAATATGAAAATTTCAAAACTCATTTCATTAATAATTTTCATATACATTACATTCCACTACATGATTCAATCGATTCTACGTTCAGAGAATATATAATAATAATTAGAATTATATTCCAAGAATGACATATGAAGTTTCCATATTTGGTGATTAGAGTCTAACTACTTGACAGTTATAAATTCCGTCATTATATCCATGACTGTCTATCTCAAATCATAGTTTTTCTAGGGTCAACGTGAACAAAATGGTTTTGCAAGCCAACCAATAATCTATCGGACTGACTCGGACTAAAACTTTTAAACAGATATTCCGAAATCTCCAAATACGGTTAGGAGTAAAATTGGACCGTCTGTTTGAAATGGAGTACCATCTGTCTCTATATCATATTTTTTCTTGGGTTACTATGAACCTAATAGTTTTCGCAGGTAACTAATCAATCTTATTCGAAATCATATGGACTTTATGTCTCATACGTCATTGTTTTCCTGAGGTTACTAGGAACCTACTAGTTTTTGCAAGTAACTAATCAACTTATCCGGTTGTTAAGTCCATGAGTCATTTTTTGATCAGTTCAAGATATAATGGCACAATTGATCTATTTGATTTCTTGGATACAATTCTACTCACTCAGGAGTTTAGTCTGACCATACTCACTATTAATACAACCTAACTACTAATTCTGCCCCCAAATGATAAATATGCAAATTTAACCGATCAAGTGATAACAAGAACATATAACATCATCCATCAAAATATGTTTAATCAACTGTCACATCCATAGCAAAATTACTTAAGTTTAGGTAATAATTCCTTTGGAAAAATCCATATAAAACAAGGCTAAACCACTATTTTATTTCCTTAAAAACATTTACCTTATAAATGATTAACCACCTAAAATCATTCTTTAAAACAAGGAAAACATAGCCCAATACTTAGCCAAAATTCTGTACCAAAAATACAACCATCTTTAAGTAGCTTTTTGATCATTGGGTATTAAAATTGAGGCTGTTGAGTCTCTAAAACACAAGGCTATCGAGCCATTAAACAAAGCTTTCTAGTTTGCATAACATATGGCTATCGCGTCTATTATACATAGGAGTCGAGCTTGTAAGCATACAACAACTATGTCGTAAAATGTTGGTATCGAATACATAGCCAGACAAGAGGTTTCGAGCCATTAAAACACTAGGGTTATCGAACCCTTAAAAAATCAGGGGTGCCGAGCCCCTAAAACTTGTTGGTGTTAAAACTTTGAAATCTTGAGGGTATCGAACCCCTAAAACAAAGAAGGTGCCGAACCTTTTAAAAGAACAGTATCGAGTCTCGAAACCACAGGTTGCTGAGCCTCTGCAACATTAAGATACCGATCCCCTACAATACTTGGTGCCACACTTTTATACAAGCGGGTGCATCACATATCTACCAAGTAGATATCGCACGTATCAAATCACATAGATGCCGAAATTATAAATTTGATACCTCATATAACTATAAAGTAGTTATTCCAGGTATCGTCTATTATAGATGTCGAATATCAGTATAACAAGGGAGCCGAGCATCTACAATGACGTTTCAGTAAATAAGTTTAAAACTATTTTATTTCCCTTTTAAACTAATACCTTCGACCAAGTCTTGCCTTTTGTCAAAATTTCATTGGATGACAAATTACATTTACATTTTCTTTTCTGAAATTACTGGTAGATCACGTTCTACCTTCCCAAGATATTTTGCAAACCTTTAAAATTAACATTATTAATTAATATTAACTAAAAGTTTTTCCATCATTATAAATTCATAGAAAATTATAACCACTTGAAAAAAATCCTCAAAAATCACCAAAAATCTGAATTTCCATCTTCTTCCTTCTATAAAAATTTCGAGGCCAAAATATGAATTTAATTATTTTTTATAATTAAAACTCGAAATAAGCACCTTTGTCCTCTTAGGAAATTCGTAAAATTTTCATATGAACTTGGAAAATCATGAAATTGAAAACCATCTTCAAAATAATGTTTTACATAACATATTCAAATCAATTGGAGAATAATAACTTAGGTTTTGCCTTTAAAACCTTTTAAAACAATTCCATATAAATCCCAATAAATCATCATTCAATCCAATAATGATAATCATCAATCAAAGCATGACAAATGTTCACAATCAATTCAGAAATCATTCATAAATTCAAAAACAAGTACAAATAAATGAGATGGATACTATTATTCACCTTATATTGGATAAGAAAGTTGAGATTTTATGTTGATTAATTCCTTTAGCTTTTCTCTTTGATTTCCTCTTCCTTGTCTTCTAAGTAATGGCCGGCCTCTTTTATGTTTTGTTTTGATGTTTAGACAATGAAATGAGAATGAATGCGAGAGGATTTAGGAAATGAATAATGGAGATATTCCCATTAAGCCCCTCTTATTAATTCTATTCTATTTTATGTTTAAACATTCTTATTAATTGATTAGTTAAGGCATGAGCTAATTAGTTAACAAATATCATTCTTCTTACCACATTACATCACATCGCATTATTCTATTTAATTTATCTAATTAAATTTTCTAAAAAACGTTAAAAAAGATTAGGGATGTTATAGCTCTCTCCTTAAAGAAATTTTTCCTCGAAACCATGATATGGAAAACAATCAAGCATATCAATCGTGGAAATATGTGTGATAAACACATAGCCACAATACCAACGTATTTTACTAGCAAAATGTTTATATGAAAAATATAGAACATACCATCAAAATAACTCAGCATAAGTATATCTAATTTTGTCATCTATCTCTCAAATACAGGCTTTCTCATTGTCACTTCACTGGACTTTCACTAACTTGACTGTCTTGTTTCTTAATCTCTTCTTATCTCTTGCTACAACAGAACTGGTTGTCTAACAAAAGTCATATCCAGTTCTACTACTAAATCTTCCAATGCAGTCTGTGCAGTAGTAATCTTTGGATCACGCGAACACTTCCTAAGATGAGAAACATGAAAAACACTACAGACTCTTGCCATACTATTCGATACTCTATCCGATAAGCGAGCTTCTCGATCCTTTCTATGAGAGGAAACAGATCAACATATCTCGATGCAATTTCCCTAAATTTCCAAATCATACCACGCCCTTCATTGGTGATTCTTTAACAAAAACACGGTTTTCAACCAAGAGAACTCTAATTTCTTATGCCTCTTAGCTGCGTAATTTTTTTGTTTAGACCGAGCTTCATTCGTCCTTGCTCGGATCAACTTAAAATTTTCTGTAGCTTCTCTCACCAAATATGGATCAATCTGTCTTCCGTCTCTACCCAACATGCCAGTGATTTGCACAACCTTCCGTAAAGAGCTTCGAAAGACATCATTTCTATACGAGTCTGCTAAACATTATTATAGAAAAAATAAACTAAGTGCAAATGGTCATCCTATGACCCTCTAAAGTCTTGTACACAAGCCCTTAACAAATCTTCAAGAACTTTGTTAACTCTTTCCGTTGACCTGTCCATTTGTGAATGGTAAGCGGTACTCATCTTCAGCTTGATACCTAACACTTCTTGTAGACTCTTACAAAATTCACTTGTAAATAAAGTATCTTTATAACTGATTATGCTACTAGAAATGTAACGACCCGCAATTTCATAACTTTTAAATGAAATATTTAATTAATTTTAAATATTCAAATATAGAATTTTCAAACTTAATAATCATGTTTTGTGTGATAAATAAGAATGATAAACTTACTTTTTTTAAAAATAGAGATTTTAAAGTTTTGTCGTAAAATTGACAAAAGTCGGTTTTCGATAAAATTTAATATACATTCAAATAATTGTTGTTAATGCTAAATAAATCTTTTTAATGGTTATATAATGATACGGTAATAATATAAATTTGATTTATATTGGTTTTATAAACATATGTACTTGTTTTATAAAAATGTACAAACTTCGTCGCACGTTGACAGATTAAAGTCATTTTTTTACAGTTAGATTTTTATATTATTTAATATGTTTTTATAACTAAAATAAACTTGTTTTAATTATTTAAAAATGATAAGAAAATTATTTTTAAGTTTTATTTACATAAATAAATAGTTTAACAAAAACGTCAAAATGTGACCGTAAAATATTTTGTCGAAAATCAACGTTTTGTTCAAAATAAATTGTCGCGACGTTGTTACTTCTTTGTTAACATGTTTTGACATATATATTACACATCTTAATAACAAAACATGTTTATTTTTTCTAAGTATCATTAGAACAATCTATAGTATCGTTAGTAAAAGTAAGTGAGGTAATTAATAAAAGTAAAAAAGCAAACATCAAATCAATCATATCCAAATCCAACAAAATCATTACTTTATTTTTTAAATGCTTAAGTGATTAAGACATAAAATTGTGAAGTGAAAGGTGATGTTAAGTGTTGAAAAAACAGAGTTTACTTAATGGTTAAGGAAAATGTATTTTGGTTTTTTTACCTAAAGATATTTTATAAACTTTTTCTTCTGATAAATACACATGCACACCCTCTTCATTTTCATTCGTCTCCTTCTTCATTTTCTTCTTCTTCTTCTTCCATGCTCTCCAGTGGCTTATACATCTCTGTTTCTTCCACTCTAACATTTTAGAAAACTATGTAAATCATGTTCAATCTCCAACAAACTCCACCAAAGTTCTTATATCACTTAGAGAACATGATTTGGCACCTAAAAGGGAAGAAATGATGAAGGGGAAGATAACATTGGACCGTGAGCACCATGATGGAGGAGATGAAGGATGACTATGAGCTAAAAGATGGTGAAGCAGGATGGTTGTATGGTTTAGAGGAGAGAAGTATGGTTCTAGGTGATGTTTAAGTAAAGAAGAAATTGATTTAGTGGAGTAGAAGTTGATTAGTTGAAGTTAGTAATGATTTAGTGTGTTGTTGTGGTGATTTGAATGTTGACAGGAAGTTTGAATTTATTAAAGGTGATTACTCACATTTTTACTAATCAACCTCTAAGTTATTTCAAGTATAATGATATGAAAAGTTAATATATTGGATGTTTAATATGTTTGATAACTTGGATGATAATGTGGTTGCTTATATGGATGTTAATATGGATGATTACTTGATTTGATAAATGATAAGAGCAATGGTTAGAAATTAACCATAGTTAAATGAAAATTAAATCCGTATAAAGATGTGTATATGAAGTTATTTAGCCTCTTAATAGTTTTGAAAATATAAAAAGGTTGAAAAGGAATATTTTAATAATAATATTATGAAATGATTTAAAAGTGAAAAATAGATTTATTATGGAAAATATTGGTTTAAATATTTGAAAATGGTTTATAAATGTTTTATAAACATTAAAATTCAATTTGGAGAAGTTTTACCAAATAATGATTTGGAGTTAAAAATAGACGCGTCGCATAACGGCAGTTCGCGATTTCACACCGTAAAAGTTAAATCCTTCTATAAGATTGAGTCCGAGTCGTGCGATAAGAATTTTTTGAACTTTTATGACTATAGTTTTTATATAAAAGAAAATGATCAAGATTTCGTTTAGTAAATTTTAAAATATAGGCAAATCAAGATAAAATCGCGCTTTGACAGTTCGATGGCCAAAGTAGCAATGTTCTAAATATATATTTTCAAAATGCTTAAAAATATGGAATAAATTCCATAAATCTTTTAAAATGTTTTAAAAGAGATTTGAGCTATAAAAATGAATATATAAATTATGTAAAAGTTGTTTTTATCAAATAATTTTTTAAAGCACCATTCACAACACTTTTTGCAGCAGTTTTTATCAATAACTTTTATATAGCTACCATTTTAAATATCGGTACTGCAAATATGCCAGTAATGTATTTGGGTATCCCCTTTTCAAGTAGTAAATTTAAAACAAGGGATTTCGGAAGCTTAATAAACAAAACCAACAAAAAATGCAACCACTGGAATAGTAAGATGCTAATGTTGGTGGTAGAATTGAATTAATAAAAACTGTTATATACCCAATGATTCAATTCTAGCCGCAGTTCACTCAAATCCCAATTAATGTCATTAATAGAATTAATTCTATTTTTGCTAACTTCATTTGGAAATCTAAAGCTCATAGGATGAGCTGGGATGATGTATGAAAAACCAAACAAGAAGGTGGTCTGGATATAAGGAAAACTGATGATCTTGCAAAGGTAGTTGGCATTAAATTTCTCTAGAAACTTTTACAAGGAGAAACAATTTGGGCTAAATGGATGATTAACAAGTACTGCAAAAACAATTTTTTTTTGCACGCAGACATAAACAACAATGATTCATATGCATGGAAATTTCTACCTAGGGCCAGGAAATGATGCTTAGTTATAATTGAAAGAAAAATAGTTAACGGAGAGAACACAAGTATCTGGCTTGACCCATGGATAAATGGGATTTCACTGGTAGAAATGTTTGGGTTAAATTCCATGTCCCTTTATGGTGGTAACAATAGGAAAGTCTCCTCCCTTATTACAAATTATTCATGGAAATACCAACTAGACTATGTTCCTAATCAATGCCAAAATCTAGTGCATAACATCACAATACACAATCAGTTGCAAAAGAATTACTAGTTTTGGAGTCCAAGTTCTAATTGTCAGTTTAACTTATATTCGGCTTGGAACCATTTTAGGAAAAAACATACTAAATACAAGTGGTCCAACATCATATGGGATGTAAAATGTGCTCCTAAAATATCTATCTGTTCTCTGCTAGCTAAGCTAAATAAGTTGAATACGAAAAATAAAATCAGCAAATGGAACAACAACATAGACAAAACTTGTGTTCTATGTTCAAACCACAATGAAGATAGAGATTATTTATTCTTCTTCTGCACATATTCTAGAAGACTTTTAGAAGACATAATGAACAAGCTTTGTATTAACTCAAGTAGTTCACTGGACATAGACTCGGTTTTAGAAATCATGTGTCAGACTCAAAACAGTAATAATTCTTCTAACTAGCTCAAAAACATGGCATTTACTACAATGATTTGGCATATTTGGTGCGAACGCAATTCAAGGATTTTCAAGGGAATTGAATCACCAATACAAGTTAGAAACATGCTAATAACCCAAGATTGCAAAAATTTGTTCGAAACGAACATTAACTCAAAGAAGATAAACAGTGAAATGAAACTTACCTTATCCAACTTCAGAGTTAAGGTCGAACAGTAGCTTGAGCGCCGCCCCCTTGAGATTATCACCGGATTTTCATTCCGATTTGCTTGGTTTTGGCATATTCCTCCCAGAGAACGAACAGAACCACTGCTGCCATTAATGGTGAATTGAAAAAGCTTCGAGATAATGTTAGATTAGTAAAGGCAATAGTCGATAATTCTCTCTCTTCTGCATGGTTAAGATCGGGAAGTATATTGCTTGTTGTTCCCTGTTTTGAGAGTTTAGGACATTACATTGTTCTTGTTTTGTATTTTTTTTCCCACTCTTTTTATATGTCCCAAGTTGCTCGTATAAATGGTTTTGAGTGTGTTTTCATTATTTTATTCCTCCATCTATTTGAAAACTTAGCTTTCTTGCATACTCATTGTTGTATTGTTAATATACGAATATAATATGTACTCTTTTCCCTTGCAAGGTACCCATCTAGGTTAGGGGAATTGCAAGGTTTTAACGAGGCAATTATGGATGTATATGCTTTTTCTTGTTATATAAAGTACCTATTTCTAAGAAAAACTTTTAAAATATGGCTTTAAACTTAAGTATTCTTTTCCAAATCTTTTGTTAAGTGTTTTAAATAATGATTTGAAAGTTTTATAAATCATTTCAAAAAATGAAAGGAATATGAAGAAACGATTAGTACATTTTTCCCGCCTGTGAGAACTAGAAAGGTAACCGAGGTGTGCAACTAAGGTTAGAGATGGAACAACTAGTGTCTTGAACTTACCTGACCTCTGTTTTCTCTTCTTAGGTCAGATATGTAGTAGATCGAATAAAAAGTCCAGATGCTCTAAAATAATGTTTTTCCAATATGAGATTTAAATAAATGATTTAGAACTATTTTAATTCATATACCTAAAATTAATTGTTTTGGGTTTGCAATAAACTATGTCTTAAATAACATCGTTTTTGACCCATATAAAAGTTATGATTTGAAATGGAAAGTCATTGTTAAAGAGTTAAGTGAATGATTTGGAAATATTTTCCTAAGTAAAAGGTAAATTAATTTGTAATTATTCCGAGTTTAAAAAGATTTAAATTTACCAAATGATTTAATAAATGAGGCTTAATGATTCTATATATTATTATGAAGATAAAAGGAATAATTTAGAATAATATGTCTCTCTAAGATATTTATGTATGAATAAAAAGATGAATTAAATTGATTGATGATTGATAATCACATACGAACTTAATATCTTTTTAATGATGATTGGTGCGACGGAACCGACGTCGGATTTAGGTAACTCCTATTGGAAAACCACTTCAAACCAATGTATACATTCGAAAATGATAACATGTTGAAAAAGATGATTTTTGAAGATCGGAGATCTTTAGAATGTAGGGATTGCTGTCACGAGATCTAGGGGTTTACCCCACATTATATTTATATGCAGTGGTGTATGCATTTTGAAAATCTTCATTGTATTACAGACCGAGGATCTTCATGGCGGAAAGACATCTTGTTGATACTCTGGGTCACTCCCAATATAAAGATATTTATTATAGTAGTGGTCCTATCGTATTTTGAAAATTTCGTAATGCAAGGACTACTTGCTACTGATCCTAGAGGTGACTCCCAAAAAAAGGATGCAGTAGGAGGAGTACCTTCGTTTCCACTCAGTTCAGGAACGAACTTGTATGGATGAATGTCTGACATTGCATTTTTAATATCACAACGTTGACTTTTACAAACATATATCTCCTTGGTGGGGGAGAAGGCAATTTCCCTTAGCTTAACACCCTTCTCTGAGACGTACGAGCTCAGGGGTTGTATGTTCGTGGAAGTCAATAGTGATCGAATGAATGGCAGTGTGGAATTCTAGGTGGAATGTGATTTATGGAAGAATAAAGTGTGGTTTGTGAAAAGAAAAGTGTGGCTTTATTAAAATTGAGCGTAGCCTCCCATCCCGAGAATGATATGGGTAATTATGTGGTCCGCATGACATATATTTCAAGCTATCTGTTGTATGAGTATGGAGGAGTCCAGTGGAATCTGAATCCTTAAGGCATTTATTTTAATATAGTGGCTTGCTTGTGAGAAGCGATAAGGGTGCCAGATATTGATAGTGTAGCAAGTGCAGTTCCAAGTGGCTTGCTTGTGACATATATTTCAAGCTATCTGTGCTTATGTGCGGGCATGGTCTTATAACATACCCTTCTTTTCAAAGGTTTTTAAATGGCATTAATTTTTAAATCGAGTATCTCACGCTAGTTTATCAAGCCTGATTGGAGTATTTTTAATACTAAAAATACTTCGGTCAGATTCGAGTAGTTTCAGATTTAGTTGAAGACGTTTGGAGTTCTCTAAGGAGAGTCGGAGATCTTCATCTACATATGGACGTATTCTATTATCCGCTGTATATGCTGCATTTTTTTGTTTGGTTGTCAGCATTTGTAAAGACATGGGTTTATAACTGTCCGTGCTAAATCCGGATTAGACTATGATATTGTATTCAGAATTTTCCACTGTAAAGATTATATATTGAAATAATATATGTTATTCCTTTCATTTGAGATTCTGCTCTATCTTTATTTTCTTTTTTCCTAACAATCGGGCTTCCTGGCACTTGGATTTGCGGCATGAGAATGTATTAGTGCCGATTTTTGAGGGTCAAAAATCCCGTTCGTTATGAGAAATCCCATATAGTCTTATAATATTCTTCATAAAAAACTTCACCAAAGTAGGTGCTGTCCTTGTCGACTTAACGAGAATACAGTGTAAAATCTTGGTCAGTCTATCTACCACAACCCGAATACTTTCATTTTCCCTATTCGACCTTGGCAACCCATCGATAAAACCCATGGATATATAATCCTATATTCAGAGTAAAGGTTAAAGCAATCCACTTGGTTTCTAATGCTCGGCTTTTACTTGTTGGCAATTCAATCATTGCTTCACCCATAAGCCTACGTCTTCTCTTCAATTTCCGATACAATTTTGTTCCTCCAGGATGAATAGTAAACCCCAATCGATGACACTTCCTATGAACTTCCTTAAGTCACAAACATTTGGAACACACAACCGTCCCTTTTTTTCAACCATCTGTTCTGGTCAAGACTAAAACCTTTTAAATCATCAATCTCATTTTCCTCTTCAAGTCTTATATTCGTTCAACTAGTAATGGGTCATCTCTCTGTTTAAAAGCAATTCTTTCGATTATTACGGTCGAACTTCCAAATAGGAAACATTGTAGTATTCCGACTAGAACTAGCTATCGACCTTAACTGTACACCACAAGTAGTTAATGCCTCTAAATCTTTCCCTAACATAGCAGACACCACACTTTGATGTTTTCTGTTAAATGCATCTGTAAATTTATTTCCTTTCCTTGATGTATCCTCAATACCGAAATCATAAGCCGTCAAAAACTCTAGCTACCTTTGTTGTCTCATATTCAAATCTTTTTAAGAGAATAAATATTTCAAGGACTTATGATCCCTAAATAACTCAAATCGTTCTCCCAAAAGATAGTGTCTCCACACTTTCAAAACAAAGATCACCGCTGCCAACTTTAAATCATGAGTCGGATAACTAACTTATGATCCCTTTGGTCAATAAATGTTTAAGATTTAAGAATGATTCTTCACATTTATCGATCCAAACAAAATTTACGTCCTTCCGTGTTAGTTTAGTCATAAGTGTTGCTATGCAAGAGAAATCCTTGATGAATCTCCGATAATAGCCAGCCAACCTTAGAAAACTTCTTATCTCGGTTATAGTCTTGGGTCTTTTCCACTTATTAACAACTTCAATCTTAGATGATTCTATGGATAACCATTTTTACGGAAATAAAATGACCTAGGAACTTCACTTCTTTCTTTTAAAAATGACAGTTCGAAAACTTTGCTTTTTATTAATGTTGCCTCAACGTTTCTAGAACTATTCTAAGATGAATCTCATGATCTCGTTTATTCTCAAAATATATTAGAATGTCATCTATAAACATTAACATGAATCTATCCAAATGCTCTCAGAAGATCCGGTTCATTAAATCCACAAAGCAAGCATGTGTATTGGTCAGTCCAAAGGGCTTAACTAACCATTCATACAAACCATATCTTGTTTAAAACATCATTAATGGAATGCAATCTTCCGCCACTCTCATTTGATGGAACCTGGTTGCTAAATCCACCTTGAAAAATACTTTGGCTCCACTCAACCGATCAAATAAATAATCCATTCTCGGCAAAGGATATCGATTCTTTATCGTCTTCTCATCAACTAACAATAATCAATACACATCCTCAATGGTCCGTCCAGTTTCTTTACGAGCACCGCAGCCACTCTTGAAGGTGAACTGCTTGGTCTAATAAAATTCTCTCCTTCTAAGTCCACCAACTGCACCTTTAACAATTTCATCTCAGCAGATGGCATTCTGCTAAACGGTCTACTTATGGATTCATCTCTAGGTGTAAGATCTATTCGAAATGCAATAGTTCGTTTTGGTGGAAGTCCCATAACTGGCTGAAAAACATTTGTACACTCTCTTACAAAGAAAACTCGATTCACCTCATCTTCCGCTTCCATTGCAGCCAATAAAGCACATACATGTAAATTGCAGGCAAATTCATGATCCAACAGCTCAATTTCTAAATGTTCACATCTCATCCCAAGAGTTGCATAACCTCTTATTGGATTCGCAATGAATAATAAAGTATGATGGTTCTATATTTAACTTATCTACCACACACTGTGAGATAAAGAATGTGATACGATAGTATTAAATAATATTTTAATTGGTATGCCATTACTTAGAAGCGTACCTTCCATAATAGACTTTCCTTTCTCTTCTGCAGTCGATCCAGAGATGACGGCTCCAGAAACAAAAACTTCTCTTTTCCAACCTTGGCTGGATCTGGACATTCATTCTTGTAAGGCCCCATCCAGTTGCAGTTATAACACTTCCCACGTTTCTTTCCTACAACCTTCTTTCCTACAACCTTCTTTCCTTCACCAAATCGACACCTATTAGCAAAGTGCCCGTTCTTATCATACTTATAGCAGACAATATTACCCTTTCCTTTCTTGACGGATCCACCCTTCTGAGCTCCCTTCTTGTTAAAGAACTTCATTTTCTTGCCTTGAAAACCTTTAGTCTCTATAGGCTTATCGCTTCCAAATGTCGAAAGCATTTCCTCATTCTTAATGTCACATCATCTAGATCTTTGAGATGCGACATTGTTGCCCTGGTAGTTTTGGGCTTCAATCCACGAATAAACTTCTCGTTCTTTTCGACCACAATATCAATAGTAACATATCCATATCAGGGCAACTCATCAAACTTAGTTGCATACTCCAGTATAGACATCTCTTCCTACTCCAATTCCATGAACTTCCCGAGTAAAGTTGACTTAGCTATCTCGGACAAAAAGCTTTTCTCAGCTCTCCTCCTAAATTTAGCCCAAGTCAAATTCTCCTTCGGTACTACTACAGTCACACCGTTCCACCACTGCAAAGCAGCTTCTTGCAACTATCTACATGCCAACCTCCTTTTCTGCTCATCATTCAAGTCCGAGTCAGCAAAAATCCTTTCATAGTGTAACAACCAATTCTCTACTTCAATAGCACTTTCTGTTCCTAGAAAAGGCTTCCCTTCAAGATTGGTATAATCAGGGCTTAACGTGGCGTAATTATTGTACGTAGATAACTTGGGATTAGCACCTCTCACATTGCCAACGTTTCTTCTAGCCAACTTAGCTCCAGCTCCAGCTTGCATCATATTCATGAAGAATTGGTACATAGTCCCCATACCTACTAGTGGATTTTCAGCACTCATGTTAGCATTTGCATTTGGATTAGCATTTGATTGTCGACCTGGATTCCTTCAATTATTGGGCCAAACATTTCCATTAGTTGTAGTACTTCCTCCACCTAGATTCACTCTTCCATTTCTTGCTTTCATATCTCACTTTTTCATAATAAGCATACGAGCCTTTATGAGATACAGAAAAATGGCTTAAGGAGGGGGGATAATAGAGATAGACACATACTTATATACATACATACACATACATACATACATACATACATATGTATATATATCAAATAATATGCGCATTACTATAGAGTTATCCCATACCCCAATCTTATTCTTTGATTTATTTGGATTATGTGTTCAAACCTTTTAAGTTTTACATAAACCTATGATCTGATACCATGTTGTAACATCCTTTCTTTTATGGTCCAAAACTAAACGCTACAGATGCTATAACCATCCATAGTATTAATTTCCGATAACAAAATAAGATCAGTTAATTGTACCTATAACATCAGGAGAATATGAGTATGAAAAATTGAAAAACTCATTTAATTAATAACTTTGTTATACATTACATACTATTATATAATCCAATAGATTCCATATTCAGAGAAAATATAATAACTATAATTACAATTATAGTCCAAGAGCGACATATAAAGATGCCCCATTGCGTCATCAAAGTCTGACTACTTGACAGTTATAAATCCTGTCATTACATCCATTCAAACAAAATATAAGCTCAAAACAACGCAGCGAAAATAAACTTCTAATATTAGCTAGCTTACCTCCTGCACGTTTTCGAAAGCTTATTTGTCCAACCTAAAAATCCCTACTCCCTCCGACCTACTCAAATGAGTATCCGAGAGTTTAAGGGGAAAAACAAAAACTTCGGATTAAGCAAAAATCTACTTTTGAATAATAATATATCATCCTGAACCAAAATAGATATCCAATGAGACCATGCCGCCGAGCAGAATGGGTTTACCCCTCATTAGTATCTTATCCAAATATGTCAATCAGAAATCATGCACCTGCAATCACAATGGTGAGAATAAACATAACATGATTATATGCATGCAACACAGGTAAATCTGACTAGTCTGTCATTCTAGGGTTATGCATGCCCAAGGTTTATTCTTCCTAAAACTAGACCGTGTATCTCAAATCATAGTTTTTTTAAGGTTATTATGAACCTAATAGTTTTCCAAGCCAACCAATAACCTATTGGGTTGACTCGAGAAAAAAACTTCTAACCAGATATTCCAAAATCTCGAAATACAGTTAGGTGTAAAACTGGACCATCTATCTGAAACAAAGAACTATCTGCCTCTGTATCATAGTTTTCCTAGGGTTACTATGAACCTAATAGTTTTTGCAGGTAACTAATCAATCTTATCGAAAGCATATGGACTATACGTCTCATATGTCATAGTTTTCCTAAGATTACTATGAACCTACTAGTTTTCACAAGTAACTAATCAACTTTTTTGGTTTTTAAGTCCATGAGTCATCTTTTTAATCAGTTTAATGCACCTGACACAATTGATCTATTTGATCTTCTGAATGCAATTCTACTCATTCAGAAGTTTAGTCTGGCTATACTCACTATTAGGACAACCTAACTGGTATTTCTCCCTTCAAATCCCAAGATGCAATGTTGCATCATAATGATGTGAGCATGACAACGATAAATATGCAAATTCCACCCATCAAAATATGTCCAATCAATGATCACATCCATAACAAAATTACTTAAGTTTAAGTAATAATTCCTTAAGTTTAAGTAATAATTCCTTTGGCAAAATTCATACAAAACTGGGATAAAAACGCTATTTTATTTTCTTGAAAACATTTGCCTTTATAATTAATTAACCACTTAAAATCATTTTATAAAACATGGAAAACATAGCCCAATACTTAGCCAAAATCCTATGCCAAAAATACAACCTTCTTCAAATAGCTTTTTAATATTTCGTTATCAAATTCGAGGCTATCGGGTCTCTAAAACACAATGCTATCACACCACTAAACTAAGCTTCTGGTTTGCATAACATAAGGCTATCACACCTATAAAACATAGGTGTCAAGTTTGTAAACATATGGCAGTTATGTCACAAAACGTAGGTATCGAATACATGTCTAGACAAGAGGTTTCAAGCCATTAAAACATTAGGGTTGTCGAACACTTTAAAACTCAAATGGCATTGAGCACTTAAAACTTATTGGTGTTAAGGTTTTGAAAGCTTGAGGGCATCGGACCCATAAAACAAAGAAGGTGCCGAACCTTTTAAAAGAATAGTATTGAGTCTCAAAACATAGGTTGCAGAGCCTTTGCAACATTGAGATACCGAAACCCTACAATACTTGGCGTCGCACTTCTATACAAGTGGGTACATCACATATCTACTAAGTAGATGTCACATGCATCAATCCATATAGACGTCGAACCTATAAATTTGATACGTCATATAAATATAAAGTAGTTGTTCAAAGTATTGTCTATTATAGATGTCGAATAGTATAACAGGAGTGCCGAGTATCTATCAATGGCGTTTCAGTAAATAGGTTTAAAACTGTTTTATTTCTTTTTAAGCTAATACCTTCCACTAACTCTTGCCTCTTGTCAAAATTTCATTGGATAAGAAATTACTTTACATTTTCTTTTTTGAAATTACCGGTAGTTTAGTTCTACCTTTCCAAAATAATTTGCAAACCTTTAAAATTAACATTATTAATTAATATTAATTAAAAGCTTTTCTATCATTATAAATTCATGGAAAACATGACCACTTGAAAAAAATCATCAAAAACCACCAAAAATCCGAATTTCCATCTTCTTCCTTAAATAAAAATTTCGAGACCAAAATATTAATTTAATTATTTTTAATAATTAAAACCCAAAATAAACACCTTTATTCTTTTAGGAAATTTATAAAATATTCATATGAACTTGGAAAATTATGGAATTGAAATCCACCATCAAAATAATGCCTTACACAACATATCCAAATTTCAAATGAATTGGAGATTAAAAAATTATGTTTTTCCTTTAAAACCTATTAAAACAATTCCATGAAAATTCTAGTAAATCATCATTCAATCCAATAACGATAATCATCAATCGGAGCATGACATATATTCACAATCAATTCGAAAATCATTCATAAATCTAAAACATGCATAAATAAATGAGATAGATAATATTATCCACCTTAGATTGGATAAGAGAGATTGAGATTTGATATTGATTAATTCTTTTAGTTTTTCTCTTTGATTTCCTCTTCCTTGTCTTCTAAGTAATGACCGACTTCTTTTATGTTTTGTTTTGATGTTTGGACAATGAAATGAGAATGGATGATAGAGGAAGAGTTTAGGGAATGAATAAAGAAGATATTCCCATTATTCATCTCTCATTAATTCTATTCTATTCTATGTTTAAAACATTCTTATTAATTGATTATTTAAGGCACGACCTTATTAGTTGACAAGTCTCATTTTCCTTATCATATTACATCACATTATTCTATTTAATTTATTTAATTAAATGTCATGCATAATGTTAAATAAAGATTAAAGGTGTTACACCTACACTCTCACTTGTAGTGCCCAATTTTATCGTAGTTAAAGCATCCTCTATTCCTTTTGTGTTGATTTTGCGCTTTCTTTTCTTGTTTGGCTTAAAGATATGGTTTTGATTTCTCTTCCTCTTTGTTCTAGAAATCACATTATTCACATTAAAAGATGGAAAAACACCATGATGAATTCTATTTTCTTCTTTAATTTGTATGTGTTTTTCAATCTTTTCTAACGTGTGGTCCTCGGTCTTTTATAAGATCCTTTGCGATAGTTGTTCCAAATTGGTGTAAGTTTTGCGATTATAGCCCCTACTTGATTGATTTCGGAATATGCACTTTCAAATCTCCAAATCTGCTAACTAAGACTTGTAAGTCATGCATCTGATCCATGATAGTAATATCGTCTTTCATCTGAAATTCAAAGTATTGTTGTGTGAGAAATCAATCTATTCTGATCTTTTCAGTCTTTTACTTCTCTTCTAATGCATCCCAAATCTCTTTAGGTGACTCCATTGGAGTGTACATGTCATACAAGCTGTCATATAAAGTATTAAGAATGTGGCCTCCTCATAGTAGTTCATCATGTTTGCGTTTCAACCTTCGTGGCTTTGATTCTTTGGTATCCTTTTCAATTGTAGGAGGAATCGCGGGAAGATTTTCATCCAATACGTAGGAGACTTTCAAAGTGGTAAGGAGGAACTTCGTTTTGTCTTGCCATTTTGTGAAGTTCGTTCCATCCAGTCTGTCCATCCCGACGAAGTCCTAGTTCATCAGTTTGAATGCAGATTGTAATCCTTTTTCTATGGTGAATATTGCTTTAAGATTGTTAGAAAATAATAGAGGATCAAAATTGAGTCAGGTTTTGTGACGTGCCAACGCTTTCCTCAAAGTAATACTTGGTCCCACTTGTTTAGAGTTTGCTAATGGGTTGATGGCAAACTGCTTCCCATGATGCAATAAAATCTGAATCTAAAGAGTAGCAATGTCTGTGGATTCGTAGGGAATTTATTGATCAGGAGTTGTAGGAAGTAAGAGTGAAGATGAAACCGATGTTGGAGGTGTGTGTGTATTTATATACGTATGTGTGTGTTTTTGTAAACAACAGTTCAATTTTAGAAAAGAAAGAAGAAAAAATACACGCCAGTTGAAACTCAACAGTCATACCCTTTCTAGATCACTGCTTGCACAAGCACACGTGTAAAATGCTAAGTGCTTTCCACGCACGCGTGTGTGTTATGGTAGTGTCTTCTTTTCCTTCCTTCTTTATTATTCCAATTGATAAAGCATGTGGTGTTGCATATAGGTACACAAACGTTTTGCCTGATGTGAGATTAATATGTTTTCTTCCATCTTTGACAAACAATCTTCCTTAACATGCGACACTATCAAACATAAGACTTTAATATTCAGAATTATCTATGCATCATATAACACTACAGACGTGCAAATTATGTATGCACAACCATCATACATGATGTTCTTATGTATTTTCAAGTGCTTGGTTTGTACCGTGTACGACGAAAATGAGACTTATGTACATAAGACATTAAGCATTAAGGTTTCGTGGAGTTTCAAGTATTTGGTCTGCTATATGTATAAGGAACGTGAAATCCATGTATTTAACTTCACTTATCCAAATGTCTTGGACTAGAATAAATGTTCCGGGATTAAGTAGACTGTGACATGACAAGTAACTATGTCAGAATGCACGTGGCATGAAAAAAGGATCAAAGTACCCATGTAGGAAGAAACGAGGGTATGCATGGATGTGGTGTGTGTGAACGTGCATGTGTCATAAGTGACGCTTGCATTTCATATGTCACTCATGTATTTTCTCATGATATGCAAATGACAATTTTTCCATAATAAAACTTCATTGTCTTGAATGCTTATAAACATGAGCTAAGTTACCGTGAATGTTCCACTTTTACTTCATTTTATAAGCGAACAAATTAAGAAACCCAAGGTAAACGTTTGGAATCAAGGAGATTTGAGCTAGAAGTCGAATCTTATGTCATCAAGGTAAGAAAAACTGTCCAACTCTAAATATTTGTAGTGTTTGATTGCGCGTGTTATTTATGGTATGTTTTAAATTTAAACTAAATCATTTGGACCCTTTTTGTCCCATAGACATGACTTTCGATTTATTCGGCTATTTTAGAGTCCGGTAAGTTTTAAAAGATATCCTATATAACACGCTATACACATTTTCTAACTCAAAAAATCATTATCGTAGAACTTTAATGTACTTAGATAATCCCTTTCTATTTAAATTTCCAGCAACTTCCAAGTTTCAATACCATAACCTTTCACTGACACAATTTTTTCGGATTCGCCTAATGTATTGATTTTTTTTTTTTGGAGATTTAGAGAACCAAACTTTGTTTGTTAACTCAAAGGAAGTACGCATCGTGCCTACTACACGCAATTCAACTAAATCACATGAACAATGTATCCAGTATGGATGAAAGTCTCGACCTTACCGGTGGAAAGCGAAAATCCTTATCCAACCACATCACCCATTATAGATACTTTGAAAAATATTTTGTTGGCTAAAATTTTCATATTTTACACTTCTGCAAATTTGAAGGATTTATATTGTAATGTTCAAATGCTTATCAAGCTTTGCTCATTCGCTTTAATTGAGTTATTTTATTTACTTAAGCCTCACTCAATCCCTAGACTTTATTTATTACACCCATTTTTCCTAAATAAAATACAAGGCACAAATATAACACAACCAAGGGAACGATGCAGGTAGTTTTGCAGATTGTGCAATATAATATATAGGGATAAAAGGCCTTCAATATGTGGAGCTAAGTAGTTAATATCGGTATCAGATACGTATCGATCAAGTACCGATATTAGGTATTTCAAAATACTGTGATAATATTGAATAACGTCAATAAAATATCGTGCATGTCCATAACATGTTAAAAATGATATTTTATTATGATATAATGGTGTTAAATTTTTAAATATATCGATCTATATTTCCAAATTACTACTAAATATTGATTGCATGTAGTTTATATATTCTAATTTGTCTATCAAGATGTTTTGTTAAAGACAAGCCATAAAATAGACTTATAAATATCGAGAAATTCATATAATGTGCATATTTATTTTTTTCTTCAATTTTATACCAAATTATTTATTTGAGTGATCATCTAATCATCTTTATTATTTTTCAAATTTTTACATCTTTATAGTTTTTTATTTTCATTTTCACTTAAATTATTGAACAAGTAATGTTGATTTGTTACAATTTACTACTTCTAGCTTACTTATTATTGATATGTAAAATATTTAAGTTTACCACTCTTCGACATTTAGGTTTTGGTGCATGATAATAGATAAAGAAAAAAGAATCTTAATAAGCAATTCACTAATTAGGAATGAACAAAAAAGAACTAAAAGAGAAATAGCTCTTTCACGATTTTATTTCCAATGGTAAAGTGTACATACAATATAAAACATATAACATACTCGAATAAGCAGAGTTTTCTATATTGAAAGTCTTATGAAGAAGACCCAAATAATATTGTTAAAATTGGAAAATTATTGTATTTGGATTTCTAGCATCTTCTACATATTGTCAATCACCGCATGGTAAAAAAAAAAAAAAACATTAAGAATGTGAAGATAATTATTTATAATTTTATTTTCTCTAAGACTTACTATAATCGCCGATATTCTTAAATACTATTTAGTATTCTACAATAAATATCGGCAAGATATAACAACAAATATCGAATGATATATCGGTAATGATATTGTAAGTTGTATTTGAAAAAAAAATCGGTTAAGTAGCGATATGAGATAATATCAACGATATTATCCGATAATAGCTAATTAAATGTGGAGATAACATGACATAAAAGGGGTGCAACCATCAGCTACATCAACTAAGAACCACATACGTTTTAGATATAAAATACAACATACCCTGAACTTTATGTTATGCTATCATAAAGCAAAGGCTGCAAGTCACGATACCAAAGATACCCAAAACGACAAACCACTGTCAAGTGCAGAACCGCATAAGATGTCTGTTCCTCAAAACAAGATCAAGCCTAGATATATTAGTACTCGACATGGCTCTTTGACATGCGGCAAGCATCCAATAACTTCGCTTCAATTCCCATATTTTCAAATCAAATTATCTCGTCTAAACCAAATTATTATGCCTAAAACAAGATGATCTACTAGTGAAGTCCAAAAAATCACCTAGTCATGTCTAGGACTTGGAGCAAATCTTTGCAACTATTAGAAAGTTCAACATGAAGCTGAATCCACTCAAGTGTACCTTTGCTATTTAGTCTGAAAAATTCCTTGAATATATAGTAAGCACATGAGGGATCAAAGCTAACCAAGAGAAGTTGGAAGCTATTATTAACATGAAAACTCCTCGGAAGCCTAAGTATGTAACGAGTCTGAATGAGGAAGTTGCCATGCTTAGCATGCTCATCTTTAAAGCAATAGACAAGTGCATCTTGTTCTTCCTTCAGGTAAAGAAGGAAAGAAACTTCGAGTGGGCCGAGGTGTGTGAAGACGCATTTTAAGCATTGAAGGATCACTTAGCCACTCTACCCATTCTTTCCTTACTAGCAGCACGTGAGAACTTATATGTGCACTTAGCTATAACTGATCAAGCTAGTAGAGTTACGACAGTCAGAGAAGATGATGGACTGTAGTGCCCAACATACTGCACTAGTAAACGCCTATGTGATGCAGAAATGAACTATACATTGATAGAAAAGTTGGCTTACTATCTTCTGCCAACAATTATAAAACTACGAACTTATTTCTAAGCTTATATCATCAAGGTGTTGACCTACCAATCTTTGAAGAAGGTACTGCACAAACTAAAAATGTTTGTGTTATTGTTCAATGAGCACTGAGCTCAGCCGATACGATATCTCATACTGCCCAAGAATGCAATCAAAGGGTAGGCCATAACCGATTTCATAGTTGAGTGTACTCAGTAAACTGACCAGCAAATTAAGGAATTAAATGAAAAGCATCATCAGTGGCAACTGTATATGGATGAAGCCCCAAGTAAACAAGGTATTGGAATCATTTATGTGCTAATCAGGCTAGATAACCAAAAACTGTACGATGTAGTTCAACTAGGATTCCAAGCCATGAACGATGTAAATGAATACGAGACCCTGATTGCAGGGTTGAAAATGACGCAGGTAATGAAGGTAATGCATATTAAAATTTACATTGATTCCCAATTAGTTATAAATCAAGCGTAGAGAAGCTACCAGGATAAAGAGCCAACCTTTGCCAAACATGTGGAGTTATCCAAGCAGTTACTTGCCTAGTTCGGACATTCGCCACTGAGCGAATCCCTCGCGAAGAAAATTCATCTACAGATTCCTTATTCAAATTAGCCGGTGCTAAAGCTGCATAGGAAATGGCAGCGGTACCAATATGGCATCTAACTGAACCTAGTGTTACCTAATATAAATAGATTTCGTCTTAACACGTGCTCGAGCTAGAGTTCAAAGAGATCAGAATCAAAACCAAACAATTGGAACATAGTAAAACCCATCTACACTGCATATGCAGGATGACGCAGCAGAAACTTGAATGGCGCTAGTAAAGTAGTTCTTATTAAATGGTACATTGTCATCTGACAAGAACACAGCTTGCAAAATAATATATCAAGCTCTATATCTTTGATAAGAAAATGTTAAGTCAAGATTATTACTGGCCAAATATACTTTAAGTGCACAATACTTTGTCTGCAGATGCGATGGATACCAAAAGTATGTAGTATCCTAAGATTTCCATCGCTTGAACTCATCCCAATGTCCAGTCCGTACAAGTTCGACACGTGGGGAATTGACTTGATTGGTCATTCTCGATATTAAAAGGTGGAGCCAAGTATGTAGTAGTAGCTATTGGTTATTTTACAAAATAGGTGGAAGCGGAACCACTTGCAACCGTTATGGCAAAAATAGTGAACTTCATGGTTAGAAACACCATAACTAGGTTTAAAATTCCAACAAAATTATATCAGATAATGAGACAATTCGAAAACAAAGAATATGCCTTGCTTTTTAAAAGAAATGGAATAGTTAATCGATTTCCTTTACTAGCACATCCCTAAGCGAATGACATGTAGCAATGGTTAATAAAAACCATTAAAAGACTGCTAAAAAAAGAATAACAAATGCCGAAGGAAGATGGGAAGAAGAGCTACCCCTAGTGTTGTGAACTTATCGAACTTCGACTAGATCATCCATAGAACACAAATTGTTCTTTTTGTCTTATGGTTACGAAACAATGCTTCCAAGATGGAAATTCCATCTAATAGACACCTATTGTAGAACAAAATAGTTGGAGGAAGTGGCTCTTGACCTGACTAATGAAAGAAGGGATGAAGCCGCAATACGAACTGCAGCATACAAATAAACAATGTCTAAAAGCTATAACTCCAAATTAAGGACAGAAAGTTCCTTAAAGGGGACATGGTTCTGATAGAGTGTCAAAATTGGACCAATCCACAGCTGAGTTATAGGTAAATTTCAAAAATTCCTCTTTGGATTTAATTGGCCTATGAAACCTAAAGAGGTTTTAGATCTAATTTAAAAGGCGGTTTAAATGTTATTTATTAAAATTAATTTGAGAAGGAAACATTCCCTAATACTTGTGTAATCAATTAAGGGAAAATATAACATTAATCGAAGAGAGAAACATTTCGTTTCTCTCTGATTTGATTGATGACTTTTCAAATGTCATTATGATCAATTTAAGCATGGTATGAAATGTGAGTACATCCAAATATATTCCAATGTATATTATTTAAGTGCAACGTATGAAAAGTGCGCATTAATGACGTCTCCTTTATATATGTCTTTGTTTTCAATAGTATTAGTTAACATACATACATATATATGTACGCATACGTATGTACGTACACACACACACACACACACATATATATAATAGAGCTTATATATATACATATACATACATACACGTAAATGTGTTAAAATTAAGTTTCATGTCTTATATAAGTTTGAAATTAAAAAGAACAATTTCAAATCTAGTTTCAAAGTTAGGAAGAGTTTAAGATTAAAATTATGATTTTACACACAAGTCTATTTTATAGACCTTAAGTTAAATTAGTACACACACATGCATGTACAAATCGTTATAAATAATGTCTTAAACTTAAAAAAAACATCCGCACGATAAAATTTATAATTTAGTATATATTTTGAAATAAAGCAACAAATTGAGGTCTAAATTTAATAGGAAACTGAAGGGTTTGTGATATTTCGCACAAAAGTTCAGTTTTCAAAGAAACCCTACTCCAGAGAGTAGAGCTAGGAAATACAGCTGTCCGCCACACTAACCCCCCTTTTAGCTAGCCCAGCACAGAGATTTGATGCCCCCAACCAGTTTATAGGATTAACGGAGACCCACCTCCACGCTTTGAAATTGGGAGCAGGACAGACGGGAATCGAACCTGCGACCTGCTTACCAGGAAGCAAGTATGTTAACTTTCAAATCGAAGTATGCAATAGCCAAAAGATTGAATTTAAAATAACAAACACAAAATATACACGCACGCACACATAAACATTAATAAATTACATATGTTTTCTATTTGAATCGATAATAAAATAATATTATTAACTAAAACATGGATTAAGTTTATTTTTATTTAAATAGCAAATTTAAAACAATAACAAAAATAGATAGGACAAATCAGGCGTGCATGCACGTGCACACACACACATATGTTGCAAAGGTTTTAGATCTAGACTATATATACAATATGAACAATTAATTAAACGTGAATACATATGATGTAGATCTAATGATGACAAGATGAATAGGTAAGCAATCAAAGTATATCTTAAAACGGATCCAAATCAAATTAACATGATGTACATGTATAATTAATTAAAATGTCGCAAAAAGGGATTTATTCCACATATCCAAATAAACAAATATTCAGATGAGGTGAAATATGTGATGGATCCAAACCGTACAAGATGGATAATGAATAAATGAAATTTGAATTATTACCATGAGATATTGTTCAGAGAATGCACATTGAATGAAGAAATCTACTTAGAACTCCAATATCCATGCCAATCCTTACAAGAGATGGATAAACCACTTGTGTTTTATTCTATTTGATGTTTTTTTTAATTTGGAGTTGAAAGATTTTAGAAACTTTTTTGTGTTTTCTTCCATAGAATGTTAAGAGGAGAGGAGAAAAATGAATGAGAAATCATGAATTGTCTGTAAAAAAAATGTATTAGTGGACATGTTTTAATTGAAAGAATGAAACCTTTCATATTCTTTAATTAAAATTTTCTTAATTAATTCCATTGATTATCTCTCTATTCACTCCTCTCTCTTCACATGATATGGTTGAAATTACATGCAAATGACGTGAATTTTCCATAAATCACTTCATGTAATTATCATCTATTTAAACTCGTTTAAAATTACATCGATATCATATACTAATGCAAACGAATATAACTTTACAAATGTATTCAAATAATTACAAACAACTCCCAAACATCAACTAAATTAAATAATAATTAATACTTCTTAAATATTAATTAATTTAATTATTCTATAACATTTAGAAATTGATTAAGTCATGTGCTTTCAGAGAATTCATCATTACAGTTGTGCGATTCAAAAGTGTAAATTTAGTCAGTGGTTAATACGCATGTCTAGCTCCAGTGCCTGTTTCTTTAAATCTATCATGTGGGTTGTGATGAAGAGAGGGTCATAACAATATTCTGGTGATTGAAAAATCTATAAAACTTCCCATAATATAAATTTATGTCGATTGGTTTTCATTTAATTGTTATATCCATTAAGTTAGCAATTCAACCTAACCTAACCTTGCATTGCAAACATGATTACTTACCTACCCCTTCTCAAGGTATAAAATACCGACGAAGCCTTATCAACTACCCAGTATTTTCAAACCCATTTGTCACTTAATACTTCTAAATATGAAGCGGGCTTCTATAATCACCACAAAATATGTAACAACCTGCAATTTTACGATTTCATATTTAAATATTTTATTTAAATATAGGGTCGTTGATTTAATTTAAAGTCAGAAACATGACTTTTTGTAAACAGTCGAATCCAGACTTGAGACCACTTTCATTGTTCAAAACGACATTTACAACTTATTTGAGTATAAACATTTATATGTTTGGAGTTGATTAGGATTTTGGTATTTTGTTTGAGCTTTGGGTTGTGTTCTAGCCCACTAACCCAATAAGAGAACCCAAACTCCTCTACCAAATACTCTAACTTCTCTCTTCTTTGTTCATTCCTCTCATAATTTCCTAATACACTCAAGCCCTAGGAAAAATGGTGGGAGGAGGAAATCAAATTCTTAAGTTCTAGTTCTCTTAGGAAACTCAAATTCAAGTTCCAAATTCCAGGAGAAGCTTAGGTAAGCATCATCTTCATCTTCTCAATCTCAAACCCTCTCTAATTTTCATAATTTCCTATAACCAACTTAGGAAATATTTGCATATGATCATAGATTGGAGCTTCTAGAGTTGTGATTTAAGTGGAGTTGATCTTTCCTTATTTTAGAGCTTCACAATTGTTGTTTTTGAGTTTAAAGGTGAGTTCTTGAACTCATATTTGTTAGGTATGAATTACTAACATCTGTTTCATGTTCATTGCTTTTGGATTGAAATGGTTTTGTGAATTTTCCAATTTTGCTATTTTGAAGTCAAAATCTATGAATATCCTACTATGGATGTTTGGACATGTTTTTTGGAGTGTATTGAAGAGCCTATAAAGCTAGGTTGTCATTTGGCATAAATCCCTTGCCACCATCGCTCATTCGATTGCATCCGAGTTGATTTGGCCATCAATGGCCTAGGAAAATTTTGCCCGGAGCTTCAGCTTAGACGTCTGGAAAAACAATAAGATGTTTGATGCAAAGGAATAAAAATTCTAGACCTTCAACTCAGACATTTAGGTTATTCCAAAACATCTGAGCGATCTGAATGAAATTTCCAAACCTTCAGCTCAAACGTCTGGGAAAACCCCTAGATGTCCGGCTGTTAAATATAACCAATTTGCTTATTTTTAGGTGGGTTTCTGTTTTTTCTATTTTTGTTGATCCGGTTGGTTGTTTTCATTAATTATCGACTTTGATGACTTCATTTCTGGATTTTTTTGGGAATATCTATTTGATGGATTTGATATCGATTTTCATGGTTTTAATTCACGTCGTCGAATGTGAATTTTTGATGATAGATTATTTTTACAATCGTATCTATGATTTGTCACTTTAAAATACAAAGGTTTTTATAATAGTAGTAAATACCAAAACTCTTTCGAAAAAATGATTTCAACACTACTTTGAATACAAAACTCTTTTCAAAATCGTTTTTCAATCTATTAGTATATACAAACCTTTACCTCATTCGTACGAGAAATCCAGTTAAACAACTTTGCAAAACAAGTGGTATGAAACACTTGTGTATACTTCGTCGGTTAATTCTTAGACTTGTTCGATCGAAAACTTGTGGCAATTTTTGAGTAGAAATCTACAATTTGTTCATAAATATTTAAGTTAAGCCAGTGGTTTTAGGACATGAAGCTAAACTCATCTATTTACTAGCTTAGTGTAATTTACACTTATCAATCTATGATGGTCATTTTGTGATTTAGACTAGCGATGTGCGATGTCCTTTTGTCTGCGTTGGGGACAACATCCCGTTTGCGGAGTTTCGGCTCAAATTGGTGGGGTAGCAACCTATGGTCTTCGAGCCGTTTATGGAGCTTCGGGTCAAATTTGATGGGTTAGCGACCATGGAACAACGTTCCATTTGTGATACACGTGTTGGTGAGTTTTCGTGCTCCCGTTTGTGATAGGCCTCCCTCTTTATGTTTTCTGGATTTCTAATTATTGATTTTTGGAATTGTGTTTCACCAATTTCTGTGATTTGCATTGATATGTTTTGTCAATATTTGAGGTGGTGAATAAGCTAAAGAGTATGATATTCTTTTTGTATATTTGAGGAGATTTGAGATATTGTATGATTTTCATTATTATCAAATGTATAATTGTCACAGTATGACATTATTGTTATCATATATTTTTGTCATATCTTTTATCCTATCTCATCTTGTATGATATTTATAGCTCGACTGATCCATTTATTATTTTTCTTCTTAGATAACACTCGGGTCAGACCGTGGTGTATTAGTTGCTTCCATTTGACTTCTTATCAGGGACCGTCATCTGACTATTGACTAACTACTTTACCTCTGTTGCTTTTTGTTTGGATATATTCGAGATAGAGAATCCTTGATGTATACTTATTCTTTTGTCTAGTACTTGTACCTATTATTTTGTGATGTAGTGGATCTTGTATGACCACTGCTTTGATGTTCACTTCTATGTGTTATATTCATATCTGTTTCCGCCTTAGTGAGATGAATATCTATGACTGATTTCATATTATGCTTATTTTATATTTGTTTCCGAAGGCCACATGGCCACTGTGTAGTAGCTTTGAGTCTGTATTTGATATGTCAGATTTCATCTTAAAATGAAATGCATGACCTTCTATCTGGCATATCGGTACTTGCTCAAATCAATTACACAGATGATCACTCCTCAATAGCTTTATTCTTCATGCTAGTCGACGACATTACTCCGTAATGTCCTTGGCTAGTGTGAGTATAGCGGTAGGGCATCACAGCTTGGTATCGGAGCCAAACTTCGAAACAATATAGAATATTATGACAAGGATCATTGTCCTAAGTCTCCCTTAAGAATCGTGCCTTAGGATTTAATTTGAGTATTAAGACCCGTTCTATCCTATTTTCTTTTTATAATGCCTTGTTTTATCAATCAAGTTTGTTGTGCAAGCCCCTAGTAATACTTCTCTTGGTCAAGGTATTCCTCATTCTGTCCTTAATGATATTATTATGTTTCGTGATCATCCTATTCGAGTTCTTTTTGATACGGGTTCATCTCACTCTTTTATATCAAAAGAACTTATTCATACTTTTTCTTTAAATATTATGGGCTTGATGGCTTCATTAAGACTTGCGAATCCGGTGGGTGGATCCGCAATACTCAATTTATTTTGTAAGGATGTTGAAATTATTTTATGCGATTATGTTTTCCGTGCCGATTTGCATGTTATGCGTTACTCAGGTTACATAATGATTTTGGGAATGGATTGGCTTAATCATTGTAAAGTCCACATCATATGTCCCGAGAGAACTATCCATCTTCGACATCCCTAATCTGTTAAGCGGATTTCTATTGTTTTTAAAGATTCAGATTCTAATTCGATGGGATCCTTATATTCTCTATATCCGCATGATGACAATAATGATGATGAGGAAGATGGCATTTCCCTCATTCATGTTGTTCGTGAATTTCCCGATATATTTGAGCCCCTTTTAGGATTACCACCCAAGCGAGAAATTGAGTTCAGAATTAATCTAATTCCTAGAGCTCTACTTATCACTTGTCCTCTTTATCGTATGTCCAATAAGGAAAATGAGGAGATGCGTAAACAATTAACCGAATTGGCAGCGAAACAGTTTACTCATTCTAGTTCCTCTCCTTGGGAAGCTTCGGGTATTTTTATAAACAAGTCCGACGGTACACATAGGCTTTGCATTGACTACCGCAAGCATAATGATCTCACCATTGAGAATAAATATCCCTTGCCTTGAATTGATGATCTATTCGATTAGCTCTACGGTGCTGTGGTTTATTAGCTTTGAATTGCAGAGGATAGTATTCCTTTGACGCCATTCCATACTCGTTATGGATCTTGTGAATTGGTTGTTATGCTATTTGGTTTAACGAATACTCCAGCTTATTTCGTTGACCTTATGAATCGAGTTTTCAAAGACTTCATCGATCAATTTTTTCTTATCTTTATAGATGATATTCTTATTTATTCTAAAACTGAGGAAGAGCATGAAAAACATCTTAGAATTGTGTTGGAAACCCTTAGAAGCAATAAATTGAAAGCAAAATTCTCTAACTGTCATTTTTGGCAATCCCATGTGAAAATTTTAGAACATATTATTTCTGGATTCGGAATTTTCGTGGATCTTTCAAAGATTGAAGTGATTCAAAATTAGAAGAGACTGGAAAATGTAATGGAAATCCATAGTTTTCTTGGATTGGCAGGCTATTACCGTAGGTTCATAAAAGACTTTCTAAAATTTCCGTACTACTTACTAGTTTGACAAAGAAGGGAGTTAAGTACATTTGGTCAGACAAATGTGAAGCCGCTCTTCAAAAATTAAAAGAACTCCTTTCTGATGCTCCTATTCTTGTGATTTCCGAAGTGAACCAAGATTTGGTTGTTTATACCGATGCTTGCCGTGTTGGTTTGGGAGCCGTTCTCATGCAAAGGGAACATGTTATCGCTTATTCTTTCAGGAAATTAAAGCCTGCCAAGACTAGATATGCCACTCTTGATTTAGAGCTCGCGGCCATTGTTTTTGCCCTTAGAATTTGGCGTCATTATCTATTGAGAGAGAAATTTGTTTTCTACATCGATCATAAATCTTTGAAGTATTTGTTCTCTCTATAGGGACTTAATTTGTATCGATAATGTTGGATCAAATTCCTTGCATTTTATGGTCTTGATATTCTCCATGTTCCCGAAAGGGAAATCATGTTGCCAATGCCCTTAGTTGTAAGCAACAAGTAGTTGTTTCCATGATGATATCCGAATGGAATGATCTCTAGACTTTGTCTACTTGTGAGATTCGAGATCGTGAATCCAATTCATGTTCGTCTCTTGTTTTATGTAGCCTTGAGGCTCATCCTTCTATTTTAGGCCTCATCCTTGAAGCTCAAAAGTAAGATCCCAAATCGACTCTTCTTAGCCAAAGTTGTAGGGATAAATATAAGGTTGATGGTTTGAAAGACTTTGATATTGATGCTCGTGGAGGCATTCAAAGATTTGGTAGACTTATTGTGCCAAATATTAGTGATCTTCATAAAGACATTTTAGAAGATTCTCATCGTTCTAAATTTACCATTCATCTCGGTAATAGTAAAATGTACGCGGACATTAAGCAACTTTATTATTGGGATGGAATGAAATCTGATATTGCTAACTTTATTAAGCGTTGCATGACTTGCCATCTCGTAAAGGACGGGCACCAAAGGACCGGTGTATTGCAACCTTTAGACATTCTCGTTTGGAAGTGGGATCAAATTTCCATGGACTTTATTGATGGTCTTCCCTGTTCTCATTCGGGTCATGACAGTTTATGGTTAATTGTAAATAGACTTACAAAATCCATCCAATTTATTCAAATTCGGTCCAATCGAACCGTATCTCTTTTGGTCAAACTTTATGTCAAAGAAATTATTAAATTGCATGGAGTTCCTATTTCTATTGTTAGCAATTGTGATCCATTGTTTACTAGTGGTTTTTGGAAAGCTCTTCAAAAAGTTTTGGGAAGGAAGCTTAATTTTAGCACCGCTTATCATTCTCAGTCCGATGGACAAACAGAGCGTGTGAATCAAACTCTTGAAGATCTTCTCTGTGCATGTGATCTTGATTTTGGTGGAAGTTGGGAAGATCATATTTCTCTTGTTGAGTTTTCTTTTAATAATAGCTTCCAATCTACTATTGGTATGACACCTTTCAAGGCACTCCACGGAAGACCATGCCGATCTCCTTCTTATTGGCTTGAAGCTAGTGAAAAGCTGGTTTTAGATCCAGATTTTATTTGTGATTCCATAGAAAAGATTGACATTATTCATTATAGTATGAGAGTAGCTCAGAGTAGACAAAAATCCTATGTCGATAACCGTAGAAGAAATTTAGAATTTTCTGTGGGAGATTTGGTATTCATTCGTGTTTCACCTATGAAGGGTGCTGTGCATTTCAGTCATTCGGGAAAATTAGCACTTCGATATATTTGTCCATTTCCCATCACCGAATGCATTGGTTCCATGGCTTATCGTCTTTTGTTACCGGATTAATTTTCTGCTATTCATGACGTATTCCACATTTCTCAATTACGAAAATGCCTTAGAGATTCCGATTCTATTCTTAAGTCCGGTGTTATTGAAGAAATTGATGTTTCACCTAATTTTACTTATGAGAAACATCCTATTCATATCATTGCAACAGAGGTTAAACGCCTTCGTAATAAAGATGTTCTGCTTGTGAAAGTTCAATGGTCCGCAAATCCTAAGGATTGTTCTTGGTATTCAGAGAATTCATTGAGTGAACACATTCAGACTTACTCTCTCGTGTTCCTTAAGGTGAACTTCTCACTTCAAAATTTTCTTTTGTGTTGTTATGTCTCGGTGTGGTTATTACTCTTTATTTTCTTCTTAGATATAGCGAGGACCGCAATTTCTTTAAGAAGGGGAGTATATAACAACCCACAATTTTACCATTTCATGTTTAAATATTTTATTTAAATATAGCGTCGTTGGTTTAATTTAAAGTCCGAAACGTGACATTTTGTAAACAGTCGAATCCGGACTCGAGACCACTTTCATTTAGTTCAAAATGATGTTTACAACTTGTTTGAGTGTAAACATTGATATGTTTGGAGTTCATTAGCATTTTGGTATTTTGTTTGGGCTTTTTTGTGTTCTAGTCCATTACAATAGTAGAACCCAAACTCCTCTACCAAATACCCTAATTTCTCTCTTCTTCATTCATTCCTCTTATAATTCCCTAATACACTCAAGCCCTAGGAAAAATGGTGAGAGGAGGAAATCAAAATTCCTAAGCCCTAATTCTCTTAGAAAATTCAAATTCAAGTTCCAAAATCAGGAGAAGCTTAGGTAAGAATCCCCTTTATCTTCTCCATCTCAATTCCTCTCCAATTTTCATAATTTCTTATAACCTAACTTAGGAAATATTTGCATATGATCATATATTAGAGTTCTAGAGTAATGATTGAAGTGGAGCTGATCTTTCATTGTTTTAGAGCTTTTAAATTGTTATTTTGAGTTTAAAGGTGCGTTCTTGAACTCACATCTATGTCTATGGCTTTCATTTGTTGTTAGGTATGAATTCCTAACTTTTATTTCATGTTTAAATGTTTTTGGATTGAGTTGGTTTGGTGAATTTTTCAATTTTGGTATTTTGAAGTCAAAATCTATGAAAATCCTGCTATAGATGTTTGGACATGTTGTTTGGAGTGTATTAAAGAGCCCATAGCGCTGGGTTGTCGTTTGGCATAAATTCCTAGCCACTATCGCTCATTCGATCGCATTCGAGTTGATTTGGCCATCAATGGGCCAAGCAAATTTTGCCCTGAGCTTGAGCTCAGACGTCAGGGAAAACACTCAGACGTCCGATGCAAAGGAATAAAAATTCTAAACCCTCAGCTCAGACATCTGAGGTTATTCCAAAGCATCTGAGCGGTCTGAATGAAATTTCCAGACCTTCAACTCAGACGTTTGGGAAAACCCCCAGACGTCTGGCACTGTTAAATACAGCTAATTTGCCTATTTTTGTGTGGGTTTCCATTTTATTGGTTTTTGTTGATTCTGTTGGTTGTTGTCATTATTATCGACTTTGATGACTTCTTTTCTGGATTTTGTTTGGGAATATCCATTTGATGGATTTGATATCGATTTTAATGGTTTTAATTCACGTCGTCGAATGTGAATTTTTGGTGATGGATTGTTATTATAATCGTTTTTATGATTTGTCACTTTAAAATACAAAGGTTTTTATACTAATAGTAATTACCAAAAATCTTTCGGAAAAATGATTTCAACACTACTTTTAATACAAAACTCTTTTTAAAACCATTTTCCGATCTATTATTATACACAAACCTTTACCTCATTCGTGAGAAATCCAATTAAACGATTTAGCAAACCAAGCGGTATGTAACGCTTGTGTTTACTTCGTCGGTTAATTCTTAGACTTATTCGATTGAAATGTGACAATTTTTGAGTGGAAATCTACACTTTGTTCGTAAATATTTAAGTTAAGGCAGTTGTTATGGGACATGAAGCTAAACTTATTTATTTACTAGCTTAGTATAATTTACACTTATCGATCTATGATGATCATTTTGTGATGTAGACTAGCGATGTGCGATGTCTCTTTGTCTACATGGGGGACAAAACCCCGTTTGTGGAGTTTTAGCTCAAATTGGTGGGGTAGTGACCCATGGTCTTTGGGCTGTTTGTGGAGCTTCGGCTTAAATTTGATGGGTTAGCGACCATGGAGTAGCGTTCTATTTGTGATACACATGTTGGTGAGTTTTCATGCTCCCGTTTTCGATAGGCCTCCCCCTTTGTGTTTTCAAGATTTCTAATTATTAATTTCTGCAATTTGTATTTCACCAATTTTTGCGATTTTCATTGATATGTTTTGTCAATATTTGAGATTTGGTGAATAAGCTAAAGAATATGATATTCTTTTTGGATATTTGAGGAGATTTGAGATATTGTACGATTTTCATTGTTATCAAATATATACTGGTCATAATGTGACACTATTGCTATCATATATTTTTGTCATATCTCTTATCCTATCTCATTTTGTATGATATTTATAGCTAGACTGATTCGTTTATTATTTTTCTTCTTAAACAATACTTGGGGTTAGACCGAGGTGTTTCAGGTGCTTCCACTTGACTTCTTATCAGGGACTGTCAACTGACTATTGGCTAACTACTTTAGCACAATAGTTTTTTTGTTTCAATACATTCGAGATAGAGACTCCTTGATGTATACTTATTCTTTTGTCTAGTGCTTGTACTTATTCTTTTGTGATGTAGTGGATCTTGTATGACCACTACTTTGATGTTCACTTCTATGTGTTATATTCATAACTGTTTCTGTCTTAGTGATATGAATTTCTGTGACTGATTTCGTGTTATGCTTATTTTATATTTGTTTTCGAAGGCACATAGCCACTGTGTAGTAGCTTCGAGTTTGTATTTGATATGTCAGATTTTCTCTTGAAATTAAACGCATGACCTTCTATCTTGCATATCGGTACTTGCACAGATCAATTACACAGATGGTCGCTCCTCAACAGCCTTATTCTTTGTGCTAGCCGACGGCATTACTCAGTAGCTTCCTTGGCTAGTGTGCGCATAGAGATAGGGCATCACAAAATACTTTTAAAATAGAAATAGGCAGACTCTATCTTTTATGGCCTCAATCACAGTGGACTGTCATTTAAGACCTATTCCCAAAGTGGTTTCTAATAGTGTTGCCAATGGTCAGTTGGTCCTATCTATAAAGACCTCTAACCATTATTTAAGGCTTTCGACATTTAATGTCCTATCATTACCACGTCTATAGCCAACAAAATTGTAGTCATGTAAGAGATAGTACACATTCACCTTAATACCTTTAAAAGTACTAGACAGACTTCTAAGCATTTAATACCAATATTCTAGGCAAGTGCTACATCACTTAATACCTATCCTTAGGCGGACTTCTCACCGACACTATCATTATTATGGCCTTAGCAATGTAAGAGATTGTATCCAAGCCACTTAATACCTCATTAGGGAAACTCCTGACCATTTAACACCTATTTATAGGTAGGCCTTTCTCATTTAATACCCTATCTCAAGACGGACTCCTCACTAGTACTATCTAGCTGACATCACTTGATATCTCATTAGATTACTTAATACATCTTTTTAGGAGAGAGGCAAACTCTTAGATCAGTCACTTAGTACCTCAAACTCGAAGCGAACCCTTCCCGAAATATCCATTATCACTTTTAATTATAAATATGAAATCTCATTAGGCTACTTCTTTCGATAGGGAGGCGGTCCCTAAAATGGCCACTTAATACCTCAACACTGAAGTAAAATTTTAGAGACGTCCTTATTTATTTAGAATCTCACTAGGTTACTTAATACTTCCTTTTAGGATAGAGGCGGACCCTACGACCACTTAATACCTTAAACCTGAAGCGAACTCCTATGGAGATATCCCTCACCGCTCATAATTCCAAATTTGGACCATTTAATACTTTTTAATTAAGAAAGCAGTCCCAAACTCTCACATCGTCACATATCCTAGGATTAATGGTATCTTACATCAGTAATAAGTGCACCCGACTGTTGGTAGCCTAAAAGTGAAGGGCTATCTTCTATCGAGTAACTCTACTTACCTTGCATTACTAACCTACTAAGTTCAATTAACAATCTTAAGCCTTTACTTCTATTATCTTAAGTAGACATTGGGCTTAGCTTATTAATTCCCTTTTTATTTAAGGCAATAAGATTTATCTTAAATGCTTATCTATCCATAAATCTCATTTTAATGCTTAGAAATTTCAATTTATCCATAAAATCCTAACCGACATTTCCTAAGACATTTATGTATGATTAATAATTTCAAATTACTAACCTTTCTAACTATTCCATAGTAATTAGTTCATACTTTATTTATCAGTCCCACCAATCCATTTACCTTATCAAATTATTGCGACTTCCATATTTATTACCATTTATTTCCCATTTATTGGAGCTACAATCTTTTAAATTCCTTTCTCATTAATTAGTTATCCTAAATGCGAATATTATGTGCAAGCATCGTTATTAGCTGATTTTTGTTTTAATTATTATAAGCGCGATAAATTACGTACTAATATCTATTTTATCAAATATATTCTAATTACATATCTTCACTAAAATATTCTTTTTCATGTTCAATTGTTGAAAACATATCTAAAAAGATTATCCACTATCATTTTCATAAATTAGTTCAAAATAATAGATTCAATTTTAAAATATAAAAGATTACATCGTTTGAAATTACAAGAAATAATCATTTCTTTCTATAACTGAAATAGGCAGTGTAAACTACTCTTTACACATCTCTCTCTCTCTCTTTTTATTTACATCTATTCTTGCTAGGTGTAGCGCTGTATTTTTCCAAAAAGGAAAAGAAATCAAACTAATTAAAAATATTAAATGGATCTAAATTCCAACAACTCCAAATATAAAGAAGTTTACATTCGAACAAGATTAGGGTAATAATCCAAATTCATAACATTATTATAAAACCTATTTTTAGATCTGGAATAAATTTCATTCAAACTAATATTCTAAATTCATACTTTCGGGATTGATTTCTAGATTTGGTTGTAAATAATTCTAAATTAATTCATAAACAAGAATATATATGTGATATATATTATATTCAGATTATATTCGATTTATTGTCTATAATTCATACACAATTATCCAATTAGGCATAATAATCAAATAAATATCAATAGGATAATTTTCATATTATAACAACTGTAATATTTCCCCTTCATCTTTAAAAGCAATACAAATCACCAGATCTGAAGTAAAACCTTTGACACATCTTCAAATCCTTTTTAGTCCAAGAAATATATATAAAAAGGGTATACACATATATTAGAATTATAGATCTGAGAAGAGAACTGGGATTGAGAGAGAAAATAGATAAATATATATAAATTACTCAAATATGCGTATTGTTATTTCTCTTCTCTTTCCTCTTTATTAGATTTCTATTCTTCTTAAATTTGTAAGAATATATATAAAATATCTTATTTATTTTAGAAAGAAAGTAGAGAAGAAGAAATGATAGAGCTTCACTACTGCATCTACAAAAATATGAGAAGAGATGTAACGACCCGTAAATTTCGACAATTTAATTTGTTTATTTAATAGGATTTTTGTAATTTATTTTGGTAGAAACAATAAAGGGGATAATTAAATGTTAAAATGAAGGCTAAAATAAATTATGTAAATGGTGACTTAAAACCTATTTATAGAAATTTGAATAAAATCCAAATGAATTAAGAAGAAAAAGGGATTCTTACCTGGATATAAAGTTTAATATGAGAAATTTATGAAAATATTAAATTGATTTAATGCAATAAAAGAGTGTAAACGGTAATTGGAATAAATTAAGAAATCATGTTAATGCAAGTTAATAATTTATGACTTGAATGAAATTCCAATTCAATAAAATCATTTAAATGTTATGGTTTGATTTTAAATGGAATATGATAAAAGAAAAAATGTAAGGATTTGATTAATATATATGCTATTTATTCAGGAAAGTGAATAAAATTGGGAATCCAATTGTAATTAATGGTAATAATGTTGGTATTAGCTAATAAATTAAATTTCAATGCAATACCCATAAATGAATGGAATGAAATGAATGTATGTAAATGTATACTAGGTTATTTATCATCAAATAGAAGGAAAGAAAAGTAAATACCGAATTGATTGATGAATAAATATGCATTGAATAGTAATTGAATATTTCGTTAGTATGAATTTAAAGGAATATGGGGTAATTTGATTAAATCAATAAAAGACAATAAATGCAATGATGGTGGGTTATTAATAAAAGTGAGTAGGGAAATGATTGTTATAGTAAGAATGGAATTCCAACTTGTTGGAATGGAGTAAATACACTTAGTAATAAATTTAGTATAGGAAAATGAAATGGAAATATTGAATTAATTAATTCGTATATATATAGTAAATGGCAATTATTGGATTGTAAATAATAAACTTATTAAAGGTGATCAAGAGTGGTGACCACAAGTTATTATGAGTGATACATATATATTTAGTTCATTCAATTGATTTGGAAATCATTGCAATAAATATAAATTAAATGTTACGTTAAATAAATTAAGGTAATAAATAGAGAATAACGTAAATGTTCTTCATAAATATGATGATTTGTGAAAAAAGAATGGAAATAAAGTTTCATTAATATCGGAATTTAATTTACTATAAAAAGGTTAATTGCAATCAAATGAGTTAAATGTTTAAACGGGAATCAAGCTTATGTATTTATTTGGATATATTGCAATTATAATATAAAATTTTACGTTAATTGGAAATTAAGTTGAAGACAGGAAATATTTATGTGATAATCTTAAATCCAATGGTAAATCCATCTATTTGACAGGAATGAATGGAATACTAACTAATTTATTTAACTAAACGGAATTTAGGATATTATTTATGATTTGTGAATTTAATGAAATTAAGGATTTACATTGAAATTTATAAGTTTACCTTCTTTAATTTGACATCTAAACTTGTTGGGATTTTGTAAATGATTAAGAATTTTTAAAAGTGATAAAATGAGAAAATTTTAGAATCTAAATATATAAATTGGTTATTTTTGAATTTATTTAATTAATCTAAAAATAGCCATTTTGGCCACGGACTCGGATTTCGATGAAACCAGTTTCATCGGATCCGTAACAGCGAATTATTGTAGGGTTTCAAGTTTCGTAACAATCGGACTTGTCGTTTGATCGTACGAACGCGAAACCCCTAGAAATCGATAAATTGAAATCAATTTGAAAATATTGATTTCAACATAACTTCTTCATATGATGGAATTTGGACGTGAGACATTTTCCATCGCGTTCAGAATATTTTTAAACACCTACTTCGATATATGGGTTTACCCAATTTCGTTCCGGAGTCAGAATGGGCTTTTTGGGCCACTTTGGAGCTAGCACGTATATCCAACCCGATCCATCTATTCAAATTCTGACCTACCTATATAAATTCAGTTGTAAACCCTAGCCTCCATCTATTTTCATTTGCTGTACATTCATTTCCTCAGCTCCTTCTCTTCCCAATGGCTACAAACCCTAGATCTAAATTCAAATTTCAATAATCAAATCCAAAGCCTAAAATTTAAAGTCCTCAGAAAATTTCTAGAAAAATATATGTTGGATTTTTCACCCATACGAATCTACGTGCAGTCTCTGTTTTTGCAACAGACACTCGGGTCAACCAGAAATCATGGTCAAACGTGTAAAATTTGCAAACCTAAGGGTTGATTTAGGGCTTTTTGATTTCTTCATCAATTTGCGAAATTGAAACATGGGTTTGGTGAGGCTCGTCGCGTGGAGTCGTTTGATGGTGGTCGGAGGGTTCGTAGTGGCGTGTGGTGGCCGGAATTCATGAGTTAGGGTTCGAAAACCCTAACCCTAGGCGGCGGCCGGCGGCAGAGATGGAGGACCGGACCGGTGTGGGGGCGTGCGGCTAGGCGAGGGGAAGAGGGTGGACATGGTCGGCGTTGGTGATAGGGCCGGAGTCGCTGGGAATTAGAAGTCAAAGTGGTGGTCAAACGGGCTGAGATGGGTCTGTGTGTTGAGCGCGTTCTACTGTAGGGAGGAGAGGAACGTGATTAACGTAGTGACGTGGCTCGGTTTGTTTATTTTATTATTTTACTTAATTCTAATTTTTGATTTCAATTCGTATAATGATCATAACTTTCACATACGGACTCCGTTTCACACGCGATTTTTTTTGTTAGGATCGTAATAAAATTCTAGACATGTTGACGCTAGTTTGGATAGATTTGGAGATCGTCGAAATTTTGAGTTTAAATCGGATTTAAATCGGATTTAAATTCGATTTAAATTCAAAAGGTGAGTGTTTTAACCCACTCATAACTTCTAAGATTTCTTATGTTTGTTAAATTCATTTAGGATGTGTTTAGAAATTTATTTATACCTGTTTGGCATATATTTCATCATGATCGCAGTTAATTGCATTCATCGTTATTAATCGTTAATAAATTTATTCATTGCATTTAAACCTGTCAGTAAATTGTTAATTATTGTATTCATTGCATTTAAAACTACCAGTTAATTGTTAATTAATTTATTCATTTCAATTTAAACTGCCAGTTATTTGTTAATTTAAATTATTCATTGCATGTAAATTGTCAGTAATAAGTTGTTATCTATTGACATTATTATTCTTGAAATTGGATGATGTTTGTTAAAAGCTGATGTTGATATGATGGATGAATGGATGCTGTATTTATATTATATGAACTGCAAGTTATTATGCATTTTCATTCATTTGGGATTGTGGTTTGAAATGATATACAACCGCATTTTTATATTTTAAATTGCGGATTGAAATGATAAATATCCGTATACTTGACCATATGATAGAAAATTACATACAGGCACCGCGGTATATATATATATATATAATTTTAAAATGATTTTTATGGTTTGGATATGATACGGTTTAATAAATAGTAAATTTGGACATGATATAAATATATTTTATATACACATATATAGTTAAATTGTTGAATTTAAGCTATGCATAAATCTGTTAAATAAAAATGAATAAGTTGAAAAATGGAATTTGATAATTTATATTATATGGTTAAATATAGGTTTAAGATCTTGTATGTGTATATTTATATATATATATATATATATATATATATATATAGTTTTAAATGATTCAAATCAATTAATATTGAAAGATAAATTGGAAATTTAATTGGAATTGAGCTTATTTGAAAAATTAACTCCATAAGTTGATGTTAACTTATTAAAATTGGAAATTTTAAGGTACGATATTTATAACTGGATTCAATGAATAATTCTAGTATAAATAAATGAAAGGAAATAATTAGTGTTAATAAATTTAGTTTATTTTAAATGGTTATGGATTTATCATCTAAACCTTTCAAACTAAATAATAGGAAAATGAATTGTTGATTTGAAATTCCCAATCTTAGTTTTGAAATTCATTAGATACTCAAAGTTCGAAATATTGAAAAATCGAAGTGTTTTATTTAAACTGAAAGAGAATATAAAGGTTATGGGTTTAGACTGAATTTAAAGTGAATAAAAAATCGTGAAGGCGTGGAAATTACTTACCTTTAAAGAAATTTTAAATTCAACTGTTTTATTTTATATGCCGTTGAATATCCAAACCATTTAAGTTTTGAAAGTTATGGGTTTAAATTACGGGTTTCGAAGTATTATGTTGAAAGTTAAAATTCAAATATTTGGTTTCAAGGTATTATAATTTTAAATGTGGCATGATTTTGGAAAAGAAATATATTTGAATTAAAATGATATCATATTTATTTGGGTTTTAAAAGGAAATGATATCGTATTTATGGGTTTTGAAATGGATAATTATATTTTGGTTTTGAAAGTATAATTATTTTTAAAAGACCGTGGTGTTATAATAACGTTTGGTTGTTGAAGGGACCAGGATCGGAAGTTGTCATACTCTCTGCCAACCCCGAAAACCACTTTAACAACCGTGTACGCGTTGGAGATTCCAGAATGAAGTAGGATGGTGGCGGCGTTTCCTTTAAGGTAAATACGTGGACCCGACTCCCGTGAGTTGGCATAAGGTGGCTAAAACAGGAGCGATCGACGGGTTAATAAGGTAGCACCTTTGATCGGACACATCCCTTCGATATTATACTTTGACTCTTGGATTGATTCGGTGGCCACTTTTGGTTTTTTATTTTATTTGGGGGTGTGGCTCGAGGTGGGCGGTAGCTGCGGCTACGCATTACCACTGACCCGGAAGCGTAATTGGTATATCTACCCTGGCATTGCCTAGTTTTGCTGTGTCACCTACCCTAGCGCGCCTTATACGATTTTAGTTTTGTACCATACCTATGGAGTGCCCTATGACGACGCCCAGTACGGGGGAGATTACGGTACTGTATAGACTATGGGAATATATAACTGTGTTAAGGTGGAAAATGTAAAGCCTTAACACTATTTAAAAGTAAGTTTATTTTACTAATAGACACTATTGAAATAGCGCAATATACTATATAGTAAATAGCTTAACGGATCCTTAGGAGATGTAAATCCCGAGCATCTCTTGAGTTATTGCAGTCATATTTATTTCTGTTAATTTAACTCACATAAGATCTTTTAGTTCTGACTCGAATGTTTTTGTCTTTTCAAATTCGCTTGGGTCAGTCCGAGCGTTTCAGGATTTGAAGTTTTAGCTCTGGAGGACGAAGACGAAGATTTGTATTACAATTATCTACTATTATTCCACTACACTATTTAATTCCGCTGCATTGATAATTATTGGTATGTGAACTCTGATATTTATTGTATAAAGAAGAATCAATTATTTGTAAACTGTTTTATGAGCTGTATATTGATTATTATATTTTGTCCTTCCGCCGTGAGATTCTGTTTATTTTATTTCTTCTTTGTTTTTTTATTTACCCCATAATAATCCGCCCTTTCAGATGATTTGAATTGGCACGTGTGTCGATTTAAATCGTGCGAAAAGGCGGGATGTTACAGTTGGTATCAGAGCTTTGGTTTAGCGATAAACCTTAGCTTTGTGGGGTCGGACTCTTTGTTAATAGGGTAGTAATACCCTATTGGAGTCGCTGAGTGTATATATATGAGAGAGCGTATTTGTTAGTGTTATAAAAAGGTTTTAATATTGTGTTAATCTGTTCTGTTTTGTATTTATAAATTCTGGTTGGTGCATGGGACGCTGTGACATCAATAGGAATTTCTAAACACTTAATAGGACAGAACGACATAATATTTGTTTTAATATAGGTGAATGAAATAATTTTTTCCTATTATATTTTCTATATATAAAATAAAATTTTCCAAATGATATCTATATTTGGCTGTAATAGATTGGTTGTTAGGTAATAAAGTGTATAAATAATAATAGAAATAAGATTGAAAAATAAAATAAATGAAATCTGGAAATTTAGAACTTAAGATCTGGGGTTTTGAAATTTCTTTCGAATAAATTTTGGAATATAATAATATTGTTTATAAGTACTTTCTGATATAAATATTTCAATATAATTTGGAAGAATTGTTTTAAAGAAGATTTTGGAGAAAATAAGTTTTGTACTTTCCTCTCTGTCGCTGGAAAATAATTTCGATGATGGCGGCCACATCATCGACTTTCATTTTCGAGTTTCGAAAGGGAAATGACACTGTAGTAGTTTTACCGCAAATTCATTTTTGAAAAATATATAAATTTTGAATTGTTTCAAAATATAATTAGAAATATATAAGTTGTAAGAATATATTTATCTATTGTTTTAAAATAATGGAAATTTTATTATAAGTGAATATAATTAAAGGTAAGTAATTCAAATAGATGATTTTCAACTAAAGTAAAAAAAATGGAAATGCTAAGAAATTAAATGGGACATGAATACTATTGATAAACAAATGTAAATAAATGAGGGCATGCAATAAATGAATGAATAATTATAATGAAATAAAAAGAACTGGCATGACCTAAGTCAATGGAAATGAACAATTATAAGTAATAAGTGAAATTAGATGAAACAAACATTGAATGAGTAAATGACATTGAAAGTTTGTTAGAAATAAATGTAAATTATAAAAGGAAAATTTATGTGGTAAAAAAAAAGAGAAATTAAACAACAAATGTATGAATGAAATTAATAAGGATAAACAAAAAAAAGTTGTTGTTCAAATTTGGTTGTTGTTTGGTTATGGTTGTTTGGGTAAGATACTTTAAAAATTGGGTTTGTGAGAATGAATAATCTATTTAGTTTTATCTAAGACTGTTGAGTAAATGATGCGCTAGTAGTTTGTTCTTCATTCCGTACAATTTAAAAGTTATGAATTCGAACAACTACTTATTTGTTTGATTGAATGGTTGTTTTGTATTTGTTGTATGCTGGTTGTTGAAATTGATGGTTGTTGTATTGATTTATTGTTAGTAGTTGAAACCACTCAAATATTTCACTTTATACAAATTGTTAACCCTTTGGATTATATAAGTAAAATGCAGGCTGTGGAAGCAATTGCTACTGCATTTGGTTTCATAAATTTAGCGTTATTTGCCCGACAAATAGGTACGTTTCGGATTACGGTTTATAGCATTATTATTTTGTTTCCCGAGTTGGGATATATATTATACTGTAAAATATTTGTGTATATTGTTATATTTATATTACATTTTTTTCCCGAGCCTCTCCGTACAAAGGAGACTTTGCCAAAATTTTCCGTAAATTTTGGACTTAGAAAAATTTGAAAATGTTTACAAACTTTAACAATTTATGTATAAAAGATAAATGGGTATAAATTGGTATATTTTATGTTAAATTATTTTATTTTGTAAACTTAATTGTTATAAATTTAATTGAGAAAGATATATTGTTTTCTTATTTCTTCTTTTCCCTTCTTTTCCTTTTCGGGGACGAAAAGTTTTGAGTGGGGCAGAGTGTATCGACTCGTAAATTTCGACAATTTAATTTATTTATTTAATAGGATTTTTGTAATTTATTTTAGTAGAAACAATAAAGGGGATAAATAAATGTTAAAATGAAGGCTAAAATAAATTATGTAAATGGTGACTTAAAACATATTTATAGAAATTTGAATAAAATCCAAATGAATTAAGAAGAAAAAGGGATTCTTACCTGGATATAAAATTTAATATGAGAAATTTATGAAAATATTAAATTGATTTAATGCAATAAAAGAGTGTAAACGGTAATTGGAATAAATTAAGAAATCATGTTAATGCAAGTTAATAATTTATGACTTGAATGAAATTCCAAATCAATAAAATCATTTAAATGTTATGGTTTGATTTTTAAATGGAATATGAGAAAAGAAAAAAATGTAAGGATTTGATTAATATATATGTTATTTATTCAGGGAAGTGAATAAAATTGGGAACCCAATTGTAATTAATGGTAATAATGTTGGTATTAGCTAATAAATTAAATTTCAATGCAATACCCATAAATGAATGGAATGAAATGAATGTATGTAAATGTATACTAGGATATTTATCATCAAATAGAAGGAAAGAAAAGTAAATACCGAATTGATTGATGAATAAATATGCATTGAATAGTAATTGAATATTTCGTTAGTACGAATTTAAAGGAATATGGGGTAATTTGATTAAATCAATAAAAGACAACAAATGCAATGATGGTGGGTTATTAATAAAAGTGAATAGGGAAATGATTGTTATAGTAAGAATGGAATTCCAACTTGTTGGAATGGAGTAAATACACTTAATAATAAATTTAGATAGGAAAACGAAATGGAAATATTGAATTAATTAATTCGTATATATATAGTAAATGGCGATTATTGGATTGTAAATAATAAACTTTTTAAAGGTGGTCAAGAGTGGTGACCACAAGTTATTATGAGTGATACATATATATTTAATTCATTAAATTGATTTAAGATCATTGCAATAAATATAAATTAAATGTTACGTTAAATAAATTAAGGTAATAAATGGAGAATAACGTAAATGTTCTTCATAAATATGATGATTTGTGAAAAAAGAACGGAAATAAAGTTTCATTAATATCAGAATTTAATTTACTATAAAAAGGTTAATTGCAATCATATGATTTAAATGTTACGGGAATCAAGCTTATGTATTTATTTGGATTTATTGCAATTAATTTAAAATATAATATAAAATTTTAGGTTAATTTGGAAATTAAATTGAAGACGGGAAATATTTATGTGATAATCTTAAATCCAATGGTAAATCCATCTATTTGACAGGAATGAATGGAATACTAACTAATTTATTTAACTAAATAGAATTTAGGATATTATTCATGATTTGTGAATTTAATGAAATTAAGGATTTACATTGAAATTTATAAATTTACCTTCTTTAATTTGACATCTAAACTTGTTGGGATTTTGTAAATGATTAAGAATTTTTAAAAGTGACAAAATGGGAAATTTTAGAATCTAAATATATAAATTGGTTATTTTTGAATTTATTTAATTAATCTAAAAATAGCCATTTTGGCCACGGACTCGAATTTCGACGAAACTAGTTTCATCGGATCAGTAACAACGAATTATTGCAGGGTTTCAAGTTTCGTAGCAATCGGACTTGTCGTTTAATCGTACGAATGCGAAACGCCTTGAAATCAATAAATTGAAATCAATTTGAAAATATGGATTTCAGCATAACTTCTTCATACGATGGAATTTGAACGTGAAACTTTTTCCATCGCGTTCAGAATATTTTTAAAAACCTATTTCGATATATGGGTTTACCCAATTTCGATCCGGAGTCAGAACGGACTTTTTGGGCCACTTTGGAGCTAGCACGTAAATCCAACCTGATCCATCTATTCAAATTCTGACCTACCTATATAAACTCAGTTGTAAACCCTAGCCTCCATCTATTCTCATTTGCTGTAAGTTTATTTCCTCAGCTCCTTCTCTTCCCAATGGCTACAAACCCTAGATCTAAATTCAAATTTCAATAATCAAATCCAAAGCCTAAAATTTAAAGTCCTCAGAAAATTTCCAAAAAAATATATGTTGGAGTTTTCACCAATACGAATCTACGTGCAGTCTCTGTTTTTGCAATATACGCTCGGGTCAACCAGAAATCACGGTCAAACGTGTAAAATTCGCAACCCTAAGGGTTGATTTGGGGCCTTTTGATTTCTTCATCAATTTGCGAAATTGAAACATGGGTTTGTCGAGGCTCGTCGCGTGGAGTCATTTGATGCTGGTCGGAGGTTGCGTAGTGGCGTGTGGTGGCTGAAATTCATGAGTTAGGGTTCGAAAACCCTAACCCTAGGCGGCGGCCGGCGGCAGAGATGGAGGACCGGACCGGTGTGGGGGCGTGCGGCTAGGCGAGGGGAAGAGGATGGACATGGTCGGCGTTGGTGATAGGGCCGGAGTCGCTGGGAATTGGAGGTCAAAGTAGTGGTCAAACGGGCTGAGATGGGTCTGTGTGTTGAGCGTGTTCTACTGTGGGGTGGGGGGGGGGGGAGAGGAATGTGATTAACATAGTGACGTGGCTCGGTTTGTTTATTTTATTATTTTACTTAATTCTAATTTTTGATTTCAATTCGTATAATGATCATAACTTTCACATACGGACTCCGTTTCACATGCGATTTTTTTTGTTAGGATCGTAATAAAATTCCAGACGTGTTGACACTTGTTTGGACAGATTTGGAGATCGTTGAAATTTTTTGTTTAAATCGGATTTAAATTCGATTTAAATTCAAAAGATGAGTGTTTTAACCCACTCATAACTTCTAAGATTTCTTATGTTTGTTAAATTCATTTAGGACGTGTTTAGAAATTTATTTATATCTGTTTGGCATATATTTCATCATGATCGCAGTTAATTGCATTCATCGTAACTAATCGTTAATAAATTTATTCATTGCATTTAAACCTGTCAGTAAATTGTTAATTATTGTATTCATTGCATTTAAAACTACCAGTTAATTGTTAATTAATTTATTCATTTCAATTTAAACTGCCAGTTATTTGTTAATTTAAATTATTCATTGCATGTAAACTGTCAGTAATAAGTTGTTATCTATTGACGTTATTATTCTTGAAATTGGATGATGTTTGTTAAATGCTGATGTTGATATGATGGATGAATGGATGCTGTATTTATATTGTATGAACTGCAAGTTATTATGCATTTTCATTCATTTGGGATTGTGGTTTGAAATGATATACAACCGCATTTTTATATTTTAAATTGCGGATTGAAATGATAAATATCCGTATCACTTGACCATATGATAGAAAATTATATACAGGCACTGCAGTATATATATATATATATATATATAATTTTAAAATGATTTTTATGGTTTGGATATGATACAGTTTAATAAACAGTAAATTTGGACATGACATAAATATATTTTATATATACATATATAGTTAAATTGTTGAATTTAAGCTATGCATAAATCTGTTAAATAAAAATGAATAAGTTGAAAAATAGAATTTGATAATTTATATTATATGGTTAAGTACAGGTTTAAGATCTTGTATATATATAGAGAGTTTTAAATGATTCAATTCAATTAAGATTGAAAGATAAATTGGAAATTTAATTGGAATTGAGCTTATTTGAAAAATTAACTCCATAAGTTGATGTTAACTTATTAAAATTGGAAATTTTAAGGTATGATATTTATAACTGGATTCAATGAATAATTCTAGTATAAATAAATGAAAGGAAATAATTAGTGTTAATAAATTTAGTTTATTTTAAATGGTTATGGATTTATCATCTAAACCTTCCAAACTAAATAATAGGAAAATGAATTGTTGATATGAAATTCCCAATCTTAGTTTTGAAATTCATTAGATACTCAAAGTTCGAAATATTTAAAAATCGAAGTGTTTTATTTAAACTGAAAGAGAATATAAAGGTTATGGGTTTAGACCGAATTTAAAATAAATAAAAAATTGTGAAGGCGTGGGAATTACTTACCTTTAAAGAAATTTTAAATTCAACTGTTTTATTTTATATGCTGTTGAATATCCAAACCATTTAAGTTTTGAAAGTTATGGGTTTAAATTACGGGTTTCGAAGTATTATGTTGAAAGTTAAAATTCAAATATTTGGTTTCAAGGTATTATAAATTTTAAAAGTGGCATGATTTTGGAAAAGAAATATATTTGAATTAAAATGATATCATATTTATTTGGGTTTTAAATGGAAATGATATCGTATTTATGGATTTTGAAATGGATAATTATATTCTGGTTTTGAAAGTATAATTATTTTTAGAAGACCGCGGTGTTATAATAACGTTTGGTTGTCGAAGAGACCGGGATCGGAAGTTGTCATACTCTCTGCCAACCCCGAAAACCACTTTAACAACCGTGTACGCGGTGGAGATTCCAGAATGAAGTAGGATGGTGGCGGCGTTTCCTTTAAGGTAAATACGTGGACCCGACTCCCGTGAGTTGGCATAAGGTGGCTAAAACAGGAGCGATCGACGGGTTAATAAGGTAGCACCTTTGATCGGACACATCCTTTCGATATTATACTTTGACTCTTGGATTGATTCGGTGGCCACTTTTGGTTTTATTTTGATTTGGGGGTGTGGCTCGAGGTGGGCGGTAGCTGCGGCTACGCATTACCACTGACCCGGAAGCGTAATTGGTATATCTACCCTGGCATTGCCTAGTTGTGCTGTGTCACCTACCCTAGCGTGCCTTATACGATTTTGGTTTTGTACCATACCTATGGAGTGCCCTCTGACGACGCCCAGTGCGGGGGAGATTACGGTACTGTATAGACTATGGGAATATATAACTGTGTTAAGGTGGAAAATGTAAAGCCTTAACACTATTTAAAAGTAAGTTTATTTTACTAATAGACACTATTAAAATAGCGCAATATACTATATAGTAAATAGCTTAACGGATCCTTAGGAGATGTAAATCCCGAGCATCTCTTGAGTTGTTGCACTCATATTTATTTCTGTTAATTTAACTCACATAAGATCTTTTAGTTCTGACTCGAATGTTTTTGTCTTTTCAAATTCACTTGGGTCAGTCCGAGCATTTTAGGATTTGAAGTTTTAGCTCTGGAGGACGAAGACGAAAATTTGTATTACAATTATCTACTATTATTCCACTACACTATTCAATTCCGCTGCATTGATAATTATTGGTATATGAACTCTGATATTTATTGTATAAAGAAGAATCAATTATTTGTAAACAGTTTTATGAGCTGTATATTGATTATTATATTTTGTCCTTCCGCCGTGAGATTCTGTTTATTTTATTTCTTCTTTATTTTTTTTATTTACCCCATAATAATCCGCCCTTCCGGATGATTTGAATTGGCACGTGTGTCGATTAAATCGTGCGAAAAGGTGGGATGTTACAAGAGAAGGGAGGGTTACGCTTTAGCTTATAGGCGTAAGAATCAACCTCAACCGTTATATCAAAATATATTAAATCCAGGCCATTAGTTCTAGGCTTATTACAGCCGCCTAAAGATGACCGACAGATTGTCCATGGAGCACCGATCGACTGGGTTGGTTGGTCCCAATGATAGGTCGGCATGTGGGTCTGAACAATTAATTAATAAATATTAATTTATCTAATCGAATTATTTTCGTTCCGAATTTTTTTTATCCGTAACTTTTTCGTTTGGACTCTGATCGTAAAACTCTAAATATAAAAGTTGCTCATAATTTCACCGTTAATAGACTGGTGTAAGTTTCGTGGTCAAATTCAATCATTTGCACAAATTCCATTTTTGGAGCCTAATTAATTAACTAACTAATTAAATGACTAATACCGTATTACGGGGTGTTACATTCTTTCCTCTTTAAAAGGAATTTCTTTTCTAATATTTCACCAATGACTATGTCATGGTTTTTGCTCCTAATTATCCTTGACTACACAACCAATGAGTGTACAACCAAACATGTATAAGTGCACAGTGTATTACTGTATTATCACATATAAAATTTGTATGCAGAATGATTCCAAATTGGATCCTCCTGTATGAATGCATTTCTTTTAAAAACATTTTTGGAAAAATATGATGCAAACAACCTATATATATATATATATATATATATATATATATATTGGCGTTCTATATGTATGCAGCATTTGGAAAAATATTTTCAACCAAAGCCCCATACACCTACGAATAAAAGTATGAAGCAACTAATTTTGCATTCGCTTTCTGCCATCCAATAATTTAACGCATCGAAAATCAGTTCATAAACTTTACTCCTATGCCCAAAAAAGGAATTTAGATAGAGAATTTAACATTCTTACCACTCTATAATTCTTCCTATTTCCATAGTATAATGGAAATTCCCTCCCTACCTTGAATTTACTCCATATTTTCCATGCATAAATTGCATAAGGAGGTTTATTTTAATCTCTAAAACTGAATTAATCTAAAAATAGACTCCCGCGTGTCGTCGATAATGTATGAAAATAGAAACTCCAAGGCTAAAACAGCTTTTTCCTTGTTATCTCTTGCATTTATCGCGTCGACGATCCTAATGCATCGCTAAATTCACAAGTCCTAACTCTATCTTCCTTCCCTAAGCCTAACATGTAACCATAAAATTAAAAGATTTCACAAAAACCTTTCCCACTTTTCAAATTTATATGTCAAAATAAGATCCCAAAACATTTAGAGGCACAATTTCATATAAATCAAATCTTTGGACAAAAGCTCTAAATATAATTTAAGAGCCAAAAACAACTAAAAGGTATAAAAAAATTCGAAAGAGGAACTTTTCAAATCAAGGGTAAACTTTTCAAAATATTTTCCTTCTCAAATTTTTTGATAAACCAAGCCATAATTTCAACGTCGTCAGAAGTTTGTTATGCACTAAATGCATAAAATAAATTCCAAAATCTACAACTAGCCTTTACCCATAAAACTTGACATTTTATATAAAAATGTCAACATATCTATTATTCAAAAATTTCAGCTTATAAGGAACATGAGCAGTGATCCGTGATACCAATGTAACTTTATCATATCCTTTGCTAAAATTTCCAACTATAGTCTTATATTTCATTTACTGTTAGTCAAATATCCTTTTGAGATTCTGATATTTATACTGCTTCTTTACTATGCATATATAGGAGCTGTTTGCATGTCCAAAAATAATAACATAGTAAATATACAGAAATTCATAATATCATGCATGCTATTTTCAAGAGACAACTAACAGTTATAACCCAAATAAACCTAAAAGAAAAGAACAAATGCTAGAAGGGAAAATACAACAACACCATAAATCCTAAAATAATGCCTACAGACTATGAGATGCTTTGCTCCATGGTTGGAGCTTGATCCATTGTTGTGACCCTTGAATGGTCGTAGCATGGCGGCTATACACACAATCTCGTACCCCTAGCGGTGTTGCTGACGGCTTCGGAAATGCCGTCTTCCTAAGGAAGGATCTAATGATGGAAGAAGGAACCTTCAACTCTACTGCCTCTCCATGAAGGTTCAGCCGTATTACCTAAAGATGAGAGTGGATGATGAAAATATGAAACGTGACTCTATGGAGTGTTAATACATGATCAACAAATTGAATCAAAAGGGTGCGGGCCCAATTAACGACAATGCCACCAATACTAGCATTGGTGGTCTTCCGCACCAAGGGATAGATCCGATCGTAATTTTCCATTTTAGGGATGAAGTTATGTGGAATGATGCACATAATCAGATAGGAAATTTGATGTAAATTATCCATCTTCCAAACACCGACATCCTATGAAAAAATCTACCGCAAAAATCTTCTAGTTGGTCACTTCAAAATAATCCAAGTCCACGTCCTCCATTGAGGCCTCTAAAATCTAAGCGAGATCATCATTGGTCAGCTTAATCAAGACACTCTTCACCTCCGATCATATCAAACTATTGCCTCCATCGGAAAGGTAGATGTATCATGGGTAACATTCCCGCTCAAAATTCTTAAAGCAGAGGATTGTTGTAAATCCTACCACGACGAATAGCTCTTCCAGCCCAAAAGCAGTGAAACCTTCTACTCATTCCGTTCCAGCCAAGCGGCCTCTTAAGGGTTGAGACCATAATGGTGCTAGGAAAAATGGACAGTGCAGATAAGTTTCTTGGGCTAAGAAGTGCTCAGAGGGAGGAAATAGGGTTTAGAACTGGAGTGATGGTCAGGTGAGCTCTAACATGAAAAATCAGTACGAGGGGGAGGCTAAGGAATTGACATTAATTATTTAAATAAAAATCCAATTTGTCATGAAAGAGGTGATCAATGAATGTATCCTAGCAAAAATTTACTTCCGGACAATTGCGACATACAAAATCTAATTTCTCCCCATCTAGAATAAATGTGTGTCTCCAACTTGAACTCATCATCAAAATCCAGAATCAAAAGGTAGCTAGAATCTCAACCATCAAGTCAAACACCTCCAGTCTTTGGGATTCTTCCATATGTCGTACTCATGCTCTACATCAACAGTGCTTTACGCATCGCTAGCATTCTGTGGGGTACTTCGAAGTCGGTGTGAAAATCTTAACTCTAAGATGTTTCCAACCCATAGTTGCTTTGCTTATTCCCTCAGAGTAGACTACAACTACTTTTATAGCCAAAACTCTTAGAATCCAGCGTAAGAAAATAGTAATATATATAAGGAAGTACAAATATGTTCTCTTAAATTATTCTAATTCCTCTGATCTACTAACCTAGACTCTTATACCAAATGTCACAACAATACCTTAATAGGCATAAATTTTGACAAAAACCAAAACCTAGGTCCATCAAAGCACAGATCCTGGATTTGGAAACTACAAATAAGCATGAGAATTATCAAACATTGATAGAAATATAAACTCATAGCGAAAACAGTAATAGTACAAGAGCATATACTATGACTATTACCTTGGAATAAATGGTATTCTTTGGATAACAGATTGTCACATCAACATCGAGTATGAGAGAAATGAAGACTTCTCCAACAACAAAGCACATCTAGCTCCAGTGACCTGTTTCTCTAAATCTATCCTTTGGGTTGTAATGAGAAGGGGGTCAAAATAACGTTCTAATGACTGAAAAATCTATAAACTATCCATAAAATAAATTTATACCGATTGGTTTCCACTTAATTGTTATGTCCATGAAGGTCATCAATTCAACCTAATCTTGCATTGCACACAAGATTTCTTACCTATCCCTTCCCAAGGTATAAAATGCGGACGAAGCCTTATCAACCACCCAATACTTCTAAATATGAAGCATGCTTCTATAATCACCACAAAATACCTTTAAAAGAGAAATATCCAGACACCCTGCCATTTAAGACCTCAATCAAGGCAGACAGTGTCATTTATGACCTATTTCCAAAGTGATTTTCCAACAATGTTGCCAATGATCGGTGGATCCTAGCTACGATGACCTCTACCCACTATTTAAGGCTTCCGACATTTAATGTCCAATTATTACCGCGTCTATCACCAATAAAACCGTAGCCATGTAAAAGACAGTACCCAATACATTAATACCTTTAAAAGGACTATGTGGACTCTAACCATTTAATTCCTATATTCTAAGCAGGTCCAATGTCACTTAATACCTATCCTCAAGCGGACTCCTCACTGATACTATCGTTATTATGACCTTAGCAATGTGAGAGACTGTATCCAAGCCACTTAGTACCTTATTAATAAGGACTAGGTAGACCCCTGACTATTTAATACCTATTTATAGGTAGGGCTTTTAAATTTAATACCTAACCCCAAAGCAAACTCCTCATTCGTACTATCTAGCTAACATTGATTGGAATTTCACTAGGTTACTTAATACTTCTTTTTAGGAGAGAGGCGAACCCTTAGATCAGTCATATATATGAAATGTTAAAGACATCAAACTTGCCTATAAGTTTGTATTGACAATTACAGAAGCGTAATAATTAGATTTAATTCTAAAATTGCAAAATGGTTTTAGTTATCAATTTTACGTCGAATTAGTTAACTAAGAACATAATGAATTTGGATTTCATTTTATTTGATATTGGTGATTGAGACTGAAAATAAAGTTAGTTGGACTCATGGGATTTTAGTGACATTTTAATTCATTGGAACATATATCATTGTAAGTGGATTTCCATGCACTATCAAGTATAAATTTAGCAAAAGTGTGACGTTTGAAATGACAAGGAATGGATATGTCTAGAAAAGAAAGAGATGTACAAAATAAAGGTAGTTACTATACTTTGTACTGTCTATTTCAATAAATAAAAAGAGAATCCCTCGTAATTACAAACGTCGCACAAACCACCTCTTTGTGAAAAAATATGAAAATTTACCGTGTAACAATTAGTTATTGAAATTTAGATTCCAATTTATTAAAATGTAGTAAATCCCAAAGATGGGATACTTAAATAAGAACGAAACTAAAAATCTAAAAGTGAAAACTAATGAAAAAGGAAGTCGGAGTAATAGGTAAGATAAAGAAGTAGGAAATGAAATGGATCAAGCTTGATAATTGAATGAAATGAATTAAGTCTGATAATTTAATGAAATGGGTTAAGTTTGATAATTGAATGAAATGAATTAATTCTGATAATTGAATGAAATGGATTAAAGCCTATAATTAAATGAAATAGATTAGAAATCGATCAAACTAATGAATGTAGTAGCAATTATATTGATGAAATAAAATGGATAGTGGTAAATCAATTTGATAAGTGAAAAGTTAAACGCATAGTAAAATGAAGACCTAGGGTCAAACATAAAAGATGTAAGGCAATAAAGAAAATGAAAGAAGAATAAATATCCAAGAGTTTAAATACGTATATACGTAGCTCTGGATATGCGTTTAAGATGGGGGTGAATAATGATAAATTGCTTATTATAATTATAAAGAATAAATGATCGAAGGTCGTTAGACCTGGTTGGGATGCTAAAAACATATCCAACTTATAGGACCCGTGGAGAATATATGCTTGTGTATAGTTGAAGGAATACCCTCAGGTTAGGTGTGCTTGGATTGGAACCTCCATAGTTGCAAGCACTGGGTGGATCTTTTACGGATGGCGAGATTGTACAAGCACTAATGGTCTATTTCAAATTTGTCCAAGGAGGGTATTTCCTTGATTGCACTAGGCAATCTAAGTGGACGATGGGTGAGATCGGACTTATGCAACGGGATGCGCAAAAGGCTGGTGTGCGTAGGTACCAAATGAGTCTCAACAGGGTGTGCAAAAGGCTAGCGTACACGAGTACCAAAATTTAGGGTAGGAGTAGCATATTTAGCGAGCTCATCATCAGTCCCTTGCGGTCAATGGGCATTGCAGGGTTACACCTAAATAGTCTCTACCGCCTACCAGGATTGGTTCAATTGGTTTATGCACCACCATAGTTGTTTGTTAGATAGGCAAGGCTAGTTAATCCATACAGAGGTTCCATCAAAACATGAACAGGGTGGAGGTGCGTGGGGTCGAAAATCCACGATAAGAAGCATATAAAGGTGCACTGAAGGCTGGTGTATGTGGTGAAAAGTCCCCAAAGAATTCATGGCCTCATGGACTAGAAGTCATCGGTGCGCACGGTAAGATTTCCTCAGGTGATACAATGATCAAAACGTAGCTAGGCGATGGATCCTTACAAGCTGTTGAGCGGTAGATACTAGTGGGGATAATATCTAGGTCCATTAGTGGACAATGGGATATAAGAATATATATATATATATATATATATATATGTGTGTGTGTGTGTGTGTGTGTGTGTGTGTGGTGTAGATAAGTATGGTTCGTACATAGTCATGGAGTCGTAATGACTAAGGATAAAGTCTGACATAACATGAAATGGTGAACAACCGGCATAAGCTAGTGTTATGTATAAGATGTATAATTTACCAGTCATCAGAATGTTGTTCTGACCCCCTCCTTCTTACAAACCATAAAATTTTGAACGGCATGTACTGGTATTGATTGGGAGTTGTTGTCTGGCTGAGGCCCTTGACATTTGAGATGTCGATTTTTCATCAGTAATTATATTGATCTGTTATATTTACTTATTTCTGCTGTGAGGTATTACCATTAACGCTCTGATATGATTTCTCTTTGCAGGATAACAAATCAACAATTCGTATGTTAGTGGATTTGGTTTTCGGATAGCGAAAAATTTGGACCCATTAGAGTGCAGATTTCTACATTTGGTATCAGAGCATAGGTTGGTCGATTCCTGAAAAATTAGGAAATGTTGAGCAAACATATTTTTATTTTGACTATAAATGTTAATATAGTATGTGCTAAAATTCTAAGCAGTCCATTTACAAAGTAGTTGCATATGGAAAAGTCCCTAAAACTAGATGTTACATGAATACCTAATTGGGCCTTGATAGCTTAATGATCGTTGATCCTAGTTTTGAATGTCGGTTGATGATGTATAGTAGATCCAAATGAAGGGAAAATAAGGGCCCGTATGTTATAGATAGTGGAAGGTGAATTTTTGGATATGGAAAGAAGGATGTTCTTAAGAATTGTTAAAATTCCACTTTGACTCCAACCTAATAATAAGTAATTTTTGGAGATTGAGAAAAAGTATAAATTTTATACTTTAAGAATGAAGTTTTATGAAAAAGCAAGCATTGAATTTTGGAAAAACATAGACACACACACACACACACACACACATATATAGTAAAGGTCTTGTAGGAATATATATATATATATATATATATATATATATATATATATCCCCAATTTGATTTCAATAAAAGAAATTTTATAAGAGGCTGCTTTCTTTTGAAAAGAAATGATAGAGAAATATTGCTCGTGAATCTTTTTGTGTAATGTAAGTTTTCCAAGATATGAAAAGTATTGTATGGATGGACAACATGGGTGGTATATAAATCGGAATAGGGTCCATATGTTATAGGAAAGAAGACCTAGGGTCTTAAAAATTAAGCTATAAGTGGCTGCACTACAATAGTTGAAGGAAAAAATGGTAAATTAAGAGAAAAATAGTTGGAATTAGTGTAATTTAGGATAAAGAATTGGATAGTAGGATGTTAGGAAGTATAACTGAAAGAGAGGTTTGACTTATTATAATTAGGTTGGGATTTGATATGTTTTAATTGATTGAAATGAAAAGAGGTAATTGAATAATTTTCTATGAATCAATAAGTTACAAGTAAAGGTGTTTTGTTTGAAATAATCAGGAAAGTAAATACAAAGGAAGGGATGTACAAAATATCGGAAATTCCATATTTTGTATTGTCCATTTCAATAAAGAAAATGAAATATAATTCCTTGTAATTTCTCCCAAAACATGAATCCTCTTTTAAGCGATTTATGGAGAGCTATCGCACTAATAATTCCTCTTGGAGGGAAAAGTAGTTCCAATATATTAAAATATAGGATCCTTAATTATAGCAAGAAGTGTTAGTAAATTATATTAAAACAATGCTACTAACCTAACTAAAGAAGGATAACAAAGGAAAATGGAAATTGTGCAATGTTGTGCGGTGTCAGTATCCAATGTTTTACAACAGTTCATTAGAGAGCTAGGATATTACCAAAGTGACTGTCACCGTTGACCGAGCTAACGAGCTCCATGTCATTAACCATGCATTGGCAACACCTTAAAACTTGTAACGACCCAGGATTTTTAGTAATTAAAATTTGGATATTTAATTTATTTTAAATAATAATAAGTGAATTTATAAGTCGAATAAATTTTATTTTGAATTATTGGATTTAATTGGATAATTAAATCGATAATTTAATATGTTAAATTATGGAAATAATTGAAAATTGAGTTAAATATAATTGAAAATGATTTGTAAAATTTTATTTTATCATGTTGAAGTTAGAACGATATTTTAGAACTTTTAAAAATCGAATTAAAAGTTTATTTGTGAAAATTGAATATTTTAATAATTAAATCGACTAGTGAAAATAGTCAATTTTTGAACAGTCTTAGAATTGAACGAAACTAGTTCCATTGGATCCGTAATAGTTAATTATTACCGGATTTCAATTTTCGTGTCAATCGGAGTTGTCGTTTGATCGTGGCAGCTCGAAACGCATCAATTTATTTTTAATATTAATTTGGCGAGTTAAAATAGCCATTTTTCAAAAAGTCTCGGATTTCGACGAAACTAGTTTCATCGGATCCGCAATGTGATATTATTGTAAGGTTTCAAATTTCAAGTCAATTGGATTTACCGTTTGTCCGGTACAAATTAAAACGCCTAGAAATCGATTTAAATCGGTTTAATTTAAATTGAGCGTTTACAGCCATAACTCACACAGATGTCCGAATTAGCTTCCGAAACCTGTTCCATTATGTCTGGAACGCGGGATAAACCCTAGAAACACTGGTTACGGTGCGTAAATCGGAGTTCGGAATTTCCGGGATGAATAGTGTCGTTCGAAATTCTATAAATAGGCACCCTCACTCTAAAAATAATAATAATAATAACTAAAACCTAATTCTCAACGTGTAGCCGCCACCCTCCCCATGAACGGCCGAAATGCTCCCATCTTCATCTCCAAATTTCTTCAAATCCGTGCAACGATTCGACGAACTTCTAACTAGAGAATCGTAGAGCACATCTAGATCTACGAGTTCAACGGATATGATCGCGTATGGAGCTGTAAATTGATGGGAATCAGGCCGCAAAGGCCGCGCGTTCATTCTCAATTTTCGTGCTAGGATGGAGGCCGAACTTCAAGTGCTCCCTGGCGTTCGTGCGTGGTGGATGGGGCTTCAACATGGCGTCGCTTGATCAAGGTATCATCGAGTATTGAGGTGGTGATATTTAACCCTAAAAGTTGGTGATGGGTTCGCCGAAAATTTGATGCGCGCGCGTGGACGAACGGTTTGGGAAGAAGATCATGTGCGGTCCAGATGCAAAGGACCAGGGGATCTACGGTGATAATTAGATTAGGTTAAAAAAAATTTATATTATGTTGTAAAATGTTATATAAAATCGTGTACAAACTTATAAAATGCATAACTTTTTCATACGAGGTCGAAAACGAGCGAAACCAGTCGCGTTGGAATCGTATCGTCGAGCACTACGCGATGGAGTTGGTTTGGAGTCGTTTGGAGTTAGTGAGAATTTTGGGTAAAATTAAACGCACGTTTAATTTTATTCGAAATAAATCGCTAAAATGGAAATTAAAATCAAGGTGAGAACTTCTCACTCAATCGAATCAGTTTCGATTTTATTTTAAATAGCTAGATTTAAAATATTTGAATGCATGTTTGAATGATGATTGATATCTATTGATTGTTAAAATAGACATTATACGCCGTTAGTAAGCGGATGTTATTTATTAAAAACATATACCGCGAATATTTCATAAACAGTGAAATTGGTATTATATATAATAGCAATATATATATATTGACATATGTATATATTGGAGTTATTGATTTCCCGCATTTTTTGTCTAGCGGATGAAACCCTATTGCGCCGTCTATTAAGCGGATAATATTTAAATCCCATATACCGCGATAATTTCGTACTGGAACGGAATTGGTATTGTGCTAATGTTTGTGGATGCAGGAAAACAGGTTGGAGGGATCCAACTGGATTCCTCAACAGTATTTATTTGATTTCAGATATTTTGATATTTGATGGATTATCATATCGATATATGATATCGTTGTTGTTGTGATTGACTATTTGGTGTTTAGCATCATTGGACCAAATTTGGAATTTTAAAATGATTTCAAAGTGATTTTTGAAAATATACTATATTTTTGGAATTGATCCATTTTAAATAAATAAACGTATAATTTTTAATGTTATAAAAATTATGATTTTTGAGAAATATAGTTAAAAAAAACTGATTTTTGAGAATATGATGCTAATGATTTTATAAAATAGTTTAATCGGGATTTTAGAATTTATTGTGAAAAGTTTAAATTTAGGATTTATAAAATTTAATTATTTTATAAATCAAAATGGTAAAATTATAAAGGAGATTAAAGACGTTTTGAAATAATAATATAAATTGATTTATATAAGAGATTTATAAATGGATATTTATAAATTAAAACGTTGGAATTATAAAACGAGTTTTTATAAGTGTTTGAATGAAGTGTAAATGAAATTCATAAATGAATGAAATTTATAGAATTATAAATGGAGAAGTTATAAATGAGATTTATAAATAGTAAGATTTATAAATTGTGAAGTTATTAAAAGAACAATGAATCTTATAAGTTATAAGATTTATAATTATGAAGTTTAAAAGAACGATTTTGTAAAATAATCGTTTTATAAGCATTTAACTTATAATGTGAACTTTTGGTTTATAATTGAGTTATGAATTGAATATAGGTTAATAAAGGAATTTATAAAAGGAGTTGTTATAAAATAAATAGTAAAGGAATTTATAAACGTTGTTTTATAAATTTGCAAACGACTTATTTTGATAAGTAAATTGTTGAAACCTATAAATGGAGTTATATTCACGTTTTTGACTGTGAATAATCCTTTGAAATAAAATGAATAAAAGGATGAAATCTGTTAACATAGTATATTCACGTTTTTGAATAGTGAATAATATGTTAAAGAAAATGTTTAGATTTGATGTTTTAAATTGAATTAAAACGATCTAACGTTGTTTTAAATGTGTTGAGATTCGAAACCATAGATTTCAACATTGATTGTTGAAATAGACGTTTTCGAGAAATAAAAAGGAAATGGTGGACTATAACACTGTTGTTATAGTAAATGATTTCCGAAAGGAAATGTTTTGTATAGTATTGGGATTTATATATCTATTTTAATTTCGAATCCCCATACTAGTGATTTTGGGTTGTCGTAACGATGTTTTACGCAACATTTGTTTTGGCCCAAATAAATATGTTTATGAGAATGATTTCCTTAAAGAATGAAATATATACTTAATTTCGATTTAAGTATATTGAATATTTTCCAAGTGTTGAAAATAAAAAGATTTATGAATTACTTATTTATAAATAAATATGGAAATGTTTTCCAATGTGAAATGAAACGTTTTGAGAATTTATCTTTTTGAAGATAAATTGAAATGAAGAATTGAAATCGTATATGCATGAATATTTTGGAATATAAATTCACTATGGAATTTATAAAAGAAAGTGGGATTGGTTTAGAAAAATAAATATTGATTTATTTTGAAATGTGAAAATTATATATCTTGTAAAGATATTTTGGAAAGTAAATAATTTGGAAAATTATTTGGAAACTGGTGATGTGTGCATATCCAGTGATAGTTCAATAACCGACTATCAATATTTCCCTTTGAATGGGTATTTGATGTGATTTGTTTGAATTTGAATGCCACACTTATTTTTGAATAAGCGCTCACTATTCGGGTTAACCGGGAAAGGACCATGGGGTCGTATAACCCATTCCGAATATGTGATACGTCGTTATGAATTGCATTTGATGACCGATGTTGAAGACCGAGTATTTGCAAAAGCGATAGGATGACCTATCGATTGTCTCTGCACTGGGTAGCTCCTGGTATTGAGATCTCCTAAGTGATGGGAAATTCGATCGGGATTGTGAATACCCGGATTGCAAGGGCTTCGTAAGAAGTGCCTTCGGTTTTGTTCGAGCCCGGAATAGACTTGTATGGATTGTATGTCTGACATTACAAGTTGAGATATAAAGCCGATTTCTTTCAAATATATTTCTGTTGGTGGCGGAGAAATTATTCTTTTAGCTTAACACCCTTCTCTGAGACGTACGTGCTCAGAGGTTATGTAGTTGAATGTTATCAGCGATATATTCCCAATTTGGTAATGTGACATGCTGAGTGTTGCTGTGAAATGATCATTGTGTTGATTATTTGTGATAGGATCGTTTATTTGATCGTCTATCTTTGTGATCATTTCTATGATCATTTGTTGACCCAAAGCATTGCTTTTGTATAAAGTATGTTTTTGTGGACGAAACTTCCTCGAGCCTCACACCCCGTGAATGGTCAAAACAGGAAAGATGCGGCAAGGTTATGAGGGCACCCTTTAGGATGTGTGCATTTCCTTCTGGAAAAGGGTGGTATCATGGTATGGAGCCCAGATACTTACTCATGTTGAAAACACTTTGTTATGATTGTGTGAATTGATTACGAGCGCTCGGTGAAAAGGTCCCAAAGGACCGGGGGATGGCATATTCGGTCAGTTGTTACTCAGTTAGGGGGAACCCGGCCTTGTGTTGGTAGAGATCCGGTTTGGTTCTCGGGGATGTCCATCCAGAGGCATTCTCATGTGGCAATGGGAAGTTCCTTGGCCTGATCATTCGTTGGAAATCCAAAGAAACAATACGAGACTTGTACGGTTTTAGTTGTATAACCTGCTATGGAATGTGGCGGTAACGTGCTATTGAACATAGTTAGCTATAGTAGGCATACGATAATGGTCGTATGTTGGCTAAGATTTATATTCTACTTTCGAAATGAATTTTTTCTACACTATACACTAATAATAATATCAAATGTTCTTTTAAATGCGTATCAAGCATCTTTGACTATCATAAGGAGAAATCTCCTCCGATTCTGCGTTTGCATGTGTGTGTGTGCGGGAGGCCTTATGGTAGTCTCATTTTTAAAAGCATTGCGAATTGACTTTAAAAATATTCCTCTATTTTGTTTTCAAAGATAAATAAACTGTTTTGAGTTCTCACACCAGTCACATGACTGACTTGGAGTTTATTGTTTTCCTTCCTAAACTCTGGGTGCCCACCAATTTCCACACGGGCAGTCAAGAGTTAAGGTTTATCAGGATATTCAGGAGTTGCTGGAGGCAAGATGGATGGCATGGCGTATTACTAGTATATAGTATTTCTTTTCCACTGTTTGTTGTTGTTGTTGTACACTCTGATGATATGATGTAATGTAATATGATGAAATGTAATAACTGATATAGTTCTTTGTTTAAAGATTATTCATTTATTATTATATGTTGTTCCGCTGCGAATTGTGAGATTCTGTTGTTGTTCTGTTGTTTTCTGTTCTGTTCTATTTTCTATCTCTTCTCTATTTTCTGTTTTCTTTTTCCTATTTTTTTTCTGTTCTCTATTCTCTTTTTCTTCTATTTTAAAAATTTCTATGTTTTGTTTTCTCTTCCCTCTATTATCTTCTATCTTCTCTCTTCTTCCCTTTTCTTCTCTTCTTTTCTACTTTTTCTTTTCTTAAAAACCATAACATTTCGGGTTTTTGGCCTTCGATTTCTCGGCAGTCGATAAAGTGAGTATCGATGTTGAATTTTCGAAAGTCGAAAATTTTCGGGGCGTTACAAAACTCGAGTGATTTCATTTAGGAAAGATTTGGTTCTAGTTGTTTTGCAAAAATCTCTCAAGTGTATTCAAGGCAGAAATTCACCAAGGGTTAGATCGGTACCGATCTATATCCTTAGAGTGAATTTCTGATTTTTTTTCATTTCCTCCCCTATCCCAAGCATGATCAACGTTGTGAAGTTCATCTTGGCCTATCACCAGCACCACTGCCTATCTAAAGTTGTGAATCTCAAGAGAGGTGATGGATTGAGGTGATGGTTCAGACTTAGGAGATGAATCACACTGGAGGTGATGGATCAGATTCGGTTGTGTCAAGCTGAATTCAACCTGTTCAAAATTTTGAAAGCATATAACACATCTAATTATCAACTGGTTTCAATGCAACCAAACAGATTATAGAGTTTGTAGAGAGGAATATAAAGTAAGGAACTGATGTTGAACATACATATTGAGGTACAGTCATGCATATCATCTTCTCTTGTACCAGTATAACGTTATAACACCCAATATACATAGCTATGGGAATTAGAACTCACTTGAAATAAAGCTTCCCTTCTTTTTCAAAGTTCCACTAACTACTCCTTCTCTTGCTCTTCACTGTAACAACTTTCTCCTACAAATTGATGATAAAACACCTGCTACTTTATTGCTAACGGATGTAGAGTTGTTGAGAGGCTAAGATTTAAAGCTATTTTAGTTTGTGGATTTTATTTGGATTTTCATTTGAATTATTAAGTGATAGAATTTGGATGGAAGAAAATGATTTTTCTCAAAACAATTATGTGTTTGAGCCTAAGTGATATTTATATTTGAAGTAGAAATTTCCAGAGAATTGATTTCTCTTGAGTTTAGACAGGGCTTTGGGCTTTAATTCTTTTCTTTTATATTTTATTTATTTTACGAAATACATAAACACATAAGCCCAATATGATTTATTTACTTTACAAAATCATTTTTCTTTATAAAATAGCGTTTCTATAAATTACAACTTTATATATTATAAAATCAAATTTTCTTTTCAAAAATTTATTTAAATCATTGCCAATATAAATCCAAAATTACATGAATAAATTCATCCTTTTCAATTCCAATATTTCCACCATAATTCTAATTAATTAATTCAACTTCCAAATAAATTCATTGTTTATTATTATGTATTTACTAATTAATCGCTTCTCAGCTACTAGTTGTTACACATCCCCTTAAGAAAATCGCGTCCTCGCAATTCCTACCTGGAAGAAATCTATAAATAGCTAGATATATTCTAGCTCTCTACACTATTAATTATTACTTAATAGATAAGGAATAGATTACATACTTGACTCATGTGCATCTTTAAAAAACCTCAGGATAAGTCTGTGTCATTTTTCCTTTGGTCTCCCAAGTACAATCTGACGGGTTATCAGACTACTGCCAATGGGCCTTTTTGCTTAGATCCCTCCAAACTTGTACCCCTACATCACAAACAATATATAATTATATAATATGGGCTACCCACTACTAAGGAGGGTATATATAAAAGGTCATCCGCTCTAGGGGTGGGAATAAAAATTAACCAACTGATAAAACAGTAAATCATCCAAACATCCAATCAACAATTTTTATCAACTGTAAAATATATACATTAACCAAAAAGGTGAGTTTAACTCACAATTATTCCAGTTGTCACTTGAGCATTCTGGTTTGAACTAAAACAGAATGGTTGTTTGATTTTAGCATAAATTCCAACAAGCTTCAAATTACTCCAATCCAATTCGGTCCCGAAACAATCATCGTTGCAAGTCCAACGCAAAAGACGTCATTTGAATCCAACATCATACACACAAGCTATTTAAATAATAAGTTATCGATTAAATTAAATTGATTAATAACTTGATTAAATAACAAATCCTTCATTATCCCCTTCTAATCATCTTCTCCCTCTCCCTAATACTCTTCTCCCTGAACCAAAACTGTGCACCAATGTTGTGCACATCTTAGCCAATGCGCATCTCTTGATGAACTCGATTACCTACAACCGAAACATCACCATCGACCATCTCCTATTAATCGCGACTCGTGCCTTCCCCCTTCGACCACGATCAGGTTGCGCGACCACTTTCGATGCCATAACTCCATAAAACTTTGGCACTAGGTGTTATTCGACCTACGTTAATGGAGATTCAAATGTTAACATTAAACTAAAATCTTAGAGAATTTGTAATTAGTGGAAACAAATGATAACGATCAGTTAACTGAAGAAACAAATGAACGTAATTTGTTAAAAGAAGTAAGGTAATCGACAAAATTAGACAACGATCAAAATCCCTCAGATTTATGCTACATGGGTTAACCATAGGAAGGCTCAGGTCGACTATAAGCGGTTGACCTAGGCTACGTCACGGTCAACCCATGATCTAAATTGTACAATCATAAATTTTGGCCGTATGGCCCAGATTTGAAATAGGTTGATCCGACGGTTAGCACTGATTTGAACCTATATAAATTAAGACTTAGGGCCTCACTTCAAAATCATAATTTTTTAATGAGCATGGTAGCGCTGTCACTTTCTCTTCTCATTTAAAATATAGATTTATAGAAATAGATTTAATTTGTACATATACACTTTGGAGAAGAATAAGAGAATCGAAAATAGGTTCAAACCAAGTCACTACATCAGAGGTAAACTATAGATCTAGTTTTACTTAATAAATTAATCTAAACTTCTTCTCTCTAATCCAAATTCTACGATCTATATGTAAATTTATTTGTGGATCTGAATAGAGGGTCAAAATGGAGAATACAGATAACAAAGATTAGATCTAGAGATTTGGAAGTGCTTAAGAAGGAGAGTGAAAATATTATATGTTTTTATATAATATTAGATTATATCATTGCATATCTATTTCTACATGCCCAAGAAATTGAATTTAAATTGCAAATAAAATCATGAATGAGAAACGTTGAATATGATAAACTTGCCTATGTAATTTATATTGATGAATCAATACTTTCTGCCGTGGAAACTAGTTTGGAATTTTAAATATAATTGATATGAATTGTGTAATGATTGAAATTGGTATTTTTACATCCGATGTGAATTTAATGAATATAAAATGATGTGTAATGATTAGGAATTTATATTTGTTTGACGAACATGAATTGAATGGAATCTTAATTAAATGCGTGATGATTAGGAATTTATTTTTATTTAACTGATATGAATTAAGTTGAAATGAAAATTTGTTTAGATCTTTGGGATTTTTTATGATATTTTAATGCACTGGAACTTGGAATGTTGCAAGTAGATTTCGGCATATTATTAAAGATTAAGTTTAAAATAAATAAAAGTGGGACATTTTGAGTAGCAAGGAACACACACACACACACACACACACACACACACACACATATATATAAACACACACACACATACACACTACACCTGAAAAGTTCTTTCGTGCCTTAAAAAATGCTACTAGAACATTTAGTAGTGTTTCGGTAAAGGCTGCGATATGACATGCACTAAATTATGAAACTTTTTATTGAGTTGTACAAAACGCTACGAAAACTTAACATATTGTAGGGTTTAGAAACGCTACAAAAAGTTTCATACTTTTAGTAGCATGTCATATCGTAGTGTTTGCCGAAACGGTACTAAAAGTTTTGATAGTGTTTTATCAACGCTACGAAAGTCATATTCAATGGTTTACATTTATTTCCGTAGCATTTTTTGAAACGCTACTAAAAGTTATTAACAATTTTGACTATACAAGCTATCATTTCTTGTTAATGGCGTGCATCATTTCCAACCATCGCTTACATAATAGTCCTATTAAAATCAGTCATCAATCACATAATCGTTGTATTCAGACCAACAATCAATCAATCAAATAATCATCATATTCAACAATTGAAAAAAATACATTAATCACATGCTAAAATATAATATCCATAACCATTTCGACAATAGTTTTTTGAAAAAATGAGCAAATTCACATAAAATCCATAACTATTCATAAATACGTATACACAACAATTATTAACAAAAGTTATAGTATACATAACAATTAAAGTCATGTCCATTACTTGATTAACCACAATTCTTTGCTGCAGCTGATCTTTACTCCTAAAAACTAATTACATGTAGACAAATTTAACAATCAATGGATGATTATGAAACTGTATTGCATATTTAAAGTATATTAAACATCCTTGTTTAAATTTTTATTAAATTTAAATAATTTTTATAAAACTTAGTTAACTTAGTTAAATTTTTGTAAAACTTGATTAAATTTTATAATAAACTTATTTAATTATTAAAAACTTATTAAATTAGTTAAATTTTTATAAAGCTCGGTAAGCTTATTTATAACTTTATTTATATTAACTCAAACTTATAAATTATCTCAATTGCTAAAACTTAAAATGTCAAAACTTATATTTTAATTAACTTAAACTTATAAATTATCTCAATAATATTATACTAGACAGTAATAATATAAATAGTATTCTACCAGAAACACCACTAATTCCAAATCCAAAAAACAATAATATTATACTAGAAGAAGTGCCATTGTTGCCTCGTCCTATTGCAGCGACTGCTGCTACACAAACTGAGCAAGCCATGACTAATAAGTTTGTTAATGCCATTGTAGAGAGCAGTGAGGAGACACATTCTCAAGTACATTAAGGAAACATAAACGCAGGTACACAATTATCGCAAGAAGTCTAAACACACAACACCTTGTGCATTTAATGCAAAAAACTAACTAGTATTGCCATACGAGCAGAGACTGGGGCTCCCATTAGCAAGTGCATAGACCACAACTACAGTTGGATCCACACATACAGCTTCTATTTTCTTCTCCTTCGTAACCTCCCTCTTCAAACTACTTGTAAATCATTCATAATCATTTAATAGCTTTTACAGTTCAGAATAGAATTTGATAGCATTAACACATAAGTAGCAAGTACCTTTAAAGAAGAACTGCACCAAGGATGACTGTTCTTGAAGTGGTGCCTCTCTCTTCAACAAAATCTGTATTTCTCTGTTGCTGCAACCATAAAAAACAATAGTTCATTACTTGAGATAGCGACTTAGTTAATCAAATTCTTTACGGTTGTCACGTATCTCAGAAGCATTTGGCAGACATCATCTGAAATGTTTGCTACCTGTTTCTCTAATTGCTTGATTTTCGTTGTCGTTGTTTCTTTTAGGCACTTCACATTTGCACCAGAATCACCACTGCTCTGTTATCATCGATCAATACATATATATAATCAAAATTATAGTTCAGTACACATTTAATATAAAATATATATATGAAGCAACCATATATGCATGGAATTGTGCAACTTCTTTCTCAGCCTCTTCTTTTGCCTGCTTCAGCCTTGACATCTTTGTTGCATAAACATAAAGTTGGTGCATGTTTATGCATGCATGTTTTTTTTCATGTGATAATAACTTGCAGGATGTTTATTTACATTTCACAATGTACTTTAGTTTCTTTTCTAAATTGCTAGATTACACCACTAGCAAGTAACAAGCACACATATATTCAGTGTACCAAAATGCACATAATACTATATGTTACTAATTATCTTTAGGAAAGATAATCTTCAGGCAGGGGACTATTAATTAGAAGTAACGAGAATAGGTCGAATAGTAGTATATTTTCTCTCTGAAATGCATGGCAAATCGGACATGAGATGTACTCAAGGATAGGAATTACCATTTCTACCATTATTTACAATATGCCGAGATTCCTGCTGTGCAGCCAGCAATTGCTGAATTCCACCTTGACGCATGTTCGAAGCCATCCCAAATTGCAAACATATGAATAACTTAAGGAGGGCACAGAGGCTACTAATGCTAATAGAATGATATGGACAAAATAAAGAATAATAGTAATATAAATCATACATGTAACTGGTGTACTATACATGATAAACCTATCTGGTAAAATGTTGTCGATGGATTTATGATTTGGGCAATGAAATCATGCTGGATTAAAACCTGATAGTGCCACACGTAAAATTAATGATGTCATATTGACTCGAATGACCATTCACATTTTATTTGGAACTAACCAAACATGATATATCAAATACCAGATGAGAATTATCATATCACTGGCTGAAAGTTGAAATAGCCAACTTATCAGTAGGATTTCAACAAAAAAGATCTAAGAACAATATGTCAAGTTTCACACATATTTCGTACTTAAAGACTAAATGGAAAGAAATGTACATTCACTCCTCTTTCATTGAAAATAGAGAAAATAATTCAAGATATTTAACCAAATATATATTAAGGAGCCACATATAGATTCATTCAAACTTATGTATATTAATACCCATTGTTTACTACAGTTGTATAAGACTACCTCATTTATGTCTTCTTTTTTCATTGAAAAAACCTAAAGAATGAGATAAGTTGGGTATGTGTTCATGTCATTTATGTATACATGTTCTTGCCTTTTTTTTAAAGAATGCACATGCTTTTTCTTATATTATAAGTTTACTATGTCTAGGATTTAGTTTGTAAGGCATCAAAAGTAGTTGAAACATAAGAATAAATACTACTCAAATAAATGGAATTTGACCAAGCAAGCCATCATGTAAATAAATGGAATAATACTACCATAATGAATCACTTGTACTGTTAAGTAGACATGATCATATTAAACTAAGTCCATCATGTTTAATTATGCCAAAACTGTACAATTTTAATATTTACAGCAATTCAATCATCCTAATTGTAATTAAAAAACATTATAACGAAATTTGGACACCAATTGAAGAACTATTGCAAAATTAATGCATTATAAAGTTAAGATTATATGATAAACTGTTGAATTTTTCAAAATAAATGCCCACGATAGAAATTTGTTTTAAGTACCTACGACTTACAACAATCAACTCAGTTGGAAATTGAGCTAATTGAGCCTGCCACTTTCCTTGCTCAAATTGTAAACTCAATTACCACTATATTGCTGGCTGATGACTATTGCTGGCATGATTCACATTGATCAATTAGATAGGATATGTAGGACATGTTTCAAGTCTTCCACTTGCAGCACCATGTAGAGGGTCCATAGGTCGATGTGTTGATTTAGGGTAAAACTAACCTAAGCACATGAAATCATTGGTTTACCGTAAAACTAACCCATGCACATGAAAATATTAGTTTGGGATTGGATCTGTTGATGGTTTAGAGTTTCTATTTTAAATTGAGAAACAAAAAATAAAAAAATATACGAAAATATACTTGAAAATTCCCAATAATGTGTTCACAACCTTAGCATGAAAATAAAAGCTTAAAAAGATAGAAGTAAAATTCACATGGTATACTCCCAGGAACCTCATTGCGTTGCATTTCCAAAATTCCAAATAACTGGGATGAAATATATGATTGTATATATTCTCTACAATCTAAAACATATAAATTTTGCAATTTTAATTAATAGTCTGCATGTGGATATATGATTCTGTTTATTTTTTGTGTTTATATATGTCTCTGGGTGTTCATAGGCGTATGGACATTGATCTATATTGACAAAGCACCATGTAGTAAAAAAATATTCTAAGCTACCTCAGTTTTTCTCAAGTCTGGGTACATACCTTATTTGAGAATATACATAATTTTACATAGACGCACCATTGTTTAGCTTTCAACTTGCTGCCTGATGCCTTAAAATTGTGACGACCCGAACTCGATGCCCGACAAACGACATCGAATCCGTATCGTCGGAGCTTGCAACAACATTAGATTATAAACAACACAGCGGAAACAAAAGATAATTGCATTGATATACAATATAGATACAATGATATACATTATGATATAACATATCCAACACCATCAGAGAATGTATACAACACAACACCACAGCGGAAAATATCGACAACATGAGCAAAGTCTTCAAGGGAATCCAATACTGCAACTCCAATCCAAAACTCCCAAGCCAAAGCTTTAAACTTCAAGCTCGAACTATCATCAAGCTGAACTTATAGCAACTACGATCCTAAACACGATTGCCAAACCAAGACTTCTAAGATCCAAAAGACTGAAGAAGATCTCCAAATGCTACTGAATCTATACCTATTATTGATTATCTGAAAAACCCAACTCTAGACTGCCAGTGTGGAAAATTGTGAGCACCCAGAGCTTAGGAATGGAACAATAAACTCCGGGTTAGTCATGAGACTGGCATGAGAAAACAAAAATAGTTTATCTTTAAAAAAAACAACAAAATGATTTTGAAAACATTGAAATCCGCAATGCTTTTTAGAAAATGAAACTACCATGAGGCCTTCCGCCACATACACCATGCAAACGCAGAATTGGAGGAGATTTCTCCTTATTATAGTCAAACATGATTGATACGTGAAAACCATTTTGATATTATTAGTGCATAGTGGAAACATTTGCAACTATAATATTAATCTCAGCCAGCATAGACATTTCAAACGATGCCTACTATAGCTGCCATCGAAACAATGGTGACCACCATAAGTAAATGGCAGGTTATACAACTTAAACCGTACAGGGGGCGTATTGGAGATTGGATTTTCCAACAAATGGTAAGGCTAAGGAACTTCCATTGCCATATGGGTACGCCTCTGGAGGGACGCCCTGAGAATTTACCCAGCTCTCTGCCAACACAAGGCCGGTATCCTCCTTGCTTGGGAGTTATACCTAAAGATATGTCACCCCCGATCGTTTGCGACCTTTATCCGAGGATCCTCAACCACAAAGCAACATCACATAGTAATAAATATACAGTGTCCACATGAGTTATGTATCCGGGCTCCATATCATGACACCACCATTTTCCAGAAGGAATAGACATACCCTAGGGGCGCGACGCCTGCAACCTTGCCGCATCTTTCCTGTTTCGACCATTACCGGGTTGTGAGGTCCTGATACAGTCTCATCCACAAAGCTATGCTATTTCATAAAGCCATGCTTTGATCAACAAATGATCGGCAACACTTCGTATTCCACATTACCAAATTGGGAATGTATCACTAGTAACCATCAACTACATAATCTCTGAGCTTGTACATATCAGAGAAGGGTGTTAAGCTAAGAGAATAAATCTCCGCCACAAAACAGAAATGTATTTGATAGAAACTGGTTTTACATCTCAAAGTGTAATGTCAAATACACATCCATACAAGTCTGTTCCGGATTCGAACAAAACCGAAGGCACTTCCGAAGAAGCCCTTGCAATCCAGGTATTCATAATCTCGATTGGACTCCCCATCACATATGGATATCTCTATGCCGTAGCTACTCAGTGCAGAGTCATTCGATAGGATATCCTATCATTCTCGTAAGTACCCGGTCATCACCACCGGTCGTCAAATTCTATCCACAACGTCGTATCATTACTCGGAATGGGTATATGACACAAGGTCCTCTCTCGGCAAAAACGAATAATGAGCGCAATATTGAAAAACATATGGATATGGGATTTCAGTTGAGTCACAATTTAAAATCCAAAACTTTCCTTTCAAATGGTTTAAATCAATTACCATTTCAAATCCTTAAACAAAAGGATTCATTTCATAAAGTTCACCCAGTTTCATAAGGATCCATTCACAGATTTCAAAACAATTTCCATTTCAATTGGATTAACTCATTCAATCTTTAAATTAAAGATTTAACTTATAGCTTTCAAAACCCATTTCCAAGGATTCATTCGTAACTTGGTAAACCCTTTTCCTTTCAAACTTGAAATCCCTTTTACATAAATTGGAAATTCTTTCCTTATATGGAAGCTTTTATTATTGAAAACAAACACTTTTCATTTTGGAAAAATCCGATTTCATTTATACAAGTTAAAATTCTTGGGTTAAATTCAAATTCCTAAAACAACACTTTAAAAATGTTTTAAAACCCATACAAACTTGTATAACCTTTTTAAATCATAAGTTCTCGACATAGAATTCAATTTTAAATTTTGAACTCAAATTTAAATCAAAATTTAAAACTAAATCAAGTTATTCAAAAATAATTTTTATCTTTGAAATTCCTTTTCAAAAGCTTTTCACTTTAAACCTAACCCATTTCCAAAACCATTTGGATTCAAAAATTCAATTTTAAAATTATTTCAAAAATCTACGACTTAACCAATTTCCACGTGTAATCCATATTTGTGTGCGTATGGTGTAGTCTAGGGGTTTTACCGAATAGTGCAATATCATCAATCACCACATATACAATCATAGCAATATCGATAAGCGGTATAATCCTATAACGCTTATCAATATACACAGAATCACAGATAGATAATATAAATGTTCTATAGATAAATAAATTACATTCATCACAGCATGAATTAAAACAATTCAAATCACAAAGCATCACACAGTACAGATATCAAACAGTTCACAGCATTCAATAGAATACGGTCATCCATAAATAAGGTTAATTGATCATTTGATTAATTGAAACTAGATTAATCACTAATTCTGGATGATTAACACTAATTAATTACAGTTTATGCTAATTAATTATCTTTTATTATTTATTAATTAACTTTAATTAATGAATTAATCAACCTTTAATTATTAAAGAATTAATCTTAATTAATTAATTACCCTTAATTAATTTTCCTTAATAAATTAATCATCTAATTAACCCTTAATTAATTATCATTTCATTAATTAATCCTAATTAATTTAAAATAAGCAATTATCCTTAATTACTTAATTAACTTTTACCATTAGTTAATTACTTTTATTAGTTAACTACCTCTAATTAATTAATTACTTCTTAAATTAATTACATTAATTAATTATCCTTAATTAATTAACCTTTAAACACTTGATTAACTCGGTCTTTAACCATCAATATCCATCCTTAATTACTCTCATTAATTAATTATTTTTAAGTAATTAATTATCTTTTAATTAATTAATTATTAGTTACTTGATTAATCAAACTTAAATTATTAACAAATTTACCTTAATTACTTTTATTAAGTAATTAACTTCAAGTAATTAATTTCCTTTAACAAATATATTAACTTAAACTTTAAAAGTTAATTAACCATCAAAACATTCTTTATATTATTAAGTTTATTTAAAATAAACGTTCAAAATAAAAGTTATATTTGTATTTTAAACCATTTTAGAACTTGGTTAATTCACATAATTTTATTAAAAAAAACTTTTTAACCCATTTAAAAACTTAATTAACATCTAATATTTAAAAGAAATTTGTTTTAACGAAAATTAGTTTTTAATAATTTGATTTTCTTTAAAGTTTAAGGTTGTTTTCTTATCACGCCAACAAACCCGAGTCAAACCTTGTTTCACCCGAGCTTGACCCCGAGCAGAAGCACGCCTCCATCTGCTTCGAGTAAATTCACGAATCCCCCAAGTTTGCCCCCGAGTTCCACTTCTTCTTCTCCGACGCTTTTATCAACCCAGATACATAAGTGCACCGGTGCACTTGCATACGCGTTTCGGTCGACTACGATCATCATCACGACCTCTAGCAAGTCATCAGCCTTCCCCATAGTCGCCACGAACACCCAGAATCAATCGATCACGCCGGGATCGAAAATGAGCTACCTGATCACCATCTAAAACTAACCCAGATCATCAAAACTCCCCCACACCGACGATCTAGATGCTCAACTAAAGCAACGCCACACCCCGATCTTCAATCCCCCTCACTCCTATGGCACTCGATCCATCAGGGAAGCTTCAACAGTACTATTTCCGATCATGACAAAACATTGGGCTTAAACCCTACTTTAAACTCGTTCATCTCCTACGATCAATTGAAAATTTTTCAAACATTTTTCCCGTGCTCCCTTGCGTGTTAGCTTCCGTCACCCGAAATTTCAACGCCCAGTTCAACGTGGATCACCGGAATTCGATCATTTTGCATTTTCCGTTCAACTTCCTCATACTCGAGATTTATTAACTTAAAAATCATGAGATTTTCACCTAAAATCACCATTTGGCAATTCAAACGTGACTGTGTAATCAGATTTTAAAATTAAAATATTCGATTTTACTGATAAATATATTGATCTACCGTAAATTATTAATTTCAAAATATTTCCTAATTTTTTATACCTAATATTATTTTTAAACTAACTTTACATTATTGTGAACAACTTTATTTCAGACATCACGATCTAAATGTCATTATTCAAAAAGATATGGGTTTTTTCTTCTTTTAACTGGATTTAACCTGCACTGTTTAAACAGAGGGGTTTTAAACATATATTGTATTCGGCATACATATATCTTTATATATACACATACATACAACATATTTCTATGTGCACAAACACATTTCCAAAACATCATTATCACAGGCATCAAAATCAAGAATATCGGGTTTTAAAATAAGGTTTGCTCACCTAAATGAAGTTGAACAGAGAAGCTTGAATTTTTTTTCCTGAGTATTTTGAAAAATCCTGAGTTGTTTCCTACTTGATGAATTGCTTTAACTTCTCTTTGATTTTGTCTGAAACTTGCTTTTGTTTTAATCTATCTGAAACTTTGCTTCAGATTTGAAACTTCTAGGTTTTGAATTTATGTTTCCAGCTTTCCAATTTCTTCTTTTATTTGCCGAATCTGTTTCATAGGTTTTAAATGATTTGCATCTTTGCCTTTTTGCTCTGGTTTTAAACTTTTTTCAAAAATGAACTGAAGCTATTTGTTTTAAATTTTTGATTCAGGTTTCGAATTTAGATTTTAAGAGGATTTTGAATTCTTTTGTTTTTCTCAGGTCTGAGAAATTGTTGTGAAAAATGAAAACAGCATGGGCTTTTTTCTTTTGCATGTTTTTTTTCTTTTCAAATTTAATTCAAAGAAAATAATTCCTTTGCCACTTGCCCACTTTGTTTTAACACGTGTATAATAACTTTATAAAAAAGCTTACACCCGTTATATATAATTGAAATTGTGTTTAAATCCTTCATCTTAATTAATTTCAAAATTGTGTTTTAACCCCTAAGTGCTTATTTTTAACATATGTATTATATTTTGTTTTACACTTGTTCAAACAAATGTTTTTATATATACAATTTCTATTATTTAATAAATAAATACATTTTCTTTTAAAAATTCTTTATAAATCCTTTAAGGCAAAAGATGGTTTTAAAAATTTAATTACACATGAATAAAAATTTTATTCTTAATTGGCCTTTGAAAAATTTATAATCAAATTAAAAATATCATTTTCAAATCAAAATGCATATTTAAATATAATTAGAAACAAATTCTTATAAAATTTTCGAATCCAATTTATTTCTAATATCTTTATTTTTAAATCTAATTTTTATTTATTAAATACTTACCCTTAAATTTCAAACCAAAATTCCTATTTATAATCTGATATTTTTATTTGTTCTGGAAATTTGCTAATTAATTCACAAATAATTTCACAATTTAATACCAAAATTAAACTAATTGCCAAATTAAACGTGGTTGATTTCCAGGAATGTTACAGATTTTCCCCTTAAGAAAATTTCGTCCTCGAAATTTGCCATGGAGACAACCAAGGACAGATAAAAGATAGAGAAATATATTTCCAGATCAAATTGGATATCTATTCTTCATTTGGCTTACCAAATCAGAATATCAGCAATAGATACGAGAACAAACTCTATTCAACACTTTACGAAATACTTGCATTATTCGGATCTATGAAATATGCAGGGGCATTGGTTAGTTCGAAGGGATAACTAACCATTCGTAGATTTTATCGAAACCCAATGAAATAGACAAAAATAGATTTGATTACCATTTTAGATTTAAAATTTAATTTACGATTTGTTGAGAAATAAAACTATGTGTAATTCCTGTGTCGAACAAAATTCGAACAATTCTATTGTAAACAAGATGGTTACCTTTTAAAATTCCTTTTCCTTTATCAGCCTTTGAGGTTGAAGAATCATCTTTGATTGCATATACACTCGCTTCTTGAGCTTGCTTCAGTGCTGGGCAATCCATGATCCTATGTCTCGGTTTGTGGCAGTAATAGCATTCCCTAGATTCCTGATCTGGCTTCATAAATTGCTCCCACTTTCCTTACTTCCCGGGATTCTTACAATTGTTCAAGTAATGGCCTTCCTCCATGCAACTGAAACAAGTAACATCACTCACCTTTTTCTTCTGTATATTCTTCTTTAACGGTGTATTCACCAATTCTGGACTAAATTGAGATAATTCATTAAATTTGTTCAAGTACTGCTCAAACGATAAACTTCCCTGCTTCAAATCCATGAACTCCTAGTACATTCTAGAGATACCAGCAGATGGCATATATCGTTGCTCGTACACTTCCTTGAAACGACTCCAAGTGAATTCATCCGCTGGCTCATCTACAGTAACTGTTTCCTACCAAGCTAAAGCCTCTTCCTGGAGTTTCCAGGAAGCTATCAATCGCATCCGATCATCTTCCAATTTTAGTCCTTTGATAATCCTTTCACACGGTCGAATCGAGGCTTGTGTTTCGATAATGGTTCCCTTGCCTATGAATGGATTTCCATTAAGTTTGGAAAAACTTTGATATAACTCAGCCAGATTTGGTTGAGGTTGAATGGGAATATCTGTTGTTGCAGGGCTTTGACCAGCTAAAGTGGTACTCCTCTGTCTCCTACTCATCCTCTTCTTCCACTCATTCTTACTATCTGTAAATAGTAAGAGAACGGATTTAGGCATTCAGACGAGATATCTTAGGGAATAACAACAGTTAAAGAAAATAGACTGAGCAATTTGGGTTTTCGGTTTCACGGGTTGTACTTATTTTAGGGTATACTTCACCCTATTTCTAATGAGCCATCTACTGTGTTACACTCCGTAGCTAAAGTTCTTACTCAACCTTTAGCTCTGATACCAACTGTGACAACCCGAACTCGATGCCCGACAAACGACATCGAATCCGTATTGCCGAAGCTTGCAACAACATTAGATGATAAACAACACAGCGAAAACAAAAGATAATTGCATTGATATACAATATAAATACAATGATAAACATCATGATACAACATATCCAACACCATCAGAGAATATATATAACACAACACCATAGTGGAAAATATCGACAACATGAAAAAAGTCTTCAAGAGAATCCAATACTGCAACTCCAATCCAAAACTCCCAAGCCAAAGCTCTAAACTTCAAGCTGAACTATCATCAAGCTGAACTTGTAGCAACTGCGGTCCTAAACATGATTGCCAAACCAAGACTTCTAAGATCCAAAAGACTAAAGAAGATCTCCAAATGCTATCGAATCTATACCTATTATTGATTATCTGAAAAACCCAACTCTATACTGTCCGTGTGGAAAATTATGGGCACCCAGAGTTTAGGAATGGAACAATAAACTCCGGGTCAGTCATGGGACTTGTATGAGCAAACAAAATAGTTTATCTTTAAAACAAACAACAAAAGGATTTTTAAAACATTGAAATCCGTAATGCTTTTTAGAAAATGAAACTACCATAAGGCCTCCCGCCACACACACCATACAAACGCAGAATTGAAGGAGATTTCTCTTTATGATGGTCAAAAATGCTTGATACGCGAAAAACATTTTGATATTATTATTAGTGCATAGTGGAAAACATTTGCAAGTATAATATTAATCTTAGCTAGCATAGACATTTTGAACTATGCCTACTATAGCTGCCATCTAAACAGTGGTGACCACCATAAGTAAATGGCAGGTTATACAACTAAAACCGTACAGGGCGCGTATTGGAGATTGGATTTTTCAACAAATGGTCAGGCCAAGGAACTTTCCATTGCCGCATGGGTACGCCTCTAGAGGGACGCCCCAAGAACTTACCCAGCTCTCTACCAACACAAGGTCAGTTTCCTCCCTGCCCGGGAGTAGTACCTAAAGATATGCCACCTCCGGTCGTTTGCGACCTTTATCCGAGGATCCTCAACCACAAAGCAACATCACACAGTAATAAATATACAGTGTCCATGTGAGTTAAGTATCTAGGCTCCATACTATGACACCACTCTTTTCCAGAAGGAATGGACATACCCTAGGGGCACGACCCTGCAATCTTGCCGCAACTTTCCTGTTTCGACCATTACCGGGTTGTGAGGTCCTGATGCAGTCTCATCCACAAAGCTACGCTTTTTCACAAAGCCATGCTTTGATCGACAAATGATCAGCAGCACTTCGTATGCCACATTACCAAATTGAGAATATATCACTAGTAACCATCAACTACATAACCTCTGAGCTTGTACGTCTCAGAGAAGGGTGTTAAGCTAAGAGAATAAATCTTCGCCATAAAACAGAAATGTATATAATAGAAACTGGTTTTACATCTCAAAGTGTAATGTCAGACACACAGCCATACAAGTCTTTCCGGATTCGAACAAAACCGAAGGCACTTCCGAAGAAGCCATTGCAATCCGGGTATTCACAATCCCGATCGGACTCCCCATCACATATGGAGATCTCTATACCATAGCTACTCAGTGCAGAATCATTCGGTAGGTTATCCTATCATTCTCGTAAATACCCGGTCTTCACAACCGGTCTTCAAATGCTATCCATAACGTCGTATTATTATTCGAAATGGGTTATATGACACAAGGTTCTATCCCGGCTACAACGAATAATGAGCGCATATTTAAAAACATATGGATATGGGATTTCAGTTGAGTCACAATTTAAAATCCAAACTTTCCTTTCAAATGGTTTAAACCAATTGCCGTTTCAAATCCTTAAACAAAAGGATTCATTTCACAAAGTTCACCCAGTTTAACAAAGATCCATTCACGGATCTCAAAACAATTTCCATTTATATTGGATTAATTCATTCAATCTTTAAATCAAAGATTTAACCTATAGCTTTCAAAACCCGTTTCCAAGGATTCATTCATAACTTGGTAAACCCTTTTCATTTCAAACTTGAAATCCCTTTTACACAAATTGGAAATTCTTTCCTTACATGAAAGCTTTTATTATTGAAAAAAACAATTTCATTTCGAAAAAGTCCGATTTCATTTATACAAGTTAAAATCCTTGGGTTAAATTCAAATCCCCAAAACAACACTTTAAAAATGGTTTAAAACCCATATAAACTTGTATAGCCTTTTTAAATCATAAATTCTCAACATAGAATTCAATTTCAAATTTCAAATTCAAATTTAAATCAAATTTCAAAACTAAATCAAGTTATTCAAAAATAACTTTTATCTTTGAAATTCCTTTTCAAGAGCTTTTCACTTTAAACCCAATCCATTTCCATAACCATTTGGATTCAAAAATTCAATGCTAAAACTATTTCAAAAATCTACGACTTACCCAATTTCCACGTGCAATCTATATTTGTGTGTATGATGTAGTCTAGGGGTTTTACCTAATAGTGCGACATCATCAATCATCACAGATACAATCACAGCGATAAGCGGTATAATCCTATAACGCTTATCTATATACAAAGAATTACAGATAGATAATATAAATGCGCTATAGATAAATAAATTACATTTATCACAGCTTGAATTAAAACAATTCAAATCATAAAGCATCTTACAGTAGAGATATCAAAAAATTCACACCATTCAATAGACTACAATCATCCATAAATAAGGTTGATTGATCATCTGATTAATTGAAACAAAATAAATCACCAATTCTGGTTGATTAACATTAATTAATTACAGTTTATGTCAATTAATTGTCCTTTAATTACTTAATAATTAACCTTAATTAATGAATTAATCAACCTTTAATTATTAAAGAATTAATCTTAATTAATTAATTACCCTTAATTAATTAATCATCTAATTAACCCTTAATTAATTATCATTTAATTAATTAATCCTAATTAATTTAAAATAAGTAATTATCCTTATTTACTTAATTAACTTTTACCATTAATTAATTACTTTTATTATTTAACTTCCTTTAATTAACTAATTACTTCTTAAATTAATTACCTTAATTACATTAATTAATTATCCTTAAATAATTAACCTTTAAACACTTGATTAAATCAATCTTTAATCATCAATTATCCATCCTTTATTACTCTCATTAAGTAATCATTTTTAAGTAATTAATTATCTTTTAATTATTTATTTACTAATTACTTGATTAATCAAATTTAAATTATTAACAAATTTACCTTAATTACTTTTATTAAGTAATTAACTTCAAGTAATTAATTTCCTTTAACAAATATATTAACTTTAACTTTAAAAGTTAATTAACCATCAAAACATTCTTTATATTATTAAGTTTATTTAAAATAAACTTTCAAAATAAAAGTTACATTTGTATTTTAAACCATTTTAAAACTTGGTTTTAAAACAATTTTATTAAAAAAACTTTCTAACCCATTTTAAAACTTAAGTAATATCTAATATTTAAAAGAAATTAGTTTTTAATAATTTGGTTTTCTTTAAAGTTTAAGGCTATTTCATATCACATCAACAAACCCGAGTTAAACCTTGTTTCACCCGAGGTTGACCTCGAGGAAAAGCACACCTCCATCTGCTTCGAGTAAATTCACGAATCCCCCGAGTTTGCCCCCGAGTTCCACTTCTTCTTCTCCCACGCTTTTATCAATCTAGATACATAAGTGCACTAGTGCACTTGCACACGTGTTTCGATCGACTACGACCATCATCACGATCTCCAGCAAGTCATTAGTCTTCCCTATAGTCGCCACGAACACCTAGAATCAATTGATCACGCCGGGATTGAAAATGAGCTACCTGATCACCATCAGGAACTAAGCCAGATCAACAAAACTTCCCCACGCCGACGATCTAGACAACCAGGAACCACGCCTCTCTAACTAAAGCAACGTCATACCCCGACCATCAACCCCCCTCACTCCGGTGGCACTCTATCAATCAGGGACGCTTCGACAGTACTATTTCCGATTATGACAACACATTGGGCTTAAACCCTAATTTAAACTCATTTACCTCCTACGATCAATTGAAAATTTTTCAAACATTTTTCCCATGTTCCCTTACGTGTCAGCTTCCTTCACCCTAAATTTCAACGCCCGGTTCGACGTGGATCACCGAAATTCGATCATTTTACATTTTCCGTTCAACTTCCTCATACTCGAGATTTATTAAATTAAAAATCATGAGATTTTCACCTAAAATCACCATTTTGTAATTCAAAGTGACTGTGTAATAAGATTTTAAAATTAACATATTCGATTTTATTGATGAATATATTGATCTACTGTAAATTATTAATTTCAAAATATTTCCTAATTTTTTATACCTAATATTATTTTTAAACTAACTTTACATTATTGTGAACAACTTTATTTCAGACATCACGAGCTAAATGTCATTATTCAAAAAGATATGAGTTTTTTCTTCTTTTAACTGGATTTAACCTGTACTGTTTAAACAGAGGGTTTTTAAACATATATTGTTTTCAACATACATATATCTTTATATATACAGATACACATAATATATTTCTATCTGCACAAAACATTTCCAAAACATCATTATCACAGGCATCAAAATCAAGAATATCAGGTTTTGAAATAAGGTTTGCTCACCAGAATGAAGTTTGAACAAAGAAGCTTGAATTTTCTCTTGAGTATTTTGAAAAATCCTGAGTTGTTACCTACTTGATGAATTGCTTTAACTTTTCTTTGATTTTGTCTGAAACTTGCTTTTGTTTTAATCTATATGAAACTTTGCTTCAGATTTGAAACTTCCAGGTTTTGAATTTGTGTTTCCAGCTTTCCAATTTCTTCTTTTGTTTTCCAAATCTGTTTCTCAGGTTTTAAATGATTTGCATCTTTGCCTTTTTGCTCTGGTTCTAAACTTTGTTTTAGAAATAAAATGAAGCTATTTGTTTTAAATTTTTGATTCATGTTTCGAATTTAGATTTTGAAGAGGATTTTGAATTCTTTTTTTTCTCAGGTATGAGAAATTGTTGAGAAAAATGAAAACAGCTTGGGCTTTTTTTCTTTTGCATGTTTTTTCTTTTCAAATCTAATTCAAAGATAATAATTACTTTGCCTCTTGTCCACTTAGTTTTAACACTTGTACAGTTACTTTATAAAAATGCTTACACTTGTTATATATAATTGAAATTGTATTTAAATCCTTCATCTTAATTAATTTCAAAATTGTGTTTTAACCCTTAAGTACTTATTTTTAACGTATGTATTATATTTTATTTTACACTTGTTAAAACAAATGTTTATATATATATATAATTTATATTATTTAATAAATAAATACATTTTCTTTTATAAATTCTTTATATAATCCTTTAAAGCAAAAGATGGTTTTAAAATTTTAACTACACATGAATAAAAAATTTATTCTTAATTGGCCTTTGAAAAATTTATAATCAAATTCAAAATAACATTTTCAAATCAAAATGCATATTTAAATATAATTAGAAACAAATTCTTATAAAATTTTCAAATCCAATTTATTTCTAATTTATTTATTTTAAATCTAATTTTTATTTATAAAATACTTACCCTTAAGTTTCTAACCAAAATTCCTATTTATAATCTAATATTTTTATTTGTTCTGGAAATTTTCTAATTAATTCACAAATAATTTCACAATTTAATTCCAAAATTAAATTAATTCCAAAATTAAACGTGGTTGATTTTAAGGAATGCTATAGATTCCCCCCTTAAGAAAATTTTGTCATCGTAATTTGCCATGGAGACAACCAAGGGCAGATAAAAGATAGAGAAATATCTTTCCAGATCAAATTGGACATCTATTCTGCATTTGGCTTACCGAATCACAGTATCGACAATAGATACGAGAACAAACTCTATTCAACACTTTACGAAATACTTGCGTTATTCGAATCTACGAAATATGCAGGGGCATTGGTTAGTTCGAAGGGATAACTAACCATTCGTAGATTTTATCAAAACCCAACGAAATGGACAAGAATAGATTTGACTACGATTTCAGATTCAAGATTTAATTTACGATTTGTTGAGAAATAAAACTATGTGTAATTCCTGTGTCGAACAAAATTCGAACAATTCTATTGTAAACGAGAAGGTTAACTTTTAAAATTCCTTTTCCTTTATCGGCCTTTGAGGTTGAAGAATCATCTTTGATTGCATATACATTTGCTTCTTGAGCTTGCTTCAGGGCTGGGCAATCCATGATCCTATGTCCCGGCTTGTGGCAGTAATAGCATTCCCTAGATTCCTGATTTGGCTTCATAAATTGCTCTCTCTTTCCTTGCTTCCCGGGATTCTTACAATTGTTCAAGTAATGGCCTTTCTCCAAGCAATTGAAAAAAGTAACATCTTTTACCTTTTTCTACTGTATATTCTTCTTTAACGGTGTATTCACCAATTCTGGACCAAATCGAGATAATTCATTAAATTTGTTCAAGTACTCCTCAAACGATAAACTTTCTTGCTTTAAATCCATGAACTCCTGGTACATTCTAGAGATACCAGCAGACGACATATATCGCTGCTCGAACACTTCCTTGAAATGACTCCAAGTGAATTCATCCACCGACTCATCCACAGTAACTGTTTCCCACCAAGCTAAAGCCTCTTCCTGGAGTTGCCAGGATGCTATCAATCACATTTGATCATCTTCCAATTTTAGTCCTTTGAAGAATCCTTTCGCACGATCGAATCTAGGCTTGTGCTTCGATAATGGCTTCCTTGCCTGTGAATGGCTTTCCACCTAGTTTGGAAAAACTTTGATATAAATCAACCAGATTTGGTTGAGGCTGACTGGGAATATCTGTTGTTGCAGGCTTTAACCAGCTGAAGTGGTACTCCCTTGTCACCTACCTCATCCTCTTCTTCCACTCATTCTTACTATCTGTAAATAGTAACAGAACCGATTTAGGCATTCAGACGAGATGTAAAGTCCCGTTTTCCCGTACCCTTTGAATCGATAATAAACCATACATGTCCAACTCAAATTGCACGAAAAGACGGATCGTTAAGGGTAGAAAGAAAAAAAATATAGATAGAACAAAATCTCACACGAATGGAATGACATATAATATTGAAAAAATATTTTTACAGCGGAAAACTTTTTAATACATATATCAAAGTCTAACCTAAATTCAGTCTGGACAGTTATAAACACCTGTCCGTACAATTGCTGACAAACATCAAACAAAATACACTTAGTACAACGGATAATAGAATATGTCCATACGTCGATGAATATCTCCAGCTCTCCACTGGAAACTCCAACCGTCTTCGAATTAACCTGAAACTACTTGGATCTGACCCGAGTATTGAAAATACCCGGATCAGGCTTGATAAACCAGCGTGAGAAACTCAATAATAAATGACAGTGTCATATATCAGCCTTTGGATAAAATCCTTTGAAATAAAGAGTATCCCATAAGACCACGCCCACACATAAACACAGACGGGTTTTTACCTTATGATAACTAAAACACTTTTATATCAAAACATTTGATATTATTTCTAGTGACATCTCTTTGAAAACATTTGCAAATAAACTTATTAATCTAATCCGAAATGGTTACCCATATAGCATTTCGAGGCTATTCATAACACCAATACAAACAAAACCGCATGCACTTATTGGAGAATGGTTTTCCTTACAAATGACCAGGTAAAGGATCTACCTTCCGAAATGGGTACACCTCGTGGATTTCCCGAGGACCATCACAAAGGATCCTTTACCAACACAAGACCGGCCTATCTTTGTAACTAGATAGTACCGAATATATCATCCCCGGTCATTACCGACCTTTATCCGAGCGCTCGTTTTCCATACACCATAGTAATTTACATCTCGAACGTCATAGCAGGAAGAAACTTATCTAGAAGGGGATGATCATACCCTAACTGGGAATGACCCACTTAGCCTTGCGCATCTGATCCTGTTTCGGTCATTTCCGGTTTGATGAGGTTTGAGGCTACGATTACCTTTTCACAAAGCACATATCACATCTTTGAATGCCACATTGCCATTTCCGTTGACTACTAATTGCCTTCCACAAAAATACAACCCTTGAGCTCGTACGTCTCAAGGAGGGTGTCAAGCTAATAGAAGGTTCCTTCTCCGCCACTATTGATGCATGTTTGTAAAAACCAATGTACGTAACCTTTAGAAATGCAATGTCGGATAAACGTCCATACAAGTTGTCCAGGAACAGGACAAACCGAAGGAACTCTCCTACTACCACTAGTAGCGAGTAGTCCTTGCAATACGAAAAATCTCCACCATAAAGAGACCACTACTATAAATAACTCTATAACAGAAGTTACGCAGAGCATGTTCAACAAGCAGTCTTCACGCTATGAAGATCCATAGTCTTCAATAATCATCATCTTCAATATGTCTTCACGTTCAAACGTATACTTGGTTCGAAGTGGTTTTCGGACAGGAATTATCCAAATCCGACCTCGGTGCCAATTATCGATTTAAAAGATGTTAAGTTCATATGTGGATACCAATCATCAATCAATTACTTCGTCTTTTATAAAATATCTTTGTTAGATATATTCTTTTCGATATTTCCATTTTCTTTTCAAGAGTATAAGGAATCATTAAGCCTCATTTATCAAATCTTTTGGTTTATTTAAACCTTTCTTACATCCTGGAATAATTCTAAATCATTTTATCTTTTACTTAGGAAAACCTTTCCAAATCATTCATTAAATCTTAATCAAAGATTCTTTCTTAACTTTTAACTTGGGGAAAATATTCCCTTTTTATAATATCACTTTCCAAAACATCCATTTAATTTAAAGGATTATTCACTGTCCAAAATCGCGAATATAATTCCTTTAATAAACTTTCACATTTAACTTATCAATTTAAATTGATTTCAGATTTACAAAACGGTGTTTATAAATTCCATTTATATTTTACAAACTTCCATATACTCTTTACTAACAAATTCCATTTACATCTCACGTATAAGTCAAAATCCAGTTATAATTTAATTACTTATAAAACTCTTATTTACAAATTCATTCCTTTCAAATCTTATTATTTATAAAATCCATTATAAATTCTTTTCTAAATTTCAGTTGTAAACCCATATATTGATTACAATCCCATTTCTAATATTTATAAAACACTGTTATAATTCCATTACTTTTATTTATAAAATATCAATTTTGTAAATCTTATATCTAGACCCTTTATAATGAATTCAAAGAATTTATTTCTTTTCTTTTATCTTAAAGAAACTTAATTATGATCTTTTAGAGCATCCGGGCTTTCCTTTCGATATGTTCTGCCCCTCACCTAAGAAGAGAAAATATAGGCTAGGTAAGTTCAGGGCACCGGTTGCTCCATTCCTAAAATTAGTTAAACACCGTGTTTTATTTTTCCAGATCTCACAGGCGGGACAAATGTACTAGTCGTTTCCGCATTACGCAGTTTGTTATCATATTCAATATTCTTCACTTTATGTTTAAGTGGTACAAACAATTCATCTTAACAATTTATTCGAACTCTTATTAAAACTCCCAAATCATCTTTACATTACTTAATTATTCCTTTAAAATCATTCACAAAATATGTAGAAAAGAATTTTTAAGTTTAAAACTGCATTTCAAAAATATTTCAAACTGCTGCGAAAAGTGTTTGCAAAAAGCGTTTTAAAAGCTATATTCTTCAAAACAATTTTTATATCATTTAGAAATCCAAATTTTCAACTTAAATCTCTTTTAATACATTTTAAAATATTTTTAGGATTTATTTCATATTTTTAAAACATTTAAAATATCAATTTTATACTTTGGTCACTTTACTGCAAAAGCGCAAATTTTTCTGGAAAATTGTTTTGGACATATTTAAAATATACAAGATAAAATCTTGATTTTCTTCCTTTATTTCTTTATAAATATTTAAATGTTTATAAAATATTTCTAACTCATTTAAAAACTATTTTCAAAAGGTTTAAGCATTCCATATACACCATTTCATTTTCAAAAGGAAAGTGCTTTCCTTTGTGCTTATCGACGTGTATTAGTGTGACTTGGTAAAACAGTTTAACAATCATATCAAAAAATAAATACTTGATGATCAAAGAATATATAAGCATCCATAGCAATCATAACACAACATCAAACATGTATTTATAAATAGAGATGCTAAATAGAGTTTCTCACCATAAACCAAAGCGATTAACTTCCTACCAACATTCTAATCAACCAACACTTCACTAATTAATTCCTAAATTCCTACTCCATTAAACACCAGAAAAAACACCCTCTCCCTTAAAATAGCTTGGTCGAGGCTTGATATGGAGGATGGCCGAAAATATAGAGAAGAAGTGGTGGGGCTTTGAACTTGAATTCCCAAGATTTAGTTTCCAAAAATAGATCATCTTCTCTCTTATTTTTGACTCTCTTACTCTCAAAATTTAAAAACCTTATTAACAGAAAAGTTATTGAAAATTCTTTTCTCTTGAATTTAAAAAAAAGAATCATTGGAATCCAAGTTGTTTTAAGGGAGATATGATCGAATGAAAAAGAGGTATTGTCGGATTGACAAAAATGAACCCCGAAAATGCACTTCAAAGAATTGAGTTTCAGGTATAGAAAACCTCAAAACTGGAAAACGCGATCAACATAAAAGTTGTAGCCACTGGAATTTTATATGGTTATAAAAAAATAATTTCTTATGGTGGATCAGTTATAATCAAGTTATGATTGAAACAAAATGACCTATTCTCTGGTTTAAAAACTGGGCAAGAAAATGAACTGGAAAGAAGTATATTTTTGACATAAAAAACTTCAAATTGAGACAAAGTGGCCAACAAGTGGCCAACATTAAAGTTTGTTTTAGAAATAAAATGAAGCTATTTGTTTTAAATTTTTGATTCATGTTTCGAATTTAGATTTTGAAGAGGATTTTGAATTCTTTTTTTTCTCAGGTATGAGAAATTGTTGAGAAAAATGAAAACAGCCTGGGCTTTTTTTCTTTTGCTTGTTTTTTCTTTTCAAATCTAATTAAAAGATAATAAGAAAAGAATTTTGCATTTTAGTTCTATTTTGAAGAAGTTATGGCCGAGAGAAGAAGAGGTAAAATATGGAGAAAGAACGAGTTTGATTTGAAGAGAATGAACATCGATTTCTTTTGAATATTTTTAAATATTTTGACATTATTTCTTTTTAACTTTTTCCTAGGGCTTGGAAGCCATTAAAGAGAAGAGTGGTAAAATGAAGAAGCTTGAGAAAAGAAGAAGAAGAAATGTGAATGAAAGTGAAGAAGGAGGTGGATATTTATAGAAAAAGAAAGAAAGTGGTAATTTACCAAAATAACCTCTTACCAAATTACCAAACCAACCTTACTTCAACCTAAAGCAATCTCCACTTTTTAAATACTTAATATCATATTTCACATCCTTACTTTACGTCTTAGTCACTTAAAGATTAAGTAAAGAATATCATAATTATGTTGGTTTTGATTTGAGATGACGTGCGACAATTTTTAATCGACAAAACGTCATTTTTCGACAAAATGTTCTACGGTCACATTTTGACATTTTAGTTAAACTATTTGTTTATGTAAACCAAATTTAAAATTAAATTTGTATAATGCTATTTAAAAATATAAACACTATTAAATTAATTAAGATAACTTATTTAACCATTGAAACATACTTTTCTGAAATCAGCATTTTGCCACTTTTGTCGTTATAGGAAAATGTTACTATTTTTGTATATACTTCTCTTTCCAAATCCTATCTAATATTGTTTGAATCATAGAACCTTTTATATTTATATCTAAAATCACTTTAAATATTACATTTTAAAGTGGTCAAATTCTGGGTAGTTACATTCTCCCTTACTTAAAAGAATTTCGTCCTTGAAATTACCCAAATAAAAGTTTACCTAAAACATTTTTCTTTAAACTTAATTCTATATAATATACACAGATCATCCGTATGAATTATCTTAATTGATCTCCTATTCGAATACACAACTTCATTTCCGAACTAGTATCGATCCCCCGAGCCTCTAGTGCGGACTTTAATCGGGCTCTTTGCTCAGAAACCTTTGCTTTCCTTGCATAGTGCTCTACTATGATAGAAAACTAAAGTACCTAACCAGACATCCTCATCAATGTTTGTCGTCAAGAATCGAGTGATAAATTATTTTCCGGATCAGTGTAAACACCTCGAAGTTCCGAACTAGAATCTTTGATCAGAATTGTGTGATGAGATGATCTACATATAACATATGTATTTATTAACCCTCAGAACTTTCATAAACTTTTATCTTAAGCTTAGAACACTTTATAAAGGTGTTTTTTTATATAATCCCTTTAATTATTTATTTCCAAATATTTTTATTAAAGGAATATATTCCAAAGAAACCATTTCTCGCCCAAAAGATAATTTATCTTTGTAAAAAAGTCTTCCCACAATCTTTTAACTCAGTATATTTCCTTTAACACTTATATTATTTATGAACCGTTTTATAAATCTATTACTTAAGTTCATTATATCTTATAACTTATGTAAATCAATCACTTTTGAAGACTTAAGTCCAAATTCTTAATTAATGCTGGAATTCATTAATAAAACATTTTCTAGATTATAATTACCTTTTCGAGGAGTCACTATTTTACTTAATAGTTCATGACTTGAATCTACATTTGTATGATATACCTTTAGATCCTAAGAGTATATACAAATCCCAAATTCCAAATTGGTTTTACTTGAATCCATCTGTCTGACAAATTTAGACTTTGTTGTAATTTACTATTATCTCAAATGCATAAGTTATAAAACTTATTTCTTGTTTAATACTATTGTTAATTTTCTAGCTTTGAAAAACAAATTTAAAAACCACCCGTGTTAAACCCTTATACTCTTAACTCTTAAATCTTTATTTTTCTTTATAAATCAGACTTATAAATTATCCTTATTTTATTTCATTTACTCAAAGTATTTCACAATGGTTATCTTTTACCAGAATATTCCATAAATTCCTTAGCTTTGAGTTTGATGCGATTCAGAAATTTTCGACTGTCCAAAATCGTTGGAAATTCCACTTTATTTTAGCAATTAGCGATTCCAAATTTATCTTTACTTTAAACAATTTTATGAGGATTACTAATCAATGGTTCATATTATTTCATTAACTTAAGAAAATTATATTGATCGAGTCACTCCAAAACAATCCAAGGAACTAGGTACTACCAATAGTATCATATATCCTCTTAATAAGAAGAGTAATACTTAAGTGAAGTGCTTACCATCCGAACACTTCTCTTGCCCATTTATAGTTTATTTTCGAGTAAATCGAATTAGTTATCATAAAATACCTCTTTTTATTTGAAATAATAACATTTTCAAAATCCTTTAGAGATTACTTTATAAAACCTATTTCATTTTATAAATGTATCTTATATTAATTAACTTTATTTAAATTTCCATAATTCTTTTAAATTACTCGAATTTTAAACCTTCATTCCTTTTATATTTTCCTTTTTACACAATCATTTTCTATTATTTAAACATATTTTTATCTTATATGTTCATTCCTTAAACCAATCTTATTATCAAACATCTTATAGTCAAATCGTGAAAATTAATTCACAAGATATTTGTACTTTAACTTTTAAATTACATAATTGATTAATTTATGATAGTAACTTAACATTATGATTTCTTAATTTATTATTTTGGAACAAGTATTAAAGATCTTAATTACCTTATTAGATTTATTACTTACCGATTATCATTATGAAACATCTTATAGTCAAATCGTGAAATTCTATTCCCAAGATGTCCATATTTAAATTTCATTGATCTTGATTTCTAACTATATAACTTTTCCAAATATATACTTTATATTCAAAATATAATCCTAGGTAAAATTATTTCATTTACCATTTAAAACAAAACCATTTTTATAAAATTAACAATTACGCGCTCACATATATATAACACTCTCATAACTCATTCTAGGGTGTAACTAACCCTATCTCTAATGAGTTACTCGTCCTAGGATATTACTAATCCTATCTCTGATGAGACTTACCCCTATTAGGCTTCGGTGTTCGCTTAACCAAAAGGTCCGATACCAAATGTAAAGTCCCGTTTTCCCGTACCCTTTGAATCGACAATAAACCACACATGTCTAACTCAAATTGCACGAAAAGACGGATCATTAAGGGTAGAAAGAAAAAATAGATAGAACAGAATCTCACACGAATGGAATAACATATAATATTGAAAAAATATTTTTACAGCGGAAAAATTTTAAATACATATATCAGAGTCTAACGTAAATTCAGTCTGGACAGTTTAAACTCCTGTCCTTACAATTGCTGACAAACATCAAACAAAATACACTTAAGTACAGCGGATAATAGAATATGTCCATACGTCGATGAATATCTCCAGCTCTCCTCTGGAAACTCCGACCGTCATTAACCTAAAACTTCTCGGATCTGACCCAAGTATTGAAAATACCCGGATCAGGCTTGATAAACCAGCATGAGAAACTCAATAATAAATGACAGTGTTATATATCAGCCTTTGGATAAAATCCTTTGAAATAAAGAGTATCTCATAAGACCACGCCCACACATAAACACAGACGAGGTTTTTACCTTATGATAACTAAACACATTTATATCAAAACATTTGATATTATTTCTAATGACATCTCTTTGAAAACATTTGCAAATAAATTTATTAATCTTATTCGAAATGGTTACCCATATAGGATTTCGAGGCTATTCATTACGCCAATACGAACAAAACCGTAGGCTCTTATTGGAGGATTGGTTTCCATACAAATGACCACGTGAAGGATCTACCTTCCGAAATGGGTACACCTCTAGATGGATGTCTCGAGGACCATCACAAAGGATCCTCTACCAACACAAAACTGGCCTATCTTTGTAACTAGATAGTACCGAATATATCATCCCCCGGTCGTTATCGACCTTTATCCGAGCGCTCATTTTCCATACACCACAGTAACTTACATCACAAACGTCATAGAAGGAAGAAAAATATCTAAAAGGGGATGATCATACCCTAATTAGGAATGACCCACTTAGCCTTGCCGCATCTAATCCTGTTTCGGCCGTTTCCGGTTTGATGAGGCTTGAGGCTACGATTACCTTTTCACAAAGCATATATCTCATCTTTGAATGCCACATTGCCATTTCCGTTGACTACCAATTGCCTTCCACAAAAATACAACCATTGAGTTCGTGCGTCTCAAGGAGGGTGTTAAGCTAAGAGAAGTTGCCTTCTCCGCCACCATTGATGCACGTTTGTAAAAGCCAATGTACGTAATCTTTAGAAATGCAATGCCATACAAACGTCCATATAAGTTGTCCATAAATAAGACAAACCGAAGGCACTCTCCTACTATCATAGTAGCGAGTAGTCCTTGCAATCCGAAAAATCTCCACCATGAGAAGACCACTGCTATAAATAACTCTATAATGGGAGCTACCCAGAGCATGTTCAACAAGCAGTCTTCATGCTATGAAGATCCACGGTCTTCAATAATCATCATCTTAAACATGTCTTCACATTCAAACATATACATTGGTTCGAAGTGGTTTTCGGATAGGAATTATCCAAATCCGACCCCGGTTCCTTTGAAGCCAATTATCGATTTAAAAGATGTTATGTTCATATGTGGATAACAATCATCAATCAATTACTTCGTCTTTTATAAAATATCTTTATTAGATATGTTCTTTTCGATTTATTCCATTTCAAGAGTATAAGGAATAATTAAGCCTCATTTATCAAATCATTTGGTTTATGTAAACCTTTCTTACATCCTGGAATAATTCTAAATCATTTTTTCTTTTACTTAGGAAAACCTTTCCAAATCATTCATTAAATCTTAATCAAAGATTTTCTTTCTTAACTTTTAACTTAGGGAAAATATTCCCTTTTTATAATATCACTTTCCAAAACATCCATTTAATTTAAAGGATTATTCACTGTCCAAAATCGTGAATATAATTCCTTTAATAAACTTTCACATTTAACTTATCAATTCAAATTGATTTCAGATTTACAAAATGATGTTTATAAATTCCATTTATATTTTATAAACTTCCATATACAAAATTTCTTTACTAACAAATTCCATTTATATCTCATTTATAAGTCAAAATCCAATTATAATTTAATTACTTATAAAAATCTTATTTACAAATTCATTCCTTTCAAATCTTATTATTTATAAAATCCATTATAAATTCTTTTCTAAATTTCAATTGCAAACCCATATATTGATTACAATCCCATTTCTAATATTTATAAAACACTTTTATAATTTTATTACTTTTATTTATAAAATATCAATTTTATAAATCTTATATCTAGACCCTTTATAATAAATTCAAAGAATTTATTTCTTTTCTTTTATCTTAGAAAAACTTAATTATGATCTTTTAGAGCATCCGGGCTTTCCGTTCGATATGTTCCACCCCTCGCCTAAGAAGAGAAAATATAGGCCAGGTAAGTTCAGGGCACTGGTTGCTCCATTCCTAACCTTAGTCGAACACCTTGTTTTATCTTTCCAGATCCCACGGGCGGGACAAATGTACTAGTCGTTTCCGCATTACTCAGTTTGTTATTATATTCAATATTCTTCACTTTTTGTTTAAGTGGTATAAACAATTCATCTTAACAATTTATTCGAACTCTTATCAAAACTCGCAAATCATCTTTACATTACTTAATCATTATTTTAAAATCATTCACAAAATATGTAGAAAAGAATTTTTAATTTTGAAATTGCATTTCAAAAGTTATTTCAAACTGCTGCGAAAAGCTTTGCGAAAAGTGTTTGCAAATAGCATTTTAAAAGCTATATTCTTCAAAACAACTTTTATATCATTTAGAAATCCAATTTTTCAACTTAAGTCTCGTTTAATACATTATAAAATATTATTAGGATTTATTTCATATTTTTAAAACATTTAAAACATCAATTTTAAACTTTGGTCACTTTACTGCAAAAATGCGATTTTTTCTGGAAAACTATTTTGGACATATTTAAAATATACAAGATAAAATCTTGATTTTCTTCCTTTATTTCTTTATACATATTTAAATGTTTATAAAACATTTCTAACTCATTTTAAACCTATTTCCAAAAGGTTTAAGCATTCCATACACACCATTTCATTTTCAAAAGGAAAGTGCTTTCCTTTGTGCTTATCGACGTGTATTAATGTGACTTGGTAAAACAGTTTAACAATCACATCAAACAATCAATACTTGATGATCAAAGCATATATAAGCATCCATATCAATCATAACACAACATCAAACATGTATATATATAAATAGAGATGCTAAATAGAGTTTCTTACCATAAACCAAAGCGATAACTTCCTACCAACATTCTAATCAACCAACACTTCACTAATTAATTCCTATATTTCAACTCCATTAAACACTAGAAAATAACATCCTCTCCCTTCGAATAGCTTGGCTGAGGCTTGATATGGAGGATGGTCGAAAATATAGAAAGAAGGGGTAGAGCTTTGAACTTGAATTCCCAAGATTTAGATCCGAAAAATAGATCATCTTCTCTCTTATTTTTGACTCTCTTGCTCTCAAAATTTAAAAAACTTGTTAACTGAAAAGTTATTGAAAATTATTTTCTCTTGAATTTAAAGAAAAGAATCATTTGAATCCAAGTTGTTTTGAGGGAGATATGATAGAATGAAAAAGAGGTATTGTCGGATTGACAAAAATGAAGCCCGAAAATGCACTTCAAAGAATTGAGTTTCAGGTATAGAAAACCTCAAAACTGGAAAAAGTGATCAACACAAAAGTTGTAGCCACTGGAATTTCAAATGCTTTTAAAAACTAATTTCTTAACGTGGATCAGTAATGATCAAGTTATGATAAAAAAAGGACATATTCTCTGGCATAAAAACTAGGCCAAAAAATGCACTGGAAAGAAGTACATTTTTGACATGTAAAACTTCAAATTGAGATAAAGTGGTCAACATTAAATTTATAACCACTGGAAAATAAATGATTTGATAAAAGAGAATTTTGCATTTTGGTTCTGTTTTGAAGAAGTTATGGCCGAGAGAAGAAGAGGTAAAAAATGAGTTTGATTTGAAGAGAATGAACATTGATTTCTTTTGAATATTTTTAAATATTTTGACATTATTTCTTTTTAACTTTTTTCTATGGATTGGAAGCCATTAAAAAGAAGAGGAAGAAGAGTAAGAAGATGAGGAAGCTTGAGAAAAGCAGAAGAAGAAATGTGAATGAAAGTGAAGAAGGAAGTGGATATTTATAGAAAAAGAAAGAAAGTGGTAATTTACCAAAATAACCTCTTACCAAATTACCAAACTAACCTTACTTCAATCTAAAGCAGTTTCTACTTTTTCAATACTTAACATCATCTTTCACATCCTTACTTTATGTCTTATTCACTTAAAGATTAAGTAAAGAATATCATAATTATGTTGGTTTTGATTTGATATGAATTGATGTTTACTTTTTCTTACTTTTGTTAATTCTTACTTACTTTTACTAATGACTTCTAGAAGCTCTCTCATCTTATTTAGTAAAAGCAAACATATTTATTGAATTAAATAATACTTACACTATTTGAATATATTTTCCTATATAAGAAAATAAAGATGCGACGACGTTGCGACAACTTTTAATCGACAAAATGTCATTTTTCGACAAAAAGTTTTACAGTCACATTTCGACATTTTAGTTAAACTATTTATTTATGTAAACCAAATTTAAAAATAAATTTGTATAATGCTATTTAAAAAGGTAAACACTCATAAATTAATTAAGATAACTTATTTAACCATTGAAACATACTTTCCTGAAATCAGCGTTTTGTCACTTTTGTCGTTATAGGCAAATGTTACTATTTTCGTGTATACTTCACTTTCCAAATCCTACCTAATATTGTTTGAATCATAAAACCATTTATATTTAATATTTAATATTTAAAATCTTTAAATATTACATTTTAAAGTGTTCAAATTCTGGGTCGTTACACGTGATATCTTAGGGAAAACAACAGTTAAAGAAAATATACTGAGCAATTTGGGTTTCCAGTTTCATGGGTTGTACTCATTCTAGGGTATAATTCATCCTATTTCTAATGAGCCATCTAATGTGTTACACTCTGTAGCTAAAGTTCTTACTCAACCTTTAGCTCTGATACCAACTGTGACAACCCGAACTCGATGCCCGAAAAACGACATCTAATCCGTATCGCCAGAGCTTGCAACAACATTAGATGATAAACAACACGACGGAAACATAAGATAATTGAATTGATATAATATATAGATACAATGATATACATCATGATACAATATATCCAACACCATCAAAGAATATATACAACACAACACCATAGCGGAAAATATCGACAACATGAGCAAAGTCTTCAAGACAATCCAATACTGCAACTCCAATCCAAACTCCCAAGCCAAAGCTCTAAACTTCAAGCTCGAACTATCATCAAGATGAACTTGTAACAACTGCGATCCCAAACGCGATTGCCAAACCAAGACTTCTAAGATCCAAAAGACTGAAGAAGATCCCCAAATGCTACTGAATCTATACCTATTATTGATTATATGAAAAACCCAACTCTAGGCTGCCCGTGTGGAAAATTGTGGGCACCCAGAGTTTAGGAACAGAACAATAAACTCCGGGTCAATCATGGGACTGGTATGAGCAAACAAAAATAGTTTATCTTTAAAACAAACAACAAAAGGATTTTGAAAACATTGAAATCCGCAATGCTTTTTATAAAATGTACCATAAGGCCTCCCGCCACGCACACCATGCAAACGCAGAATTGGAGGAGATTTCTCCTTATGATAATAAAAAATGCTTGATATGTGAAAACCATTTTGATATTATTATTAGTGCATAGTGGAAAACATTTGCAAGTATAATATTAATCTTAGCCAGCATAGACATTTTTAACTATGCCTACTATAGCCGCATCTAAACAGTGGTGACCAACATAAGTAAATGGCAGGTTATACAACTAAAACCGTACAGGACGCGTATTGAAGATTGGATTTTCCAACAAATGGTCAGGCCAAGAAACTTCCCACTGCCACATGGGTACGCCTCTAGAGGAATGCCCCGAGAACTTACCCGACTCTCTGCCAACACAAGGTCGGTTTCCTCCCTGCCCGGGAGTAATACCTAAAGATATGCCACCCTCAGTTTTATGTGACCTTTATCCGAGGATCCTCAACCACAAAGCAACATTACACAGTAATAAATATACAGTGTCAACATGAGTTAAGTATCTGGGCTCCATACCATGACACCACTCTTTTCCAGAAGGAATGGACATACCCTAAGGGCGTGACCCCTGCAACCTTGCCGCATCTTTCCTGTTTCGACCATTACCGGGTTGTGAGGTCCTGATGCAGTCTCGTCCACAAAGTAACGCTTTTTCATAAAGATATGCTTTGATCAACAAATGATCAACAACACTTTATATGCCACATTACCAAATTGGGAATGTATCACTAGTAACCATCAACTATATAACCTCTGAGCTTGTATATCTCAGAGAAGGGTGTTAAGCTAAAAGAATAAATCTTCGCCACCAAATAGAAATGTACTTGATAGAAACTGGTTTTACATCTCAAAGTGTAATGTCAGACACACATTCATACAAATTTGTTCTAGGTTCGAACAGAACCGAAGGCACTTTCGAAGAAGCCCTTCCAATCCGGGTATTCACAATCTCGATTGGAATCCCCATCATATATGGAGGTCTTTATAGCTACTCAGTCAGAGTCATTCGATAGGTTATCCTATCGTTTTCACCACCGGTCTTCAAATGCTATTCGTAACGTCGTATCATTATTCGGAATGTGTTATATGACACAAGGTCCTCTCCCAGCTAAATCGAATAATGGGCGCAATATTTAAAAACATACAAATATGGGATTTCAGTTGAGTCACAATTTAAAATCCAAAACTTTCCTTTCAAATGGTTTAAACCAATTACCATTTCAAATCCTTAAATAAAAGGATTCATTTCACAAAGTTCACCCAATTTCACAAAGGTCCATTCATGGATTTCAAAACAATTTCCATTTCAATTGGATTAACTTATTCAATCTTTAATCAAAGATTTAACTTATAGCTTTCAAAACCCGTTTCCAAGGATTCATTCATATCTTGGAAAACCCTTTTCATTTTAAACTTGAAATCCCTTTTACACAAATTGGACATTCTTTCCTTATATGGAAGCTTTTATTATTGAAAACAAACGGTTTTCATTTCGAAGAAATCCGATTTCATTTATACAAGTTAAAATCCTTGGGTTAAATTCAAATTCCCAAAACAACACTTTAAAAATGGTTTAAAACCATATAAACTTGTATAACCTTTTTAAATAATAAATTCTCAACATTGAATTCAATTTCAAATTTTGAATTCACATTTGAATCAAATTTCAAAACTAAATCAAGTTATTCGAAAATATCTTTTATCTTTGAAATTCCTTTTCAAAAGCTTTTCACTTTAAACCCAATCCATTTCCAAAACCATTTGGATTCAAAAATTCAATTTTAAAACTATTTCAAAAATCTATGACTTAACCAATTTCCATGTGCAATCCATATTTGTGTGTGTATGGTGTAGTCTAGGGGTTTTACCCAATAGTGCAATATCATCAATCATCACAGATACAATCACAGCAATATCGATAAGCAGTATAATCCTATAACGCTTATCTATATACATAGAATCATAGATAGATAATATAAATGCATTATAGATAAATAAATTACATTCATCACAGCTTGAATTAAAACAATTCAAATCACAAAGCATCACACAGTGGAGATATCAAACAATTCACAGCATTCAATAGAATACAGTCATCCATAAATATGGTTAATTGATCATCTAATTAATTGAAACAAGATTAATCACTAATTCTGGTCGATTAACATTAATTAATTACAGTTTATGTTAATTAATTATTCTTTAATTATTTATTAATTAACCTTAATTAATGAATTAATCAACCATTAATTATTAAAGAATTAATCTTAATTAATTAATTACCCTTAATTAATGATCCTTAATTAATTAATCATCTAATTAACCCAAAATTAATTATCATTTAATTAATTAATCCTAATTAATTTAAAATAAATAATTATCCTTAATTACTTAATTAAATTTTACCATTAATTAATTTTTTTATTAATTAACTACCTTTAATTAATTAATTACTTCTTAAATTAATTACCTTAATTACATGAATTAATTATCCTTGATTAATTAACCTTTAAACACTTGATTAAATCAATCTTTAATCATCAATTATCCATCCTTAATTAATCTCATTAATAAATTATTTTTAAGTAATTAATTATCTTTTAATTAATTATTTACTAATTACTTGATTAATCAAACTTAAATTATTAACAAATTTACCTTAATTGTTTTTATTAAGTAATTAACTTCAAGTAATTAATTTCCTTTAACAAATATATTAACTTAAACTTTAAAAGTTAATTAACCATCAAAACATTCTTTATATTATTAAGTTTATTTCAAATAAACTTTCAAAATAAAAGTTATATTTGTATTTTAAACCATTTTAAAACTTGGTTAATTAAAACAATTTTATTAAAAAAACATTTTAACCCATTTTAAAACTTAATTAACATCTAATACTTAAAAGAAATTTGTTTTAATGAAAATTTGTTTTAAATAATTTGTTTTTCTTTAAAGTTTAAGGTTGTTTTCGTATCACATCAACAAACCCGAGTTAGACCTTGTTTCGCCCGAGCTTGACCCCAAGCAAAAGCATGCCTCCATCTGCTTCGAGTAAATTCATAAATCCCCCGAGTTTACCCCCTAGTTCCACTTCTTCTTCGCCAACGCTTTTATCAACCCAGATACATAAGTGCACTGGTGCACTTGCATATGCGTTTTGGTCGAATACGATCATCATCACGACCTCCAGCAAGTCATCAGCCTTCCCCATAGTCGCCGCGAACACCCAGAATCAATCGATTACACCGAGATCGAAAATGAGCTACCTGATCACAAACTGGAACTAACCCAGATCAACAAAACTCCCCTACGCCAACGATCTAGATAACCAGGAACCACGCTGCTCCAACTAAAGCAACGTCACACCCCAACTTTCAATCCCCCTCACTTCGGTGGCACTCGATCCATCAGGGACGCTTCAACAACACTATTTCCGATCATGAAAAACATTGGGCTTAAACCATACTTTAAACTCGTTCATCTTCTACGATCAATTGAAAAATTTTCAAACATTTTCCCATGCCCCCTTACATGTCAGCTTCCTTCACCCTAAATTTCAAAGCCCAGTTTGACGTGGATCATCGAAATTCGATCATTTTGCATTTTCCGTTCAACTTCCTCATACTCGAGATTTATTAACTTAAAAATCATGAGATTTTCACCTAAAATCACCATTTTGCAATTCAAACGTGACTGTGTAATCACATTTTAAAATTAACATATTTGATTTTACTGATGAATATATTGATCTACTGTAAATTATTAATTTCAAAATATTTCCTAATTTTTTATACCTAATATTATTTTTAAACTAACTTTACATTATTGTGAACGACTTTATTTCAGATATCACGATCTAAATGTCATTATTCAAAAAGATATGGGTTTTTTCTTCTTTTAACTGGATTTAACCTGTACTATTTAAACAAAGGGTTTTTAAACATGTATTATATTCAACGCACATATATCTTTATATATACACATACATAAAATATATTTCTATCTGCACAAACACATTTCCAAAACATCATTACCACATGCATCAAAATCAAGAATATTGGTTTTGAAATAAGGTTTGCTCACCTGAATGAAGTTTGAACAGAGAAGCTTGATTTTTTTTCCCGAGTATTTTGAAAAATCTTGAGTTGTTTCCTGCTTGATGAATTGTTTTAACTTTTCTTTGATTTTATCTGAAACTTGCTTTTGTTTTAATCTAACTGAAACTTTGCTTCAGATTTGAAACTTCCAGGTTTTGAATTTGTGATTCCAGCTTTCCAATTTCTTCTTTTGTTTTCCAAATCTGTTTCTCAGGTTTTAAATGATTTGCATCTTTGCCTTTTTTCTTTGGTTTTAAACTTTGTTTCAGAAATGAACTGAAGCTATTTGTTTTAAATTTTTGATTCAGGTTTCGAATTTAGATTTTAAAGAGGATTTTGAATTCTTTTGTTTTTCTCACGTCTGCGAAATTGTTAAGAAAAATGAAAAAAGCCTGGGTTTTGTTCTTTTGCGTGTTTTTTTTCTTTTCAAATTTAATTCAAAGAAAATAATTCCTTCGCCACTTGTCCATTTAGTTTTAACACTTGTACAATTACTTTATAAAAATTCTTACACTTGTTATATATAATTGAAATTGTGTTTAAATCCTTCATCTTAATTAATTTCAAAAATGTGTTTTAACCCCTAAGTACTTATTTTTAACATATGTATTATATTTTGTTTTACACTTGTTAAAACAAATGTTTTTATATATACAATTTCTATTATTTAATAAATAAACACATTTTCTTTTATAATATCTTCATATAATCCTTTAAAGCAAAAGATGGTTTTAAAAATTTAATTACACATGAATAAAATTTTTATTCTTAATTGGCCTTTGAAAAATTTATAATCAAATTCAAAATATCATTTTCAAATCAAAATGCATATTTAATATAATTAGAAACAAATTCTTATAAAGTTTTCAAATCCAATTTATTTCTAATATATTTATTTTTAAATCTAATTTTTATTTATAAAATACTTACCCTTACATTTTAAACCAAAATTCCTATTTATAATCTAATATTTTTATTTGTTTTTGAAGTTCACTAATTAATTCACAAATAATTTCACGATTTAATTCCAAAATTAAGTTAATTTCCAAATTAAACGTGGTGGATTTTCGGGAATGTTACAAATTCCCCCTTAAGAATATTTCGTCCTCGAAATTTGCCATGGAGACAACGAAGGACAGATAAAAGATAGAGAAACGTCTTTCCAGATCAAATTGGATGCCTATTCTGCATTTGGCTTACCAAATCAGAATATCAACAATAGATACAAGCACAAACTCTATTCAACAAACTTGCATTGTTCGGATCTACGAAATATGCAGGGGCATTGGTTAGTTCAAAGGAATAACTAACCATTCGTAGATTTTATCGAAACCCAATGAAATAGACAAAAATAGATTTGACTACGATTTCAGATTCAAGATTTAATTTATGATTTGTTTAGAAACAAAACTATGTGTAATTCCTGTGTCGAACAAAATTCGAACAATTCTATTGTAAACGAGAAGGTTACCTTTTAAAATTCCTTTTCCTTTATCAGTCTTTGAGGTTGAAGAATCATCTTTGATTGCATATACACTCGCTTCTTGTGCTTGCTTCAGTGCTAAGCAATCCATGGTCCTATGTCCCGGCTTGTGGGAGTAATAGCATTCCCTAGATCCCTGATCTGGATTCATAAATTGCTCCCTCTTTCCTTGCTTCCTGGGATTCTTACAATTGTTCAAGTAAAGGCTTTTCTCCAAGCAATTGAAACAAGTAACATCTTTCACCTTTTTCTTCTGTATATTCTTCTTTAATGGTGTATTCACCAATTCTGGACCAAATCGAGATAATTCATTAAATTTGTTCAAGTACTCCTTAAACGATAAACTTCCCTGCTTCAAATCCATGAACCCCTGGTACATTCTAGAGATAACAGAAGACGGCACATATCCCTGCTCGAACACTTCCTTGAAATGGCTCCAAGTGAATTCATCCGCCGGCTCATCCACAGTAACTATTTTCCACCAAGCTAAAGCCTCTTCCTGGAGTTGCCAAGATGCTATCAGTCGCATCTGATCATCTTCCAATTTAGTTCTTTGAAAATCCTTTCGCACGATCGAATCCAGGCTTGTGCTTCGATAACGTTTCCTTGCCTATGAATGGCTTTCCACCAAGTTTGGAAAACATAGATATAAATCAGCCAGATTTGGTTGAGGTTGAATGAGAATATCTGTTGTTGCAGGGCTTTGACCAGCTGAAGTGGTACTCCCCTATCCCTTACCTCGTCCTCCTTTTCCACTCATTCTTGCTATCTGTAAATAGTAAGAGAACAGATTTAGGCATTCATACGAGATATCTTAGGGAATAACAACGGTTAAAGAAAATAGACCGAGCAATTTGGGTTTCCAGTTTCATGGGTTGTACTCATTCTAGGGTATACTTTACCCTATTTCTAATGAGCCGTCTAATGTGTTACACTCCGTAGCTAAAGTTCTTACTCAATTGTAATTAATTTTGAATCATTTAATAAATGAGGACAGGGAAAAAAATATTTTTTCTTATAATATTACTTGGAATTAAATATTAATTGCACTTGTAGTTATAAGCAAGAAATACTGAATTTTGAAATAATATGATAATGACATAAAATGGAATTTTTAATGACAAATTAGTTGCGAGTAATCTGTTTATAAAGCCAATCAAAATGAGAGTAAACAATAAAATACATTAATATTCATTTTCCACATTATTGTTACATCGGATAATATTGTATAACAACTTGAATTAACCTTTTAAAGGCAATAGTTCAAATTGGATTTTGTATGGAAGAACTATATAAATACCAAATCTCATTAGACAAATATTGAATTAAACTATAATATATGAGGGCGTTCAATTATACCTTTGCGATGGTAACCTATACCTCCACCAACTACATTGAATACAAGAAATCCTAAGAGATTAGTACAGTTATCAATGCGATCACGGTAGAGGTTCCCTTTGCCAACTAAAAAATAAAGAAGAATTCAAAAATATACCAACAACTGCAAAACTCAGACTGACTATGAAGAGGTATCAGAGAACTCAGATGGTATTGATCAGGATCAATTACTCAAAAAAGCTTATAACTAGCAACAAACTTGTTGTTCCTACCTCAAGTTTCATTTAAACAAAACATTACATTCAAAAATATATTTCAAGACTACATGTAATAAAATTATTTCAGTAAGATAATAGTAATAAAAGATTACTTATTTTTCTTACTAGATAATGAATTATGATTACTTATTTAGTAATAAATGATCGTACTAGATCAAAAACATCATTTATTTTATTAATATTTGGTTTACCGGAGTGTTCAAAAAAACATCATTGGTCTATCCGAGCAGAACAAGGAGATCAGAAACATATATGGAAAAACATCTATGAAAAAATATCACTCAATTAACATGTGGCTTACCTGAATGTTCAAAATACTAGACTTTTTTTGGCCATACCCAATTATTTTGTGAAAACAGGCAGCATAAGTTCATAACTCATATTTGTCAATTATTTTGTCAGAGTAACCTTTGGAATTTTTACATATGCAAATTATAGTTCACTTATATCTAACACTATTATGGACATTTTGAATTAAAGTAAAACTTTCGATACATTTTTTCATAATAATAATAAACTAATAATAGTATAATTATTTCCTCCTATTCTCAATAGATTTTCCTATACGTCATTTGAATAAAAAAATATTTTCAATGTCACAGAAAAGAATAATCAGAAACGAAGAAGAAGAATAAAAGTGAATTAATGAACACCTACTTCAATCAACTCAGTTCCTATGCAATAATTTTTCCCAATAATATTCTCATTTAGGCAAATGATCACACGCACACAAAATCATGAGTGATTAACAAATTAGTTTGCCAACTAATTGTTTCATACACAATTACATAGATCATGTCTGAGGTACCTTTAAATACTGTAGCTACCTCAACTTCATTAATTTGTATGGGTTTATAAAAATTTATTGTGTTACTATACAAATCTACTCCATAAAATGAATACAATAACACTTTTAAGTTTTGAGGCTAAATATTCACTTATATGCATATGGAATAACTATTATTTTTATTTAATTTTTTCCTTCATTGCACATGTAGTAATAAACCTTGTTACAAAGAAAGATTACTTATTAGCTTCCTAGATTGAAGAAGCCATCAAGAGAAACAAAAGCTTGGAATCGCTTAACTCAACAACTTCAAACACGACGTCATTAATTCAGAACCCTTTGAAAATAATCAAGAAGTGGGTCGAAGCTACTAAAAGTTAGAAATTTGAAGAACACGTCTATTAGAAGAATTACCATAAATTCTACCTGTACTCTGAGATGATTATTTAGGGTTTGTGACTACGAAGGAGATGAAGTTTATTGACACCGGATAATCAGTCTGTTGCAGCCAGGTAGATTGACTACGATTAATTATGATGGAGCTTCCGGGTGCCTTAGTGGATCGATGATTTAGGATTTCTGGTGTGTTAGTGGATTGATAACGATTTAGTGGCTACGGCGTTCGAATTTGTAGGTGGATTATAAAGTTTGCGACTTAGGTTTTCCAAGAGTGTTGTTAATTGAAGATAAAAGAAACAAAATTGAATCTATAGTTGGAACAGTTTTGACGAAAATTTTAGGCGACACGGATAAAATATTACCCTAGCGTTTCGCTAATCCTATGGATGCACTTACCTTACAAGCATTATCAATATTTTCAACTAAAAGTAGGGTTTCTTGTAGTGAGAGAGAGAGAGAGAGAAATATGTACAAATAGGGATAAACAACATGTTTTATACCATTTATTTTAAGAAAATAGAAAGGTCCTTGTAATTATAAATACATTACGAATATCTCCTTTTTTGATGAGATATGGAAAATTTACCAAACATTTATTGAGTAGAAGTTTTGTTCCAATGTATTAAAATGTAGTAAATCCTAGAAATTAAACATTAAGAATTAAATGAAATAAAAATGCCAATAAGATGGAAGTAATGAAAAATAAAGTATAGGAAATAGGCAAGAAGAAGAAGTTGAAAAATATAAATAGGAAAATAAATAAAAGATGGAACCAATGAGAACTAGGGTCGACTATAAGAATTACAGAGGCGATGAAGGTAAATGTAACAACCCGCATATTTATCGAGTTTGTATTTAAATATTTTATTTAAATATTAACTCGTTAATCGGATTTTGGTCCGAAAAGCTACTTTTTGCAAACGGTCAAATTAGGACTCGAGACCACTTCCATTGAGTTCGAAATGCCGTTTACAACTTTTTTAAGTATAAACATCGATAGGTTTGGAGTTAGTGAAATTTCACTAACTTTTCCCGCTTTGGACTTTGGGTTAGTTTAGCCTATTAAGCCCAAGTTCCAACCCTCTTCTCCTCACTCTTCATAAATTTCCTAACTAATCAAGCTTTGGCATTAATGGTGGAGGGAATGGGAAATTAAAATTCCAAAACTCAAATTCAATTGCAATCCATCTTTCTACTCCAAATTCAAGAAGAAGACATTGGATTCAAGCTTCTTGTGCTTAGATAGAAGAAGGATTGATTCTTGCTTGCTTAAAACTTCATTTTCATTGATATTTGGTGCAAAGGTGAGATTTTTAACTCACATTCTTGTCTATAACTATCTTGGGTTGTTGGGAATGATTCCCTATCACTTTAGCATGAATATTTGCTTTTGGTTTGGATTGGATTGGCGAAAAACTCCTATTTTTGGCGTTTTAGCGAAATTTCTGCATTTAGGTCGTTCTGGCCATTTTTAGGTCGTTCGGAGTTAGGTCGTGTGGGTCTTAGGTCGTAGGTCGCGTACGAGATAGCTCCTAGATCGTTCTGACCACTTTTCGTGTGTTCTGGGTTAGGTCGTTCACGACCTAGTACTTAGGTCGCTCGTGAGTTCGTAGCGTAGGTCGTAGGTCGTTTAACTCTTAGGTCGTTAGGCCTTGTGTGTGGAGTTAGGTCGCCTGCTTTCCTTAGGTCGTAAGTCGCGTGTGCTTTAGGTCGCGCACTTTCTTAGGACGCGAACCCTTTTAGGTCGTTGACCACGCTAGGTCGCTTGGCCTCTTCACTTCTTAAGTCGTTAAACCCTTCCTCTTTTGGGTCGCTCCCCTTTATTTCTTAGGTCGTTGTGGCCTTAGGTCGTGATATTTATAGGTCGCGGCAAAGTTAGGTCGCTCGACCCATGTTGCCGTTAGGTCGCTCGATCCTTGTTGCCGATAGGTCGCGTGCTTTCTTAGGTCGCGTACCTTTAGGTCGCGTGTCCCCTCTACCTCGTTAGGTCGCAAAGAACTTTAGGTCGCTCGACCTCCTTACCCACCAGGTCGCGCACTTAGTTAGGTCGCTCAGCCATTGTGTTAGGTCGCGTGAACCCTTAGGTCGTTAGACCTCATTTTGCTTTAGGTTGTAGGCCTCTTGCCTTCACTTAGGTCGTACCGTTTTGTCGGGGAGCTGCCCCCTGGACCCCCGCGACCTGACCGGGAAGGTCAAACCCCGTAAGCGGTGGCGTTGCCCCCGCACCCCCACCTTGGGGGGTTGCCACCCCCCTTGGACCCCCCCTCCGTAGGGGATCTTATCTGAAAAACATTGAGCTGATTTCCTTGGATTTTATTCACATCTCCGTATGCGATCTTTGTGACTGATTGTTTCTACAATTGCTTCTGTGTTTTGTCACTTTATAATATAAAGGTTTCAATACTAGTAGTAAATATCAAAACTCTTAACAAACAATTTCAACTCTATTTTTAATAACTAAGCTCTTTACTTAAACCGTTTTCCAATCTATTAGTATATACAAACCTTTACCTCACTCGGATGAGAAATCTAATTAAACGACTTAGTAAAACAAGTGGTATGAAACGCTTGCGTTCACTTCGTCGGTTAATTCTTGGACTTGTTCGACTGAACCTCTTGTGACAATTTTATTAGTGAAGATTTACAGTTTGTTCGTAAATATTTAAGTTAAGCAAGTGGTTATGGGACATGAAGCTAAACTTCTATATTTACTAGCTTAGTGTAATTGACACTTCTCGTTGATCATGACGATCATTCTGATGATTTAGACTAGCAACTGTGCGATGTCTCTTGTTGCGAGGTTAGACTAGACACCACTTGTGTGATTCCACTCACACATACCTTTTTGCTTTTTGGTTAGTCTGGACCTTAATCTGTGTGATTCCATTCACACATGTGGGGTAGCTCCCCTTAGTCTTCGGACCGTCATGTGATAGGCCTCTTTCTCTTTTCTATGATTTCTGGACTTCTTGCATTGATTTCTAGAATTTATGCCATTGACTTGTTATGAGTACAAGTTTGGGGGTATGATGCCCTTTCCGAATCTTTGAGAAGATTCTTGTGATATTGATTATCTCTTATTGATTGATCTTCTGTTGATCATTATTTACATACTTATAGTGGTATGTCATTATGGATGTTTATGTTTATGCCATATCTTTTATGTTATATCATGTCATCTGATATTTATAGCTAGACTGACCCGTTTATTATTTTCTTAAATAATACTCGGGTCAGACCGAGATGTTACAGGTGCTTCTGCTTGACTTCTTCCCAGGGATTCATCACTCTGACTTTTGGCTAACTGTTTAGATTAGCAGTTTTTGTTGTATACACTTGAGATATGGACTCATAGTTGTATTCTTTTGTATAGCACGTGTTGCTATTCTTTTGTATTATCGTGGATCTTACTGACCACTACTCTGATGTACACTTTCATGTGTTAGTTATATATTCATATCTTCTTCCGCTTTTGTGATATGGATATCTGTGACTGATTTGTGATATGATTACTTCTATGTTTGTTTTCGAAGATTATTTATAGCCACCGTGTGATAAGCAATTACATGGATGGTCGCTCCTCAACAGCCTTATTCTCCGTGCTAGTTGACAGCACTACTCCGGAGTGTTCTTGGCTAGCGTGGGTATAGAGGTGGGGCGTCACAGCAAAAGAATGTAAGAATGAGAATATAAATGTATATAATAGATATATATGTATATAAGTAGCCTCGAATATGCGTTTATGATTGGTGTGAATTGTTGCCTAATGTACAAAGTATATAAAGAAAATGACAAAAGGTCATTAGAGTTGGTTGGAATGTGAGGTCAGTAAGGTTACACAACAAAAGTTTGGCCATCGTAAGGGGTCAGCAGTTGTGTGACATCACACGGTGTGAGAAATGTCCAACCATATGACCCATAGAGAGTATACACTTGCGTATAAATGAAGGGGTACCCTTAGTATATAGTCATCTGCTTTAAATTTATTTTAAGGAAGGTATTGCCTTTGTACTAAGCAATCTAAAGGTATGATGAGCGGGTTCTTGCACAATGCAGGGACCCAAATTTAGAGGTAGGATTGTCATAGGATGAGAATGTCATCAGTCCAGAGTGGTCAACGGGAAGGATAGGGTTACGCCCAACCGGTCTTCATCTATAGTCTACTAGGGTGGACTACGCTAGGTCATGCACCACCATAGTTGTTTGTTGGTTTGTTTGATAGGGCAAGGCCAGTTAACCCATAATGAGATTCCTTCAAAGCATGGGCGGTGTGGTTAGAGAAGCTGAGTCCACATTAGAAAGAATAAAAAGTAAAAAATCCTCAAAGAGAATATGGCGAAATGTATGAAAGGTCGTCGGTAAGCACTATAAGACTTCCTCGAGTTATGCAGTATCAAGATCATGACACAGCGAGGACGATGTATCCTGATGGGGTGCTGAATGAAAGACACTAACAGGGATAGCATTTAGGTCTATTAGAGGACCAAAGGATTTATACACATACACACACGCACATAGATATATACATAGATAAAATCTACGGAAGGTAGATAGGAACGGTTCGTACATGGATATGGAGTCGAGACAAAAGATAAAATGTAAACAAACATAACGTGAAATAGTGAACATTTGGCATAAGATAGCATTATGTATAAGATGTTTAATTTACCAGTCACAAGAATATTATTCTACCCCCTTCTCAAAAAACCTATAGGATAGTTAGAAGGACTTGTATTCGTGCTTGGCGAGTTCGATGTTAACAAGGGCACTTATTTTGGTAAGTATCAAATCTTGGTCGGTACCTATATGATCTATTATATTTTAATTATTCCGCTGTAAGTTAATTTGATAGAGCTTTGATATGCATTCTTTTGTTTTATTTATGGGATACCAAACCAACGATCCATGCTTGGTGGACTTAGATTTTTGATTTAGCAAAAATTCAGGTCCACTAGGGTGTGTGTTGTTGCATTACGAAAAAATATCGACTTCCTTGAAAAAACAAAATTGTGTTGCATGAAACATGATTGAAGTTGGAGCTTGGAAAAATCATTGCTGATCTAGAAATTTCCTTTGCTTGGATCCCATTCGTTGTTGTCAAAGCTATTTCTTAATAATGTCATCTGAAATTTCTTAACTTCATGCTCCACCTTTCCTTGTGATTTCCTTCAACATCGATTTGAGATAAAACCACTACCATTTACCTGAAGTGGATGCAAACATGTACATTGTTGATTGGTTGCTCTGGGAGTGAATTCTAGAGTTTCTTTATTTTAAGGTCTGGATTTTGTAGTCACGGTTCATATGTATGTTTTGGTGTTTGCATGACTCTAGTGAATGCTACCATGTTAAATATGGTGAAAACGGTATGCTCGCGGTGCTACTGATATTTTTTTGAGATGATACCGATATAATTTGTCTTGTGTTGTCTAGGTGTACCTCGGATTATATGTAGTTGAAGGGTTGTATTATTGTAGATGTGTTAAACAAAGGGGATGCTTGGGTTGTTGTTTTTTTGAGTTAGAGTGATAATGAGTATTGTAATGTAAAAATGGATGACATGGTTTTGTTTATATATAGCAGTTGAGAGAGATACGAGTGAGGGAGAGAGGTTAGAGTGAGGAATGGTAGGGATGGGAGGGAAAAGGTAAAATAGAATAATATGGATTTGAATAGAGATGTTTTTGTACATGTGTTTATGGTGTTGTATTAAATAAGAAGAAAGATGGTGTGTTGTATTTATTTATTTGCCATAGTTGAAGAGTCATTCTTTTTCTTAAGTAAAAGTGTACTGAAGATAGTCATTCTTGTATATTGCTTTCCAACGACAAGTTGATAGATTTTGTTTTGTTGATATTGCATACATTTATATCGATTTTGTCCCTAAATTCTGTAAGTACTCAACAAAAAAATATTAGTAATAAAATAAATGTTTATTATCACTAAACACGATCACTGATTGTATTTCCACAATCCTTCCTTTTTGATGACAAACAGTAAGTTAATATTTATCACGTAAAATGATTTTACGGAGTGTGTGCGTACAATATCATATAATCGAGCAAAAGATGATGACATGATTTTCCAAAACGTATAACATGCTCACCTTGTTTGTATGCTCCCTTATTTATATGTTTCCCCTACATAAATGAACTATTTGAAGAAGAATTTATTTAGAAAAATTAAAAAGAAAGATAATGAAATGAAAGAAAGGAAAAAGATGATATACGTAAATGATACTAAAAAATTGTTATGAGAAAAAAAATTATGGAAACATTTAAATCTTAACTTATCTTTCCCTTCCATTCACATCAAAAGTAAAGAAATGACAATATAGAAGAATAATTTAATAAGGAATTATGAATGATGATCAAAATTAAACATTAAACATGCATTAAAAAAACTATGAAGACAAAAATCATAACAATACATTCCTCATTAGAAACTTATCCCATGAGAGTGGATATAATATAAACAAGTAATTCATATGTTTTTACATAGTGTTGTTCAAATGAAATAAACCATAAGAAATTTCCTAATTAAATAAGTCACTTTACTTTTATTATGATTTTGAGTCACTTCCATCCATGAATTGCAGCCAAGTCTCATACGCGAGAATATACGTGACTATAAATATTATTTAAGTCAGAGTAATTTATATCTAGCTCATCGTGGGTGAGATTAAGATCCTTTCATCCGTGCACTGCTATGAGATCCCTTGGATGACGATGGAAGTTACTTGACGAGTATCGACACATCGATTTTTATAAGCATGCTGGGGCTTAGGGACTCTGTTATATTGAATGTGTAAGTTCAATTTAGTTGGTATAAGAACAAGTGTTAATAGTGAAAAGAAAGAAATTATAGTGAATCTATAGAATATGATATATATATATATATATATATATATATATATAATAGACATGGAGATGATGAGAGATATGAAATAACCAAAAATAAAATCACCATAAAGTTTTCTCAATAAAAAATTTTCTTAAAATATATTAAAATGTTATTTTTCAATCAAGGAACATAATACCATATTTTTATATACTCTATATCAACATCAATGTTTAAGATAATCCATATAGGTTTTAATCAGCAGTGATAATATGTTCCAGAAAAATCAATTCTTTAAACAAAACTAGAATTTAAAAAAAAACTATAACAAAAAAAGGAAAGAAAGACAAAAAAAATTATAGATGCTAATCCATTTCCATAATTCCCAAAGAGGTTTTGTAAAGAAAACTGCCAGTTGGAAATCAGTTGAAACGAATTTTATATAAATATCCTCTTTTGAAATGCGAGCTTTAATGAAAGATATTTACATCTATATGTTCAGTACAAGAGTGGTGCATGAAATTGTTTGGAAAACTAATTGCACTCTTGCTATCACATTTTATTGCCACATGTTTAAATGCTAAGCATAATTCTAATAATGCTTGCATCATCCATAAAATTTGTGCACTGTTTCCTAATGCAATATATTCAGCTTTAGTGGTAGATAATGCAACACAATTTTGTTGTTCATTTGACCGAGAACTATTGAGTACCCTAATTAAAAACAAATTCTATGAATGCTTCTCCTATCCATAAGACTAGCATCATCATCAACATTAGAATAACCAACTAAATTGAATTTATTACATGATGTACCATAATCCTAAATTTTGTGTGTGTAAAATATATCTAAGAATTTTTTTATGGCCTTTAAGTGAGATTCTTTTGGATCGTCTTGACATCATGCAGATGAATGAATAGAGAACATTACATCAGGTCTAGTTGCAGTGAGGTAAAGAAGAGCATCGATCATCCCTTGATATTTCTTTTGATAAATTTTTGTACCTTTTTCACCTTTGTTGAGCTTTAGCAAAGGACTTATGAGTGTTCCAAGTTGTTTTGCATTTACAATTCAAAATCTTCTTAGCAACTCCCTCACGTATTTGTTATGTGATAGAGAATCCCTTCTCACTTTAGCTGATTTGGAATCCTAGAAAATATATTAATTCTCCAACCGAGCTCATTTCAAACTTATCATGCATGACTTTTTCAAAATTTTGACATTTTGCTTTGTTGTAGCACCATAGATAACGCCACTACCAAAATTTGAATAACTAGAAAATCACCATGTTCATGTAATAAAAACAAGGTAGCGTCCGGTCTTCCCATTTTAAAATCATTTTCCAAAAGATATGTGCATAAACATTCATACCAAGCTCTAGGAGCTTGTTTAAGTCCATATAATGCCTTTTAAAGTTTGTACACATGATCTGAAAAATCATGATTCTCAACACCTGGGGTTGTTCACAAACATATTTTCTTTTAAGTAACCATTTAAAAAGGAACTTTTTACATTCATTTTCTTAAGTTTAAAAACCATAAAAACAAGCAAAAGCAAGCAAAATTCTAATTGATTCTAACCTAGCAAGTGAGGTAAATGTTTCATCAAAATCAATATCTTCTATTTGGTTGTATCCCTTTACAACTAATCTAGATTTATTTCTAATTACATATCCAGATTCATGATATTTATTTGTAAACACCCAGCTCATACCTACTATAGAATATTATGATAAATTTCAAAACACTGTTTCATCTGCCTGACTATTATAAAACATTCATCCTTAAGTGCTATATCAATATGTTTAGATTCAATTTCAAAATTAAAATCACTATGAGTACAAAAACCACATAATTTTTTGTTAAAGGAATCTCATTTTTGTATAACTTCCATTAATTACCTGTAACTAATGCTGGAGGGTGCCTTATCCTTGAACTATAAATGCAACGACTTAAAATTTCGGACACTTCGTATTTAAATATCTAAATTATTTAAATATTTGAATTTTGGATTAAATATGATTAAAGTGATTTAATAATCTTGTCAACCCCCTTTTAATATATAGTTAATGATGGTAAACTTGTTTCAGAAAAATGTTTACAAAAATATATACTTTGAAGAAATATCGATAATATGACCAAAAATCATTTTATCGATAGACAACTTTTTACTCATCAGAAGTTGTTCAAACTTTTTTTACGTACATTAAAACACTTCAAAAATCAAAAATATGAAACAAAAACATTTTACCATTTATGGAAAATAAAAATACAATGATGTCATGGGTGATGTCATAGGAAGATATTTTGCGTGTAAGGGTAAAATGGTAATTTGCTATGGAAAAATGAGTTGTAAAGTTAAAAGCATGCAAGGAATATAGGGGAACTATTTTGGCCAGAAATGGGAGGGTGAAGGAGAGGGTTAGACTTGTTAAACACGTCATAAAATTCTAAACCTTGAAAATATCAAAAAGCTTAAAAATGTTGGAAGTGAATTAGCACCTATCCATTTTGTTCTTTACTAATCTTTCTCTAATTCATTCATATCTCTTCCAAACTTGACCAAAATTTAATCAACACCTTAGAATGCCTTAGGAAGCAAGGATCTAAAGTAAAAAGTGAAATAATATGTAAGAATATGGGAGCTTGGGTTTGGCCTAAGCAAGGAAGTGGAGGGGGAGGGGTTGCCTTGGCTTGCCTGTGCGAAGGATTGGAACTTTAGGCTTTTGTTTATGGTAAGAAGTGGTTATATGTTCCTGTGTGTTTTATATTGATGTAGGCTTGGATTTGGATGAGTTATCTCCCTATCTTGTATGTATAAATTTTTTTTTTTGTGTATGTGTGTGGAAATATAAAGTTAAAGCGACATTAACTAATTAAAGTTATAAACTTTGGACCCTCTTGCTTCTGAAAACAAATGAAAAGTTATATGGTATAACATCACTCCTATTACGTTATATAACATGAGATGTGGTCTTTAACTTGATGTTTAAATGGTTTTTTGGATTGTGCTTTGAATTAAAGCATGTTTGAAATTATTTGAAGCGAGAATAGTCGCTTTAAGTGCACTTCGATATCCCTTAACTTTAACTTTTGTAAATGGAAGATTTACGAACTTAATGTAGGATAATTTGATTGTTCTCTATACATATTTTGGTGTATAGATCAGTAAGGAATTGGTTTGGAAATTTATAGAAATTGTGAAGCCAAACTGTGAAAGTAAGAAGCAAAAAGATCACTATGGATGCACTAGGAAAATGCCTTATGTTCAACGATTTTTAAAATAAACTTTGAGAGATGTCCTAGGGGCATCTTTACATTTTTGATAAGTACTATAAGAGTACTTATTAATGGAAAAATATTGAATTTTAAATCATTCATGAACTTGTGAAACAAAGTTACAAAATGTTATGGCAAAAACAAGGTCGCTATTTAAGCACTTTGAAATGTCATGATTTTGAGAAAATTTTAAAATTAAGCTGAAAGACAGCCATAGGGATTTCTTTTCATTTTTAGTAAATATTATATACGTACCTATTACTGGATAAAAATTGTGTTTAAAAAGTATCAGAGCCGGCCAAACAAAATGGCTAAAGTTGGAGTAAAAATGTCACTAAGCGAACATTTTAGTAAATAGTTTGTTTACGGGAATTTTTCTAAATCAATTGAAAGGTATCCTAAAAGTTTATTCTCATGGTTTTTAAGTACACTACGAGTAGTGATTACTATAAAAGTTTTGTCTTAAATCATTTAACAAAGTGATTAAAATTGGTCGCAAAGCTTATGTTTTTCTATGTTGTTCTTGTCAAGGGCTTTTAACAGAATTTATAAATGATGTAGTAAGTTGCTTGAGGTTTTAAGTGTCAAAAATGATATTTAATTTTTTATTTTTCTCTAAACCTTTCAAGGATGTTTTCTAACATATTTTAGTGTATTTTAAAATTGGTTTGAAGTTTAAATATATTTTTAGCAATTATATATGTATTTTTAAATCAAATGGGTTTTATGATATAAAACATGCTTTTTAATTATTTTTCAAATAACAATTAAGTTATTTTCAGGTAATATTTAATGTAAATATTTATGACCTATTTATAAGTAATTTAAAAGTATTTATATATAAGTTTGGTAAAACCAAGTTAAGTATTTCATAAAGGAATAAAGGAAGTTTTGAATTATAACACTTGTTTTATAATAAACGATTTTACAAAGTTATGTAAAAGTATATTATCTTGTAAATAAGTATACTTAGATCTTTAAAAAGAATATTTTAAAGATAATGACAATTTTGGAATGGCTGCAGGTTTATTGTGACAATGAGTCAACAACATTTGTCGTTAACCCTTTTTTAGTATACCTATGAATGTGAATTGATCTTTAAAAAGAATGTTTTAAAGATAAACATAAATGAAGTTGGTTTGGGTTTGTAGTGACAATTGTTAAGTAACATTAGTCTTAAACCTTTTAAAATATTAGTGCTTTTAAATGGATATTTCAAAGGTAATAATAAGCATGGAACCTTTTGAAAAAGAAAAAGTAAAGGTTTAAAGTAAGAAATCTTGTTAATGATTTATGAATATACTTATACCATTTGATATAAATATATGAATACTTTTTGAAGTGTTGAATGAGTATAAATGAATAATATTGATTAATAAATGAAGTTTTACTAGATAAAAGAAGTTTTGCTATTAGAAGTGATTTTGATTAATAAAAGAATTTGTAACGACCCGTAATTTTCGATAATTAAAAGTATTAAATTAATTAAGATTTTGCAATTTAATATTGTAAGAAATAAAAATTTATGAATTATACATGGGAATTTTTTTGATTACAATATAATTTAATAATGTTGTTTGAATGTTATTGATAACTATATGAATTAAATTTCTGTTAATGGTAAATAAGCAATAAAATTGAACGTTGTACTAAAAAGAAAAATCAATGTTAGTTGATTTGGTTGGTTTTAACATGCAATAGGAAAGCAATTATTTAGTATGTAGATTCAACAACCTTTGTTGTAAGAAATAGATTTGTAAATGCGTTTTTCTAAATGTGTTTAAATTACTTAAATGTAAATATTGTTTTATTTACCATCTTATTATTTAATATGTTGAAATCAATTTGGAAATTAACGAAATTAAATGTAATTAAATATTAAAGTTAACATACGAAAAGATGTTAACAGTAGAGTTGAGTGAAATAAAATGAAAATTTATGTTGAGTAAATTTATAAGGTAATAGTTGATTTAATATGTGAACATTTAAATCAAAAATAAAAGAATAAAAATGAATAAGTTTAGTAATGGAGTAAACATATGTTTATTTTTTCCAAATGTATTTTAGCCTACACATCAATTATAGAAATAAGAAATCAATTATTTAATAAGAAATTTATAGCTTTTGGTTTGTATACAATAATTCCATAAGTACGCTAAATTACTATAAAAGGAATTGAATTGTCTCATTTCTCTCTTAAAATTTAACTTAGAAATCAATGACAGTTAATGTGATTGGAGCCCTGTAGCAGTCCGATTTTTCGACGTCCGAAAGTCGACATCAATACTTTCACTGTATCAAATGCCACACAATCGAATGTCGGAAAACCGAACCGTTACGGTTAAAGAAGAAGTAGACACAAGAAGAAACGAAAATAATAAACAGAATCTCACATTTCGCAGCGGATCAAATATAATAGATAAATGAATAATCTTTAAAATGAAAACACTATATCAGTTAATACATCACATTATCAGAGTTTACAACGACACAATACAAACACTGGCAGTTATTTTAATTTGCTTACATAGAAATTTGACTTGCACCACCCAAACACAACGGACACTACATAGTATAAGTCATACGTCTAGCCATCCAGCTTGAACTCCAGATCTCCACAACACATGTTTTCGACTTCACTCCAGAATAACAGATAACCTGACTCTAGGATCCCCGTGTGGAAAATTATGGGCATCCAGAGTTTAGAAATGGAACAATAAACTCCAGGTCAGTCATGGGACTAGTGTGAGATCTTAAAAACAGTTATTTTCACGAAGAAAAGGAAAAGAAATCTGCTATGCGATTGGAAAATGAAACTACCATAAGTCCTCCCGCCACACACACAATGCAAACGCAGAATTGGTGGAGATTTCTCCTTATGATTGTCAAACATGCTTAATACGCAAAATCTTTTTAAATCATTAGTTCATAGTGCAGAAAACATTTCGAAAATATAATATTAACCTTAGCCAGCATACAACCATTATTGTATGCCTACTATAGCTACCATGTTCAATAGAAGGTTACCGCCACATTCCATGGCAGGTTTTACAACTAAAACTGTACAGGGCGCATATTGTTTCTTTAGATTTTCAAAATATGGTCAGGCTAATGAACTTCCTACTGCTACATGGGTACGCCTTCGGAGGAACGTCCCGAGAACTTAACCAGCTCTCTGCCAATACAAGGTCGGGTTACCTCTGTAACTAGGTAACTACTACACGAGTATGTCATCCCCCGGTCGTTTGCGACCTTTATCCAAGGATCCTCAACCACAAAGAAACAACCACAAAGTAAAATCAATTTTCAGCAACCGCATAGGTTAAATATCTGGGCTCCATACCATGATACCACCCTTTTCCAGAAGGAAATGACATACCCTAAAGGGCGCGACCCTCATAACCTTGCCGCATTCTTCCTGTTTTGACCATTTCTAGGGTGTGAGGTCCATCGAAGTCTCATCCAAAAAGCTACACTTTTCACAAAGTCATGCTTCGATCAACAAATGATCAGCATCACTTCGTATGCCACATTACCAATTTGGGAGTATATCACTAGTAACCATCAACTACATAACCCCTGAGCTCGCACGTCTCAAAGAAGGGTGTTAAGCTAAGAGAATAAATTCTCTGCCACCAACAGAAATGTATTTGATAGAAAACAGCTTTATATCTCAAAGTGTAATTTCAGACACATATCCATACAAGTCCGTCACGGGATCGAACGGAACCGAAGGCACTTCCAAAGAAGCCCTTGCAAATCTGGATATTCACTAACCATGTTCGGAATCTGTAACGACCCAGGATTTTCATTAATTAAAAATTGAATATTTAATTAATTTTAAATATTAATTAGTGAATTTATAAGTCGAATAAATTTTATTTCGAATAATTGGATTTAATTGGATAATTAAATCGATAATTTAATATGTTAAATTATGGAAAAATTGAAAATTGAGTTAAATATGATTGAAAATGATTTTTAAAGTTTTATTTTATCATATTGGAGTTAGAATGATATTATAGAACTTTTAAAATCGAATTATGAGTTTATTTGTGAAAAATTGAATATTTTAATATTTAATCGACTAGTGAAAATAGCCAATTTTTGAACAGTCTCAGAATTGGACGAAACTAGTTCCATTGGATCCGTAATAGTTAGTTATTATCGGATTTCAATTTTCGTAGCAATCGGAGTTATCGTTTGATCGTGGCAGCTCGAAACGCAGCGAAATTGTTTTTAATATTAATTTGGCGAGTTAAAATAGCCATTTTTCAAACAGTCTCGGATTTCGACGAAACCAGTTTCATCGGATCCGTAATGTGATATTATTGTATGGTTTCAAATTTCGTGTCAATCGGATTTACCGTTTGTCCGGTACAAGCTAAAACGCCTAGAAAATCGTTTAATCGGTTTAATTTTAAATCGAACGTTTATTGTCATAACTCGCACAGATGACCGAATTAGCTTTCGAAACCTGTTCCATTGTGTCCGGAACGCGGGGTAAACCGTAGAAACGCCAGTTACAGTGCGTAAATCGGATTCCAGAAAACCCGGATGAATAGTGTTCAAAATTTTTCTATAAATAGCCCCCTCTCTTCACAAAATAAAAATATATATATTAGGTTTTAAAAACCCTAGTCGCTAGTAACTAAACCAATGGCCGAAATTTACAGTTCTTTTCCCCTCATTTTCTTCAAATCTGTTCACCAATTCAAGAAACTTTCTAAATGAAAGTTGTAGAGCATGACAAGATCCTTATATTCAACGGTTGAGATCGTGTTTGGAGCTGTGGATGGACCAGAAATCGTTCGTGTTTGTGGCCGCATGTTCTCGTTTTGTGAGCACAGATGGAGGCCGAGCTTCATGCTCTTTAGGCCGAGCGTGGCTCTTGCGAAGGGGGTAAGAAGTTGGTGGTACTTGATCGTGGTAGATGTCATCGTATTTGGCGCGAAAACTAACCCTAGTTCGGCCTCTTGATGGGTTTGTGCGCGTGTAGTTTACTGGGTAGGAACGTAAGATGGAAGATGAACAAGGAGCGGCCAAGATCTGCAGGTAGTAGGATGGAGGGCTGTGATTAGATTTGGGTATAAAATTATAAATAAAGGTTGTAAATTTATAAGTTATAATTCGTGTAACTTTAAAACTATGTATCTTTTTCATACGAGGTCAAAAACGCGCGAAACCAGTTGCGTTGGAATCGTATGGACGAGCACTACGCTATGGAATTGGATTGGAGTCGTTTGGAATTAGTGAGAATTTCGGGTAAAATTAAACGTCCATTTAATTTTATTCGAAATAAATCGCTAAAACAAAATTGAAATCAAGGTGAGAACTTCTCACTCAATCGAATCGGTTTCGATTTTAATTTTAAATAGTTATATTTAAAATACTTGAATGCATGTTTGAATGATTATTGTTATCTATTGATTGTTAAAATAGACATTATGCGCCGTTAGTAAGCGGATGTTATTTATTAAAAACATATGCCGCGAATATTTCATAAACAGTGAAATTGGTATTATATATAATAGCAATATATATATTGGCATATGTATATATTGCAGTTATTGATTTCCCGCATTGTATAGCGGATGAGACCCTATTGCGCCGTCTATTAAGCGGATAATATTTTAAATTCCATATACCATGATAATTTCGTACTGGAACGGAATTGGTATTGTGCTAACATCTTTGGATGCAGGAAAACAGGTTGGAGGGATCCAACTGGATTCCTCAACAGTATTTATTTGATTATGGATATTTTGATATTCGTTTATTATCATATCGATATATGATGTCGTTGTAGTCGTGATTGACCATTTGGTGTGTAGCATCATTGGGCCAAATTTTGGAATTTTAAAAGGATTTTTAAAGTGATTTTTGAAAGTATACGTTATAAAATATTTTTGGAATTGATTCCTTTTAAATAAATAAAAGTTATGATTTTTAAAAGTTATAAAATTATGATTTTTGAGAAATATAGTTAAAAGTTGATTTTTAAGAAAAATATAGGTTAATGGTTTTATAAATAGTTTAAATTGGGATTTTTTGAATTTATTATAAAAAGTTTAAAAATAGGATTTATAAAATTTAATTATTTTATAAATAAAAACGGTGAAATTATAAAGGACTTTAAAGACGTTTTGAAATAATAATATAAATTGATTTATATAAAAGATTTATAAATTGATAATTTGTAAATTAAAATATTTGAATTATAAAACGAGTTTTTATAAGTGTTAGAATGAATTGTGAATGAATTTCATAAAGGAATGAAATTTATAGAATTATAAACGGTGAAGTTATAAATGGAATTTTATAAGCAGTAGGTTTATAAAATTTGTAAAGTTATTAAAAGAACGGTTTTGGATAAATAAATGAATCTTATAAGTTATACGATTTATAAATTGGGTAGTTTAAAGGAACGATTTTGCAAACAAATAAATTATAAGCATTTAACTTATAATATGAACTTTTGGTTTATAATTGAGTTATGAATTGAATAGGTTAATAAAGGAATTTATAAACGTTGTTTTATAAATTCGCAAACGACTTATTTTGATAAGTAAATTGTTATAACTTATTAATGGAGTTATATTCACGTTTTAGATAGTGAATAATCCTTTAAAATAAAATGAATAGAAAGGATGAAATTGGTTAACAAGGTATATTCACGTTTTTGAATAGTGAATAATATGTTAAAGAAAATGTTTTGGATGTGATGTTTTAAATAGAATTAAAACGATCTAACGATGTTTTAAAATGTGTTGAGATTCGAAACCCTAGATTTCAACGTTCATTGTTGAAATAGACGTTTTCGAGAAATAGAAGGAAATGATGGACTATAACACTGTTGTTATAGTAAGTGATTTCCGAAAGGAAATGTTTTGTATAGTATTGGGATTTATATATCTATTTTAATTTCGAATCCCTATACAGTGATTTTGGGTTGTCGTAACGATGTTTTACGTAACAATCGTTTTGGCCCAAATAAATATGTTTAAGAGAATGATTTCCTTAAAAGAATGAAATATATACTTAATTTAGATTTAAGTATATTGAATATTTTCCAAGTGTTGAAAATAAAAAGATTCGTGAATTACTTATGAATAAATAAGTATGGAAATGTTTTCCAATATAAAGTGAATATGTTGAGAATTTATCTTTTTGAAGATAAATTGAAAATGAATAATTGAAATCGTATATTCATAAATATTTTGGAATGTAAATTCACTATGGAATTTATAAAAGAAAGTGGAATTCGTTTAAAAATAAATATTTTTTTGAAGTATGAAAATTATTTATCTTGTAAAGATATTTTTGGGAAATAAATAATTTGGAAAATTATTTGGAATCTGGTGATGTTGTGCATATCCATTGATAGTTCAATAACCGACTATCAATATTTACCTTTGAAAGGTATTTGTTGTGATTTGTTTGAATTTGAATGCCACACTTATTTTTGAATAAGCGCTCACTATTCGGGTTAGCCGGGAAAGGACCTTAGGGTCGTATAACCCATTCCGAGTATGTGATACGTCGTTATGGATGGCATTTGAAGACCGGTGTTGAAGACCGGGTATTTGCGAGAGCGATAGGATGACCTATCGATTGAATCTGCACCGAGTTGCTCCAGTATAGAGTTCTCCATATGTGATGGGGAATCTGATCAGGATTGTGGATATTCGGATTGCAAGGACTTCTTTGTAAGTGCCTTCGGTTCTGTTCGAGCCCGGAACAGACTTGTATGGATTGTATGTATGACATTACAAATTGAGATATAAAGCCGATTTCTTTCAAATATATTTCTGTTGGTGGCGGAGAATTTATTCTCTTAGCTTAACACCCTTCTCTGAGACGTACGAGCTCAGAGGTTATGTAGTTGAAGGTTATCAGCGATATATTCCCAATTTGGTAATGTGACATGCTGAGTGTTGGTGTGAATTGATCATTGTGTTGATCATTTGTGATAGGATCATTTGTTTGATCGTTTATCTTTGTGATCATTTCTATGATCATTTGTTGACCCAAAGCATGACTTTGTATAAAGCGTGGCTTTGTGGACGAGACTTCGTCGAGCCTCACACCCCGAAATGGTCAAAACAGGAAAGATGCGGCAATGTTATGAGGGGTAGCTCCCTTTAGGGTATGTGCATTTCCTTCTGGAAAAGGGTGGTATCATGGTATGGAGCCCAAATACTTACTCATGTTGAAACACTTTATTATTTGGTGTGATGTTGATTACGAGCGCTCGGTTAAAGGTCCCATAGGACCGGGGGATGGCATACTCGTGTTAGTAGTTACCCAGTTAGGGGTAACCCGGCCTTGTGTTGGCAGAGATCCGGTTTGGTTCTCGGGGACGTCCTTCCAGAGGCGTTCTCATGTGGCAATGGGAAGTTCCTTGGCCTGACCATTTGTTGGAAATCCAAAGAAACAATACGATCTTGTACGGTATTAGTTGTAGAACCTATCATTCACTTATGGTGGCGCCCCACTGTTTGGATGGTAGCTATAATAGGCATAACTGCGGAATGTCTATGTTGGCTAAGATTTATATCTTTATTTTCGAAATGATTTTCTCTACATTATGCACTAGTAATAATATCAAATGTTCTTTTAAATGCGTATCAAGCATCTTTGACTATCATAAGGAGAAACTCCTCTGATTCTGCGTTTGCATTGTGTGTGTGTGCGGGAGGCCTTATGGTAGTCTCATTTTTAAAAGCATTTCGAATTGGCTTTAAAAATATTCCTCTATTTTGATTTTAAAGATAAATAAACTGTTTTGAGTTCTCGCACCAGTCACATGACTGACTCGGAGTTTATTGTTTTCCTTCCTAAACTCTGGGCGCCCACCAATTTCCACACGGGCAGTCAAGAGACAGGTTTATCAGGATATTCTGGAGTTGTAGGAGGCAAGATGGATGGCATAGCGTATTATTAGTATATAGTATTTCTTTTCCGCTGTTTGTTGTTGTACACTCTGATGATGATGTAAGAATTTTAATATAATGTAATGTAATAACTGATGTAGTTCTTTGTTTAAAGATTATTCATTTATCTATTATATGTTGTTCCGCTGCGATTGTGAGATTCTGACATTGTTCTGTTATTTCTTTCTGTTCCGTTCTATTTTCTTTTCCCTCTATTTTCTATCTTTTCTCTCTTCTTCTGTCTTTTTCTTGTTCTTAAACATTGAGAATTCGTATTTCTGTTCATCTTGAGCTAATCTATGGAGATTAGTGTATATTCAAGAAGTACGGATTTGCGGGTCCTCACAGGCGGTATCAGAGCATATGGTTAAGCGACAACCATGGTTCTGTTGGGTATTACTCATTAAAGATAAAGTCAGTAGTACTCTAGAATGAGTTTGAGCGTAATAATAGCTATGAGAGCGTATTTGTTAGTGAATATATAAAATTGTTTTATATTGTGATGATTGGTTTATTGAGTGGCATATGAACCTTCGTCAGCACGGTCTTGACAACTATGCCGAAGGGGTTTATAAACATTTGAATAGAACAATTCGACATAATATTGTTTTAAATTGGGTAAATGAAATAATTTTACCTTGAGTATATTTTATAAATGAAGAAATAATTTTTCAGAATTATTAAAGTATATATAAGTTGATTGTTTGGTTGTTGAATAAGTTGTTTGAATAATCTGAATTTAAGAATAATTGTATAAACAAATGAATTATAAGAATTGAATTATAATTAAAGTGATTTGCAATTGTGAAATAAACTTATATATATAATAAATGAAACTATATGAACATATTTATGAATATGAGTTGTAAATAAAAATGAATTTAAAGTTAAATGGAAATTTACTTTAGAATTGGAATCTGAATTGATTTATAAGTGGGAATTTAAGTTAAGTAAAGTCAAATGATGTTTATAAAATGAAGTATAACTTAAGAGATGTTGAATGAAGTTGATATTGGTATCAAAGTAAATTATTAAAGTTAAGTGATAGATATGAACTTGAGTTATGTAATGAAATTCAACTTTTGTAATTGAATTGAATGAATGGATTAAATGTTAATCAATTGAATGTAAATTAAATTGATATGAAATAATGAATGTAAGTGTAATTCATTAAAATTTAATGTTATTGGAAGTTGAAAATTTAATGAAAATCAATTTAAAGTCAAGGTGTTAAACCAAATTAAATGAATATAAGCAAAGGAATTTGGTTGTAATTAATATAAATTGGTTGTTATATGATAATTAGTTGATTGTATAAAAACCCATGTACAATTGAGTTCATGAAATTGGAAGCTAAAGTAATTGAAATCCAATTGGAAGTTAAGTGAATCTGAAATGGAATTGAATTTGATTTGGAAGTGAACCAACTTGAATATGAATTAGTAAATATAAACTAATTGAAAATGAATGTTAGTAAAAACATCAACTGTTAATGAATCAGATATGATTAAATTGAAAACCATTTCATTGAATATTAATGAGAATATGAATGAATATTTATTGGTTATGGATGTTAGTTGGATGTTAGTTGGATGATAGTTGGTTGATGGTTGAATATATTGCTTTTACTACATTTGCTAGGTTGGCATATATAGTTATTATGTTACTATATGATGTATATTGAGATTATTTTCATATATGCATGTTCTCATGTTGTTTGTTGAGTGATTAGTAGGTGCGGATCGCGTTTGCTTCGCATTTGGAGCTCGCTTTAGCGCTATATTAGCCGTATATGCTCGCTAATAAAATATAAGGTACATATCTCGGATTCCATACCGTACTTTTACACTTTTTTCCCTGCGGGATGCCTCATTACTTGATGATATGTATATTTGTGATATATATACTGTCATTTTTTTTTGGATCGAGCCGCGCAAAGGAGACTATGGCGAATTTTTCCGAAAATTTAAGGCGTTAGAAAAAATTTGAGAAAAATTGAATTTTTTTTGAAAACTTTAACTTTGATTTGGAATTGAAAGTTAAACAATAGTAATTGTTTTTGAAAAGATAACTAAGTATGATTTGAAAACTTAGTAAAGTTATTGTAAGAAGTTTAACTATGGATTATGGAAAATTAATGGATTCTGTAACTTTTCTTACTTGGTAATTTCGAGGATGAAATTCTTTTAAGGGGGGAAGTATGTAACGACCCAGGATTTTTATTAATTAAAAATTGAATATTTAATTAATTTTAAATATTAATTAGTGAATTTATAAGTCGAATAAATTTTATTTCGAATAATTGGATTTAATTGGATAATTAAATCGATAATTTAATATGTTAAATTATGGAAAAAATTGAAAATTGAGTTAAATATGATTGAAAATGATTTGTAAAATTTTATTTTATCATATTGGAGTTAGAATGATATTATAAAACTTTTAAAATCGAATTAGGAGTTTATTTGTGAAAATTGAATATTTTAATATTTAATCGACTAGTCAAAAATAGCCAATTTTTAAACAGTCTCAGAATTGGACGAAACTTGTTCCATCGGATCCGTAATAGTTAGTTATTACCGAATTTCAATTTTCGTAGCAATCGGAGTTATCGTTTGATCGTGGCAGCTCGAAACGCATCGAAATTGTTTTTAATATTAATTTGGCGAGTTAAAATAGCCATTTTTCAAACAGTCTCGGATTTCGACGAAACCAGTTTCATCGGATCCGTAATGTGATATTATTGTATGGTTTCAAATTTCGTGTCAATCGGATTTACCGTTTGTCCGGTACAAGCTAAAACGCCTAGAAAATCGTTTAATCGGTTTAATTTTAAATCGAACGTTTATTGTCATAACTCGCACAGATGACCGAATTAGCTTTCGAAACCTATTCCATTGTATTCGGAACACGGGGTAAACCCTAGAAACGCCAGTTACAGCGCGTAAATGGGATTCCGGAAAACCCGGATGAATAGTGTTCAAAATTTTTCTATAAATAGCCCCCTCTCTTCACAAAATAAAAATATATATTAGGTTTTAAAAACCCTAGCCGCCAGTAACTAAACCAATGGCCGAAATTTATAGTTCTTTTCCCCTCATTTTCTTCAAATCCGTTCATCAATTCAAGAAACTTTCTAAATGAAAGTTGTAGAGCATGACAAGATCCTTATATTCAACGGTTGAGATCGTGTTTGGAGCTGTGGATGGACCAGAAATCGTTCGTGTTTGTGGCCGCATGTTCTCATTTTGTGCGCACAGATGGAGGCCGAGCTTCATGCTCTTTAGGCCGAGCGTGGCTCTTGCGAAGGGGGTCAGGATGGTGGTACTTGATCGTGGTAGATGTCATCGTATTTGGCGCGAAAACTAACCCTAGTTCGGCCTCTTGATGGGTTTGTGCGCGTGCAGTTTACTGGGTAGGAACGTAAGATGGAAGATGAACAAGGAGCGGGCCAAGATCTGCAGGCAGTAGGATGGAGGGCTGTGATTAGATTTGGGTATAAAATTATAAATAAAGATTGTAAATTTATAAGTTATAATTCGTGTAACTTTAAAACTATGTATCTTTTCCATACGAGGTCGAAAACGCGCGAAACCAGTTGCGTTGGAATTGTATGGACGAGCACTACGCTATGGAATTGGATTGGAGTCGTTTGGAGTTAGTGAGAATTTTGGATAAAATTAAACGTCCGTTTAATTTTATTCGAAATAAATCGCTAAAACAAAATTGAAATCAAGGTGAGAACTTCTCACTCAATCGAATCGGTTTCGATTTTAATTTTAAGTAGTTATATTTAAAATACTTGAATGCATGTTTGAATGATGATTGTTATTTATTGATTGTTAAAATAGACATTATGCGCCGTTAGTAAGCGGATGTTATTTATTAAAAACATATACCGCGAATATTTCATAAACAGTGGAATTGGTATTATATATAATAGCAACATATATATATATATATATATATATATATATATATATATATATATTGGCATATGTATATATTGCAGTTATTGATTTCCCGCATTGTATAGCGGATGAGACCCTATTGCGCCGTCTATTAAGCGGATAATATTTTAAATCCCATATACCCCGATAATTTCGTACTGGAACGGAATTTGTATTGTGCTAACGTCTTTGGATGCAGGAAAACAGGTTGGAGGGATCCAATTGGATTCTTTAACAGTATTTATTTGATTATGGATATTTTGATATTCGTTTATTATCATATCGATATATGATGTCCTTGTAGTCGTGATTGACCATTTGGTGTGTAGCATCATTGGGCCAAATTTTGGAATTTTAAAAGGATTTTTAAAGTGATTTTTGAAAGTATACGTTATAAAATATTTTTGGAATTGATTCCTTTTAAATAAATAAACGTTATGATTTTTAAAAGTTATAAAATTATGATTTTTGAGAAATATAGTTAAAAGTTGATTTTTAAGAAAAATATAGGTTAATGGTTTTATAAATAGTTTAAATTGGGATTTTTTGAATTTATTATAAAAAGTTTAAAAATAGGATTTATAAAATTTAATTATTTTATAAATAAAAACGGTGAAATTATAAAGGACTTTAAAGACGTTTTGAAATAATAATATAAATTGATTTATATAAAAGATTTATAAATTGATAATTTGTAAATTAAAATATTTGAATTATAAAACGAGTTTTTATAAGTGTTAGAATGAATTGTGAAAGAATTTCATAAAGGAATGAAATTTATAGAATTATAAACGGTGAAGTTATAAATGGAATTTTATAAGCAGTAGGTTTATAAAATTTGTAAAGTTATTAAAAGAATGGTTTTGGATAAATAAATGAATCTTATAAGTTATACGATTTATAAATTGGGTAGTTTAAAGGAACGATTTTGCAAACAAATAAATTATAAGCATTTAACTTATAATATGGACTTTTGGTTTATAATTGAGTTATGAATTGAATATGTTAATAAAGGAATTTATAAACGTTGTTTTATAAATTCGCAAATGACTTATTTTGATAAGTAAATTGTTATAACTTATTAATGGAGTTATATTCACGTTTTAGATAGTGAATAATCCTTTAAAATAAAATGAATAGAAAGGATGAAATTGGTTAACAAGGTATATTCACGTTTTTGAATAGTGAATAATATGTTAAAGAAAATGTTTTGGATGTGATGTTTTAAATAGAATTAAAACGATCTAACGATGTTTTAAAATGTGTTGAGATTCGAAACCCTAGATTTCAACATTCATTGTTGAAATAGATGTTTTCGAGAAATAGAAGGAAATGATGGACTATAACACTGTTGTTATAGTAAATGATTTCCGAAAGGAAATGTTTTGTATAGTATTGGGATTTATATATCTATTTTAATTTCGAATCACTATACTAGTGATTTTGGGTTGTCGTAACGATGCTTTACGTAACAATCGTTTTGGCCCAAATAAATATGTTTAAGAGAATGATTTCCTTAAAAGAATGAAATATATACTTAATTTAGATTTAAGTATACTGAATATTTTCCAAGTGTTGAAAATAAAAAGATTCGTGAATTACTTATGAATAAATAAGTATGGAAATGTTGTCCAATACAAAGTGAATATGTTGAGAATTTATCTTTTTGAAGATAAATTGAAAATGAATAATTGAAATCGTATATTCATAAATATTTTGGAATGTAAATTCACTATGGAATTTATAAAAGAAAGTGGAATTCATTTAAAAATAAATATTGATTTATTTTTGAAGTATGAAAATTATTTATCTTGTAAAGATATTTTTGGGAAATAAATTATTTGGAAAATTATTTGGAATCTGGTGATGTTGTGCATATCCATTGATAGTTCAATAACCGACTATCAATATTTACCTTTGAAAGTTATTTGTTGTGATTTGTTTGAATTTGAATGCCACACTTATTTTTGAATAAGCGCTCACTATTCGGGTTAGCCGGGAAAGGACCTTGGGGTCGTATAACCCATTCCGAGTATGTGATACGTCGTTATGGATAGCATTTGAAGACCGGTGTTGAAGACCGGGTATTTGCGAGAGCGATAGGATGACCAGTCGATTGACTCTGCACCGAGTTGCTCCGGTATAGAGTTGTCCATATGTGATGGGGAATACGATCAGGATTGTGGATATCCGGATTGCAAGGACTTCTTTGTAAGTGCCTTCGGTTCTGTTCGAGCCCGGAACAGACTTGTATGGATTGTATGTCTGACATTACAAATTGAGATATAAAGCTGATTTCTTTCAAATATATTTCTGTTGGTGGCGGAGAATTTATTCTCTTAGCTTAACACCCTTCTCTGAGACGTACGAGCTCAGAGGTTATGTAGTTGAAGGTTATCAACGAGATATTCCCAATTTGGTAATGTGACATGCTGAGTGTTGCTGTGAAATGATCATTGTGTTGATCATTTGTGATAGGATCATTTGTTTGATCGTTTATCTTTGTGATCATTTCTATGATTAGTTGTTGACCCAAAGCATGACTTTGTATAAAGCGTGGCTTTGTGGACGAGACTTCGTCGAGCCTCACATCCCGGAATGGTCAAAACAGGAAAGATGCGGCAAGGTTATGAGGGGTAGCTCCCTTTAGGGTATGTGCATTTCCTTCTGGAAAAGGGTGGCATCATGGTATGGAGCCCAGATACTTACTCATGTTGAAACACTTTATTAGTTGGTGTGATGTTGATTACGAGCGCTCGGTTAAAGGTCCCAAAGGACCGGGGGATGGCATACTCGTGTCAGTAGTTACCCAGTTAGGGGTAACCCGGCCTTGTGTTGGCAGAGATCCGGTTTGGTTCTCGGGGACGTCCTTCCAGAGGCGTTCTTATGTGGCAATGGGAAGTTCCTTGGCCTGACCATTCGTTGGAAATCCAAAGAAACAATACGATCTTGTACGGCATTAGTTGTAGAACCTATCATTCACTTATGGTGGCGCCCAACTGTTTGGATGGAAGCTATAGTAGGCATAAGTGCGGAATGTCTATGCTGGCTAAGATTTATATCTTTATTTTCGAAATGATTTTCTCTACACTATGCACTAGTAATAATATCAATTGTTCTTTTAAATGCGTATCAAGCATCTTTGACTATCATAAGGAGAAATCTCCTCTGATTCTGCGTTTGCATTGTGTGTGTGTGTGTGCGGGAGGCCTTATGGTAGTCTCATTTTTAAAAGCATTTCGAATTGACTTTAAAAATATTCCTCTATTTTGATTTAAAGATAAATAAACTGTTTTGAGTTCTCACACCAGTCACATGACTGACTCGGAGTTTATTGTTTTCCTTCCCAAACTCTGGGTGCCCACCAATTTCCACACGGGCAGTCAAGAGATAGGTTTATCAGGATATTCTGGAGTTGCAGGAGGCAAGATGGATGACATAGCGTATTATTAGTATATAGTATTTATTTTCCATTGTTTGTTGTTGTTTGTTGTTGTACACTCTGATGATGATGTAATGAATTGTAATATAATGTAATGTAATAACTGATGTATTTCTTTGTTTAAAGATTATTCATTTATCTATTATATATTGTTCCGCTGCGATTGTGAGATTCTGATATTGTTCTGTTATTTCTTTCTGTTCCATTCTATTTTCTTTTCCCTCTATTTTCTATCTTTTCTCTCTTCTTCTGTCTTTTTCGTGTTCTTAAACATTGAGAATTCGTATTTCTGTTCATCTTGAGTTAATCTATGGAGATTAGTGTATATTCAAGGAGTGCGGATTTGCGGGTCCTCACAGAATCTCCATCACAAAGAGTGATAAAATCTCTATACCGAAGCAACCCGGTGCAGAGACATTCGACAAGCAATCCTTTCGCTTTCGGAAATACCCATTCTTCAACATCGTCTTCAAATGTAATCCTATTTCGTCGTATCATTATTTGAAGTGGGTTTTATGACACAAAGTCCTCTCCCGGCTAATCCGAATAACGAGCGCTTATTTTAAAAATAAGTGTTATATTCAGATTTCAAGCAAATCACAACAAATTTCCACTTTAATCTTTTAAATAAAAGATCCATCACAATCACAAGGGCTCGATGTGGTTTTTGAATATCCATTCGGAATCCGACCTCCAGTCGCATCGAAATTCAAACGACGTTAAAAAGGCCAATATTGACAGTCGGTTATTTAACTATCAATCATCATTCACAACAATTGATGGATGTCAATTCTTCCCCAATTATTATTTTCAAAATATCTTTGCAAGATATAATTTTAATACTCCAATCATTTGAAAACTAATTTCAAATCACTTTTCATCTTTCAATTTTTTGAAAACGAATTTCAAATCGCTTTCCACACTTCAATCTTTTGAAAACAAATTTCAAATCACCTTCCCCACGTGGAATAAATTTCCAAATATTTATTTAATTCCACTGAAAATTTGCCGAGTTCAATTATTTTAAAAATCATTTGAATTACTTATCCAAACATATATACTTGGAAATATTTAGAATAAAAACTATTTTAAAACACTTACCTCAATATTAGTTATGAAAATATTATACTAATATCTCATATAAAAATTCAAGTCCAAACTAATTTTAAAATAAAATTAGTAGATAGAATATGACTATTTAAATATCCATTTTCTAAAAAAAATATCAATTTAAAACTTTAAATAACCATCCCTATAATAAATTAAAATAAATATTCACTTAAAAGATTTTCATAATAACCTAAATAAATAATTTCTCCAAAATATCCTTTCCTTAAAGCCATCTTTACAACTTCAATTTATATTTATAAACTATATTGAAACCATACTCGGCTTTCGAGGGAAAGTACACCCTCCATTCTAAAAATGGTTCATTCAAATCAATTTATAAATCTTTCTAGATTTATTTTAAATTTACGTTCCAAATCCGTAAATTCCTTTCCACACTTTTAAAAATAAAACAATATTTATTTTTATAAAACAAGCTTCCCTTTCATTTATAAAATTTCCATTGTGAATTTTAGATTTTCAAATTTCCACTGATATACGATTTTCAAATCGATTTTCAAATATTCACTTTCAATACCAAATCAATTTTCAAATTTATTTCCAAATTTATTTCAAATACCAAATCAAATCAAATCCCAAATTGACTTTTCCAGACATTTACTTCAAAACACCAAATGATTTTCGGAATTGATTTCCCAAAATTTATTTTTAAACACTAAATCAATTTTAGATCGATTTCCCAAATATTTATTATTTTACCAAATCAATATCAAATTGTTTTCCAATTTATTTTCAAAACACCAAATCAAATTTCAATTTGAATCTCAAACATATTTCAAACGCCAAATTTATTATTATTTTTCGAAACAAATTCCTTCTTTTGAATTTATTTAATTTTCTAAAATTAATTTACCATAAATTTTCTATTTAAATTTCAAAAATCCAGTTTTATTTATTTCTGGTATCCTACGATACCAAAAATATATTTGGCTAAACAATCAATCAATAACTGAAATTTTCAGTTATTATAATTTGAGTGAGAAGATCTCACCATTGCCTACGCATGCAACCCATTTTCATTCTAGCTTGATTTCATAATTTTTTTTCTTTTGAACCTTGTAACAAACATCATAAGGTTTTATTAATATTCGAATTAGTCGAACAAATAAATTTTTCTTATTTGATAAGTTTAGTTAACCAATAGCTTTATTTTTAACTAGTGATTTTATTTTTAAACTAGTAAATTTTCCCTTTCTAGCATACATACACATTTAAATTTCAAAACAGTTCTGCCTTTGAAATCTCACTGTAATTTAAAATCTTAATTATATACTTTTATCTGCATGCACATATTTTTTCTTTTCCTTTGTCTGATCCTTATGTATTTTCTATTTAACTATGAATATATATTTACTAAATCAAAAACAAAAAAATGATTTTTTTATACCTAACTGCAGATCGAAATTCCAGCCTTGCCTTCATTGATCGAAGCCCTTACTAACTTGCGTGCAAACATCGGCAACTTTGATGCCGACTCAGCCTCGTCCACCGCCATTCTCCTGACCCAATCGCGAGCCGATGCAATCACACCCCGATCTTCCAGTGCTCTAGTTCAAGCCGCTCCTCGCCTTGCCCTCTTCCACGTCTTCGTGCTACCGCTGTTGCTTTTCCCTCGCATGATTGACCACTGCGCAAACCCTACGTCGTCGTGCGCCCCTAAATCTTCGAGCGCGTCTTCAACATTAAGCTACCGATTTGAGTGGTGGATTCGAACCCAATGACTTGCCTCAGTTTGATGATTAAGCAGAAAAAGGAATAAAAGAAAGAGACGATTGAGGCAATTTCGAATTGTAGATGAAAGTGAGATTTTTTTTATTATTATTAGCAGAGAAAAGAAATCGCGACCATGAATTCCCCCCTCTTTTTTTTTCTCTGAACTGATTTCGGTCCCTACGGAAAGAACGAACGAGATTATTTTAATTCGTTTTCTTCTATCTCAGTTGCAAATATAAAAGAAGGGGAGATGTGTGGTGAAGTTAGATAGGAAAGAAGAGAATGTGTCACAGAGTGGACAAGTGGCTAACATGTAGAGTTCTGAAGTTTAAAAATAAATTGACCAGCCAAATTATTCAAAATTTTGAATTCAAATCATCACAATTACACAACTCACAATCTCGACCTCCTATCGAGGCATGCCGCCTGTGACGCCCCACCTCTATACCCACGTTAGCAAAGAGTATTGTATAGATAATACCATCTTCTAACACGGAGAATAAGGCTGGATAGGAGCGACCATGTGTAATCTTACCTTAACTATTCGCTAAACACGTCGAAAAGTAGAATCACAAACAGTTCGACGTATTCAATAAATATTTAAAGCAAGACTACAATGGCTATAGGATCTATCAGAACAGAATATAACAACTCAAATGCAATATACATCACAGAACAGTAAACCATCATATACACATATATAGATACATAACAGAGTATACAAAATGATACATATCAAGTGGTATAGCAAACCACAATATATAGACGAGTTCACAAGAATACATATCAGAGTTACAACATATAAGGACTACAAGAAAGCTAAGACAAAAAGAAACTAGCGGAATAGTCCATGCGGAAGCAAAAGAGGCTAAGTCCAAAGCACCTAACCTGAAACATCTCGGTCTGACCCGAGTATAAAATACCCGGGTCAGTCTAGCTAAACAAATCAGATAGATAAACTGAACAATAATAAACTGCAAGGTCATACAGTATAACAAATATCTCTAGAGGAGATAACACAATCATCAACAAGAGATGAATCATATAGAACAAGCCTCATATCATCGGCAACATATAGAAACAAAGGATAGGAATATCCCAAAACAAGCCGAATGGCAAATAACAATTACCAATAAGGTATACAAGTTCCACAAGGTAAACGCTACTCATCATGCGGCTCAAAAAAGACCAACACCGAAGGGCGATACCAAGGGAATATACATATGAATGAAGCATCATAAAAATTGCTCGAGCGGTAACGAATGACCAACTCCGAAAGCAATACAATAGGGCAACCTCATATCACCCATGTGGCGCATAACGGCCGACATCGGAAGCGATACACTAGCAACCCAATATCACCCATGTGGCGCATAACGGCCAACATCGAAAGCGATACTATAGCAACCCAATATCACTCGAGTGGTGACGAATGACCAACTCCGAAAGCGATACAATGGGCAACAAACCGGAAGGCGACAAACCCAAGTATCTCTCGAGCGGTGACGATGGACCAACTCCAAAAGCGATACTATAGGGCGACAAGCCGTAGTGGTGAAGGTCGAAGACCCAGTACTGGACACCACTAACTGGTGGAATGTGTCACAACTCTCGAAAAGGAATCTGAAAAGTGTTAACGTGCGTCCCATAACCACTCGTTCGCACTAAACGGTTTACTATCCGTCAGTCACTTTCACACTCAAAGCAGTACAAAGTTTATCTCATATCATCGATAAACCAAACCCGAAGGTCAAAACGATCAATTGAATAGGTCGGGGACTAATCGGAAAGATAAACGCACAGATTCATGGTCCGTGTTTTGCCCAACCATTTAATCACCCTTCCACTTTGCTCGAAGTGCGAAAGTGTGTGTTTTAAAATAGAATTTATAAATTGGAGAAACGAGCTTTTAAATGCGATTCGAGAGATTATTTTATAAAAACCCGTGGATGAAGTCAAGAGTAAGTTATCGAAGCCAAATATGCAATAACAACCACTAAAAAGCAACTTGAATCGATAAAGTCCGGAAAAATCAATCAAATATGCAAAATAAACAAACCTGGCAAAACAAAGCAGGTCGGTCGACCGGACTGCAGAGTCGGTCGGCTGGCCAGATGCAGAAAACACAACAAGGCTCGGGGTAGCAGGTCGGTCGACCGGCCCAGGGAGCTCGGTCGGCCGAACCTGATGAATTTGCAATTCCAGCCTTTTTCAATGAAATGCAAATTCTTTCTAAATCCAAAGCAATGGCACATGCATACTTGTTAGGAATTCATACCAACACTCATGATATCAAGAGAGGTAGATGTGAGTTCAGAACTCACCTTTTTACACAAAAACAAAGGAGAAGAAGAAGCACAAATGCAAGGAATCAACCAACTACACTCCACTTCAACACTACAAGCTTCAATCTAGAATCAAAGCAAGTATTTCCTAAGTTAGGGTTAGGAAATTACTGAAATTGAAGAGGAGAAGAGATGGAGAAGATGGAGATGAACTTACCAATGGATTCTCTTTGATTTTGGAGCAAGAATCAAGTTTACAAGAAGAACTAGGGCTTGCTAATTCTAATTTCCTTTCTCTTCCACCATTATCAGTTTTTAGCTTAAGTTTAAGAAATGAACAAGTGAAATGAGAGGAGAGAAGGGCTGAGTTGAGGTTAATAGAACAGTTTGGGTGAAACCCAAGCCCAAAGCCCAATAGAAAAGGTCAAAATTTCACTTACTCCAAACATATCAAAGATTATACTTAAAAAGATCGCAAACGACATTTTGGAACCAATGGAGGTGGTTTCGAGTCCCAATTCGACCGTTTGCAAAAAGTAACATTTTAGACCCCAAAATCCGAATAACGACACCATATTTAAATCAAACATTTAAATATGTAATCGTTAAATAGGCGGGTTGTTACAGATCTCCCCTCCTTAAAGAAATTGCGTCCTCGCAATACTTAAGGAGAAAATAAATAGTAACAACCAAAAGGCATATCCACACAAAAGAATATCCGAAGAAGAAGCTCACAATAAAGGGCACAAAAAGATAAGCCCGAACTTGCTTGGCTAGAGAATTCTCTAGATTCCTAAGCTCAAATATTCGAAACACCGACGTAATGCAAACAATACGTTAATGAACCGAAGCCCAACAAAAAGAAGCACAATAAAACGTCCGATGAACTTGGTAAAAAGATCATTCCATTCGGACATCAACAAAGAAACAATCACTTGTTGCTTACAACAAAGTGCATTGGCAACACGATCCCCCTTCCGGGAGTATACAAAGAATATCAAGGTCATAAGACACAAGGAACTCAAACCATCCTTAAGCTCCGTATGAGAAAATAAATATTCCAAAGATTTATGATCGAGGTGGAGAACAAATTTCTCCGCCATAAATAAACGATGATGCCAAACTCTAAAAGCGAAAACGATAGCCGCGAGCACTAAATCATGAGTGGCATATCTAGTCTCGATAGGCTATAACTATTTAGAAGAATAAATGATATCACATTCTCTTTTGCAAGTGAACGACATCCAAACCAATACGATTAGCATTGGTACAAAAGATAAAGCATTGGTTCCCTACGGGAATAACAAGAATAGGGATATCGAAAAGAAAGAGTTCTTTTAAATTAATTTTCTTTCCCAAAAAGCTAAGACTTTCAAAATTACAATTATCTTTATGTAATAATCTTTCAAGAAGATTTTACTTATTCCAAATCAATTTACTGTGCCTGATTGTCTCATCAAAGCGTTTAGGAAATTCCTATCGATAACGTTGATCAAGCGCATCGACCAGAATTCTTAAAGCACTCAATGGGCAATACAATCACAAAATCATCTTCTATATGATAAACATGTTTCTAAAAACTTTTTTTAAAAAAATTATTCTTTGTTCGTTTAAAGAACAAAATTCCAATTATACTTATAAATAAATCTTATGAAAAAGATTTGCAAAATTCTTTCAATTGCTATTTTCCATCCAAAATCAATAAATACCAAAATGGAATCATCGAGATATTCACAAAATACCCGATTCATAAAATGGATGAAATGAGCTAGACAAACTGAATGACATAACAAATCATTTATAAGAATTACAACGAGTGCGGAATGCGGTAAGTGGAGTGCTAACTTCCGCAACTCGTAGCCAAATGAAAACCAGTGGTAAGGTTGAGCTAAAAACACCTTAACACTACCACAAAAGATTGCTTAGGTGATAACCCTAAGACAAGACCAAAATGTCAGAAAATTCTCAAACTACAAGAATGAGAGAAACAACACTTTCCTCGTCATGAGGGATTAAAGAATAAAATGATACCATCAAATTGGAATCGAAATCACAAAGAAAATAGAGACCTACCAAAATAGATGGAGACATACCTTATGCTCGAGAAGAACCTCTAGAAGCATCTGCTACATTTAACTTGCCAGATGGAGAATTATTCGGAGCAATGGGACAAGTGGAACTACGATGACCTTCCTTCTTGCAGTAACGGCAGAAGAGAGGCTTAGGACAAGATCGAATCATATGATCAGGGGAACCACAATTGAAACACTTTTGAATGGAAGGTGTTCCAGCAGACTGAGACGGAGAATCAGATTCAACGACTTTTTCTTCTTGGAAGGGAAAAATTCCGGCTCATCCAATGGAGACTGCTTTTTGTTGGGGTTCTTGCAAACCTCAACATCATCACTACTATCACACTCCCCCTCGATGGCTTCGAGATGAAGTGCAGAATCAACTAACTCCTCAAAGGAAAGCTTAAGCTCAAGCAATAAAGACTTCTTCAGATATTTCCTAAGACCAGATACAAACTTCAGGTTCTTCTTATAAGAAGTGCTAATGAATTCAAGACCATACATAGATAAGGCCTCGAAAGATGCAACATATTCAGAAACGAAAGACTCCCCTTGCTTCAACTCAAGAAAGCGCCGGGACAACAAAGCTTTCTCAGATTCAGGAACGAACTTGAGTTCGAATCGTTCCCGAAACTGAGTCCAAGAAATAGCAGACTCATCAATTTTGGCTACAAGAAGCTCGTACCAATCAAGGGCACGCCCTCGCAATAAGCTAGAAGTTACAAGAACTCTATCATGATTAGAAATATCCATTCTAGAGAAGATACGTTCGCACGTGCGAAACCAAGCTTGGGTCTCAAGAACAGACTCGGAGCCTTTAAACGGCTTTCCTCCAAGATGAGTAAAATCACTGCACAAGCGTGCAAAGGTAGACTTGCGAGGTGGAGACACTCGAGCAGGAACTGGAGGCTGAGTGCTCCTAAACAACTCCATAAACTGATCGGCAGACATATAAACGCCGTCCGGATGCGAGCCACTGGATTGCCCAGCATCCGAGCGTCGTCCTCTGCCTCTTCCCGCCATACGCTGAAGGTTGAAGAAGATAAAGATTAACTATAAGGTAGATATTTCAATACGGAATACTACGGAATAAAATATATTCCTAGACGTATTCCCCAAATCCTATCTACCCCAAAAACACGGAGGGAATAAAAGCACGATGATTCAAAGATCTGTAACACTTGTTACACTTTGATGTACCGTAATATGTGCTTCTGTTCTGTGTTTATCATATTTTGTTCTGAACGCAGCTCTGATACCACGCTGTGACGCCCCACCTCTATACCCACGTTAGCAAAGAGTATTGTATAGATAATACCGTCTGCTAATACGGAGAATAAGGCTGGATAGGAGCGACCATGTGTAATCTTACCTTCACTATTCACTAAACACGTCGAAAAGTAGAATCACAAACAGTTCGACGTATTCAATAAATATTTAAAGCAAGACTACAATGGCTATAGGATCTATCAGAACAGAATATAACAACTCAAATGCAATATACATCACAGAATAGTAAACCATCATATACACATATATAGATACATAACAGAGTATACAAAATGATACATATCAAGTGGTATAGCAAACCACAATATATAGACGAGTTCACAAGAATACATATCAGAGTTACAACATATAAGGACTACAAGAAAGCTAAGACAAAAAGAAACTAGCGGAATAGTCCATGCGGAAGCAAAAGAGGCTAAGTCCAAAGCACCTAACCTGAAACATCTCAGTCTGACTCGAGTATAAAATACCCGGGTCAGTCTAGCTAAACAAATCAGATAGATAAACTGAACAATAATAAACCTGCAAGGTCATACCGTATAACAAATATCTCTAGAGGAGATAACACAATCATCAACAAGAGATGAATCATATAGAACAAGCCTCATATCATCGGCAACATATAGAAACAAAGGATAGGAATATCCCAAAACAAGCCGAATGGCAAATAACAATTACCAATAAGGTATACAAGTTCCACAAGGTAAACGCTACTCATCATGCGGCTCAAAAAAGACCAACACCGAAGGGCGATACCAAGGGAATATACATATGAATGAAACATCATAAAAATTGCTCGAGCGGTAACGAATGACCAACTCCGAAAGCAATACAATAGGGCAACCTCATATCACCCATGTGGCGCATAACGGCCGACATCGGAAGCGATACACTAGCAACCCAATATCACCCATGTGGCGCATAACGGCCAACATCGGAAGCGATACTATAGCAACCCAATATCACTCGAGTGGTGACGAATGACCAACTCCGAAAGCGATACAATGGGCAACAAACCCGAAGGCGACAAACCCAAGTATCTCTCGAGCGGTGACGATGGACCAACTCCAAAAGCGATACTATAGGGCGACAAGCCGTAGTGGTGACGGTCGAAGACCCAGTATTGGACACCACTAACTGGCGGAATGTGTCACAACTCTCGAAAAGGAATCCGAAAAGTGTTAACGTGCGTCCCATAACCACTCGTTCGCACTAAACGGTTTACTATCCGTCAGTCACTTTCACACTCAAAGCAGTACAAAGTTTATCTCATATCATCGATAAACCAAACCCGAAGGTCAAAACGATCAATTGAATAGGTCGGGGACTAATCGGAAAGATAAACGCACAGATTCATGGTCCGTGTTTTGCCCAACCATTTAATCACCCTTCCACTTCGCTCGAAGTGCGAAAGTGTGTGTTTTAAAATAGAATTTATAAATTGGAGAAACGAGCTTTTAAATGCGATTCGAGAGATTATTTTATAAAAACCCGTGGATGAAGTCAAGAATAAGTTATCGAAGCCAAATATGCAATAACAACCACTAAAAAGCAACTTGAATCGATAAAGTCCAGAAAAATCAATCGAATATGCAAAATAAACAAACCAGGCAAAACAAAGCAGGTCGGTCGACCGGACTGCAGAGTCGGTCGGCTGGCCAGATGCAGAAAACACAACAAGGCTCGGGGTAGCAGGTCGGTCGACCGGCCCAGGGAGCTCGGTCGGCCGAACCTGATGAATTTGCAATTCCAGCCTTTTCCAATGAAATGCAAATTCTTTCTAAATCCAAAGCAATGGCACATGCATACTTGTTAGGAATTCATACCAACACTCATGATATCAAGAGAAGTAGATGTGAGTTTAAAACTCACCTTTTTACACAAAAACAAAGGAGAAGAAGAAGCACAAATGCAAGGAATCAACCAACTACACTCCACTTCAACACTACAAGCTTCAATCTAGAATCAAAGCAAGTATTTCCTAAGTTAGGGTTAGGAAATTACTGAAATTGAAGAGGAGAAGAGATGGAGAAGATGGAGATGAACTTACCAATGGATTCTCTTTGATTTTGGAGCAAGAATCAAGTTTACAAGAAGAACTAGGGCTTGCTAATTCTAATTTCCTTTCTCTTCCACCATTATCAGTTTTTAGCTTAAGTTTAAGAAATGAATAAGTGAAATGAGAGGAGAGAAGGGCTGAGTTGAGGTTAATAGAACAGTTTGGGTGAAACCCAAGCCCAAAGCCCAATAGAAAAGGTCAAAATTTCACTTACTCCAAACATATCAAAGATTATACTCAAAAAGATCTCAAACGACATTTTGGAACCAATGGAGGTGGTTTCGAGTCCCAATTCGACCGATTGCAAAAAGTAACATTTCGGACCCCAAAATCCGAATAACGACGCCATATTTAAATCAAACATTTAAATATGTAATCGTTAAATAGGCGGGTTGTTACACCGCCAGATGTTTATAATGTTATACGCCTATTTCGAGTGCAATGGAAAAGGTTCCGAGTCCAAATTCGATCGTGTGGAGAAGATCGCTTTTTGGACCAGTTACTTATTTAATTTCGATATAATTTTGAAAGCGTTTGCTTATCGTATGGTCAAACGATCACTCCAAATACTACGAAAATTGAAATCTATTAATAATACAATATTACGGATCCAATGGAACTGGTTTCATCGAATTCCGAGACTGTGCCTTGGAAGGCTATTTTTAAATATCGGTTTAAACGACATAATTTCAAAACTGAATAAATCATTTTCAAATTCAATTCTATGCTCCTATTATCTTCAGTATTATCAATATAAATTTTCTAAGCCATCAAATTATTTTTAATAGGCTTAAAACTGAAGATTCAAATTTTTACCCAACTTCTACAATTAAGTTCTAAAATTAAATTGCCAAATTCATAGTTATAATTGAAACTCAAATTAAGCTAACATTCAAATATTTAAAATCAATTAAATTTCTGGATTTCAAATGTTCAAAATTTTTGGATCGTCACATCCTTCCTCCTTTAAAAGAATTTCGTCCCGAAATTACTAGTTAAGAAGAATGATCCTCAATCCGATTGTTATTTTCTCAAAACCAAACAGTTTTATCGACTTTCCAAAACAAATCTTTTTATTAAAGCCCCCTTACCACTTCAACTAGCTTTGCAGAATCTTCTATAAATTCCAAACAGCATTATTTATTCCACAATTCAAATTTAAATTTAAGTTCAAAATTTAAATTTTCAAAAATTTTCTAACTCTCTAAATTTTTGAAAAATTTCGCCAGCGTCTCATTTGCGCGGCTAGCTCGGTACGACTACAAAATGGCACCAGAGCCCTCAGATTTCAAAAAGAAAAAGAAAAGCCAAGCGGCTAGACAAGAAAATCATCAAAATTTCATACTGAAATTTAAATATATACCTTTTTCGAGCAATTCAAATTTATCTTCGAAATCAAAATCTCAATTCCTTTTCCTTTATAATGCCTGTATGTTATTTAACAACCAAATCCAATTTCGATAATCAAAAATCATTTTGTACATTCCATTACAATAGTTTGAATACTTACTTCTCATACCAATTTTACTTCACTACTGAAGTTATATATCCATTTTCATCCAATTTTACATTTTCAATTTCATTTGAATTTAATTTTCAATTTCAATTCTTTTTGAATTCAATTTACCTTCTGAATATTGAATTCTATCAACTATCTTTTATTCGCAACTGATTCATATCACTATTTTAAATTAGTTTCACTTACTAATTCATTACAAATTCCAATTCATTTTATCTCAAACCGTTTTTTTTTATTTCCACCTTTATTATAGTTAGTGCATTTTGAACTAATTTTACAACTTCACACGATTCAAATTGGTTTTCAATATTCAGTCTCAATTCCAGTTTTATTCTTTTGTTTATTCCCAAATTTATTTTCTCCTTCATCTTATTTAACACAATTCAAACTAAATTTTAAACTTCTATAAGTTTTCTCGCTTATTTTCATTTCCTTTAATAAATTTACTTTCCCGGCTTATTTTGTTTTCATATTCACTTTAATTTAACTCAATCATTTAAGTTAAGTTCATTCTATCAAAATTCAAATTATATAAGTTATTAACTCATAAACACTTTTAATAAATCTTCTGGAGTTTTAAACAATTTCTCAATATTTCAAAATCACTTTTGAAATCAATTATTTCCAAAATCAAACTATTTTAATTTTAACTTTTCTTCAAGTTAAATTTATATTCTAACAACTTCAAATTTATAAATTGTCAAACTCAGTCATATTCTACAAATACTTTATATTGGATTCCAGAGTATTTCCATCTTTTCAAAATCATTTTTTTGAAATCAATTCAAATTATCCTTTGAATTTCCATAACCAAACTCAGTTTGCAAACAACCTCGATTCAAAACAATTTAATAGCAATTCCTCTCCTAGAAACCTGAAAATGAATATCGATGATGCTGCAGTCATCACCGAAGTTATTTTCCTGCGACCGAAAAGAGTTTAGTGCTTTTATCCCTTCAAAACATTTTTCCAAAACCTTTGAAAATTGTTTTCAAACCAAAAGGGATTTTAATTTCCAAAATTTCAAAATTTTCAAATCCTTTCAAAAACATTTCCAACTATTCCTCTGGAATTCCATTTCAAATTTATAAATCACATTTACATTTACAATTCCCATTGGTATATGGATTTCATTTCTTAACTTTCAATTATGATCTCAATTTCTTATTTCAATTTCCATACAACAATAATTTAGTATTATCATTTTCTAACAACCAAGCAACCATATATATACTATAATAATTTATGGAAATCATTTCCTTTTATATACGAAAATAATTTGAGCAAAATTATTTCATTTACCCTATTTTTAAAACTATATCTGTCGAATTATTCTGTGCGAGTGTTTAGAGATCCCTATCAATAACGTTAATTGCTCGTATTGACTAGAATCCTATACCACTCAACAAACCAATCAACACAATATTAAACATTTTGATATTCATTAACAAATACGCACTCATATCTATTGTTACACCCAAACTCATTCTAGAGTACTACAACTCTATCTCTAATGAGTAACACCCAACAGAGCCAAGGTTGTCGCTTAACCAAATGCTCTGATACCAAATTGTAACAGTCTAGGATTTTCAACCATCGACAACGGCCACTCTCGACTCGTAGGCTTTTCAACCATCACAGCCCCGTCGTGGCATACAATGGTACGCTGCCTTGCTTTTATGGCCAACCTTTCGACACTCAACCTAACCGGTTAGCCAACCCCTCCCTAGGGACATGTAGGGCTAAGAGTCTCCCGTTCACCACCAAACACAAAGCGAGAACCCCCTATCACGTTGTATTAAGCAAGGTCAGTCATGAGACTGGTGTGAGATCTTAAAAATAGTTATTTCACATAGAAAATGAAAAGAAATCCGCTATGCTTTTGAAAAATGAAACTACCATAAGGCCTCCCGCCACAAACACAATGCAAACGCAGAATTGGAGGAGATTTCTCCTCATGATAGTCAAACATGCTTAATACGCAAAATCTTTTTAATATTATCATTAGTGCATAGTGTAGAAAACATTTCGAAAGTATAATATTAATTGTAGCCAGCATACAACCATTATTGTATGCCTACTATAGCTACCATGTTATATAGCAGGTTATTGCCACATTCCATGGCAGGTTATACAACTAAAACCGTACAGGGCGCATATTGTTTCTTTGGATTTCCAAAAAATGATCAGGCTAAGGAATTTCATAATACCACATGGGTACGCCTCTGGAGGGACGTCCCGAGAACTTAACCAGCTCTCTGCCAACATAAGACCGGGTTACCTCTGTAACTAGGTAACTACTACATGAGTATGCCATCCCTCGATCGTTTGCGACCTTTATCTGAGGATCCTCAACCACAAAGCAATAACCACAAAGTATAATAAATTTGCAGCAACCCCATAGGTTAAATATCTGGGCCCCATACCATGATACCACCCTTTTCCAAAAGGAAATGACATACCCTAAAGGGCGCGACCCTCATAACCTTGCTGCATTCTTCCTGTTTTGACCATTTCCGAGGTGTGAGATCCGACAAAGTCTCGTCCACAAAGCTGCACTTTCCACAAAGTCGTGCTTCGATCAATAAATGATCAGCAACACTTCGTATGCCATAGTACCAATTTGGGAGTATATCACTAGTAACCATCAACTACATAACCTTTGAGCTCGTACGTCTTAGAGAAGGGTGTTAAGCTAAGAGAATAAATTCTCCGCCACCAATAGAAATGTATTTGATAGAAATCAACTTTATATCTCAAAGTGTAATGTCAGACATACATCCATATAAGTCCATTCCGAGATCGAACAGAATCGAAGTCACTTCCAAAGAAGCCCTTGCAAATTTGGATATTCACTAATCACGTCCGAAATCCCCATCACAAAGGGTGATAAAATTTCTATACCGGAGCAACCCGGTGCAAGGACATCTGACAGGTAATTCTTTCGCATTCAAAACTACGCAGTCTTCAACACCGTCTTCAAATGCAATCCCATTTCGTCGTATCATTATTCGGAATGGGTTTTACGACACAAAGTCCTCTCCCAGCTAATCCGAATAACGAGCGCTTATTTTAAAAATAAATGTTACATTCAGATTTCAAACAAATCATATAAAAATTCCACTTTGATCTTTTAAATAAATAATCCATCGCAATCACAAATGTTCGATGTGGTTTTCGAATATCCATTTGGAATCCGACCCCCCGTCACATCAAAATTCAAACGCCATTAAAAAGGCCAATATTGACAGTCGATCATTTAACTATCAACCATTATTCACAATAATTGATGGATTTCAAATAATCCTTCCCCAATTATTATTTTTAAAATATCTTTGCAAGATATAATTTTAACACTTCAACCATTTGAAAACAAATTTCAAGTCACTTTTCACCTTTCAATCTTTTGAAAACAAATTTAAAATCACTTTCCACACTTTAATCTTTTGGAAACAAATTTCAAATCACATTCCCCACGTGGAATAAATTTCCAAATATTTATTTAATTCCACTGAAAATTTGCCAAGTTCAAATATTTTAAAATCATTTAAGTTACTTATCCAAACATATGTACTTGGAAATATTTAGAATAAAAACTATTTTAAAACACTTACTTCAGTATTAGTTATGAAAATATTATACTAATATCTCATATAAAAATTCAGGTCCAAACTAATTTTAAAATAAAATTAGCAGATAGAATATGACTATTTAAATATCCATTTTCTAAAACAAATATCAATTTAAAACTTTAAATAATCATCCCTATGATAAATTAAAATAAATTTTCACTTAAAAGATTTTCAAAATAACCTAAATAAATAATTTCTCCAAAATATCCTTTCCTTTAAACCATCTTTACAACTTCAATTTATATTTATAAACTATATTGAAACCATACTCGGCTTTCCAAAGAAAGTGCACCTTCCATTATAGAAATGGTTCATTTAAATCAATTTATAAATCTTTCTTGATTTATTTTAAATTTACGTTCCAAATCCGTAAATTCCTTTCCACACTTTTAAAAATAAAACAATATTTATTTTTTTAAACAAATTTCCCTTTCTTTTATAAAATTCCCATTGTGAATTTTATATTTTCAAATTTCCACTAATATACATGCAAATCGATTTCCAACTATTCACTTTCAATACCAAATCAATTTTCAAATTTATTTCAAATACCAAATAAAATCCCAAATTGACTTTTCCAAACTTTTACTTCAAAACACAAAATCAATTTTCAGAATTGATTTCCCAAAATTTATTTTTAAATACTAAATCAATTTTAGATCGATTTCCCAAATATTTATTATTTTACCAAATCAATATCAAATTGATTTTCCAATTTATTTTCAAAACACAAATCAAATTTCAAATTGATTCTCAAATTTATTTCAAACACCAAATTTATTTATTTTTTTGAAACAAATTCCTTCTTTTAAATTTATTTAATTTTCTAAAATCAATTTACCATAAATTTTCTACTTAATTTTTCAAAATTCAATTTTTATTTATTTCTGGTATCCTACGATATCAAAAATATATTTGGCTAAACCATAGCCTTCAACGATTTCAATACAAATAATATCACATACGGATTATAAATAATCAACACATAATATTGAAACAAATTCTTATATTTGGGGAATCCTATTGGATCCCTCCAACCTGTTTCCTTGTGTCCACGGACGTTAGCACATCAATTAAATACCTATTCCACTTCGAGGTGGAATATCGCGGTATATGGGTTTAATATAATATCATCCACTATTATGCGGCACATAGGGTCTCATCCGCTATATAATGCGGAAAATCAATCATTCCAAATACATATATAATACCAGTTCCACTTCGAGGTGGAATATCACGGTATATGGGTTTATATATTATATCATCCGCTATTATACGGCATATAGGGTCTAATCCAATACAACTGATAATAATTTATCATCAAGCACACAATCAACAATTTTAACTTTAACTATGATAATTCAACAATCAATCAATAAATGAAATTTCCAATTATTATAATTTGAGTGAGAAGATCTCACCTTTGCCTACGCATGCAACCCATTTTCATTCCAGCTTGATTTCATAATTTTTTTTTGAACCTTGTAACAAACATCATAAGGTTTTATTAATATTCGAATTAGTCGAACAAATAAATTTTTCTTATTTGATAAGTTTAGTTGACCAATAGCTTTATTTTTAACTAGTGATTTTATTTTTAAACTAATAAATTTTCCCTTTCTAGCCTATTTACATATTTAAATTTCAAAATAGTTCTGTCTTTGAAATCTCACTACAATTTAAAATCTTAATTATATACTTTATCTGCATGCATATTTTTTTCCTTTGCCCGATCCATATGTATTTTCTGTTTACCTATGAATATATATTTACTAAATCAAAAACAAAAAAAATGATTTTTTATACCTAACTGTAGATCGAAATTCCAGCCTTGCCTTCATCGATCGAAGCCCTTACTGACTTGTGCGCGAACATCGACAGCTTTGATGCCGACTCAGCCTCGTCCACCACCAACCTCCTTACCCAATTGCGAACCCATACAATCACACCCCGACCTTCCAGTGCTCTAGTTCGAGCCACTTCTCGCCTTGCCATCCTCCACATCTTCGTACTGCCGCTGTTGCTTTTCCCTCGCTCAAGAGCATTGTGCAAACCCTACGTCGTCGTGCGCCCTTAAATCTTTGAGCGCATCTTCTACATTAAGCTACCGATTCGGGTGGTGGATTCAAACCCAATGACTCGCCTCGGTTTGATGATTAAACGGAAAAGGAATAAAGGAAATAGGCGACTGAGGCAATTTCAAATTGCAGATGAACGTGCGATTTTTATTACTATTATTACTAGAGAATAAAAATCGTGGCCATGAATTCCCTCCTCTTTTTTTCTCTTAACTGATTTCGGTCCTCACGGAAAGAATGGACGAGATTATTTTAATTCGTTTGCTTATATCTCAGCTGCAAATTTAAAAGAAGGGGAGACGTGTGGTGAAGTTAGACAGGAAAGAAGAGAACGTGTCACAAAGTGGAAAAGTGGCTAGCATGTAGAGTTCTGAAGTTTAAAAATAAATTGACCATCCAAATTATTTAAACTTTGAATTCAAATCGTCACTATTACACAACTCACAATCTCAACCTCCTATCGGGGCATGCCGCCAGGCGTTTATAATGTTATATGCCTATTCTGAACGCAATGAAAAGGTTCCGAGTCCAAATTCGATCGTGTGGAGAAGATAGCTTTTTGGACCAGTTACTTATTTAATTTCGATATAATTTTCAACGAGTTTGCTTATCGTACGGTCAAACGATCACTCCATATACTACGAAAATTTAAATCCGGTAATAATACAATATTACGGATCCAATGGAACTAGTTTCATCGAATTCTGAGACTGTGCCTCAGATGGCTATTTTTAAATATCGATTTAGATGACATAATTTCAAATTGAATAAATCATTTTCAAATTCAATTCTGATGCTCCCATTATCTTCAGTATTATCAATATAAATTTTCTAAGCCATCAAATTATTTCTAACAGGCTTAAAGCTGAAGATTCAAATTTTTACCCAACTTCTACAATTAAATTCAAAAATAAAATTGCCAAATTCATAGTTATAATTGAAATTCAAATTAAGCTAACATTCAAATATTTAAAATCAATTAAATTTCTCGATTTCAAATATTCTAAATTTCCGGGTCGTCACAAGCCTTTTAATTAAAAAGAGAGAAGACATTAATTGTGGATGTACATTGAAATAAATTTATATTGGGTGATTTATTTCCAATTAATTCAGTTCATGTTTCAAATTTTAGTGTTGGTTTACTGCATATATGTTTGTACCTAAATATAATTTATGTTTCAGATCCAATTATAAAAAAAGGTTTATTTAGGTTTGAAATCTCATGTGGTTTTAAATTAAATGTTAATAGGAAATTGTAAAGGGGTAAAATAGATTTACTCTTGACTATTTTCTTTTCACTTTGACTTGATTAGATTTTAAATTGCATCATAATTTACCTTTCTTCGCTCTTCTAATTTACTCTACATTCATTGCCCCATTATGTGGATTAGTAGCACACTTTTTATTTATGAATGTAAACTGTAAGCGGAGATAAAGATGTGTATGTGTGTATATTATAAACTTGTTTATATTACCTCATTTATGTTGTGATATTTGTTTAATGTATGTTAATGCATTCCTAGTAAAATGTTTAATCGAAATGTTAACATGTTTGTTTAAATTCCCAATCTAATCACAGAGAGAGAAATGAAAGGTTCTTAATGTTGTATATTGCCTTAATTAATTATACAAATTTGTGTAGAGAATTTATTTTCATTTATTGTGTATTAATGTAAAATTAAATAGGTGTAACTATGAGTTTATGGGAGTTAAGGAAAGTAATAAAGAGGAGACATAAGTTTGAAATTTGAATCTCAAAGGTTTGTTGGTAGTGTACATCTAGTCTACGCATTCCTTCATCATTATTTAATACATACCACATTTCTTTCCACATTTTTGTTGTTTTTTCATTTTCATTTACTTCCTCTTTTTCCTGAAGCTACATCTTCTCAAATGTGAGTTTCATTTTATATATATACATATTTTTTTATTTAACCTTTCTTCACCTCTTTACACTATGTCCTACCTTCAATTCCTAAAGTAAAAAATGTGAGTTCGTTGTTTTCTCCATCTCATTTCATATTTCTACAGCCATATCATTTCTTTTTATTATGTTTTCCTGTAGCCTTCTTCCATCACCTCTTTTTTTTGGTAGCTTATATTTCCTAAAGCCTTCATTTTAGAAAAGTGATATTCGTTTTTGTCCCTCCACCTTCATTTCTTTATTATTAAATAACCTGCCACTTTATTTCTTCTTTTATGTTTTGTTTCTCCTGACACCTCATATTCATTTAGTTCAAGATTATTCTTTGCAAAGCTATAATCTCATCAGCAAATTTTTCATGTTTTCAAAATTGTTTCTTCATTTTTTTTTCTTGTCGTTGCTTCATTTTCTATGTTTAGATCCCCATTTCAAATCTTCCTTTTCCCGAATCATTTTAATGTGAACTTGCAAATTCAAAAGCTCTCATTTTTTGCAAATTCAAAAGCTTTCGTGTATGAAACATGAGTTTTTTTTCATTTTTCCTACATGTCTTGCCCTTATCATAGTTTGTTCTTAAATCTTTGCTTGATGCCATATCCTGGGAAAAATGTAAGTATTAAACTTTGTTTATTTTTTTATTTAAACATGTACCAGTTATTATTTTAATAATATTTCTTATAACATGAATATCTTTTGCATATAAACTTCGATTCACGCGCGATTTCTTCTGCTGGAATTTTGGACTTTTATTGGTTTTAAATCGACTATAAATCAAAGGTGAGTGATTTAACCCACTCACAAATACTAAACCTTTTTATGTTAGTTGAATTAAATTTATGACACGATAAGAATATTATTGGTTGTTGTTTGGTAGTTTAATTTAATATTGAATTTAACTTCTTAGTTAAATACCTGATAATGATAACCGGTTAATTGTTGTGATTTATTGGTTGATTTGAATGATGATTGTGATGGATGTTTAATTGTTGATATTTGGATGATTGGATGTATGTTTATTCATATGTTGTTATCACACTACAAGTTCCCTTAGTTTATTGTTAATAAATCACAATGGGTTGAAATGATACATACCCGAATGGAATTATAGATTAGAATAAAATCATTATGGGTTGAACATGATTAACTCGAACGATTTTATGGATTTTGATAATTCGAGATTGCAAGTTGAAAAGATATATATTCGTATATTTAAATTTATTTCAGATTGAAATGATATATATCCGTATCACTTGACCATATGGTAGAATATTATATACGGAAACAGGATTGGTTAAATTAAATGATTTTAAATTCTTAATTTTTTTGAATCTAGTTAAATGATATTTTGAAATAAAAATTAGATTTATATAAACTGAACTATTTCCAAAATCCAAGATTTAAAATATTGAAATTGAAATTGGTTTAAATGAATTGTTTGAAGAAGAAAATTGGAATTTTAAACTTGAATTTTGAAATATAAATGAAATTTATTAAAACTATAGGGATATATAAAAATGTGTTAAGGGGGATACGGATAACGCCTTAACGCTATTTTAATACTTTACTTTTCTATAGACATATTATAATAGTGTATTGTACTATGTATGTAGATGGTTTAACGGATCCTTAGGAGATGGAGTCTCGAACATCTCTGATGTTATTGCACGAACGTTAGACACTGGATAGGAGATGTAAAATCCTGTAAACATCTATGAAGCTGTTACATTCATATTTATTTACTGTTGATTTAACTTACATTAGATCTTTTAGTTCTGACTCGAGTGTTTTGCCCTATCTGTTGGATCATAGGTTTTGATTGCTGACATGGAACAATAATTCATGAATCTATGGAACGAAAATATCCGGACTCAATGACTCAAAGTATTGTTCATATAGTTATATATTTTACTAAGGGTCATCAATTGTGCATATAGAGTCTAGCTTAGTGCTTTGTTAAAATCTTTCCTCAAGAGTCATCATTCACATTCAAATAAACTTGCATGCATATTTTAGTCAAAATCAAGTTTTCAAAAAATGCATGGAGCAGGGCTTAAACCCGGTTCACTAGTTTAGAAGGCAAGTGCTCTAACCAAATAAGCTATGGCAATTTTTATCTATCAGTAGAATTAATCGACTGAACAAGATCATTCAGTCGATCGAATATCTATAAACAGCCTATTAAACTTGTGCACTTTCAAATGCACATGCACGATTTCAATTCATTCAAATGAATCTTCTAAGACAGTCGACTGACCACTATATAACTGCCATATCTTCTGAATAGAAACTTCCTTTCATGAACAGCCACTCCAACATGAAGAGTTGTAGCCATTGCTTTTCGTAGAGATCTCTTTACCATCAGTTGCAACTCCTTAACTTCTATATATATGTTTGTTTTTTAATGATCAAATAACATTAATTCTCTAATTTTTTTGATCTATATCATTTAGCAATCTTGATTTCATTATCTACCAGCTTTCATACAATCATTGCTTTCGTATCCACTTCTATATTTTTCAAGCAATATTGATCTTTCTATTCTTTATACACACACAAATATACATATCTATCTTGAGAAAATGATTATAGGAAGGGTGTACTACAAGTGGAAAATCCATGTTATTCAGAACAAACAAAGTCAAGCTAAATCCAGTTTGTAAGGAAGTCATGTTCGGTTGCTCAGGCTGTCAAGTCCTGTTGTGTTGCTTAAGCGGTCAAAGTCCTGTTCGGTTGCTCAGGCGATGTAATACTTGTTCCTCCGAGTTAAGTGAGGGTTGCTAGCTATAATTCCAGAAGGAGTCTAGGACTGGACATAGAACGAGAGTTCGAACCAGTATAAAAATCTCTTGTGTCATTTTACTGCTTTTATTAATTTACAGTTATTTTTCACACTAGTTATTTATTATACTCCATATTACACGATTCTATAGCACAGTCACTTTCACTTTCATTACGCTTGGGTCAGTCTAAAATTTTCAATGTACTGAAGACTTATTTATGGAGGACGAAGATGGAGATTTGTATGCTATTTATTATTATTTATCCCCATGCATCATGTTGTTCCGCTGCATTATTTATTTATTTCTGCTGTATGTATAACTCTTACTATATTGTAAAGTGTAATCAAATGTTATTTGTAAAACGGCTTCATGAATTTGTTTGATTATTATATTTTGTCATTCCGCTGTGAGATTCCGTGTTTTGTTTTTTTCCTTCTTTTCTCTTATTTTCTTATTTACCCTATTAATAATCCTCTCTTTTGAATGGTTTGAATTAACATGTGTGGTTTATTGTCGATTTAAACTATCCAAAAAGGTGAGTCGTTACAGAATTAATTAAATAAAAAGTGAATTAGAAGTCGCATATGTGATTAATCATGATCTGTATGACTTGATCATGATTTGTGTGTTACGGAAAGTATTTAGTCTTATACTTGGCACTAAAAGCCGATGAAGTAGGTTTTTCAATCTATGAGAGTTAAGAATGAAGTGTCTAGGAAAGACTTTGATGCAACCAGTGTTCTTACTTACCTGGCTTTACTCTTGACCAAGGGATAGTGTAAGTTGAAAAGTTTGGAAACGTTATAAGTATTTGAGTCTTAGTTTCCATACGCGATCATTTTCATTGTTGTTGAAATTAATCAAATTCATCGATTTAATTTTGAAGAGACAGGGATCGGCAAGTGTTTTACTTATCAAATACCACTTTAAAACTGATATACGGGTTCTATGTTTTAGAAGCGGTTGTGAAGTGGAATGCTATATAGTCGAACAGTCTATCCTAAGTTAAGTCCAAGGGAGAGGACGACATTAGCATTTGTCGAATGACTTATGCAAGAATCTACATGGAGATTCGAGATCTATTCCAAATGTTGGAATCTGTTTGGGGATTCATGTTCTATTCGAGTGATGAAGACTCGTGTGAGAGATGTCATATGTGATCTCGACATCGAAAATGGCTTAAGACAGAATAGGATGCACAACCTAGGGTTTTTCTAACCCACAACGGGATGTCAACTCCATATCTAGAGTATGCTTATCGATGTTGCGTGCAGGAATTGATGATACTTGGTTCCACATGGTTCGTTTCAATGTTTGTGCGTGGGCTAGTTGTGTTCGCCTTATGATATATTTTATCTTGAGATATGCGACGGTTAGAAGGTAACTTATTATCCTTGTGCATATGGTCCGATTTGGCTTGACTGAAGAGATCCCCTTGGAAAATCCATATGCAAACATACCTTAGTGGTTTTGATTGTATCCTCAATATTGTTGTGGTCTGATTAATGTAAGCACCAACAACTATTTTCTAATTTATATTCTTAACCCTAGACATTATCTATTATATCATCTTATGTTCTTATTATATGAGTGGTTCTTTTGAGGGGATAATCGTTTCCGAACAGTCTTAAAAGTACTGTAAATGTTGGCCGCATATATCCTGAGTTTCTCATACCAAACTTATGTCCGACACGTGGTAATTATTTTCCTAAATTCCTTAAGTGCTCTTTTGAGTGTTTGAGAAAGGCGGGTTTTCATTGATGTGCATTTGAGCTCGAGGAGACGACCTGGATGCTTCACCTATCATAGTATTCTTATTTCTTCTACATTACTATGTTGTACATATTAGCATTTGTGAGGATATGTTGTTATAACTGTCTAGACTGGTGATAATATTTAAAATTAACACTTGAATCCTATGTATCTTAGAGTGATAGTTTGTACTGTCTATTGACATTATATATTATCGTTCCACTATGAGATTTTGATATTGTGTTCCTTTTTTTCTTATTATGTTTTCTTTGTTTTTATTTCTCCTTAACAATCTGTCTTTTCGACACTTGGATGCTTGGCACAAGTACACTGTGGATGTATTAGTGTCAAAATTTGGAGGTTAAAATTATGGATCATTACATCTGGTATCAGAGTTGAAGGTTAAGAGAGAACTTTGGCTTTGGTTGGGTATGACTCATTAAGAGATAGGATAATGGAATGCCCTGACATATGTTAAGTGTATTATACATATGAGAGAGGATTTGTATTTGTTATAAATGTATGCCTTAAAGGTAATTCCAACTATGGAAATTAAAGACCTTATATAAGATAACTTATATATGTATGAATTGTTACAATTTAGTTTAGTTAGTGTAGAGATTAATGATGTTATTCATTACCCCTTAATTACTTTAGCTGTACTCGACCAGTTTATGAGCATTGTTATCCTTTGTAGAATGATTTAACATGCTCGATAAGTTTATGAGAATTATTATCATTTGTAGAATTATTAGCTTAATATTTCTCAGCCAGTTACGAGCATTGTTATCATTTGTTGCTTGATTCGTCATGCTCACCTAGTTTATGAGCATTAACTATTGTTTGTTGATTGTTGATTTGTGCTCCACCAGTTTATGAGCAGTTTTACCTTTCTACTTCATGGATAGGTAGACAGTATTTGTGAGTGTGTTAGAACAAACACCTTTTGAATTTACTTTTATTGTTCGACAATAAGACATTCGATGACAAGGTTGGGTTAAAGGTTACTTTGAAAAAAAGATGTTTATTAAGATCTGAGAAAGATAAGGTATTTTGGAAATAAACATTTGAGAAATGATTTCACATAAGAAAATGATTTTTATAAGTATGGTTTATAAAATATGGTTTATAAATAAAGAGGATTTAAACTAATATTTTGAGAACTTAAATCACATTGTCTTTGAAAATGTTTTTCAAGATTTTGGAGAAAAAAATAACATTACTATTTGAAAGTAAATACTTAAGAAATTAGGTTATGAAATTATGATGATCCGCATTTCGAGAGGTTTAAGTTGACAATAAACCACACATGTCCAACTCAAAACAATCCGAAACACATAATTAATAGGGTTAATAAGAAAAATAAGAAAAGAAGAAAATAAACATAGTATCTCGCAGCGGAATGACAAAATATAATAATCAAATAACTAGTTCATGAAGCTGTTTACACTATACCTTTGTTTATACTTTTACAACATAAATCAGAGTTATACATACAACAGAGACAAAATAAAACAATGTAGCAGAACAACATGATGCATGGGAATAATGCTAGCAATAAAATATACCAAATCTTCGTCTTCGTTCTCCATAGTAGATGATCTTCAATGCACTGAAAACTTAGGGCTGACCAGAGCATAAACTAAAACAATACCCTCAATTCAAAACTAAAATATCATTATGTAAGTCAAATCAATATCGTTAGAGATTTTTATGAGATTTTACATCTCCTATCCAATGTATAACGTGCGCGCAATAACTCAAGAGATGTTACATGATTTCCTTCTCTTAAGGGTCCATCAAAATATCTATATATAGTAGAATACTCTATATATGTAATGTATAATCAATAAAATAAATATTTTTCTTGACTATACATTAATCCCCTTAATACATTTTTGAGCATTGGTGTACAATTTGCATATAACACCCCAGTAGAACGCCGGGGGATAGCGATGCGCCGAGATAAGACAACACTAAACCAAATTCATACTGGTCTTGTATAAGGATAAAAGTATGACAAGGCATGTAAAGCAATGCCTAAGGTAGTATGATACCAGTTTGAGTCGTCAGGCTGTTAGTAACACATCGCCGCAACGACAACCCACCTTATCCACCCATCCTATATCGAGTCAAAGGGAGGTTATCCTAAATCATGGTGCACCAACCGAAATCAACAACAAAGGTAATATATGGACCGAATCCATAAGAAAAATCGAAGAATGGGTGTTCGCTGGGTGTAGCTGGCCCGCTTGGCCTGGTTTAAGCCGTCCACTTTTAGTCATTTCAACTTGACACAAGTGTCGGGCTATCAATCATCGTTCTCTTTCTTCAAATCCAACAACGTACACCAAATCCAACCACTTCATTTATGGAGTATCCTCCATTTAAACAGTTTTTAAAGCGCTTCCAACATTGATAGAGAGTATGCCAATAACCAGCCCAGGTCTCTTTAACAACCAAAACATCATTTTACACACGGTTGGTTCTTTTACATGTTGAACGATTCATAAGTGATCAGTTATTTCGATTTTAATTTCAGGCATATATATACATATCATTTCAATCCAAATCAAAGTGTCATATGTATATATCATTTCAAAATATTTCTTAATTTATTCGAAATAGTTCAAATAAAAGTTTTATATACTGTCGGCAACATACAGGGTGATAATAAGGATATAAAAAAGTAAACATCCAGTCATCCAAAATATCATCCAATAATCGTCCGTCACAATCAACATCCAAAATAGTGAATATATCAAAACAGTTAACTAGTTATTAATGTCGGTTGTTTAACTAGCAATTCAATTTCAATTTTAAATGTTGATTACAAATCCTTTACAGTTCAATTCATATGTCAAATAAGTTACCGGAAATATTTTTTTTGAAAACAGGGGTCGGTGTACCCACGCCCGGAATACACTGTCGCTAGGCGTACACTCTATGTAACGACCCAGAATTTTTAATAATTTAATTTGAAAATATTTAATTAATTTTAAATATTTGAATGATGGTTTGAATTGAATTTCAAATTATCAGAATGAATTTGGCGATTAAATTATAGAATTTAATCTATTGAGAGTTGAATAAAAATTTGAATCTTCAATTTTAAGCCAATTAAAAATATTTCAAAGGCTTGTAAAATTCATATTGATAATATTGAAGATAATCGAAGCTTCAGAATTTAATTAGAAAGTGATTTGTTCAGTTTTGAATTAAATCGTTTGAATCGATATTTAAAATAGCCGTCCGAGGCACAGTCTCGGAATTCGACGAAACCAGTTCCATTAGGTCCGGAATATTGAATTATTGCCGGATTTCAAATTTCGTATTTTTCGGAGTTGATATGTGAGCACACGACATATAAACGCGTTGAAATAAAATCGAATTCAATTTAAATTTAAATATAAATTTAAGTCAACGTTAGCACGTTGCCTCCTTTACTCATGCCTATGATCACGCAGAAAATCACGATAGAAAATCGTGATACCCATGTTCTTCCCATTTTAAATAACCCTTCCCTCTCGTTCAAAATCAATTCACAGCAAAAGGAAGAAAAAAAAAATGACAGACGAAATAGAAATCGAAATCAAGGCCGAGCCTTCATCTTTATATTCTTTGATTTCCTCTCCACTTCTATTTTAAATCGCGAATGAAGTTGAGCCCAAATCGATTCACTCAAATAAAAAAAAATAAAAAAAGGGGGGGATCGAATCGCTCGAGCGCGAGCAAGAGGAGTCGCGGCGATTCTCGATCGGAGGAGGGCGCTCGTGAGCATCTGGAAGGGCGACGCTGTGATTCGAGCAACTCGATTCGGTCGAGGCTTCGACACGGCGGCGCAAGTGGCGACGATGTCGCGTAGGAGTTTGAGGGCTTCGGCAAGTGACGCGCGATCGGTGGAGGCGCGAGCGACTCGATTGATTGCGCGTGAGTCGAGGCGATGGAGGAAGCTCATGTTGGCGACGCGAGGCGAGGCCGATGGTGATGGAGGCGCGTGTACGCGTGGATGGTGGATGCAGCAAAGTCGAGGCAAGCAATGTAGGTAAATTGTTTTTATTTTATTTTTGATTTAATTTAAATAAACATTTATGCTGTAAAAAAAAAAGAGAGAAAAAAAAATGAAATTGCAGTCAGTAAAGTTATAAATACAGTGAAATATACATGTGCAGAATTTTAATTTATATACACACATAAACAGAAATTATGAATAAAGTAAATTATTAGTTTATAGATGTTGAATTAAAATTTATAAATGCAGTTCTATAGATATATATATATATGCAGAAAGGTATTTTGAAATTTAAAGATACATATAGGATTGAAAAGAAAAAATAAAAATTTGTTTTAATTAAACTTTTAGTTAATTAAAAATAGCGAATGGAAATTGATTATGCGATTTGTCCAGATGTTATATAAAATAAAATTGGAATTTATAAAGAATAGTTTTGAATTTAATTTTGTTAAATCAAAGTATTAAAAAGAAATTGTTTGAAAGCCAAAAACAATTTATTAAAAGGAGAATTTAGTTTAAAATTTAAATTTTTAGTTAAATCAATTTATTAAATAGGAATTTAATACTAAGATTTAATAGTTGCTAATAAAGGAATTTAGTTTAAAATTTAAATTCTTAGTTAAACAAATAAATTAAAAGGAGTTAGTTTGATATAATAAATAGGAGAAATTTATAAAAGGAAATTTAATTTTTAGTTAAATAAAATTTTAAAGAAGAAATTGGTTTAAATAAAACCATCAGTTAATTTAACTATTAAAATAAAAACCGATGAATTAAAACAATCTAATGAAAAATTTATTATTCGATTTATTTTGAATATTAATAAATTGTGTAAATATTTATACAAGGTATAAATCAAGAAAATCGAGTCAAGATGGGAAATGGATTGCAAAATAAAAGCAAAGGTGAGAACTTCTCACTCAAAAGGAATTTTGTTGTTTATTTAAATTTTAAATAGTTAGATTTAAAATTTGCTTGACTGTATTAATTGAATGCTTGAATGATGATTGTTATATATATATATATATATATATATATATATATATATATATATATTGGATGTGAATAGACCCTATACGCCATTAGTAAGCGGAGGTTATTTATTACACACATATACCGCGATATTTCACCTTGAAGTGGAATTGGTATTATATTATATATATAGCAATATATATATATATTGGCATATGTATATATTGCAGTTGATTGATTTCCCGCATTTTCTTTTAGCGGATGAGACCCTATTGCGCCGTTAGTAAGCGGATATATATTTATAAAATCCCATGTACCGCGATATTCCGTCTTGAAACGGAATGGTATTGTGCTAATGTCTGTGGATGCAGGGAAACAGGTTGGAGGGATCCAACTGGATTCCTCACAAATATTTATTTGATTTCATATATTGTGATATTTGATTGTTATCATGGATGATATATGATGTTTGAAAGTTGTGATTGAATATTGATGTGTTGCATCATCGGGTCCAATTTTGAAGTTTAAAAATAACGATTTTTGATTTCTAAAGTGATTCTTGGAAATATACGTTTATAAAATATTTTTGGAATTGATTCATCTTAAATAAATAAACGTTATAATTTTAATATTATAAAAATTATGATTTTTGAGAAATACAGTTAAAAGTTGATTTTTGAAAAATATGAGATTAATGATTTTATAAAATAGTTAAAACTGGGATTTCTGAAATTATTATAAGAAGTTTAAAAATAGGATTTATAAAATTTTTATTTTATAAATCAGAATGATGAAACTATAAAAGAGTTTAAAGATGTTTAAAGTAATAATATAAATTGATTTATATTAAAAGATTTATAAGTTGATATTTATAAATTTAGAATATCTTGAATTATTAAACGAGCTTTTATAAATGATAGGATGATTTGTAAATGGATTTCATAAAGGAATGAAATCTATAGAATTTATCAAATTTGATTATTTTATAAATCAAAATGATAAATTATAAAGGAGTTGAAAGACGTTTTAAAATAGTAATATAAATTGTTTTATATTAAAAAGATTTATAAATTAATATTTATAAATTAAAAATATTGGAATTATAAAATGAGCTTTTATAAGTATTAGAAAGAATTGTGAATGAATTTCACTAATGAATGAAATTTATAGAATTATAACGGTGAATTATAAATAGAATTTTATAAATAAAAATTTATAAAGTTATTTAGGAAATAGATGTGGATAAATAAATGAATCTTATAAGTTATAAGATTTATAAAATTTATGAAGTTTAAAGGAACGGTTTTATAAACAAATAAATTATAAGTATTTGACTTATAATATGAATTCTTAATATATCATTGTGATATGAATTGAGATAAGTTAATAAAGGAAATTTATAAAAGGAAGTTGTTATAAAAGAAATAGAAATAGAATTTATAAACATTGTTTTATAAATCCGCAACGACTTATTTTGATAAGTGAATTGTGTAATTTATTAATGGAGTTATATTCACGTTTTAGACAGTGAATAATTCTTTAAAATAAAATGAATAGAAGTGATGAAATTTATTAACAAGTATATTCACGTTTTTGAATAGTGAATATTATGTTAAAGAAATTATCTTAGATGTGATGTTTTAAATAGAATTAAAACGATCTAAAGATGTTTTAAAATGTATTGAGATTTGAAACCATAGATTTCAACATTTGTTGTTGAAATAGATGTTTTCGAGAAATATAAGGAAAAAATGGACTATAACACTATTGTTATAGCAAATGATTTCCGAAAGGAAATGTTTTGTATAATATTAGGATTTATATATCTATTTTAATTTCGAATCCCTATACTAGTGATTTTGGGTTGTCGTAACGATGTTTTACGCGACATTCGTTTTGACCCAAATAATTATGATTAAGTGAATGATTTCCTTAAAAGAATGAAATATATACTTAATTTCGATTAGGGTATATTAAATATTTTCTCAGTATAGAAAATAAAAAGATCCGTGAATTACTTATTTTCAATAAGTATAGAAATGCTTTTCCAATATTAAGTGAATATTTGGAATTTATCTTTTTGAAGATAAATTGAAAATGAATATTAAAAATTAAATGGAAATCGTATATTCATAAATATTTTGGGAATGTAAATTCCTTATGGAATTTATAAATGAAAAGGGGATTTGTTTGAAAATAAATGTTGATTTATTTTTGAAGTGTGAAAACTATATATCTTATAAAGATATTTTTGGGAAATAAATAAATAATTTGGAAAATTATTTGGAATCTGGTGATGTTGGCATATCTATTGATAGTTCAATAACCGACTATCAATATTTACCTTTAAATAGGTATTTGTTGTGATTTGTTTGAAATTGAATGCCACACTTATTTTTTAAAATAAGCGCTCACTATTCGGGTTAACCGGGAAAGGACCTTGGGGTTGTATAACCCATTCCGAATATGTGATACGTCGTTATAAATTGCATTCGAAGATCGGTGTTGAAGACCGGATATTTTCGAAAAACGAAAGGGTTTCTTGTTGATTGTCTCTGCACTGGCTGATCCCTGGTATTGAGATCTCCATATGTGATGGGAAATCCGAACGTGATTAGAGATTTTTCGGATTGCAAGGACTTCTTTGTAAGTACCTTCGGTTCTGTTCGAGCCCGGAACAGACTTGTATGGATTGTGTGTCTGACATTACAAGTTGAGAATGTAAAGCCGATTTCTTTCAAATATATTTCTGTTGGTGGCGGAGAATTTATTCTTTTAGCTTAACACCCTTCCCTGAGACGTACGAGCTCAGAGGTTATATAGTTGAAGTTATCAGCGATATATTCCCAATTTGGTAATGTGACATGCTGAGTGTAGCTGTAAATGATCATTGTGTTGATTATTGTGATAGGATCGTTTATTTGATCGTCTATCTTAGTGATCATTGTGTTGATCATTTGTTGACCCAAAGCATGGCTTTTGTATAAAGTATGTTTTTGTGGACGTGACTTCGTCGAGCCTCACACCCCGGAAATGGTCAAAACAGGAAAGATGCGGCAAGGTTATGAGGGGTAGCACCCTTTAGGGTATGTACATTTCCTTCTGGATAGAGGTGATATCATGGTATGGAGCCCAGATATTTAACCTATGTGGTTACTACGAATTTATTACTTTGTGGTTGTTGGTTTTCGGGATCCCGTGAGAAAGGTCGTTTACGATCGGGGAATGGCGTGCTCGTGTCAGTAGTTACCCAGTTAGGGGTAACCCGGCCTTGTGTTGGTAGAGTTCCGGTTTGGTTCTCGGGGATGTCTTTCCAGAGGCATTCTCATGTGGCAATGGGAAGTTCCTTGGCCTGACCATTTGTTGGAAATCCAAAGAAACAATACGATCTTGTACGGTTTTAGTTGTAGAACCTGCTTCCTCAGGAGGTAGCTATAGTAGGCATAATATAATGGTACCTATGCTGGCTAAGATTTATATTCTACTTTCGAAATATTTTCTACACTATACACTAGAAATAATAACAAATGTTTTCTTTTAATGCGTATCAAGCATCTTTGACTATCATAAGGAGAAATCTTCTCCAAGTCTGCGTTTGCATTGTGTGTGTGGCAGGAGGTCTTATGGTAGTCTCATTTTTAAAAGCATTGCGAATTGAAATAAAAATATTCCTCTATTTTGATTTTAAAGATAAATAAACTATTTTGAGTTCTCACACCAGTCACATGACTGACTTGGAGTTTATTGTTTTCCTTCTTAAACTCTGGGTGCCCACAAATTTCCACACGAGCAGTTAAGAGTTAGGTTTATCAGGATATTCTGGATATTCTGGAATTGCTGGAGGCAAGCTGGTGGCATGGCGTATTATTTATATAGTATTTCTTTTTCCGCTGCACTGTTTGTTGTTGTTGTACACTCTGATGATATGATGTAATGAAATGTATAAAATGTAATAACTGATAGTTCTTTGTTTAAAGATTATTCATTTATTTATTATATGTTGTTCCGCTGCGAATTATGAGATTCTGTTGTTTTCTGTTCCATTCTATTTTAAAATTTTGTTCTATTCTCTATTTTCTTTCTCTTCTCTTTTCTTAAATTCTTTTTCTTAAACCATAACATTTCGGGTTTTTGGCCTTCGATTTCTCGGCAGCCGATAAAGTGAGTATCGATGTTGAGTTTTCGAAAGTCGAAAATCGCGTTTGTTACATTTGGTATCAGAGCTTATGGTTAAGCGACAACCATGGTTTGTTGGGTATTACTCGTTAGAGATAGAGTCAGCAGTACTCTAGAATGAGTTTGAGTGTAATAATAGATATGAGCGCGTATATGTTAGTGAATATAAAATTGTTTTTTTGAATCGGGTAAATAAGATAATTTTGCCCAAAACTATTTTTGTATAGAAAAAATAATTTTCTATGAATTATTATAGTATATGGTTGCATGATTGTTAGGAAGTGATAATATTGAATCATTAGTATATAAAATTAAATAAGAAATAAAATGGATTGAATTCAAGTAAATTAACTCGATAATTTATTCATTTGTGAAATAATTTCAAATGGAATTGAATTCAAATAGAATTGAAATTGTGAATTGAATTGAAGAGTAAAATTGAATGAAATGAATATGTAACTTCAATAGTGAAGTTAAAATATATAAGAAACATATATCGAAATTTTGCAATAGAATTGGCGAATTGGTTTGAATATTGTATTTGGATTTGTATGCTACTACTACTAGCAGGATATACAGGTATATAAAAAGAAATGGAATTGAGATTTTGATTTCAAAGTTAAAATTGAATTGCTCGACAAAAAGGTACGTATTTGAATTTCAGTATGAAATTTGATGACTTTCTTCTCTAGCCACTTGGCTTTTCTCTTTTCTTTTTGATTCTGAGGGGCCGTGGTGCCATTTTGTAGTCGTACCGAGCTAGCCGCGCAAAGGAGACGCTGGCGAAATTTTTCGAAAATTTAGGGTGTTAGGAAATTTTTGAGAAAATTTTGAAAGTTTGAAATTTGAATTTGAATTTAAATTTAAATTGTAAGGAAAACAATGTTGGTTGAAACTTATAATTGAAGTTGGAAAGTTAGTTGAAATGATAATGAAACTCTAGTAAAAAGATCTAGGCTAGTAAGTTGATAAAACTATTTGGATTGTGAAAAAAATAATAGACGGGATAAGGGCATTCTTCTTAACTTGTAATTTCGGGACGAAATTCTTTTAAGGGGGGAAGATTGTAACGACCCAGAATTTTTAATAATTTAATTTGAAAATATTTAATTAATTTTAAATATTTGAATGATGGTTTGAATTGAATTTCAAATTATCAGAATGAATTTGGCGATTAAATTATAGAATTTAATCTATTGAGAGTTGAATAAAAATTTGAATCTTCAATTTTAAGCCAATTAAAAATATTTCAAAGGCTTGTAAAATTCATATTGATAATATTGAAGATAATCGAAGCTTCAGAATTTAATTAGAAAGTGATTTGTTCAGTTTTGAATTAAATCGTTTGAATCGATATTTAAAATAGCCGTCCGAGGCACAGTCTCGGAATTCGACGAAATCAGTTCCACTGGGTCCGGAATATTTAATTATTGCCGGATTTCAAATTTCGTATTTTTCGGAGTTGATATGTGAGCACACGACATATAAACGTGTTGAAATAAAATCGAATTCAATTTAAATATAAATTTAAGTCAACGTTAGCACGTTGCCTCCTTTACTCACGCCTAGGATCACGCAGAAAATCACGATAGAAAATCGTGATGCCCATGTTCTTCCCATTTTAAATAACCCTTCCCTCTCGTTCAAAATCAATTCACAGCAAAAGGAAGAAAAAAAAATGGCAGACGAAATAGAAATCGAAATCAAGGCCGAGCCTTCATCTTTATATTCTTTGATTTCCTCTCCACTTCTATTTTAAATCGCGAATGAAGTTGAGCCCAAATCGATTCACTCAAATAAAAAAAAATAAAAAAAGGGGGGGATCGAATCGCTCGAGCGCGAGCAAGAGGAGTCGCGGCGATTCTCGATCGGAGGAGGGCGCTCGTGAGCATCTGGAAGGGCGACGCTGTGATTCGAGCAACTCGATTCGGTCGAGGCTTCGACACGGCGGCGCAAGTGGCGACGATGTCGCGTAGGAGTTTGAGGGCTTCGGCAAGTGACGCGCGATCGGTGGAGGCGCGAGCGACTCGATTGATTGCGCGCGAGTCGAGGCGATGGAGGAAGCTCATGTTGGCGACGCGAGGCGAGGCCGATGGTGATGGAGGCGCGTGTACGCGTGGATGGTGGATGCAGCAAAGTCGAGGCAAGCAATGTAGGTAAATTGTTTTTATTTTATTTTTGATTTAATTTAAATAAACATTTATGCTGTAAAAAAAAAAAGAGAAAGAAAAAAAAGAAATTGCAGTCAGTGAAGTTATAAATACAGTGAAATATACATGTGCAGAATTTTAATTTATATACACACATAAACAGAAATTATGAATAAAGTAAATTATTAGTTTATAGATGTTGAATTAAAATTTATAAATGCAGTTCTATAGATATATATATATATATATATATGCAGAAAGGTATTTTGAAATTTAAAGATACATATAGGATTGAAAAGAAAAAATAAAAATTTGTCTTAATTAAACTTTTAGTTAATTAAAAATAGCGAATGGAAATTGATTATGCGATTTGTCCAAATGTTATATAAAATAAAGATTGGAATTTATAAAGAATAGTTTTGAATTTAATTTTGTTAAATCAAAGTATTAAAAAGAAATTGTGTGAAAGCCAAAAACAATTTATTAAAAGGAGAATTTAGTTTAAAATTTAAATTTTTAGTTAAATCAATTTATTAAATAGGAATTTAATACTAAGATTTAATAGTTGCTAATAAAGGAATTTAGTTTAAAATTTAAATTCTTAGTTAAACAAATAAATTAAAAGAAGTTAGTTTGATATAATAAATAGGAGAAATTTATAAAAGGAAATTTAATTTTTAGTTAAATAAAATTTTTAAGAAGAAATTGGTTTAAATAAAACCATCAGTTAATTTAACTATTAAAATAAAAACCGACGAATTAAAACAATCTAATGAAAAATTTATTATTCGATTTATTTCGAATATTAATAAATTGTGTAAATATTTATACAAGGTATAAATCAAGAAAATCGAGTCAAGATGGGAAATGGATTGCAAAATAAAAGCAAAGGTGAGAACTTCTCACTCAAAAGGAATTTTGTTGTTTATTTAAATTTTAAATAGTTAGATTTAAAATTTGCTTGACTGTATTAATTGAATGCTTGAATGATGATTGTTATATATATATATATATATATATATATATATATATATATATATATTGGATGTGAATAGACCCTATACGCCGTTAGTAAGCGGAGGTTATTTATTACACACATATACCGCGATATTTCACCTTGAAGTGGAATTGGTATTATATTATATATATAGCAATATATATATATATATTGGCATATGTATATATTGCAGTTGATTGATTTTCCGCATTTTCTTTTAGCGGATGAGACCCTATTGCGCCGTTAGTAAGCGGATATATATTTATAAAATCCCATGTACCGCGATATTCCGTCTTGAAACGGAATGGTATTGTGCTAATGTCTGTGGATGCAGGGAAACAGGTTGGAGGGATCCAACTGGATTCCTCACAAATATTTATTTGATTTCATATATTGTGATATTTCATTGTTATCATGGATGATATATGATGTTTGAAAGTTGTGATTGAATATTGATGTGTTGCATCATCGGGTCCAATTTTGAAGTTTAAAAATAACGATTTTTGATTTCTAAAGTGATTCTTGGAAATATACGTTTATAAAATATTTTTGGAATTGATTCATCTTAAATAAATAAACGTTATAATTTTAATATTATAAAAATTATTATTTTTGAGAAATACAGTTAAAAGTTGATTTTTGAAAAATATGAGATTAATGATTTTATAAAATAGTTAAAACTGGGATTTCTGAAATTATTATAAGAAGTTTAAAAATAGGATTTATAAAATTTTTATTTTATAAATCAGAATGATGAAACTATAAAAGAGTTTAAAGATGTTTAAAGTAATAATATAAATTGATTTATATTAAAAGATTTATAAGTTGATATTTATAAATTTAGAATATCTTGAATTATTAAACGAGCTTTTATAAATGATAGGATGATTTGTAAATGGATTTCATAAAGGAATGAAATCTATAGAATTTATCAAATTTGATTATTTTATAAATCAAAATGATAAATTATAAAGGAGTTGAAAGACGTTTTAAAATAGTAATATAAATTGTTTTATATTAAAAAGATTTATAAATTGATATTTATAAATTAAAAATATTGGAATTATAAAATGAGCTTTTATAAGTATTAGAAAGAATTGTGAATGAATTTCACTAATGAATGAAATTTATAGAATTATAACGGTGAAGTTATAAATAGAATTTTATAAATAAAAATTTATAAAGTTATTTAGGAAATAGATGTGGATAAATAAATGAATCTTATAAGTTATAAGATTTATAAAATTTATGAAGTTTAAAGGAACGGTTTTATAAACAAATAAATTATAAGTATTTGACTTATAATATGAATTCTTAATATATCATTGTGATATGAATTGAGATAAGTTAATAAAGGAAATTTATAAAAGGAAGTTGTTATAAAAGAAATAGAAATAGAATTTATAAACATTGTTTTATAAATCCGCAACGACTTATTTTGATAAGTGAATTGTGTAATTTATTAATGGAGTTATATTCACGTTTTAGACAGTGAATAATTCTTTAAAATAAAATGAATAGAAGTGATGAAATTTATTAACAAGTATATTCACGTTTTTGAATAGTGAATATTATGTTAAAGAAATTATCTTAGATGTGATGTTTTAAATAAAATTAAAACGATCTAAAGATGTTTTAAAATGTATTGAGATTTGAAACCATAGATTTCAACATTTGTTGTTGAAATAGATGTTTTCGAGAAATATTAGGAAAAAATGGACTATAACACTATTGTTATAGTAAATGATTTCCGAAAGGAAATGTTTTGTATAATATTGGGATTTATATATCTATTCTAATTTCGAATCCCTATACTAGTGATTTTGGGTTGTCGTAACGATGTTTTACGCGACATTCGTTTTGACCCAAATAATTATGATTAAGTGAATGATTTCCTTAAAAGAATGAAATATATACTTAATTTCGATTAGGGTATATTAAATATTTTCTCAGTATAGAAAATAAAAAGATCTGTGAATTACTTATTTTCAATAAGTATAGAAATGCTTTTCCAATATTAAGTGAATATTTGGAATTTATCTTTTTGAAGATAAATTGAAAATGAATATTAAAAATTAAATGGAAATCGTATATTCATAAATATTTTGGGAATGTAAATTCCTTATGGAATTTATAAATGAAAAGGGGATTTGTTTGAAAATAAATGTTGATTTATTTTTGAAGTGTGAAAACTATATATCTTATAAAGATATTTTTGGGAAATAAATAAATAATTTGGAAAATTATTTGGAATCTGGTGATGTTGGCATATCTATTGATAGTTCAATAACCGACTATCAATATTTACCTTTAAATAGGTATTTGTTGTGATTTGTTTGAAATTGAATGCCACACTTATTTTTTAAAATAAGCGCTCACTATTCGGGTTAACGGGGAAAGGACCTTGGGGTCGTATAACCCATTCCGAATATGTGATACGTCGTTATAAATTGCATTCGAAGATCGGTGTTGAAGACCGGATATTTTCGAAAAACGAAAGGGTTTCTTGTTGATTGTCTCTGCACTGGCTGATCCCTGGTATTGAGATCTCCATATGTGATGGGAAATCCGAACGTGATTAGAGATTTTTCGGATTGCAAGGACTTCTTTGTAAGTAACTTCGGTTCTGTTCGAGCCCGAAACAGACTTGTATGGATTGTGTGTCTGACATTACAAGTTGAGAATGTAAAGCCGATTTCTTTCAAATATATTTCTGTTGGTGGCGGAGAATTTATTCTTTTAGCTTAACACCCTTCTCTGAGACGTACGAGCTCAGAGGTTATATAGTTGAAGTTATCAGCGATATATTCCCAATTTGGTAATGTGACATGCTGAGTGTAGCTGTAAATGATCATTGTGTTGATTATTGTGATAGGATCGTTTATTTGATCGTCTATCTTAGTGATCATTGTGTTGATCATTTGTTGACCCAAAGCATGGCTTTTGTATAAAGTATGTTTTTGTGGACGTGACTTCGTCGAGCCTCACACCCTGGAAATGGTCAAAACAGGAAAGATGCGGCAAGGTTATGAGGGGTAGCACCCTTTAGGGTATGTACATTTCCTTCTGGATAGAGGTGATATCATGGTATAGAGCCCAGATATTTAACCTATGTGGTTACTACGAATTTATTACTTTGTGGTTGTTGGTTTTCGGGATCCCGTGAGAAAGGTCGTTTACGATCGGGGAATGGCGTGCTCGTGTCAGTAGTTACCCAGTTAGGGGTAACCCGGCCTTGTGTTGGTAGAGTTCCGGTTTGGTTCTCAGGGATGTCTTTCCAGAGGCATTCTCATGTGGCAATGGGAAGTTCCTTGGCCTGACCATTTGTTGGAAATCCAAAGAAACAATACGATCTTGTACGGTTTTAGTTGTAGAACCTGCTTCCTCAGGAGGTAGCTATAGTAGGCATAATATAATGGTACCTATGCTGGCTAAGATTTATATTCTACTTTCGAAATATTTTCTACACTATACACTAGAAATAATAACAAATGTTTTCTTTTAATGCGTATCAAGCATCTTTGACTATCATAAGGAGAAATCTTCTCCAAGTCTGCGTTTGCATTGTGTGTGTGGCAGGAGGTCTTATGGTAGTCTCATTTTTAAAAGCATTGCGAATTGAAATAAAAATATTCCTCTATTTTGATTTTAAAGATAAATAAACTGTTTTGAGTTCTCACACCAGTCACATGACTGACTTGGAGTTTATTGTTTTCCTTCCTAAACTCTGGGTGCCCGCAAATTTCCACACGGGCAGTTAAGAGTTAGGTTTATCAGGATATTCTGGATATTCTGGAATTGCTGGAGGCAAGCTGGATGGCATGGCGTATTATTTATATAGTATTTCTTTTTCCGCTGCACTGTTTGTTGTTGTTGTACACTCTGATGATATGATGTAATGAAATGTATAAAATGTAATAACTGATAGTTCTTTGTTTAAAGATTATTCATTTATTTATTATATGTTGTTCCGCTGCGAATTGTGAGATTCTGATGTTGTTCTGTTGTTTTCTGTTCCGTTCTATTTTAAAATTTTGTTCTATTCTCTATTTTCTTTCTCTTCTCTTTTCTTAAATTCTTTTTCTTAAACCATAACATTTCGGGTTTTTGGCCTTCGATTTCTCGGCAGTCGATAAAGTGAATATCGATGTTGAGTTTTCGAAAGTCGAAAATCGCGTTTGTTACACTCTACGTCGGTTTGTGTACCCTCGCTTGGCATACACTCTCGCTCGGCATGCACTCTCGCTCGGCATACAACCTCGGTCGATCGGTTTCCCCTTCGCTCGGTATACACTGTCGCTCGGCATGCAATCTGGATCGGTTAGTGTACCCTCGGTCGGCATACACTCTTGCTCGGCATGTACTGGGTCGCTCGGCATATTCTCGGTCGGCATGCACTGGGTCGGTCGGCATACTCTCGCTCGACAGGCACTGGGTCGGTCGGCATACTCTCGCTCGACATGCACTGGGTCGCTCGGCATACTCTCGCTCGGCATGCACTGGGTTGCTCGGCATGCACTAGGTCGCTCGGCATCCATACTCTGGGTCGCTCGGCATACTCTCGCTCGGCATGCACTGGATCGCTCGGCATACTCTCGCTCGGCACACACTCGCTCAACATAGGGTGGCTCGGCCTGAATGTGGATGGGCATGGATGTTGCTCGGCATGGAGTGGCTCGGCCTGAATGTGGCTCGGCATGGATGTTGCGCGGCATGGAGCGGCACGGCCTGAATGTGGCTTGGCATGGATGTTTCTCAGCATAGAGTGGCTCGGGCTGGGAAGGGAGTAGCCCAGCATATGCCTTTTTGGTGGCGCTCGGCGTACACCTTTTCTGGGGTGATCGGCTGAATTGCCTTTAGAGGAGGGTCGACCTTCATTCAACTTGAGTGCAAACTTCAACATCCAATCCCCAGATCTTGCGTACATCGGTGAATCCAATCTTTAACTATCAGCTTCCTTTAGATTTCTTTCAAATCTGAGTAGAATAGGAAGTTTTCTAATAAACAACTGGATCTATCTCGTGAATATGGAAATCCACTAGTAGACGATGTGATTCGATCAAGCTGAGAATTCAATTCTTAGTGAAAGCACCAAAATGTTAGCACCAGATTTGGTCACTAACACCCTTGAGTAGAGTTATATAGAGAGATTAATGAAGAGAGTAAATTAGAACAGAAGAATAGAGTAACTCAATGCAAAAAGAATAGCAAAAACGAGAACACCAGATTTATAATGGTTCGGCGTAATTGCCTACATCAACTTTGAGTTTACTCTTTATTGCTTTCTCAATCACTTGAATACATATACAATCCGTAAACCAATCACTTCCATACAAGTTTGAAAACAAGAGGAGAGGAAATGGCAGGGTCTCCCTAGTGTTCCCGGAAAAAAAGGTCCATTTCACCGTACCCCTGCCCTTCTATTTATAGACGAAGATGGGTTGGACATCCCTCATGAGTTAGGAACAAGATAACTCGGTCCATAGTAGATGACTTCTGCGCACTGGGCTAGGCATACCGAAACATGTCGATTGCATCAAACCCTTATACCTTCCGGCTCTTCTTGGTAAGAATCTTATCTAGTGCTAATAATAATATCTTCAACTGTCGTTTTACAGCCGGCCCAAGGTGTCGGGTAACACACACACATATATATCAAAAATATACATCTCATCTCGGTGATGAGGCATCCCGTAGGAAAAAATATAAAAGTACGTTATGTAATCCGAGATAGGCGCCATATTATTATTAAAATGTGCGAGTTCGCTTATATTAAAACGAGCAAAAGCAAATCGAACCGCGTATACGTCCAAACGGTCTTCATATGTACCTATCACAACTTGATTTGAATATTCGTCACTTATAGTAAGATATAGAAATCATGCAGAATTTAATAGAACTGTATAACATGCATTCTTCATCTGAATCATAAGCATAAGCACTAATACATAACATAAAAATCATTCACCAATTAATATTCATCTGATTAATCCAAACTATATCAATTACATTATTAATGTAAACAGTTTATTAATACACTATCGTCTCTTATAAACGTCCATTCTAAATTAACATCTGATTGGTTTACTTCCAATTTATTCACATCTATTTCATTTACATTCAATTTATTTAAATTTTAATTATCTCACTTATGTTTAACACATTTCATATCAAATCATTGATGACCATTTACAAAATTCATTTTATTAACACATCTCATTTCAATAATGAATTTTTTTATTTACAGAGAATGTAAGAATTAAACACCGGGTTTCTTTCCAAATCATTTGAAATAATATATATACTCGTACCTTTTATATATGTCAAATCATATTTATAAATTTTAAATCAAAAATCTGTTTATTAATAAATGCGTAACAAAGCTACTAATTGGACTCCCCCACTTTGAAACTCGAAAATGAATGCCGAGGATGCGGCCGCCATCACCGAAATTACTTTCCAACGACAGAAGAGGGAAGTACATGACTTACTTCCTTTTTAAAATCCCTTTGAAACAACTTCCATTAATAAATATTTTAAATAATACTAATATTATTATCAAAATCTTAGAAATCAATTTGAAAAGCATCGGGATTTAAGTTCTCAAATTCTCAGTTTAAATTCATTCTTTAACTTAACTTAAGTTAGATTTTACTTAAATTCTTTACTTAGGTTCATAAATATCCATAAACAAAAATTTGTTAAGTTAATATTTTCAACTTGGTTTTATAACCTATTTACTTCATAATCAGTTTATTTTATAAATCTATTCATTTCATAATTTATACTTAAAGTTTAAATTATTTCTCACCATGTTTATTTAAGTGAATAACCATTCCTTGATTTAAGTTCAAAATATAATACTCTCATATCCAAAAGAGTATATACCAATTCAAATTTCGTTTTACTCACCCAAATTATTACACGAACTTATGAACCTATTTATTCACTATCTTAATAGTTAGGGAATTATATAATTTGCTAACTACCAAAACGTGATGGTTTATTTTTATTTTTTTCAAACCATTTATACACAAGTTCAAACACTTTTAAAGTTTACCAAACAAGTTCAAATACCTTTAAAACTCATATGGATAATATTATGACTTTGCTTAGCTGAAAATCTCAAAATTTTAACACCGAATTTTACCTTTCAAAACATTTTGAAACAATATCATATATATTTACTTTATATACCAAATTATATCTTTGAAATATAAACAACTTGTTTCAATCAGAATAAAATTTCTTTTGGTAGAAATTCTCACTCAGAAATTCGAAAATGAATACTGGTGATGTGCAACATCCCCTACTTGGAGGCCTAAAACTAACGGCTACAAATACCCTAGTCATCCATAGTTACTAATCCTAGGCGACGAAATATGGTAATGTTAGATACATTGATATAACAGAAACACATGGATATGGAAAATTTATAAAATCATTCAACAACTTTCATATTTCATTTTAATTCATTTCAAATTCACTACATAGTCACATATTCGAGAACCATGTTAAGAGAAAATATAATTATTACAACATACGCCAAGAGGATATATGAAGACACCACCTTGGATGACCAGAGTCTAAACTTGGGTGATTAAACAACTTTGCCTTTACAATAAAACACAACAGAATCAAAATAGAAAGGATCTCCTACTAGCTAACTGCCTCCTGCACGTCTTCGGAAGCTTATTCGTCTAAAGGAGAACCTAAAAACCTTAACTCTCGAACTACTAAAATTAGAGGAGTACTTGAGAGTTTATGGGAAAACATAAACTTAGAGTCAGACATAAAGCTTGGTATGAATAATAACCTACCATCTTGAACCATTTAGATATTTAGAGAGACTACGCCGCATAGAGAAACGGGTTTTCCCCTCACTAGTATCTTATCTTAAAATTTATTATAACCATATACTATGCTTCTGCATCCATAATGGTTAAAAAATAGCCATTTAAAATATTATGATGATACGAAAACAAGCAAATTATTATGGATTTTCTATCCCAATTCATTTGACTATCTGTCTCAGTTATAGTTTTTAGGGTCACTATTAACATATTAGTTTTCATGGAATGATTAATAACCTGTGTAAAACAAATGGACTATCTATCCCATCTCATGGTATTCATTGGATCACTAAGAATCTATTGGCCCCTGTGAATAACTTCATTATTTCATGGGTTCTCCCTGAGCCTACTAGTATATATAGTGACTTCTTTCATATCATAGTTTTCATGGATTGACTAAGAACCTATTGACTTTTGTCAATAACTTTATCAGGATATAGTTTTCATGGGATCACTACGAACCTATCTTAACTGACAACTTCTTTAATCAGTCTTTGGGCATCCTAAGTTTTGGTCTATCCGACCCGTTGGATGTAATTCTACTCATACATGAGTTAATTCAATTTATATTCATTGTTGGGTCAACCTAGTTGGTTAATCTGTCCTTCTTCCCCAAAATAAAGTCATGGGTCCATTACACAGTGAATACGTATTTAGAAGAAGTAAACATAATAACATATCAATACCAACATTTATGGTTTAATATCTTTCAGAAAAAATTTCATGTAAAACATGGTATCCCCTTAACCTATTATTTTATCAAGGAAAGCTTCTTCGAAAACTCCAAAATTAAAAACCATTTCAAAGATATTTTTATATTGCCATGGATTTTCCTTTAAAAAAATGAGATTGGGTTCTTTGTTTTGAAAACTAAGGCTTTCGAAACCTTAGACCCTTACTTTCGAAACCATTAAAATCTATCTTTCGAAAGCTTTCAAATCTTCTTCTCAAAACACTAAAACATATGATCTTTTGAAAGCATCAACACCTTTCTTTCGAAACCATCAAAACATTCCTTTCTAAAGTATTAAAGTATATCTTTCCAACACATTGGAACATAGCTTCGAAACCATTTGAAAGTGCCTCTTTCGAAATCATTGGTTTATCCCTCAATAACTTTTGGGTCAAAGTGAATATAAGAGAAAGTATCCTTTTCGAAACCATTAACCTTTAAGTAAAGTGATTGAGGAAAATTGAGGGATACAGAACCATCCTTTCAAAAGCATTAATCATTTAAGTAAAACATTTAGAAAGATGGCTTCGAAACCATTTTCGAAGCCCTTGCCTTCGAAACCTTTAGTATAAATGGCTACTGGAACCCTTTCGAAAACATTGGGAAGTGGCATATTACATTTATAAAACTAAATCTACCTATTGAACTCGTTGATAACTTCAATTGGCATTAAGGCGACAACATTGTTTTGAATGGTTTCAAACTACCCTTTCATAAGCATTGATTTAAAAATAAGGCAACTCATTCGAAAGCTACCCTTTAAACAAAAAGGCGACAACTTCTTCGAAAGCTATATTAAACCCTTTCGAAAGCATTCTTTTGAAAACAAGGCAAGTGGCATTTCTTTGGATAGTAAAACAAAGGCCTTAACCCCTTCGAAAGCTTGGTTTTGACTCTATACATGCCGCCATTCTCCAATCCACTACGTACCAACGCACCGATACCTTGTGAATTGATTTTGACTTGGTTGGGGCAGGAGTATAGGGTCGAAAGGTAGCTACTGGAAGTGGCGAAATAATAAACTTATGCAAAATTGTTTTCTTTTCCCTTTTAAGTAATAGTTTTCAGTTAACTTGCCTATTTGTAAAAATATATTTGGTTGCCATAAATTTTAACCAAAATCTTTTTTAAAAGGCCGTCGAATTTAATTAAAATGATTAACAAAGAAGCCCTTCCCTTTAACAAAACAATCGAGACTTTTAAGTCCTCCATCTTAAATGAATTAATTTACCTAGTAAATTACTTTGGAAAAGTCCCCAAAAATCATCAATATTCTCTTTTAGTAAGTTATCTAACATATATAAATTTCAGACGTAAATTTCTTTATATAATTACTGAAATTAATATATAAACCCAATTATTCATATTCTCCATTGAAAATTCATAATAAATTATCTATAGCTTGGATAATTACAAAAATTTCAACCCATCTTCAAAATAATGTTGTACATAACATGTTAAATCCTCATGGAATTTGAAACCAAGTATAAACAATTTTAGCCTTAAAATTGAATAAAACAATTATCAAACAAACTTGTTTGAATATAACATATTATGTAATCCAAGCATATCATCATCAAAAATCATCATAATGGATTTAAAATTAAACCGAAATTGAATGCATATTAAAAACGAAAAATGAGATGTTTTATATTATTTTTCACCTTGATTTGGATAAGGAACTTGAGATTTGATGTTGCCTAATTCTCCTAGCTTGATTCCTTTGGTTTTACTTGAATTTTCCTCTTCTTTTCCCCTAATTTATGGCTGGTTTGCTTTTTGGTTTACGTTTTAGAATTTTGAATTATGAGCGTGTAGAGTGGAAATGGGAACAAGGCTTTAGGGTATATGGGGTTATGGGTGTGGCTATTACCCATAATTCCCTTGCCTTATTCCTTATTTGTTAATTTATGAAAACATTTCCATAACCTATTCTTTTTATTTAATTAAGCAAGACCCATATTGAATTTTGAAATCTCAATCCCCTTGTCACTCTAATATTTACACTACTCTATTTAATTTATCTAATTAAATCTCCTGGATAATGTTTTCAAAAATTAGTGGTGTTATAAGATGCTGCGGTCATCTCCAGAATTATTTCCCAATGACTAAAGTGAGTTCAATGCTTTTATTTCTTTCAAAATTCTTTTAAATATAATTTTAGTCAAAAGAACATTCAAAATAATATTATTATTACTTCTGAAAGCTTTGAAAACAATTTTTAAAATCAATGGATTTTAAATTCTAAAATTCTCAGCTTTTAAATCCTGTCTATTTATAAGCTATATTATAAACATACTTATACAATTTCTTTACCTTATTATGAAACATTTCGTTAATTTACATCTTTGTTATTACAAACAATTCTTATTGTAATTAGATTTCAATTCAATTTAATTATCGGATGCCCCATGAAGTAGGGTTCATAAAGTATTCGTATTTAGTTTAATTCAACCAATAATCGATGATAACTAAATATTATCATCTCCTAAAACAAACATCCATAAATAAATTTGTATTTTCATAAACCTCTGTGGTTATTCATGGAAGATTATTTCTTTATATATATAAAATATGTTTTAGGCAAAATTATTTCATTTACCCTATTTTAAAACAATATTATGTCAACTTGCCTTATTTAAGTATTTAGAAATTCCTATCGATAACATGGCGCCTCACATACCAACCGAAATCCATAAACAACTCAACAAGTATGTAACCACAATATAAAACATTTTATGACATTAACAAGTACGCGCGCTTATACACACACACACATACAAACAAACACATTCTAGGGTATTACTACCCTATCTCTATTGAGTCAATCCCCATCAAAGCTAAGGTTATCACTAAACCGAAGCTATGATACCAACTGCTATGACTCCCATTTCCAGTGGTTTAAGTCGACAATAAACCACACATGTCCAACTCAAAACAATCCAAAACACAGATAATCAATAGGGTTAATTAAGAAAAATAAGAAAAGAATAAAACAAACACAGAATCTCGCGGCAGAATGAGAAAATATAATAATTAAATAAATAGTTCTTGAAGCTGGTTACATTATACATTCGATTATACTTTTATAACATAAATCAGAATTTTACATACAATAGAGATAAAATTGTTAGTCTGTGAGATGATGGTTTTAATGACAACAACCTTAGAATAGATTATAAAATATAAATACTAATATTATAAGTTTAGATATATATGTATATGTAGGATTTAACCATGCAGGTACCAAGAATGAAAACTATACAGTATAGAGATTCAAGATATCAAGATTGAAGACTCATGAGTATCAAGATTATCAAGAGTTCAAGAATTCAAGTAATTTATCCTTTAATTAGAAATTTTGTTAAAACTCCTAGAAAAGCACTAGCATCTTAAAATCCTATTTATTCGTGGATTGGAATCCACTTCGAGCTCGTTAAAGGGATGGAACGCTAAGTAGGATGGAACCTACGAAAAATCTAGTGGAACATTGTTTCGTATCCGCTAACTTTTTATTCAAAATGATTTTTCAAAATTATATCTTGTTTTCAAAATGATTTCAAAACCTTCCTTTTAAAAGCATCCAAAACCTCTATCCCGATTTTAATAATTTTAGCCTCAAAATCAACTTTAATTTCAAAGTCAAAATACTCCTGATTTTAAACTATCTTTTAATATAATATATTTAATTTTTAAATATTTAAACTTAGATTTAAATATAAAATTATAGTTAAATTCTATATATATTATTCTCTATATTTACTTATTAATGTTAACTATATTCAAGTATATTTACAAAGTTTAATATAGTTTTAATATAAGATAAAGGTTATTTTTAAAGAAAATCAAATCATCAAAAAATGCTTTGGGATGTCGACATACTCATGATGACCATGTCGACATGGTGTCAGTTGAGTTCAAAATCTAAATTTCAAAAGAAGTATCTATTCGCCATAACTCTTCACGAATGGACATGGCTGTTGTTCTTCTATAAATAGGGGTTAGTTTCAACGAATTTTAATCAAATTTTCTGGTTTTTCACTCCCCTTCTTCTTCCACTTTTCTTAATACATATTCTTATCATTACTCTGCCGAAATCAACATTGAATCGAACTCGATTACTTCTAGTTTGATTCTTCATCACTCTCTCTGCAAGATTCTCAGTGCTATTCAGAGTTATAGACTTCTTTGTAATCTATTAAGCGAGAAAAGGTGTGATTGTAGCCTTGAAAATCAATCAAGAAAGAAAAGGTGTGATTTTAGCCTTGGTAAATCAATTGGGTAAACTTGTGGCCCAGAAATCAAGTATCTCTACACAGAGGATCGAAATTCTGGAGGGTGTACCTCGTAGCCTTGAAACCGAGGGTGTAATTGTACAATTGCTTTGAAAGGAAATCTGTACTTGTGTTGCGGGACTGGATGCAGGGTAACTCCGAACCAATATAAAATCCGGTGTGATCTTTCCTTTACTGCTTTTATTTTATTTCTACACCTGTGTTTGTTTCTGTGATCGTATCTGTGTCTGTATATTGCATACATTGGTGTCTAAATTAACACAGATCAAAAAGATTTAGTAATTCTTTATTAACACTATTCACCCCCCTCTAGTGTTAATCCTAACCTAAAGATCCGTAATACGCATTTCTCACAATTGGTATGAGAGCGAGGTTTTCAAAGTTTTCATAATCTGAATTTTGAGAAAGGTTTTAAAATGGTTATTTTTCAGGATTTTATTAACACTATTTTCTTATGAATATGTCACAGAATCATCATGATATTTCTGTTTAAAACTATTTAATTATTTTGAAAATCCACTTGATTCTTTAAAAGGTTATGTTGTTTTGCAGGAGAAGAATTATGTCTAATGACTGTTGGTTAAAAGATACCAGATAATCATTCATCGATCAAGAAGAACAAATGGATGTATAATAGAAATTGATAAAGAAATGGGTACCAGATCAATTAAAAGCTTTTGGTTCTCATCTATAACTTGATTTGATACTGTACTTCTCTCCATCTGCTTCACAATGCCACTGGTTTCATGCGAATCTGTCAAGAAATGACCAAGTTGTGGTCAAATGAAGTTTTGATGAACAAAGAGAAAAAGAAGGAAAATCCGTCAAAGGTATTCTTCAAATTGCATCCAGAGATTTGAGTATTTTATTCCCACACCTTTTCCAGATTGTAGTTCTTGTTCTCGCGGTCGTTTTGATGGGTGGATCATCAAATTCTGATCAACATTGAGTGAAATTTGACAGTTTGAAGTTGGCTATCCAAAACTAAAAAACCGTGTACGGGATCTTCTACATTTCTTCTACTGTTTGGCCCGTTGCATCACAATACCATCCAAATTCGACACGAAACTATTACTTGATCGTAGCCCTTTCCTTCCTATTCTATTTGCCACCGGTCTAATCCAATTCCGTTAAGAAACGAAGGAGATATGCCCTCTAGAAGTTTGATAGTATATAGAAAAACGGGAAGTAGAAGAAGAAGAGCAATTAAAATGAAAAGTGGTGACAGTTGGGCCTATTTATAGTGGTTGAAGTGTCCATTCATTCAAAATTCAAATCAAAGTTTTGGCACCAATTTGGTCGATCTACTAAATCATCTATATCTTTCTCATACGGTCTCCAAATTCAGCAAATGAATATACTATGATGATAAAAAAAACAAGCCCATCGCAATAGAGCAGATCTCATCATCAAATTCTGAAAGACATAAATGTGTGACTCACGACAATGGAAGAACAACAAAGTTAGAAAGATGGAGCGCAAAAATTGGTATGCTTTACTATTATTTCATCTTTATTGTTGCATTTAGGAATATATACACACACACACACACACACACATTTAGTTAGGTATAGAAATTTATCTCTTTTATAAGTTTTGATATATTGGTCCATATATCAACACACCACAGTATAAATACCAATGTACAAGTCTAATTTTTTTTGAAGTCTTTTAAAATGTGTTTTCTTTCAAATAAAATCTACAACTAATTTATTACAACTATACTAAGTAGAAAAGCATACCTTCATTCATGATTTCAACTTTGCTAATGTTATTTTTACTTCTCATACTCTATTTCTTTTAAGATACTAATTTTATATCTTTAAGAAATTAATAAAATGAATTTAGAATGTTAGAATAAGGCTCAATTTATACATTTCTTCAATAAGTAAGATAGCACCACATCACATGACCAGAATTTTAGATAGCATTTCTAAAATGCTTCTTTTCCTCTGTAATGTTTTGTGAGTACTGTAAATTCGTTTTTATAGCATTTCTGTGCTTTGAAACGCTATCGAGTTTCAGAAACTTTACACCACATTTGGTAAAAGCTACGTTTCAGTTTTATAAAGTTTCGAATATTTTTTACTACAAAAACTTTTTATAGCATTCTTTAAATACTGCTTTTTTTTTCTTTATGAAACTTTAAACTATGTAAAAATAATATTTAAATTAAGAATTTTTCTCTATTCTTTTTAGAAGTTATTTTCTAACTTATATTGGAATATTTTTAAATAAATTTCGTGTTTAAATATATTCTTTATAATTAATTAAATTTGTTTTTAAAAAAAAAGGGGTAAGAGGCCTTAATATAACACATGCTTATTTTTTTTCAATCTTTATCATTTTATTTAATATTTCATTATGGTATTTTTTAAATTTAAAAGATGTTTAAACATGTTTCTAAATATTTTAATCAATAAAAATTTAATAAAGGTTTTAATTTTTAAGTTAAGTATTTTATAAACATGGAAGTTTGGATTCTTAAAAATAAAAAAATAAAACAACCAAGTTAAAATAATTATTTTAAATTAAATAAGTAGGCTATTAATTTTTATAAAAATATATTTGATCTTATATATATATATATATATATATATATATTTAGGTCCATATTTCTTAGCAATTTAATTTTGATATTGAGTTTGATTACTACCTTTCATAAATATGTTATAATTTTAATATCATTTATTACTTTTAAACTCTTTTCTTTACTACTCTTTCAGTCTCATTCATTAGTTTCCTTAACTTAAGTCTAGTAATTGGTGTGTAATACCTTTGTTTGGTTGAATTAATTTATAATAAATAATTTGATATATATATATATATGCTTGTCAATTAGATATTACTTATCACTCATGTTTATCTTATAATCTGGATGTCACTTACCGTAGTATATATATCATAATATCATTCTGCATATTACTATTTTTACTTCATTATCATTTTGTTTCATATTACATATCATCATGCATCCTATTTCATATCTCATCTTATTGCATATTACATCGTAAGTTACAATGCATTTCATAATTATTTGCATCACAAGTTGCACTTCATTCAGCATATTATCTCATGCTACATTGCATATGTCATACACTTCATTCTGCATTACAAACTACATATTGCATACATGTATACATAACGAGTGTATTTTATTTAGGAGGAGTTTGTCGTATTATTTTATAATATAGGATTATTAGTTTTTGATTTGTTTGGTATGTTTTGATTGACTTGTTTGACTTGATTGACTTGTTTAACTTGATTGACTTTGATTGATTTGTTTGACTTGTCTGACATGATTGGTTTTGATGAGTGTGTTGAAATATACTTAATTAATAATTTATGTTCTTATATTTTTCTAACTATTATAAGTATTATAATAGATTCTTAGTTAGGATAGTTAGTAATTTAGGATTAAGTTAAAGTTTTTATAGTTAAGTGTTGATTATTTATGATAACACTATCATTATAATCACATGTCATATAGTATTAGATTAAGGGGGAGTTATATAGTTTGGAGTTAGTTTTTGTTGGTGATAAAGGGGGAGAAATATAAAATAGGGTAGTTAGGCATAGATTATGGGGGAGTTATTAGGACAGAAGTAATATTTTATAAACAAAGGTTGTCATCATCAAAAAGGAGGAGATTGTTAGTCCGTGAGATGATGGTTTTGATGACATAAACCTTAGAATAGATTATAAAATATAAGTTTAGATATATATGTATATGTAGGATTTAACCATGCAAGTACCAAGAACGAAGACTGTACAATATAGAGATTCAAGGTATCAAGATTGAAGACTCATGAGTATCAAGATTATCAAGAGTTCAAGAATTCAAGTAATTTATTCTTTAATTAGAAATTTTGTTAAAACTCCTAGAAAATCACTCGCATCTTAAAATCCAATTTATTCGTGGAATAGAATCCACTTCGAGCTCGTTAAAGGGATGGAACCCTAAGTAGGATGGAACCTACGAAAAATCTAGTGGAACATTGTTTTGTATCCGCTAACTTTTTATTCAAAAGGATTTTTCAAAATTTTATCTTGTTTTCAGAATGATTTCAAAACCTTCCTTTTAAAAGCATCAAAAACCTTTATCCTGATTTTAATAATTTTAGCCTCAAAATCATCTTTAATTTCAAAGTCAAAATACTCCTGATTTTAAACTATCTTTTAATATAATATATTTAACTTTTAAATATTTATACTTAGATTTAAATATAAAATTATAGTTAAATACTATATATATTATTCTCTATATTTACTTGTTAGTGTTAACTATATTCAAGTATATTCATAAAGTTTAACATAGTTTTAATATAAGATAAAGGTTCTTTTCAAAGAAAGTCAAATCATCAAAAAATGCTTTGGGATTCGACATACTCATGGTGACCATGTCGACATGGTGTCAGTTGAGTTCAAAATTTATATTTCAAAAGAAGTATCTATTCCCCATAACTCTTCACGAATGGACATGGCTGTTGTTCTTCTATAAATAGGGGTTAGTTTCAACGAATTTTATATCAGATTTTCTGGTTTTTCACTCCTCTTCTTCTTCCACTTTTCTTAATACATATTCTCATCATTACTCTGCCGAAATCAACATTGAATCGAACTCGATTACTTCTAGTTTGATTCTCCATCACTCTCTCTACAAGATTCTCAGTGCTATTCAGAGTTATAGACTTCTTTGTAATCTATTAAGCGAGAAAAGGTGTGATTGTAGCCTTGAAAATCAATCAAGAAAAGGCGTGATTGTAGCCTTGGTAAATCAATTGGGTAAACTTATGGACCAGAAATCAAGTATCTCTACACAGAGGATCGAAATTTTGGAGGGTGTACCTCGTAGCCTTGAAACCGAGGGTGCAATTGTACAATTGTTTTGAAAGGAAATCCGTACTTGTGTTGCGGGACTGAATGTAGGTTAACTCTGAACCAGTATAAAATCCGGTGTGTTCTTTCCTTTACTGCTTTTATTTTATTTCTGCATCTGTGTTTGTTTCTGTGATCACATCTGTGTCTGTATATTGCATACATTGGTGTCTAAATTAACACAGATCAAAAAGATTTAGTAATTCTTTATTAACACTATTCACTCCCTCTAGTGTTAATCCTAGCCTTAAGATTCGTAATCCGCATTTCTCACAAAAATAGAACAATGCAGCAGAACAACATGAGGCGGGGGAATAATGCTGGCTTATAATATACCAAATCTTCGACTTCGTCCTCCGGAATAAATGATCTTCAATGCATTGAAAACTCAAGACTGACCCGAGCATAAAGTAAAACAATATACTCGAGTTAGAACTAAAATATCCTTATGTAAGTCAAATCAATATCACATATAAAAGGAGTGTATTATCGTCAGAGATGTTTGTGCGATTTTACAACTCCTCTCCAATGTATAACGTGCGTGCAATAACTCAATAAATGTTATGGGAGTTTCATCTCTTAAGGATCCATTAAAATATCTTTAATAGAGGTAATAGTATGGACCAAGTCAATTCTAAAACTTCAAATCCGATTCAATGATTCGATTCTATTGTTTAAATTTAAATTCAATTCTTATTTTAAACCATTTCAATTTATATAAATTTCAAGTCTAATTTCAATTTACCGATTTAAATCACTTAAATCAAATTAATCTTCAATGCTCAATTTAAGGTTCAAATCCTTAAAATAATACAATTCCGAGCCCAAATCTTGAAATCTCTATTTGTATCTCTTTTACTTAAATAAATTCGACGTTCAAGTATAATTTCAAACCTTTAAAACAATTCAATTTCCATAATTCAAGTCATATTTCGATTATAGCTTCACATTTCAAATTTAGTTATTTAAACAATTTCTTTTAACCAATTTTGATTTGAACATTTCAAAACTCAAATTCGAAATTAATTCAATTCTCATACATTCAATTGATTTATTCTTTAAAAATGATATCATTCAAATGAATTCAAATTCAAGAATTTAAAACCGTTTAAATTTAACCAATCCGATGTCCATATATAATTTTCTATCTTATGACCAAGTGATCGGTTATTTCGATTTTAATTTTAGAGATGGATATATATCATTTCAATCCAAATTGAAGTGTCATACGTATATATCAGTACAACCTATTTCTTAATTTATTCGATATAGTTCAAATAACATTTTTATATACTGTTAACAACATACAAGGTGATAACAGGGATAAATAAAAATAGATAAACATCCAGTCATCCAAAATATCATATAATAGTTGTCCATCACAATCAACATCCAAAACAGTCAATATATTACAACAGTTAACTAGTTATCAATATCAGTTGTTTAGCTAGCAATTTAATTTCAATTTTAATTGTCGATTACAAATTCCTAACGGTTCAATTTATATGTCAATTCAAATATCAGTTAAATTGCCAAACAACAGTCAATAAAATAAATCACTTCATGATTTTGATTTAATTAACATAAGAAATATTTTAGTATTCGTGAACGGGTTTAATCACTCGCCTTTATTTGAATCTAAATTTTTCAGAATTAAATAAATTCGAATCCAACTCCATGTCGTAGCCTTTGTCGATACAATCGTAACATGTCTTGTTTTGCTCGAATCCTTCCTCGTATAGAAAAGTTACAGATTAAAGAACACTCTACATAAATATAATTAACAAAATAATTAACATAAAATTAACCTAACTCAACTTCCTTTCGTGCACGCTTCTTTCCAACTCCTTCACGCATACAGTTCCCTTCACGTGCACGTAAGCTTTTCTTTTTTTTATTAAAAAACGACGATCGCTCGCCACTAACCACCATATCGACGTCGTTGACCTGATCTGTAGCTGCGCCGTCTAGCCCGCCTCCTATGCTTCACCTACGCACGCGTCACGCAACTCGAAACCCATGAACTGCAGCTGCGAACGAAGGTCGATTTCGGCCTCCATGCGACAAAAGATGTCGGTCCGACCGTAAGAAAGCTTTGCATCGATGCCCTCTACATTTCTCTAGTTGAAGTCATTAGCCAATTTTGCATCTAGAGGTTTCGATCGATGATGGCCATTGGATAGTTTAATTTAATGCCAGTTGGAATTATTTTTAGGGTTAGGGTTTGCAAATGGAAGATGGTTAAGGCTATTTATAGAAAGTTTCTCAAAGCACTATTCATCCGCGAAAATTTTGAACTCCAAACAAGACATGCCACCTGGTATTCTATATTTTATACCGCTATTTTGAACACAATGGAATATATATCGGGAGCCAATTCCATCATATTTAGAAGATAGCTTTCAAAATCGAATTGTATTAATTAAACTTTTGAAAATAAATTCTACGCATTTCAAGATTGTACGACCAAATGATAAATCCGATCGCTACGAAACTTGAAATTCTATAATAATTCAATATTACAGATCCAATGAATCTGGTTTACTCGAAATCCGAGAAAGTGACCAAAAAGCTATTTTTACACGTTAATTAAACAAGCTATTTTCCAAAATAAATTTGTTCACTTTAGATTCAATTTTAAAAGTTAACAATCTTCATTCTTGTTTAAATAGAATTTAAATCAACTTTTGAGATCATTTTCATTCATATTAAATTCATGATTTGGTTTTTTTAAATAATTCCAATATTTAATTTAAACAATTTAATTATCCAATAAATTGCTATATGTGAAATACATGTTATTTAACTTATTAATTTTAACTTTTAAAACGAATCCAAATATTAAAACAAATACTTTCGTTTTACAGTAATTCAACATCTTTGCAATTATTATATGCAACAAATGTAATTCATTTCTTGCCAAATAAATGTTTTCTTATTTCTAAAATTTGTACTTATTAAAAACTACAATTCCATATCAATAAACTTATGCTTTTACTTTCAACATACACTTATTATATTCTTTATTAAATTAACATTTATTATTTTAATCTCTGTTATCAATTACTTATAATTCAATATAATTTAGTTTACTTTCCAATATTGTAAAGGCCCAAATCTCCATACCCTTTGAGCCAACAATAAACCACACATGTCCAACTCAAATTGCACAAATAAGCGGATATTTAAGGGGTGAAAAAGAAAATAAAGACCGAACATAATCTCATATGAATGGAATAATATATGTAACATTAAACAACATCTTTACAGCGGAATTTTTTTAAAGATACATATATCCGAGTTTAAGCTAAATTCATATTGGGCAGTTCTAAAAATCTATCCTTACAAATGCTAACAAACATCAAACAACTGCAGTGGATAATAGAATACGTCTATATGTAGATGAATATCTCTAGCCCTCCTTTGGAAACTCCATCCATCTTCACTAAACCTGAAACTACTCCAATCTGGCCCGAGTATTGAAAATACTAGGATCATGCTTGATAAACTAACGTGAGAAACTCAAATATAAATGATAGTGTTGTATATCGGCCTTCGAAAAAAAATCATTTTGAAAAAGAAAGAGTATCTCATATGACCACACCCATACATAACCAGAGATGGGTTTTTTCCTTATGATAACTAAAATATTTTTATATCAAAACATTTGACATTATTTCTAATGGCATTCTTTGAAAACATTTGCAAATAAACTTATTAATCTTAGCCGAAACTTTTAAATTATTAAATTTTAGCATACTAGGTTCCGCAATCAAGTCCGAAGGCACTTATTGGAGAACAGATTCCATGCAAATGACAAGGTAATGGACTACCTTCCGACTGTACACCTCTAGAGGATGCACCTAGGGAGCAGATACTGCCCGCCTAAACCAACATAAGATCGACCTACCCCTCATGCTGGATAGTACCAAATATGTCATCAACCCAGTCGTTACCAACCTTTAACGGGTAATTGGGTCATACATTCACCGCATACTTAGACATGTGTAGAGTAAATCTAGAAGGATGATGACATCTCCTAATTGGGAGCGACCCACTTAGCCTTGCTAATTCTACCCCGTTTTTGTTATTTTCGGGTGATGAGGCCTGAGGTAAACGATTACCTTTCACATAGCACATCTTTTTCACTTTTAATTCCACATTGCCATTCCTTTGATAACACTATTGTCTTTCATGAACATACAACCTTTGAGCTCGTATGTCTCAAAGAAAGGTGATAACTAAGAGAAGTTGCCTTTTCCGCCACCAAGCAGATATACATTTGTAAAAGTCAACATTATGTTTTTAAAAATGCAATTTTAGACATTCGTCCATACAATTTATCCAAGAACAGAACAAACCGAAGGTGCTCTCCAACTTTATTAGTAATGAGAAGTCCTTGCATTAGAGATTTTCATAACAGAACACTGCTACCACCATATGATATGGTAATTTTGACCTTAATGGACTAATGGCAAGCCACCCTACATCATGAAGATCTCCATCTTCAAAATCACTTGTCTTCAAACATGTTTTACTTCGAATGTAGATTGGTTCGAAGTGGTTTTCGAACAGGAATCATCCAAATCCGACCTCGGTCCCTTCGAATCCAATCATCGATTAAAATAAATGTTATGTTCATATATGATTACCAATCATTAATTAATTACATTACTTTCCCATTTAATCAAATATCTTTCTTCGATATATTCTTTTCAATTTATTTCATTTTCTTTTCGATAGGATAAGGAATCATTAAGCCTCATTTATCAATTCATTTGATTTATTTAAACCTTTCTTAAATCCTGGAATAATTCCAAATCATTTTCTCTTTTACTTAGGAAACCATTCCAAATCATTCATTAAATCTTAATCAAAGATTTCTTATATTCAAGCTATAACTTTTAACTTGGGGAAAATATTCTCAAATCATTTATTAAATCTTAATCAAAGATTTCTTACATTCAAGTTATAACTTTTGTTAAGGAAAATATTCCCAACTCATTTATTAAATCTGAATCAAAGGTTTCTTATATTAAAGTTATAACATTTATTAGGGAAAATATTTCCAAAACATTTATTAAATCTTAATCAAAGATTTCTTTCTTAACTTCAAATCATATTCTTGCAAATCGAAGATTTTCAAAAAGAGAACTACTGCCACTATATGATACGGTAATTTCACCTCCAAGGGCTAGTGTCAAATAATCCTACGTCATGAAGATCTTTGTCTTAAATGTTTTTTATTTCGAAAATTTGTTTGAAGGGGTTTTTAGATAGGAATCACCCAAATTCGATCTCGGTTTTTCGGATAGGAATCACCCAAATCCGATCCTGGTTCCTTCTTACTAATCATCAATAAAATGATGTTAAGTGCTTAATTAATATTCTAATTTTTTCGTTTTATCTTGAAAACTTAAGTATGATCTTTTAGAGCATCCAGACTTTCCTTTCGATCTATTCCATCTCTCGTCTAAAAGATAAAGTAAAGGCCATGTAAGTTCAGAGCACTGGTTGCTCCATTCCTAACCTTAGTTACATAGCTTGTTTTACTGTTTAGCTCTCATAGACGGGATAGATGTACTAATCATTTCCACACAGTCAATTTGTTATTATGTTCGATATTCTTCAATTATTGTTTAAGTGTTATAAACAATTCCTCTTAATCATTTATTCAAACTCTAATTAAAACTTCCAAATCATCTTTAAATTACTTAATTATTCTTTTAAAATCATTCATAATAGATTCTAGGAAAAATCGTTACGTTTAATTCATATTCCAAAAGTTATAGAATTCGTAGCGTAAAATACTGTGAAAAGTGTTATATAAGCTTATTTGATTTAAAAAACTTTAATATTATAAAGTTCATATTGTTCGCTTAAAATCTCTTCTAAACCATTTAAATTTAAATTTATATTACATTTTATTATAATTAAAATATTCATTTAAAAGGATTTTCCATTATGGTCACTTAACTTCACTAGCACGATTTTTCTAGGAAATTGATTTGAACATATTTTAAAATATACAAGATGAAATTTTGATTTTCTTTCTTTATTTCTTTAAACATATTTAAATGTTTATAAAACATTTCTAACTCATTTTAAAACTATTTTCAAAAGGTTTAAGCATTCCATATACACTATTTTATTTTCAAAAGAAAAGTGATTTCCTTTGTGCTTATCGAAGTGTGTTAATGTGACTTGGTAAAACAATTTAACAATAATATCAAATAATAAATACTTGAAGATCAAAACATATATAAGCGTGCATAGCAATCATAACACATCATCAAACATGTACATATAAAAATATAGATATTAAATAGAGTTTCTCACCATAAACCAAAGAGATTAACTTCCTACCAACATTCTAATCAACCAACACTTCACTAATTAATCCATACTCTATTTAAACACTAGAAAACAACATCCTCTTCCTTCCAATAGCTTGGTCAAGGCTTGAGTTGGAGGTTGGCTGAAAGAATAGTGAAGAAGCGTTATAGCTTTGAACTTAAATTACCCAGATTTAAATCCCAAAAAAGGTTATCTTGTATCTAATTTTAGGCCCTCTAAATCTCAAAATTTATAAAAGCTATTAAAAAGTAGTTGGTAATTATTTTTTCTTAAATTTAAAAAAAGAATCATTTGAATCCAAGTTGTTTTGAGGGAGATAAGATAGAATGAAGAAGAGGTATTGTCGGATTGACAAAAATAAAGCCTGAAAATGCACTTCAAGGATCAAGTTTTAGGTGTAGAAAACCTCAAAACTTGAAAAATAATCAACATAAAAGTTGTAGCCACTGGAATTTTAAATGATTTGAAAAAAATAATGTCTGAATTACGATCAGTTACGATCGAGTTATGATAAAAAAAAGGGTTATTCTTTATTTTAAAAACTGGGAAGAGAATACACTGGAAAGAAATGCATATTTGACATGGTTATATTTAGAATGAGACAAAGTAGTCAAAAAGAAAGTTGTAGCCACCGGAAAAATGAATGATTTATAGAAAATAATTTTGTATTTTGGTTCGGTTATGAAGAATTTATAGCCGAGAGAAGAAGAGGTAAAATATAAAGAAAAGATGAGTTTAATTTAAAGAAAATGAACATTGATTTCTTTTGAATATTTTGTATATATTTTGACATTATTTGTTTCTAATTTTTCCTACGGCTTGGAAGTATCATTAAAGAGGAGGGGAAGAAGGTGAAGTAGCTTGAGAGAATAAGAAGAAGAAGTATGAATGAAAGTGAAGAAGGAGGTGGGTATCTATAGAAAAAGAAAGAAGTGGTAAATTTACCAAAACAACCTCTTACCAAATTACCAAACTAACATTACTTCAACCTAAAGAAATCTTCACTTTTTCAACACTTAACATCATCCTTTCACTTCTTACTATATTTCTTAATCACTTAAAGATTAATTAAAGAATATCATGGTTATGTTGACCTTGATTTGATTTGATGTTTACTTTTTCTTACTTTTGTTAATCCTTACTTACTTTTACATAATGGAATTCTATAATTTCCTAATCTCATTTAGTAGAAGTAATTGTGTTTAGTTATTAAAATGTGTGATGTATATTCTAAAACATGTTAACAAAGGTACAACAACGTTGCGACAACTTATTTTGAACAAAACGTTGATTTCTGTCAAAACGTTTTCCGGTCACATTTAGACGTTTTTGTTAAACTATTTATTCATGTAAAAAAATTCAAAATAAATTTATTATTATCTTTAAATAATTAAAATAAGCATATTCGACTTATAAAATAATGTAAAACAATATCCAAATCTTTTTGTAAAACTACGACTTCGATTTATCGGTATGCGACAAAATTTGTTAACTTTTATAAAACAAGTTTTATATATTTATCAAACCATTATAAATTAAATTACTATTATCATCGAATGAGGTTGATATGGTTTATATATTTTTAAAAGTAATTATTTATCCTTTAAAACAAATTTCTCGAATATTTATCCTACTTTGTCAAAATCCGACTTTTGTCAGTTTTACAATGGAAATCCAAAATCGTTATTCAATATCAAAAAAAGTATACCATTCTTATTTATCATATAAAACATGATTGTTTAAGTTTGAGAATTCTACATTTGAATATTTGAATAAATTAAATATTCTGTTTTCAAAGTGGAAAAATTATGGGTCATTACAAATATAGTTATCATATTTTGTCTTATTGAATTTTTGTTATTTAAATTTTTTCATCTAAGTTCATATCCAATAAATTTACATTACTAATTCATTAAATTTTTATTTCTAACCATTATTTTTCAATAATTATATTAAATTTAATAATTTAAAATAGTCAAAAATATGGATCTTTACAGAAATTGAGATCATGATATTTAGTAATATTTATGAAGTATTTGATACCGATTTAGAAATGACTTTGGTTTAGTCTGAAAGCCATGATTTGGATGTATTGAACTCATTTATGCCGCTTAAAAATAGTTCGGTGATGACTGCAGCATCATTGGCATTCATTTTTAGGTTTTAAAGTGGAGGATGCTACAAAGTTATTTTGGTAAAAAATATTTTGATCTAATCTCGAAAGTATAATTTGATATACAAAAGATATATTTATGCATTATTATTTCAAAGAAATAAAACTGGTGTTTGGTTCTAAATTTTTTCTTTAAAAGAAATTTGATATGAATTTTTTTCTGGCAAAAGTTTTATATGTATACTATGTTGGGTGCCCAAGTCGTAGTGGCAAAATCCAAAAGATGAAGAAACCTTTCCATGTTTTCCCTTTTTGGGTAAAGTGTTTCTAATAAATAAGTGAAACTTTGTTAAGTTATTTTATGGATACATGTATCGTATGCTTTAGGACCATATTGTATGTGCATCATGTTATGACATGTTATTTCACAGTTTCCATTTGTTAAGATGAAATGAGATTTTTTGCAATTTTAGACAGTCGAAAACTTTCGAATTGTTATAGAACTTGAAGCTATGTGTTTGTATGAAAATGTAAAAGTTGTGTAACTCTTGAATTGAGAAGGTAGTAAGTTAAAACTGGTTTTAAATTGTTGAATGTACTTGTTAATTGAAACAAATTTGATGATTCACATATACTCTTCGGATGTAATAGAGTATTATACGATTAATAAAGGGAAGTATGTTTACATGAAACGTTTTATAAACGAAGTTATAAAATGTTTATAAATGTGAATTTATGTTATTATGAAATGGTTCATAAATTATTTTAGCATTTAATGATACAGTACTAGTGTAAATGAATGTGATTAGAAAGTAATTCGTATAGTTAAGAAACCAACGGAATAAATATATAAGTGTATGTAGATCATTTTATTCACATGATTATTCTTGACTCATAATTCGAGTACATGGTTTCGAGGTAATTTGTGTTGGTCCGAACAAGGATTTTTCACTTGATTCTTAACGATGAACAATTGATATAGATTCTTCATATGATCCCAAAGTTTTCTATCATAGTATATGGCTATGTAAGGTGAACGAAGGTTTCTAATCAAGGAATCTGATCGGAGTCCGACTGGGGAGGTTAAGTGGTCTATACTAGCTTGGAATTGAATTATGTGATCGAACAAGTGATCAAACATTGCGTAAGGATGGTCCATGTTCATCGTACAGGTTTAAGTATATGCATACTATGTTTTGTTGGCTTATGGAGAGTTAGGTGACGACTCTTCGATTTGTTATAAGGTAGCATAAATAATCTACTAAGTAATAACCTTAGGCTGTTAAGTGTAAAGTATGTTTATCGTCTTTCTACGATAAGAGGATTTCTGAACTTGAGCAAGCCATGGGTTTGTTTGATAGTAATTTTTAATACCATTAAGTATTGCTATGTGATTTTTTCTTTTTTTTGCTAGTGCTAGAATTTCAAGGATGAAATATTCTAAGTGAGGGAGAATGTAATGACCTAGAATTTCTGACACTTCGTATTTAATATTGGAATCTTAGACTAAAGTGATTTAATAACTTTGTTGACCCCCTTTTAATATATAAATATGATGGTAAACTTGTTTTAGAAAACTGTTTAAAAATATATGTACTGTAAAGAACTATTGATAACATGACCGAAAATCAATTTATCGATAAAAAGATTTTTACTCGTCAAAAGTTGCTCTAACATTCTTTACATACACTAAAACACTTAGGAAATCAATAATATGAAATAAGAATATTTTCTCATTTATGGAAAATAAATATATGATGATGTCATGGTGATGTCATGTGAAGATATTGTGTGCAAGTGTATAAGGGTATTTTGCTAATGAAAAATAAGGTGTAAAATTAAAAGCATGCAGCCACGTGTAGGGACTAATTTGGCCAAGAGAGGTTGAAGGAAAGGGTTTGGACTTTTTAAACACTTCATAAAATTATAAAACTTGAACATATCAAAAACTTAAAAATGGAAATGAATTAGCATTAATCCACTTTGTTCACTAATCTTTCTTTAATCAGTTAAAAATTCTTCCAAACTTCACCAAACTTTCACCAGCACCTTAGAACTTCTTAGGAAGAAAGGATCTAAAGTGAAAAGTGGAAAAAGATGGAAAAAAGGGAGCTCGGGTTTGGCCGTGAGCAAGGAAGTGGAGGGGTAGGTATTTCCTTGGCTTGGAATTGCTAAGGGTTGGATCTTTCGAGCTTTAAGGTAATGGTAGGAGCGGTTCTTTGTTTCTGTGGGTTTGAGCTTGATGTGGACTAGGATTTGAGTGAGTTATCTCACTATCTTATATGCATATATATTTTGTGTGTGTATGTGCGTGTGCAAATATAAAGGTAAAGTGACATTAACTAATTAAAGTTATAAACTTTGGACTCTCTTGCTTTTGAAAGAAATGACAACTTTATATTGTATAACATCATTCCTATACCTTATATAACATGTGGCATGGCCTTATGCGCAACCCACCTCCCTTAACATGCAAACACCGCTATATCAAGAAACACATATCATCAGTTTAGGGTAAAAGCAGTATCACAGAGACTAAAATATCAAAGAAGAAATAATCTATCTAATCCAAATGTCATCATAGCGGAAACATAATAATAGATATATGGACAATCTCAAAAAATAGTAATATAAATCTCAAAGCATCTAAATATCCAAATCTCAAAATATCATAATATCATAGTCTCAGAAAATCATTGGTGCATGTCAACATCGGAGTATCATAAGAATAATACTTACAAGCAAAGTACTGAAAGAGAAAATGTACTTATATGAATTACATGATAAAGGATAAAATAGAACCAGACTCCAAGCACGATAATCCGAAGGTAGCAATGGATCTTTCATTGGCTGCTCTGTCCACCTATGGTAGGGGAAAATGGAATGGGACAGACAAATTTTTGGTGAATGAGAACAAGACTAACAAGGAAATTAAATATAACCGACTCAAATCTACTCTAGGTGGTATAGAGTGTGTGTATAGTGTCCATGCACCTAAGGTCACAAGCCTAAGGTCACACATCAAAGGTCGATAGCATAACATCACGAGAATAACAACTGATCATACCTCACCGAATGATCATCTAGTTTTGGAGAACTGCTATCCCACTATAACTCACACTAGGTCTGAAGAGGACAAATATGCATTTAAACTCGTATAGTGACTCATCGTATGCACCCATGCCTAACCCCTTAATCCTAGCAGCAAAATATCTCTTATATACCCCAAGGAGTTACTGCGCCCAAGTCCTGGTGGTGTTGGACACCACCTAGCTTTCGACATTTATGCCCATATGGGCCCATAGGAATATCCATAATCAGTAGCGTCTTTGTTCATAACACCCTGACTAATGACCGGTAATCCAATCTCAATACCTGATTAATGACTGGTAGTCTGATCCCGACACCTATGCACACCTTTCGCAACATTAGTTGCACGTCTCAACAACACTCCCATCCTACTCTATGATACAGAAAAACGAACTAAGTTCACCACCTCAAATAAGAACACCTAAATATGTCTACGCCAATCAAGAAATTAAGAGAACAATAAGGTTCATAAACCTATCGGCTAAAGGTCCCAAATAGTTTGCGCAGTCTAATTTGATTTACGACAGTCGAGCTAGTCTTAGGTCGATTGTCTATAATCCAGACATCTTTCAATTTACCTGTTTTAAGTAAATTAATCCATATCATTCGATTATCATATTAATACGTTTAATTTTTATTTCATTTGGGCTAATCTATTTATCTTATTTTTATTACATTTTTCGCAACATTTATATTATTCCAATTGGAAAACTATAAGTGTTAAATATAATTTTAACATATGATTTAAGGTTTTACAACTTACATATGTCAATTACAATTAGATAAAAAGAACCATTATTCTAGATTCCTAATTTAATAACTTATTGGATTAATCTCAGAAATTAACAGTCAGGTCAACATAGGGTAGAAATTAAAATCAAATAAATTTAATTAATTTGTTAAATCTACGCGCACTCAAGCTTTCCTTTTTAAATTCGCTTAAGCCTCTACTCCAATTGTTAGATATCCTTTTATTCTAATTAAGGTTGAAATTTAGAATAGAGTTTTGGATTAGAAACTGATTTGGAAAATTGGACTTTGGGGTTTTATTTTGGCAGAGCTTCGCTGTAATGAAGAAAATTAGGTTTTAGATTAACCTATTAATTTATAGGGCAACACCTCAAGTCACTACCATAGGGTCCCAGTCCAAAATTATCTCGTTCATTACCCGAGAACGTGGCCAAAACAAACAATCTCACATGCATGAAACAAATCAACTCCACATCACGACCTTACGATCAATACAGGGTTAGGTCGACTGCCTCCGATCGACCTAGGCCTAACGTGGGTCGAGCGCCCTTAATTATTTTTATATTTTTTTAATTTCTTATTTATTCAAACCTTTATAACCATTTCATTTTAGTTCAGATTTCAAGAAGTTATATATGAAAATTTTCTAGAAATTGCTACGGACATAATGGTGTAAGTCCTATAGTCGAATTCAGACGTTTGTAAAAATTCCTCTTTTAGGTCCATTCTTATCTTTTAATTATATTTCCTTATTTCTTTCCAAGAAAATCCCAGGTTGTTAGATTCTCCCCCTTATAAATGATTTCGTCCTTGAAATCTTTAAGGACGGAAGAATGCAAATAACAACCAGCAATTAAATCTACATTCATCATTCATGGGAACCATAATCTTTAATAATTCCAATGCGATTATTTAATTATGCAGCATAGAATGCACATGAACCTAAATAATGCAAAAGAGTAATCAGTCCACTAATTCAGTCGACCTTCTGTTTATGCAAGTTTGTTTATGTCATGCATCCAAATGTATGCAAGTCCTAAAATAAATAGATAACTCTACATGTATGTTTAGCCATACATCCAAATGCAACATCCATATGCAAAAATCATCCACGGATAACAACCAATATTAGCAAGCAATATGCCCTAGGTATGTATGTGTATGCCTAAGGAACCCAATATCCTAGTGCATGCAACGCAACCACTTGCATCCATGTACATCCAACAACATCCGTTAACCATAACATATCCCATTGACATGTTACAAGCATACCTATAATCCAAAGGTCTCTACCTAATACAGCCTACCCTCCCCCAAGGTTCTCCCTAAGGGTTCTAACTAGAGAGAGATCATAATGTAAGACATACCAGAAAAGAGCTATGGGTAGGAAGCTCGAATCCTCTTCTTGGGCTGCATTTACTCTCAACTGGCTCGTCTCCTCGCTGAACCTTTACTAATATGATCTTCGTATTGTAGACCCCCTTAGTGTCATGCTCCAAGATGCGGGTAGGTACACTAAAAAAAGCGACTCACGCTCCACCTCAACCTCCTCTAAACTACTAGGCTCAACAACAACTGTCGAATCATGTAAGTACTTTTGCAAGCACGAAACATGGAAACATCATGCACTCCTGCTAACTTCTTCGGAAGTCTAACTCTATAAGCCAATCTCACAATCCTAGGCACAATCGAAAAAGGTCCAACAAACCTCGGAGCTAGCTTCCCCAAACTCCTAAATCTAATCATATGTCTCAAAGGTGAGACCTTCACAAATACCATATCCCTAACTACAAATTTCAACACAAGCGCCCTCTATCCACTTAAGACTTCTGTCGGTCCTGAGCTGTCTTCATCCTCTTCCAAATTAAGTCCACCCTCTTTGAAGTCTCCTTAACCAAATCAGGCCTAAAGATAATCCTATTTGTATTGTCTGAATAAAACGATGGTGATCTACAAGGTCTGCCATATAAAGTCTCAAATGGTGCCATCCCTATGCAAGCCTGGTAGTTATTATTGTAGGCAAACTCTACTAGTGGCAAATGACCTCCCAAGTTTCTGTAAAATAAATAATACACATCCAAAGTAAATCCTCCAGAACCCGATTCTCCCTATCTATTTAATCGTTAGTGTGTGGATGTTATGCTGTACTCATGCTCAACTTAGTCCATAATCCTTCTGTAGACTCCTCCAAAATTCACTAGTGTAGAGTTGGTTTCAATCACTAACTATAATGGTAAGTACTCCATGAAGTCTAACCACCTCCCTAACATATAAAGCTGGAAATGAAGCTGATATCTTAGTGTTTCTCACAAGTATGAAATAAGCGCACTTGGTTAGTCTATGAACGATGACGGATGATCCATCTATGAAGTCCATATAAATGCTCTCCCACTTCCATTGTAGAATGACCAATGGTTGCAACAATCCACCAGGCTTCTTCTGCTCTACCTTCACCCCCTGGCAAGTCATACACTTAGCTAAATCCTCCACCACTTGCTTCTTCATCCCAAACCAAAAGAAAGATATCCTCATATCCCGGTACACCTTATCTCCATAGGGATAAATGGCCATCCTAGAGCGGTGAGACTTCACGAATACTACATCCACCAAGTCTACACTACAAGGAACACATAGCCTACCATCTCTCCACCATCCTCTCGAGTCTATAGCATAACACCTAAGAGGACTCGACGACTCCCCCTTGCTTAATCTATCCAAAAGGTTAGCCTACTCACTATCCTCTCTCTACCTAGCTCCAGTTCGCTCCATTAAGGCGGATGAACATCTAGGGCTGCTAACAATACAAGAGTAATATCTGATGATGGCCTAAAGTCAAAGGTGGAAATATACTCCAAATATCTCCACTCCAAAAATAAAGGACTCAATGTAGCTCTTTGTCTGCACAATGCATATGCTACAACATTTCCCTTGCTTGGGGTATAAGAAATCTCAAAGTCATATGAGGATAAGAACTCCATCTACCTCTGCTGCCTCAAGTTCAAGTCCTTTTAGGAGAACTAGTACTTTGACTTTCGCATGTAAAAAGCTCAAATCTCTTTACTAGAAGATAATTTCTCCAAGACTAAAGAGCAAAGACTATAGCTGCCAACTCAAGATCATGTGTCGAGTAGTTTCTCTCATGAGTCTTCAATTTCCTACTAGCATAACATGCCACTTTATCTTCCTACATCAACACGGATCCCAGCCCCATACCACAAACATCAGTTTAAACTGTAAAAGGTTTACTCTCATCAAGTAACATTAATACAGGTGCACTGGTCAAAGGCACTTCCAACCTAACGAAAGCATCATCATACTTAGCATCCCATGCAAAAGCTAGATTATTCTTGGTGAGGCGAGTCAATGGGACAGATATCTTAGCGAAGTCCTTAGTGAATTTCCTATAATAACCTGGGAGACAAAGGAAGCTTCTCACTTCTATGGCATTCTTCGGGACATGCTAATCCTTCATTGCTGCCACCTTAATAGGATCTATAGCCAATCCACTCTTTGAAATAATGTTCCCTAAAAAGCAAACCTCATCTCTCCAAAAGTGGAATTTAGAAAACTTAGCCTTAAGTTTATGTGCTCGAAGGGTCCTAAGCACCTACTCTAAATGCAAATCATACTCCTCCATACTCTTCGAGGATAGTAAGATTTCATCCATAAATACTACTACAAACTTATTCAAAATCTCCCTAAACACTCAGCTAATCAAATTAACAAAATAAGTGGGAGCACTGGTTAGTCCAAAAGGCATGACTAACCACTCATATAATCCATCGGGACTCTCAACAGATTGAAACCTGTGGTAAAGTCAAGTTGGGAAAACACTTTCGCTCCAACCAATTGATCGAAGAGATCATCTATACAACGCAAAGGATAATGATTCTTCTTCATTGGCTTATTCAGCTCCTAATAATCAACATGGAGTCTAAGTGAATCATTCATCTTGGTGACACAGATGGCTGGCGGCCCCCACCTAGAAATTCTCCTCCTAATGTAGCCCTTCTCTAACAACTCATTTACATGTTTATTCAATTCACGTCGTTCCCTTAAAGCCATGTATCTCAGAGGCAAAGCAGCTGGTCGAGCATTCTCTACAAGACAAATCCTAAAATCGATCTCCCTCTAGGGCAGGAGACAAGTAACCTCAGAAAATATATGTAGAAAATCTCTAACTATTGGGATAGAAACAAGCTCATCCTTTGGTAGATCTAGCGAGTAAAGGTAGATCAACATAACTGATCCTCAAAGATTATAGAAAACCTATAAGTTATGCCCACTACAAGGGCCCAGTCTAACAGTCTTTCTATCGCAGTCCAGTATGGACCCATGCATGAACATCCAATCCATGGCTAGTATCAATCCAAAAATAGAGAATCCCAGTACATAGGAATCACACTCAAACTTGACTCCTAGAACCATCAACCTTAAATCCTGACATATCCTATATAAATAAGGCGATCCCCCTATGGGATTTGACACAATTATAAGGTCCACTGTAATACTAGTGTCTAAGAGCAAGTCATAAACAGGTCTACAAGAGATAAAAGAATGAGAAGCCCCGATATCAAATAAATACAAATAGAATAACCAGAAAGAGATAACACACCTTCAATCACCACCTTCTTCCCTTTATCCAGTGCTAGATGGACACTGGAAGTGGGAACAACCTCCACAACATATGCCTGAACCACTTGAATAGAAGCCAAAGAAGTAGCTCTAGGTGGTGCCGGACAGTTTCCCTTAATATGCCCAACCCGATCACAATTGAAGCACTTTGATTTCGGTAGCGAACAATCCTTAACAAAATGCCTTATCTTTCCAGATCTATGACACTTCAACTATTTCTTCCGAACCTTTCCTTTAGGTGGAGGTCCACCCTTCTTCCCCTTTAGAAAGTTCTTCAATTTAGACTTTGGAGCCTCTTCCACTTTCTTTGTAACTGAAGTAAGCAACGCTTTCTCAACTAGACCCTTATAAGTAGCTCCCATAGGAATATGGCACACAACTAAGTCCTATAGTGGCTGATTTAAACCCCTGGCAAACTTAAGCGCCTTCTTGTGCGGGATATTGATCAACTCCATCCAAAACCTTATAAGCTTATTAAACTGGTTAACATATTCTTTAACTGATAAATCACCATACTTTAGATTTATAAACTTCTCTAACATAACTCCCTCCTTAGCCTACGACAAGAACTTCATCTTAAACCTCTGTCTAAACTTCCTCCAAGTCATGATACCACCATCAATCTCTACCTCAACAACCTTCCACCAACTGAGAGCCTCTCACAGCAACTGCCAGGTAGCAAGCTGCCTACCAACCTCATCAGCTAAACCCATAAGTCCTATTATCTGCATATAGCTATGGATCCAAGCTCTAGCAATGACAAAAGCCTTAGTGCCCAAGAATGGCTTACTTCCTAAGTTGGGAAAGTCCTCGCATAGCTTAGCAAACTCATGAATGATAGGGAGGCGGATAGGGACCCCACCAGCCGCCACCTCCGTAGGCTCTCTAATCGGATGCTCTACCGGTCCCCTAGCCTATAAGTAATGGCGAAACCAAATGGGAATGTTCACACTAGGAATATCAGGGATGTCGGTTGAGCTAATTCCTACGGGATCAGTCATCTCTATCTATGAATAGTAAGGATTCAAGATAAAGGACAACATAGGAAGGAATTGTATAAGCAAAAGGCACGAATTTGAGGGATTCTTGATGGATTTTTTTTCCCAAAATACATACATACATACATACATACATAGTTATAACTTGGAAATCCATTTTGAAAACAATTTCAAAAAAACATTTTTCTTCTCAAAATCATATATATATATATATATCCATACAGGTTAAATACGCTCCTATCTCTAGGAATATTGAACCTGGCTTTGATACCACATGCGATAACCCATGTCCCTTGACATGCCGAAAACCGTTATATAAAGAAACACGGACCTTCAGTTTATTGTAAAAGCAGCATCATAGAGACTAAGATATCAAAGAAGAAATAATATATCTAATCCAAATGATACTACAGCAGAAACATAATACCAGATATATGGATAATCTCAGAAAATAGTATTAAAAATCTCAAAGAATCAGAATATCAAGATCTCAAAATATCATAATATCGTAGTCTCAGAAAACATCCCGTGTCAACATCAAAGTATAAATATTATAGTCTGTCACAAGAAAAGTACCTATAGAGCAGAGTATTGATAAGAAATACATGATAAAGAATAAAATAAAACCAGACTCCAGGCATGATAATTAGAAGGAAGCAATAGATCTGTCAATCTGCTCCACCTGTGGTGGGGAAAAAATGGAATGGGCCAAACAAATGTCTGGTGAATGAGAACAAGACTAACAAGGAAATTAAGTACAACTGACTTCAATTCTACTCTAGATGATATAGAGTGTGAGTACAGTGTCCATGCTCCTAAGGTCACATATCAAAGGTCATCAGCCTAACATTATGGGAATAATAATAGATTGTACCTCACTGAATGATCATCTAGTTTTGGGGAACTGCTACCCCACTATAACTCACACTCAGCCTGGAGAGGAAGAACACTCATGTAAACTCGCATAGTGACTCATCGTATGCATCCAGGACTAACCCCTCGATCCTAGCAGCAAAATACCTCTTCCGTGCCCCCGGGAGTTACTGCTCCTAAATCCTGTTGGTACTGGGCACCACATAGCTTTCAACGTCTGCGCCCACACGAGCCTACAGAAACATCCATAATCGGCACAGTCTCTGATCCCAACACCTCAATAAAGACCGGTAATCTAATCCTAATACTTGTGCGCACCTTTTGCAACATAAGTTGCACGTCTTGACCATACTCCACATCCTACTCTGTGATGCAGAAAAGAGGACTAAGTTTCCTACCTCAGATAAGAACACCTAAATGTGTCTACCAAATCAAATAATTTAGAGAACACCAAGGTTCATACACCTATCGGCTCAAGGCTCTAAATAGTCTACGAAGACTAAAGTGACCTACAGTAGTCGACCAACCCTAGTATTAAGTCAATTGCCTACAGTCCAAACATTTTTCAATTTACCTATTTTAAGCAAATTAATCCATTTCATTTGATTATCAATATTAGTCCGTTTAATTTTTATTTCTATTGGGTTAATATATTTGTCCTATTTTAATCACATTTTCGCAGCATTTATATTATTCCAATTGGAAAATTAATGACGTCAAATCTAATTTTAACATATGATTTATGGTTTTACAACTTATATATATCAATTATAACGATTCATTATTCTAGACTCCCAATTTAATAACTACTCTAAGAATTAACAGTCAGATCAATATAGGGTAGAAATTAAAGTCAACTAATTTAATTAACTTGTTAAATCCGTGCCCACTCACCTTTGCCCTAAGGTTTAGGTTTTTCTCTAACGCTGCAAGCTTTCTCTCCTAAATTCACTTAGGCCTCTCCTTTAATTTCTGGATATCCTTTTATTCTCATTTAGGTTAAGATTTAGAATAGAATTGGGGCTTAGAAATTGATATGGGAAATTGGGGTTCGGTGTTTTATTTTTGCAGAGCTTCGCTGTAATGGAGAGAATTAGGTTTTAGGTTAACCCTAGCTATCAATTTATAGGGGAACACCTCAACTTACTACCGTCTGATCTCAGTTCGAAATCATCTCATTCATCGTTCGAAACTGTGGCCAGCACGCAAAAAAAAATTATGTAAAAAATGAATCAACTCTAGATCGCGACACTACGATCAACACAGGATTGGGTCGATGGCCCTAGAGGCTAGGTTGATCGCCCCCGGTCGAGCGGGGCCCAATGTGGGTCGACCTATCCCTTAATCATTTTTTTTTAATTTCTTATTTATTCAAACCTTTATAACATTTTCATTTTATCTATAATTTCAATAAGTTATATATATATATATATATATATATATATATGAAAGTTGTACAAAAAATTACTACGGATATAGTGGTGCAAGTACCGTAGCAAAATTTAGACGTTTGTAAAAATTCTCCTTTTCGGTTCATTCTTATCTTTTAATTATATTTCCTTGTTTATTTCCAGGAAACTCGCTGGGTGTTACACCTTGACTTGATGTTTAAATGGTTGTTTGGATTGTGTGTTGGATTGAAGTATGTTTGAAAGTGTTGAGTGGGAATAACCATTATAAGTGCACTTTGTTATCGCCGAACTTAAACCTGTGTAAATTGAATATTTATGAACTTAATTTGGGATAATTTGATTTGTTCTCTATACATATTTTGGTGTATAGGGCATTAAGGAATTATTTAAAAAGTTACAGAAGTTGTAAAACAAAATTGTGAAAGTTAGGAGCGAAAAGGTTGCTATGAATGCACTTTGAAAATTCCTTATGTTCGACAATTTTCGAAGTCAACTTTGAGAGACATCCTAAGGGCTTCTTTGCATTTTTGATAATTACTATAAGAGTACTTATTAATAGAAAAATTTTCAAAGTACAAATCATTAATTAACTTGTGAAACAAAGTTGAAAAATATTATAGCAAAAAGAAGGCCGCTTTATAAGCACTTTGAAATATCCTAGTTTTGAGAATTTTTGTAATTAAATCGAATGAGCTTTGCACATAAGGTCCCTATTTCTAATGTTTTTATAAGAAAAATCCTTGTACCAATAAGTATGTAAATTAGGTCACTGTTTTTTATAAATTAGAAAGTGCAAGTTAGCTTGCGCTTTTCAAAATATTTCAAAATCGGTGATAAAAAGCACAGTTTAATTTGTGCTTTTCTAAATTTTCGTAAATTTCAAAATTTTCAAAATATCAAAAAAAATTTCAAAATCAGAAAGCGTAAACTAGCTTGCGCTTTCCTGATAGAAAATGCAAGTTAACTTGCGCTTTTCAAAATTTCAAAAAATTTCAAAAATTTCAAAATTGTCAAAATAAATTTCAAAGTTAGAAAAGTGCAAGTTACCTTGCATTTTCTATCAGAAAAGTGCAAGGTGTCTTGTGTTTTCTAAATTAAAAAAATAGGGACCAAATTTACATATTAATTTCTATAGGGACTTTTGTTATAACGACAATAAATGAACAAAAATAGGGACTTGTGTCACTTTTCTTGTTAAATCAAAAGATATCCATAGTGTTTTCTTTTAAATTTTAATAATTAATATGTATATACTTAATATTGGAGAAAATTAGGGTTTAAATGATTTTGGAACCGGTCAAACAAAATGACTGAAGTTCGAGTAAAAATGTTGCTAAACGAACATTTTAGTAAATAGCTTATTTTCGGGAATTTTTCTCAATAAACTGAATGGTATCCTTTGAGAATTCTTTCCATGGTTTTTAATTACCCTTAGGGTAGTACTTTCTGTAAAAATTTCAAATCTTAAATCATTTGTTAAAGTGGTTAAAAATCATCGCAAAAATTGTATTTTTCAATGTTGTCCTTGTCAAAGGCTTTTAACAACATTTATAAATGCTATATTAAGTTGCTTGAGGTTTTAAGTGTCTAGAAATGATATTTAAATTTTGTCTTTTTCGCTAATCTTTTTACAGATGTTTTCAAACATATTTTGGAGTAGTTTAAAGTTGGTTTGAAGTTTAAATATATTTTTAGTTATCATATATGTATTTTTTAGCTAAAGGAGTTTTATAATATAAATATGTTTTTTAATTATTTTCTTCAAATTATAAGTTAGTTATTTTCACGTAATATTTTACATAGATATTTAAAACCTATTGATAAGTGCTTATAAAGTTTATATATATACATATATATAAGTTTTAAAAAAGCAAGTTAAGTATTTTATAAAGGAATAAAGTAAGTTTTGAATTAAATCACTTATTTCATAATAAATGGTTTTATGAAGTTATATAAAAGTATATCATCTTGTAAACAAGTATATTTGGATCATTAAAAAGAATGTTTTAAAGATAAGAACATGTATGGAATGGTTTTGGATTTATTGTGACAATGCGTTAAAAACATTCGTCTTTATCTCTTTTTGATTATACTTATGATATAAATAGATCTTTAAAAAGAATATTTTAAAGATAAGCATAAGTGTAACAACCAATAAATTTTAACGGTTTAAATTATGTAAGTAACTAATTTTTTTCATAAAATTAAATAATAAAAATTTTGTAATGAAAATTCTGCGTCTATTTAAATGTAGCAAGTGTTAGATTTTCATTGGAAAATATGAAAGTTTGTTTGGTTATGAAGTTTTAAATTTTAAATTTAAATTAGTTAAACTAATAGAAACAAAATATTTTTGAAACCTGAACATTTTTAAATAAGTAAAATGTAAATCGTTTTCTACGTCAGACGTCATATTTCGTTTCGTCAAATTTGAACTACTCTAGCTCCGTTTATCTTATTTCCGGCGTTTTAACAACATTTTTGGCAGTGAAAAATCAAGTTTTGATAGGATGCTCATATCACTGATATCCGTGGACCATTCTGTTCGTCTCATCGTGCCGACCTCTATAGTATATTCAATTGTGCCTTTCGACGTACGATACACGGCGAATTCTGCAAAACGGTTAGCCGTATCGGTACCCGTTCGAGTCCTTTTGTTTCCGTATCTTTTCATTGTTCACTATGAGAAATCAATTGGCCATTAACAATTAATATTTCCTGGATTCTATGGGCACGACTTTTGTTGTCCCACCTGTTCATTATATTTGCTATTTTATTCTATATTCTCTGGTTCGGAGTCATTCTTTCTTTCTCTCTTTGTTCTGTGTTTCATTATAAAAGAATATAAAAGTTATATAATGGGTTTGCTTGGATCTATGTTCCTGCCATATAAAACTACTTACCCTGTCACTTTCCTCCAAACCCATCTCTCACCACCAACCCCTCCTTCTTTAGTCCGCCCTGCCTTCGTCGAACCCGCCACCTGCTTGTCTCTCGTCCTCCTCGAACTCGCAACTGCCCACTCCCCTCACCCAAACTCCGTACACCAACTACCCAATACCCCACACATGCAGCCTCTCCAAATCCTTCCGCCTTTCCTGGAAGCAAGCAACCACCATCAGCCGCAGCTCTCTCCTTTGCCAATCACCCACTGACCTTTCGCTTGCCGCAACAACCACTCCACCATCACCTCGCAAAACCCGACCTACCTGACAGCCCCTTCTCACCCTACCGATGTTCAAACCACATGCTTCCCACCACAAACTCTGGCAGCCTCTTTACCTGATCCACTTGTGCCACACTAATTTAACAGCACCCCTTCACTCGAACTCCAAGCTGACATTGCATCAGCCCACTGACACTGCACCAAACCCTACCTCCGCTTCACAGCCCGCCTCCTTTCCCATTCACACAACCCAAGCTTCTGACGAGCCTCCTCACTCACAACCACCGAGCAGCCTTCGCCTTGAAACCCCTCTTCCTCCTCAGTTCTGATCCTTATCATCAAAGCACTTCTGCATCTCCAGCCCACAATTCCCCCGTCCACTCTCACTTTTCGTCCATACAGCTAGCCATCTCATCGACAGCCTCAGCGAGTTAGCGATACGTTCTATCATCCTAAAAGCGTCGTGGTGCTGTTGTAATAAATAAATAAATTCTAGATCTGAATACATACAACCCATATTGATTCTATCGAGAAACAAATATATGAAATTAAATAGTTCAGCAGAAGTCGTACCTGAATCCATTGATGTTTGCAAAAAGAAGATCAACTAGGTTTTAGATCTTCCAAATGGACACAAGCTTAGATCTGAAAATTCTCTTTAGAAGAGGGTGGAGAGAATATGATAAGACTTGTGTAATTTGAAGACCATAACCCCGTATATATAGTGTGTGACATTTTTTCAGTTCGGCCCTTCAACAAACTAAAATTGTCACTCTGGTATCCACACATTATAAATTTACATGATGAATATACCCCTTAAGTCTTGTTGTATTTATTCCAAATAGATCACATAATTAAACTTAATCCCAAGATAGCCCATACATTCAAATATTAAAATATGTGGCCCCATAATGCTGAATTATTCCAACAATCTCCTCCTGGGCCACATATGTAACCTTATAGAATGCATTTAACTTTATGAGCTCTCAAATAGCTATCTTGACAATATGGTATATCCAAAACAATCTCGTCCATTGATTGTGTTAACATAGGATCAAAGCGGTTTTCATTATCATTAGTGTAACTAAACCCATCAATGGTCACGTATATCAATACAATCAAATGACATAGATCAATCATGTATGTGTAGCATGGAATTTACATGAAATGTGATCTTTACATGTCTATTTCCAACTGGTCCTACTTTACTTTAATGAGATCAAAATATAAACATATATAAATAATTTGAGTGCAATTAAAAAAAAGTTTATTTCTGATCAGAAAAACTAAAGCATATCCACAATCAAAACGTAGAGCAATGTCACAAAAGAAATGACTTAGTACAAACTCCCCCTAAACCAAAATATTCTTACATAAAAGATACACCCATTTTAGCAACATGCTTATGAAAGACCTTGGGTGGTAATGCTTTTGTAAGTGGATCGGCTAACATGGAATTTGTCCCAATATGCTCTATGGATATTAACCCATTTTGCACTCTTTCCTTCACAACTATAAACTTGATGTCAATGTAATTTGACTTACTTGAGCTTCTATTTTTATTTGAATATAATACTACTGATCTATTGTCACAAAAAAACTCTAGTGGTCTTTCAATATTATCTATAATGCGCAGACCAGTGACAAAATTTCGCATCCATTTTCCATGATTAGATGCCTCATAGCAAGCTACAAACTCTGCTTCCATAGTGGAAGAAGCTATAAGCGTTTGCTTAATGCTCGTCCATGATATATCCCCTCCACTCAACATAAATATGCATCCTGAAGTGGATTTTCTGCTATCCGGACATCCAGCAAAGTCAGAATCAGAGTACCCAATGATCTCCAACTGATCTGATCTTCTATATGTACGCATATAGTCCTATGTTCTTTGAAGATACCTCATAACCCTTTTTGCTGCTTTCCAATGATCCATTCCAGGGTTACTAAGATACCTGCGTAACATTCCAACAATGTACGCAATATCCGGACGCGTACATACTTGAGCATACATTAGACTCCCTATAGCAGATGCATAAGGGATCTTCTGTATTTCATTAACTTCAAGGATGTTACTAGGGCATTGTTTGAGACAAAACTTATCTCCTTTAGCGACAAGGGTATCACATGGTTTACAATCTTGCATGCCAAATCTCTTAAGCCCCTTTTCTATATAGTTCTTTTGTGACAATCCAAGAATGCCTCGTGAACAATCACGATCTATTTGGATCCCTAATACAAAAGAGGCATCACCAAGATCTTTCATTTCAAAATTATTTGAAAGAAATCTCTTAGTTTCGTGCAACATATTTAAATCATTGCTGGCAAGCAATATATCATCAACACATAAAATTAGAAATATAAATTTACTCCCATTAAAATTGTGATACACACAGTTATCAATGATGTTTGCCTCAAAACCAAAAGAGGTAATTACATTGTGAAATATGTGGTACCATTGACGAGAAGCTTGTTTGAGTCCATAAATGGATTTCTTTAGTTTGCAAACCATATTCTTTGGATCTTCGACCACAAAGTTTTCTGGTTGCACCATATAAATTGTTTCCTCAATGTCTCCATTGAGAAATGCAGTCTTAACATCCATTTGATGCAACTTAAGGTCAAAATATGCAACAAGTGACAAAATTATTCTAAAAGAGTCTTTCGATAAAACCGAAGAGAAAGTCTCTTTGAAATCAATGCCTTCCTTTTGAGTAAAACCATTCGCTATAAGACAGCCTTATATCTTTCCACTTTACCTTTTGCATCCCTCTCGATTTTAAATATCCATTTACAACCAATGGGCTTCTTACCTTCAGGTAAAGGGACAAGATCCCAAACTTTATTGTCTTGCATTGATTTATACTCTTCATTCATAGCTTCAATCCACTTTTGAGAATTAATATCTTGCATGGCTTGGTGAAAGTTGATAGGATCGTCTTCCATCAATCCATTATTATCCTCTAACTCTTGAAGAAATACAACATAATCATCCGGAATAACATTTCTTCTTTTCCTAGTGGATCTTCTTAATGGAAATTCATTTTGAGGTTGTTGAATTTGTTCTTGTGGAACATTAACTTCAACTTGAAGAGGATTTTCTTCAACATTAATTTGTTGGGGTTCTGGATTCACTTCTTGATCAATGACAGGAACAATAATCTACACATTGTCCGAAGAAGTAACTGTAGTAGGAATCATAGACGATGATTCCTCCTCAAAAACAATGTTCCTTACTTCATTTCTCCCTCTCAACTCAACATCCTCAAAAAATGTTGCATTTCCCATCTCAAATATTTTCCTCAGTATGGGATCATAAAATTTATAGCCCCTAGATCGCTCAGGATAACCAATAAAGTAGCTACTCACTGTTTTGGAGTCCAATTTTCTTTCATTTGGCTTATATGGACTTGCCTCAGCTGGACATCCCCAAATGTGAAAATGCTTTAGAGTAAGCTGCTTTCCTGTCCAGAGCTCATAAGGTGTTTTAGTAGCTGAGTGGGTATTCTATTAAGGATATAAACTGCTGTCTTTAATGCCTCTCCCTAGAGTGATTTTGATAAGGTAGAATGACTGATCATACTCCTTACCATGTCTTTAAGAGTCCGGTTTCGTCTCTCAGCAACACCATTCATGCTAAACGAACCTGGCATAGTGTATCGTGGGACTATTCCATATTCCTCTAGGAATTTGGCAAATGGTCCTAGACATTGTTCACCTGATCCGTCAGATTTACCATAATATTCACCGCCATGGTCAGATCTGACAGTTTTAATCCTTTTGTTGAGTTGGTTCTCAACTTCTACCTTAAATTTCTTGAACATGTCTAAGGATTCTGATTTATCATGAATAAGATATAGGTAGCCATATCTTGAGTAGTCGTCTATGAATGTTATAAAATATTGTTGACCATTCCACGATGCCTCAGGGAATGCCCCACAAATGTCTGTACGTATTAATTCTAAGACGTCAGTTGCTCTATTGGCATCTATTTTCTTATGTTTGGTCTGTTTTCCCTTGATACGCTCTACACAGACATCAAGGTCTGAAAAATCAACAGATTCCAAAATGCCATCTGACACGAGCCTTTGAGTTCTATTTTTAGATATATGACCTAAGCGCTTGTGCCACAATGTGGCTGAAGTTTCCTTATTAGCTTTTCTTTTAGTACCACGTGACTCTACATGCAAGGCTTCATTATAAGAGGTATTGACATCAAGCATATATAAGTTATCATAAACATTAAGAGAACCAGTTCCAATAAGAGTTGAATTCATTGATAAACTAAAAGTACCATTCCCAAATGAACAAGAATAACCAAATTTGTCCAACTTAGAAACAAAAACCAAATTCCGTCTAAATGACGGTATAACAAAAGTATCAAATAAATCCAAATAAAACTGAGTTCTTAATAACAACTTAAAATGCCCAATAGCCTCCACTTCTACCGATTTTCCATCACCCACATAGATGTATCTTTCAGCATCAATTGGATTTCGGTAGCTCAGGCAACCCTGCATAGAAACACTTATGTGAGTAGAAGCACCAGAATCTAACCAGCAAGTGTTTCCAGGTACTGTAGCTAAATTTACTTAAGAACAGACCAAAGCAAAAGATGTACCTTTCTTAACACACCATGCGTGGTATTTGGAACAATCTTTCTTCAAATGTCCAGCCTTTTTTGTAAAAGTAACAACCATCGGTCTCCTTTTGTTGTTTCTTTTCAGTCGGACCCTTAGCAGTTTCTTTATCCTTCTTTCTCTTTTTGTCTTTTCCCTTAGAGGTGTATGCTAAATGAGCACTTTCAGCCTTATCATGCTTCAATCTCTCTTCTTCTTGTACACAATATGAAATGAGCTCATTAAGAGTCCATTTCTCCTTTTGACAGTTATAACTGATCTTGAACTGGTTGTATTGTGAAGGAAGAGAGATTAATACCAAATGTACGAGCAAATCATCCGAAAGCCAAGCTTAAGTGTCTTAAGTTTTGAAGCAGTGTTAGACATTTCCATAATGTACTCCCTTATGTTTCCTTTGCTTTGATACTTCATGGAAATCAAGCGTTGCAAAAGCGTGCTTGTTTCTGCCTTATCGTTTTTAGCAAAACATTTTTCAATCTCAGCAAGGAAATCTTTAGCATTGATTATCTTTTCAGAAACCGCACCCCTAAATGCCTCCGGAATGCCATGCTTTATGATCATTAGACTCATGTGGTTTGAACGATCCCACCTCTCAAAGTTCTTTATAATATCAGAAGAACTTTCATCCGTAAGAGGGGCGGGTTCATCTATCCTAAGTGCAAGGTCAAGATCCATGCAGCCAAGAACAAGCAATATGTTCTCTTTCCAATACTTAAAGTTTGTTCCAGTCAGAATAGGAATATTGTTCAGATTGGCAGATACCGAAGTCAAATTAGCTGTAATTTTAAATTAATCAAATATGCTTACATTATAAACCAACTGTAGTAAATTTAAAATAATTGGTAAGTCTTTGTTCAAGATACCTAGCACAACAATATCAAGTCTTTGGACAATAATATTAACCGTAAGTGGTATCTTGTTGTAATCACCAAATATTAACAATAAATTCAAGTCAAATAATAATCTTCCTTTGGGCCGATTAATTATTTTCTTGTAAAACTTTATAATCGTTACATATTTATCATCACACATGTGTATCTAATTTGGCCAAATATTAAGTTTCCTTTGGGCCGACTAATATTCGCATAAATAAATACACACAAATATCTAACATTTTTCACAAGCAATTAAAATAAGAGAGGTCATTTTGGTGACATATTATTTCAATTAGTTCACTTGTAATGTAGGATATTCACAATCAATTTGCAAAAGACGCCAAATTGTATATGAATTTATTTTAACTCCTTCATTTATAAATTTGCCATAAATATCAATGTCAAATTTGACATCAAGGAAACTATAATAATACATAAATGAATAATACTTGCAATAATAATTGGCATCAGATTATTGCGTACTTTATTTAACAGCTACTATTCAAAATAGAAGGTGAAATATATTAAGTAGTAACAATAAATTACAAAAAAAAATGTCAAATCTGACAGCATCAATAAATGTGTTGATTCATAGCGTACAAAAGTAATGAATAGTAAAAGCTTGGCCAATATTTCAACAATGCCTGTTGCTATTTTTTGCTAAGAAAAAAAACCAACCAAATAAAATAATAATTTATGCTTTTGCAGGAGAAAACAAAACCACAAACATGTCATGGTACAGTTATTATAAAAGATGTAGATGAATTCTTAGATCATAAATCCAATAATACGGTTCAATTAAATCCAAATTGCTATCATTTCAGGAAACTTTTGGTCAAATCAACAGAATCCAATATTTCATTAAATCTACGGATCCAAGTATAATACTGTTTATTAACATGTTTTGGATCACCATAATTGAAGCATTCACAAATTAGAACGAAATAAGATGATCATTTCAGGAAACTTTTGGTCAAATCAACAGAATCCAATATTTCATTAAATCTATGGATCCGTGTATAATACTGTTTATTGACATGTTTTGAATCACCATAATTGAAGCATTCACAAATCAGAACGAAATAAGTGGATCATTTCAGGAAACTTTTGGTCAAATCAACAGAATCCAATATTTCATTAAATCTATGGATCCATGCATAATAATGTTTATTAACATGTTTTGAATCACCATAATTAAAGCATTCACAAATCAGAACGAAATAAGTGGATCAGGTGAATCAACCAAAAATTGTAAATCCAAGAACCCTAATTTCATATGTTCTTAAAACCAAAGAATTTCTCAATAAAATCAATAATGGGTGGCTTTGATACCACTTGTTGTAATAAATAAATAAATTCTAGATCTGAATATATCCAACCCATATTGATTCTATCGAGAAACAAATATATGAAATTAAATAGTTCAGCAAAAGTCGTACCTGAATCCATTGATGTTTGCAAAAAGATCAACTAGGTTTTAGATCTTCCAAATTGACACAAGCTTAGATCTGAAAATTCTCTTTAGAAGAGGGTGGAGAGAATATGATAAGACTTGTGTAATTTGAAGACCATAACCCCGTATATATAGTGTGTGACATTTTTTCAGTTCGGCCCTTCAACAAACTAAAATTGTCACTCTGGTATCCACACATTATAAATTTACATGATGAATATACCCCTTAAGTCTTGTTGTATTTATTCCAAATAGATCACATAATTAAACTTAATCCCAAGATAGCCCATACATTCAAATATTAAAATATGTGGCCCCATAATGCTGAATTATTCCAACAATCTCCCCCTGGGCCACATATGTAACCTTATAGAATGTATTTAACTTTATGAGCTCTCAAATAGCTATCTTGACAATATGGTATATCCAAAACAATCTCGTCCATTGATTGTGTTAACATAGGATCAAAGCGGTTTTCATTATCGTTGGTGTAACTAAACCCATCAATGGTCACGTATATCAATACAATCAAATGACATAGATCAATCATGTATGTGTAGCATGGAAATTACATGAAATGTAATCTTTACATGTCTATTTCCAACTGGTCCTACTTTACTTTAATGAGATCAAAATATAAACATATATAAATAATTTGAGTGCAATTAAAAAAAAAGTTTATTTCTGATCAGAAAAACTAAAGCATATCCACAATCAAAACATAGAGCAATGTCACAAAAGAAATGACTTAGTACAAACTCCCCCTAAACCAAAATATTCTTACATAAAAGATACACCCATTTTAGCAACATGCTTATGAAAGACCTTGGGTGGTAATGCTTTTGTAAGTGGATCGGCTAACATGGAATTTGTCCCAATATGCTCTATGGATATTAACCCATTTTGCACTCTTTCCTTCACAACTATAAACTTGATGTCAATGTAATTTGACTTACTTGAGCTTCTATTATTATTTGAATATAATACTGCTGATCTATTGTCACAAAAAACTCTAGTGGTCTTTCAATATTATCTATAATGCGCAGACCAGTGACAAAATTTCGCATCCATTTTCCATGATTAGATGCCCCATAGAAAGCTACAAACTCTGCTTCCATGGTGGAAGAAGCTATAAGCGTTTGCTTAATGCTCGTCCATGATATATCCCCTCCACTCAACATAAATATGCATCTTGAAGTGGATTTTCTGCTATCCGGACATCCAGCAAAGTCATAATCAGAGTACCCAATGATCTCCAACTGATCTGATCTTCTATATGTAAGCATATAGTCCTATGTTCTTTGAAGATACCTCATAACCCTTTTTGCTGCTTTCCAATGATCCATTCCAGGGTTACTAAGATACCTGCCTAACATTCCAACAATGTACGCAATATCCGGACACGTACATACTTGAGCATACATTAGACTCCCTATAGCAGATGCATAAGGGATCTTCTGTATTTCATTAACTTCAAGGATGTTACTAGGGCATTGTTTGAGACAAAACTTATCTCCTTTAGCGACAAGGGTATCACCTGGTTTACAATCTTGCATGCCAAATCTCTTAAGCACCTTTTCTATATAGTTCTTTTGTGATAATCCAAGAATGCCTCGTGAACAATCACGATCTATTTGGATCCCTAATACAAAAGAGACATCACCAAGATCTTTCATTTCAAAATTATTTGAAAGAAATCTCTTAGTTTCGTGCAACATATTTAAATCATTGCTGGCAAGCAATATATCATCAACACATAAAATTAAAAATATAAATTTACTCCCATTAAAATTGTGATACACACAGTTATCAATGATGTTTGCCTCAAAACCAAAAGAGCTAATTACATTGTGAAATATGTGGTACCATTGACGAGAAGCTTGTTTGAGTCCATAAATGGATTTCTTTAGTTTGCAAACCATATTCTTTGGATCTTCGACCACAAAGTTTTTTGGTTACACCATATAAATTGTTTCCTCAATGTCTCCATTGAGAAATGCAGTCTTAACATCCATTTGATGCAACTTAAGGTCAAAATATGCAACAAGTGACAAAATTATTCTAAAAGAGTCTTTCGATAAAACCGAAGAGAAAGTCTCTTTGAAATCAATGCCTTCCTTTTGAGTAAAACCATTCGCTATAAGACAGCCTTATATCTTTCCACTTTACCTTTTGCATCCCTCTCGATTTTAAATATCCATTTACAACCAATGGGCTTCTTACCTTCAGGTAAAGGGACAAGATCCCAAACTTTATTGTCTTGCATTGATTTATACTCTTCATTCATAGCTTCAATCCACTTTTGAGAATTAATATCTTGCATGGCTTGGTGAAAGTTGATAGGATCATCTTCCATCAATCCATTATTATCCTCCAACTCTTGAAGAAATACAACATAATCATCCGGAATAACATTTCTTCTTTTCCTAGTGGATCTTCTTAATGGCAATTCATTTTGAGGTTGTTGAATTTGTTCTTGTGGAACATTAACTTCAACTTGAAGAGGATTTTCTTCAACATTAATTTGTTGGGGTTCTGGATTCACTTCTTGATCAATGACAAGAACAATAATCTGCACATTGTCCGAAGAAGTAACTGTAGTAGGAATCATAGACGATGATTCCTCCTCAAAAACAATGTTCCTTACTTCATTTCTCCCTCTCAACTCAACATCCTCAAAAAATGTTGCATTTCCCATCTCAAATATTTTCCTCAGTATGGGATCATAAAATTTATAGCCCCTAGATCGCTCAGGATAACCAATAAAGTAGCTACTCACTGTTTTGGAGTCCAATTTTCTTTCATTTGACTTATATGGACTTGCCTCAGTTGGACATCCCCAAATGTGAAAATGCTTTAGAGTAAGCTGCTTTCCTGTCCAGAGCTCATAAGGTGTTTTAGTAGCTGAGTGGGTATTCTATTAAGGATATAAACTGCTGTCTTTAATGCCTCTCCCTAGAGTGATTTTGATAAGGTAGAATGACTGATCATACTCCTTACCATGTCTTTAAGAGTCCGGTTTCGTCTCTCAGCAACACCATTCGTGCTAGACGAACCTGGCATAGTGTATCGTGGGACTATTCCATATTCCTCTAGGAATTTGGCAAATGGTCCTAGACATTGTTCACCTGATCCGTCAGATTTACCGTAATATTCACCGCCACGGTCAGATCTGACAGTTTTAATCCTTTTGTTGAGTTGGTTCTCAACTTCTACCTTAAATTTCTTGAACATGTCTAAGGATTCTGATTTATCATGAATAAGATATAGGTAGCCATATCTTGAGTAGTCGTCTATGAATGTTATAAAATATTGTTGACCATTCCATGATGCCTCAGGGAATGCCCCACAAATGTCTGTACGTATTAATTCTAAGACGTCAGTTGCTCTATTGGCACCTATTTTGTTATGTTTGGTCTGTTTTCCCTTGATACGCTCTACACAGACATCAAGGTCTGAAAAATCAACAGATTCCAAAATGCCATCTGACACGAGCCTTTGAGTTCTATTTTTAGATATATGACCTAAGCGCTTGTGCTACAATGTGTCTGAAGTTTCCTTATTAGCTTTTCTTTTAGTACCACGTGACTCTACATGCAAGGCTTCATTATAAGAGGTATTGACATCAAGCATATATAAGTTATCATAAACATTAAGAGAACCAGTTCCAATAAGAGTTGAATTCATTGATAAACTAAAAGTACCATTCCCAAATGAACAAGAATAACCAAATTTGTCCAACAAGAATAACCATATATATATAATATGTGACATTTTTTCAGTTCGGCCCTTCAACAAACTAAAATTGTCACTCTGGTATCCATACATTATAAATTTACACGATGAATATACCCCTTAAGTCTTGTTGTATTTATTCCAAATAGATCACATAATTAAACTTAATCCCAAGATAGCCCATATATTCAAATATTAAAATATGTGGCCCCATAATGCTGAATTATTCCAACATGTGCTTTTTCTAGGTTTCATGCCCGTGAAGCATATGGTCATTGCAAGTCTTTATCCTATTGATGGACCGAGTTTTGAAACCCTTAATCATGCATTTGAAAAGAATGCACTACTAAAATGCCCAAATGGAAATAATCAGCTCACAGTAAGATGACAACATTTAGTACAATTCGTTGATGCATGCTTCCCTTTCACGTGTTGACATGATTGTCGTTCCATCAATATAAGACTGCAGCCTTCTTTTTGCTTCATAGAGGAAGAAAAAATATATGTACATTGATTATATGTATATATATATTTTGTTCCATCAATCTCAAGTTGTATAGATTCGTTTTTCATTGATTCCCAGCTATCAACTTTTCTTTGTTCGTCGAATTCGTATCCATCGCGCTTTGCTTTGGAATTTGTGCTTGGATTCTTAGCTCATTTTTCATCGTCAAATTTCTCTAGCCTCGAAAGGTGAGCGATCACTCACGATTGACATTCTTATATTTAGTAAATTGATTTTATATGAAATGACGATTGAATTATGTTGTTAAATTTGAATTGTTAGTTATTTTGTTAAATATGATATGTTAATATTTTAAATTTGTTAACTTATGTTAATTTCCATATACCGCCATAACATTTTGTGTGTGTGTACATATTTAAATTGTTAGTTATGATCTATGCCTATAATTGATATGTTATGATATTTTATATTATTATTCTATTGTTCTCTGCAAGTTCCCTGTAAGTTTAGAAACCCCTATGGTTGAAATGATATATACTCGAATGATATTATGAAATTAGGAAAAATCATTTTGGGTTAAAATGATAAACCCAAGTGATTTTCATTGATTTTGAAATTTTGAGATCGCAGGTTAAAATGATATATACCCGTAAATATTAAATTATTGCGGATTGAAATGATAAATATCCATATCACTTGACCATAGGATAGAAAATTATATACGGACGCTGTTGGTCTATTTTTGAAAAATGATTACTAAGGTTTTGATAGGAAATATATGGGTTCTAATATATACTGATTTTTAAATACAATATAAAGATTATTTAATATATGTGAAAATTTAGATTTTCAAATTACATGTGTTGGAAATTTTAAAATTATATGTTAAGTTCTAAAATGCAAATTATAAAATTTTACTTATAGCTTTATTATTTTTAAAGATATATAAAATAAGATTTAAAATAGATTTAATAATAATAAGATTTAATTTAATAATAATTAATATAATAAGAACTTAATTTAACTAGTATACATATATAATAAGTTTTAAATATTTATTTACAATTTATATTAATATTTTAAAATAGATTTTGTAATAATTTAAATAAATAAAGATTGGAATGTTAAGTTAAAGTGGACATGTAATTTAATTTGTTTAAGAATTGAATTTAAGTAAGAGTTGGTTTGAAACTTAGTGATTTTAAGATTTTTAAAGATATGATTTTATAACTTAATAACTTGATTTTTTGATAAAGATGATTTAATGAATATTTAAAATTTAAATAAAATTGTAATTGAATATTAAATTTTTATTTAAATTTGAGATTTTATTTAAATATTTATAAAAAGGTGATTAAGTGAATAATTTCAAATTAAATATAATTGAAGTTAGATATTTAATTTTGATTTAAATTTATAATCTGGGATTTTACTTAAATGTTATTGAAAATGCTTAAGTGAATATTTCAAATTTAAATAAGATTAAAGCTGGATTTTGAAATATAAATGAAATTATCAAATTGAGTTATTGTAAATGTTGAATATTTTAACTTTGAAACCAATTGAATTAGAAGTGGTTTAAATTTGTAGTTCAAACCTAGACTGGAAATCTATATGAATTAAAATGGTTTTAATAAGAATTTCAATTGAACCTCTAACCTTTTAATTGAAATTGTTGAACTGAAATTGATTTAAATTGAATTTTTGAAACCATAGTTGATTTGGATTGATTGTGAAATTGGAAGAAACAATTCTAATTCAAAACTATTTCTGATATAAACTCTTTTAAATCTATAAACTATTTTAATATATATTATTTTAAATTTATGAACAGTTTTTAAACATATATATTTTAATATATAAACTTTTTAATATAGAAACTATTTTTAATATATAAACTATTTTAATCTATCACCTATTTTTAAATATATAATCTATTTTTAATTTGTAAATATTTCAATATATACAAACCATTTTCAATATCTAAACTATTTTAGTTGGAACTGTTGTAATTTAGATTTAATGGATTTAAATGCGGATATTTTGATATGATGGTTTAAACTATTTTGTGGTTATGATTTTGGAAGTGAATAGGATTTCGAAAGTGATATGATTTCGGAAGTGAATATGATTTCGAAAATGATATGATTTGAAAAGAATATGATATTTTGATATGAAGTATGAACTGTTTGAAATATAAAATGACCACGGTATGAAATAAGCTTTTGGTTGTTTAAGAGACCGAGATCGGATGTTGTCACACTCTCTGCCAAAACTGAAAACCAATTTAACAACTGAACACGTGGTGGAGATTCCAGAACGAAGTAGGATGATTTGGTGAACAGTTCTATATAAGGTATTAACACAACCTTTACTCCGGTGAGTCAGCTTGATGTGGCTAAAATGGGAGCTATACCAGGCCAAGCGAGGTCGTACCTTTGATCGAGCACTCTTCTTTGATACCATTCTATTACTCTGTGATTTGACTGGGTGCACCTTTGATTGGGAGTGTGTATCGAGGTGGGCGGTAGTAGCTGCTATGCGTTACCACCAGTCTGGGAGTGCAAACGGTAGAAACCTACCCTGACATTGCCTCACGTGGCTTGTTACATGCCTTATCGTGCCTTCTACGATTTTTTTTTACCGTACCAATGGAGTGATCCCTAACTAAACCACAAGTTTGGTGGAGCTTACAGTATCTGTATAGACTACAAGAATATATAGAATGTGTTAAAGGAGGATATGGGTAACGCCTTAGCGTTATTTTAATAGTTTACCTTACTATAAACATTATTTATGTAGCGTATTGTACTATGTATATAGATAGTTTAACGGATCCTTAAAGGATGGAAATCCCAAACATCCTTTAAGTTATATTGCATTTCACTTGAGTTGATTTACTTGCATAAAAATGTTAATCCCGACTCGAGTTTTTTGTATTTTGCCTTATGCTCGGGTTAGACTGAGTGTCACAATATTTAAGTCTCACCTTTGGAGCTTGGAGCTTCGCTTGGAGATCTATCCTTATCTACTCAGCTTTCAATTGTTTTAGTATTTCCAGTTTTATGTTCAGACTTGTTAATTGCTTTTGTATTAGCGGCTTCTATGTACTTGATATTTTCTGTTATATTTGTTCAGACTCTGATTTTATGTAGTATCTTCATGAACTACTATTTATCTATTCCGCTGCTTATTGTTGTAATACTCTGTGTCTGTGATTCTGTGATTGATTTATTTACTATATATCCTAAGTTTTGTCAAATATAAATTAACAATCTACCATTTTTAGAAATTCAAGTCTGACATATGTGGATGATTGTCGATATGAATAGTTCGAAATGCTAGGCCGTTACAATAAGTGAAATGGTATTGGGCTTGTGGTGACAATGTTTAAGTAACACTAGTCCTAAACCTTTTGAAATAGATTTGCGAATGTAATTAGACCTTTCAAATGGATATTTCAAAGGTAATAACAAATATGGAACTTTTTGAAAAATATAGAAAACGTGAAGGTTTAAAGTAAGAAATCTTGTTAATTATTTATGAATATACTTATACAATTTGAGATAAGTATATGAATACTTTTTGAAGTATTGAAAGAGTACAAATGAACAGTAGTGATTGATAAATGAAGTTTTATTAAGTAAAAGAAGTTTTACTATAAACGAGGTTTTGATTTATAAATGGATTAACTAGATAAAAAGGGGATTAGAAGTCGCTTATGTGACTTAATCATGCTCTATATGACTTGACCATGCTTTGTGTGTTCACTCGTTTATGGAAAGTATTTAGTCATGTACCTAGAACTAAAAGTTAATGAAGTAGGCTTGTCTATCGTGAGACTTAAGAATGAAGTGTCTAGGAAATGCTTTGATGCAACCAGTGCTCTAACTCACCTAACTTTACTCTTGATCGATGGATGGTGTAAGTTGAAAAGTTCGAAAACATGAAACGAGACTTAGTTTCCATATGCGATCGTTTTCATTATTGTTGAAATTTACCAAATTCATCGATTTAGTTTTGAAGAGACCAGGATTGGCAAGTGTTTTACTTATCGAAAACCATTTCTGAACCAATATAGGGATTTTATGTTTTGGAAGTGGTTGTGAAGTGGAATACTATAGAATCGAACAGTCTATCCGAAGGTTAAGTCTAAGGGAGACATCAACATTAGTGTTTGTCAAAGGACTTATGTTGGGATCTATTGGGGATTCAAGATCTGTTTAAGATGCTGGAATCCATTTGGGGATTCATGTTCTGTTCAAGTGAGGAAGACTGGTGTAAGAGGTGCCGAATGTGACCTTGACATCAGAAATGGCTACAAAAAAAGTAGGATGCACAATCTGGGGTTTTTCTAACCCATGATAGGGTAAGTCAACTCCATATCTAGTGTACGCTTCTCGATGTTGTACGCATGAGTTAATAATACTTGGTTCCACATGGTTCACACCAGTGTTCGTGTGTAGGCTAGTTGTGTTTTCCTTATGGTATATTCTATTTAGAGATCCACGACGCTCGTAAGGCAATTTTTTATCCTTGTACACAGAGTCCGAATTCGGCTTGACCGAAGAGATCTACACGGAAAATCCATATTCGAACGTACCTTAGCAGTTTTGATTGTACTCTTAAAATTGTTATGATATGATTAAAGTTAAGCACCAATAGCTATTTTCTGATTTATATTCCCCACCCTACACATTATCTTTATATCATTTTATGTACTTATTAGATGAATAGTTCTTTTGAGGGGATAACCATTTCTGAACGATCTCAAAAGTACTATTAGATGTTGGTCGCATATTTCTTGAGTTTCTCATACCAGACTTATGTCTGACACATGGTTTTTGCTATCCCTAAACTCCTCGTGTGCATTTTCTAGTAGTCTGAGAAAGGTAGGTTTTCATTGGTGTTCATTGGAGCTCAAGGAGATGAGTTGGATGTTTCATCTACCATAGTATTCATATTTCCATGCATTAATATATTGTTCATACCAGCATTTATGAGGATAGGTTGTTATAATTGTCAAGGCTGATGATAATATTTAGAATTGTAACTCTAAAATTCTATGCATCTTAGAGTGGAAATTTGTATTGTCTTTTGATATTATATGTTATCTTCCGATGTGAGATTATGATATTATGTTCCTTTTTTATTGTTCCGTTTCCTTTTCTTTTTATTTTACCATAACAAACTATTTTTCCAGCACTTAGACGCTCGGTAGTAGAAAAACATGGATGTATTAATGTCGACATTTGAGGGTCAAAAATGTGGATCATTACAATAAATTCTCAATTTATAACCTTTATTTTTTAGGCTTGATAGTGCGTTAGTCAATCTCATTGTTGTTCTTGAATGTGCTTTCATTGATCATGTTTCCTCCCTCATCGTCACATGCACCTTTTCTAGCAGTTTTATCACTTTTTGACTCATCAAACTTCAAACTGATTGTTTCCACAATAGTTTTCAACCGTTTATTGAAAACTCAATATGCTTAATTTCTAGATGAATAACCCAAGAAAATTCATTCATCCGTTTTGGACTCAAATTTTCCAAATTGATTATCCATATTAGGAATATAATATGGACATCCAAAAGCTTTATAATTCAAAGATATTAGGCTTCCTGTCAAACCAAAGCTTGTAAGAAGTTTTATTTATTATTGGCTTAATTATTACTCTATTCATTATATGACACGACATGTTAACTGCCTCTACCCAAAAGGAAAATGGAAGATTACATTAAATAAGCATTTATCTAACCATTTGTTGTAATGTACGATTCTTTCTTTCAACTTCCCCATTTTATTGAGGTGTTCGAGGAGCTGAGAATTCTTGTTTAAAACCGTTTTCTTCAAAAAAAAACTTCCAAAATCATAAATTTAAAATTCTCTACCATGATCACTTCTCAAAGTAACAATTGAAACATCTTTTTCATTTTGAAATAGTTTTACTAATTCTGGAAAATAATTAAAAACTACAGACTTTTTGGCAAGAAATATACCCATGTAAATCTAGAATAATCGTCGACAAATTAATACATAACAGTATTTCTTACCACTTAAACTAGTAATATCATTAGGGCTAAACAAATCCATATGAATTAAATCAAAAACTCTAAAGTAGCCACAATGGTTTTAGCATGAAAAGGTAACATATTAAACTTCCCCATCATTCAAGCTTAGCACATCTTACCTGTTCTCATATTATTAATTTGTTAAACCGCTCATTAACTCCTTATTGTAAACAAAAATTCAATAACCCCATATTAGCATGTCCTAGTTGTGTGTGCCATAAGGTAACTTTTCTTCATTCACTAGCAAACATCTATAAATAACTAGATCATCAAATGAGATAGTGTAAATATTCTCTTTTCTCTTTCCTGCAAACACAACCTCACTAGACTTATCAATTATTTTTGCAAATAATGATATAAAAAAAGCATTCATATGTTTATACCAAATAAATTACATGAACCAAACAAACCCAACAATTACCCATGAAGACCAACTAGCATCTGCAATCCGATTCCAATCCACTTACCTAAAAATACATTCCAATCTCCAAACAAAAGCTGTAAATAACCAATGCTATAGACAATGTCACTATAACATGCACACTTGACAAATTAAGCATAAGCATCCACTGCCACCGTGGATGTATTAATTCCAACCAAAAAAGACCAAAAGCACCTTACCATAGACAAAACCAAAGCACAAATAAAGAGGCCTTTATCTAAAAGCAGAAACAAAGAACCGAGACAAAGAAGGCAAAATGAAACCCCTTACAGTAGCAACCCAAAAGCACTTATAGTTAGACAAACAACAACGACAACCAGCACATCCGTTGTTCGAGATAGTCCATATATAGGATATCGATAAGATGGAAATATTGGCTAGGCAACAGCTAAAGCAGATCCACACCAACTGATGTGCATGTAAATGTGCATATTTTTACCACCATATTTATTCTATTTAAATTAAATAAATGATCATATTGGGTATTTTAACTTGTTTTAACCAAAATTCATATTAATTCCAAATTACCACATATTCATCTTCATCCAAGGGCAAAACGGTCATTTGTGTGCATATATTTCTTTGAGAAAAAATTAATTGGAAATTTATATATATTTTTATAGGAATTTGGTCTCAAATAGAAGTGGTTTCATGAAGTAGTATGCATGCACAAAGAAGAAACAAAAGAATGAAGATGTAAATAATTCAAAGTGAAGAACATGGAGGACCCCACCTACCAACCACCTTAATGTACAAATTAAAGGCCAATGCACATACTTATGGAATTAATGGCTTCATGTACACTTAAATGGAGATTATGACATGATAATGATAACTTGAACACCACACTTCCTCCAAGGGCATTTTGGGTACTCCCCAAAAATATGCATTAGGGTTTCTAACTTGTATAAATACCCCTTATGTTTCATGTAACCTATCTCTTCTCTTAGTCTTTCTTAGGCCCCCTTCTCTTTACTTTAGTTTAGATCAAATAAAAGAAACTCTCTTTCTCTTTTCATGGCTTCTTAGCCATTTTTATTTTATGTAATTTTCTTTTCTTTTTATGCAATGTTAATTAGTGTTTCCTCTTACTTACATGTTCATTTCCTTTCATGCTAGTAGTGTAGATTTACTTTTATGCAAGTAGAATAGTTTTCTTTTCATTTGCTTTCATTTTTCTTTCTTTTTTGCTTTCATGTTGTTGCTACATTTGTTAATAAAATGACAAATATAAGAAGCTAAACCCCTTCAATTTAGGGGTAATGAAGCTCTCTAATTAATATAGCTTCAACATTTTGTTAATTCATGCTCTCTTTTTGTGCTTAATGATGATGATAGAAGTGGTTTTATTTGTTGTTTTTTCTTTGAATTTGATAGTCTATATTGTTGACACCAAATAGGCTATGCTTAAACAATCACTAACACAAATGCCTCTTCATCAATATATGATTATGGCATAAGAAAGTGATTTGAAATTAAAATTTGATGGTTTATGTTTCTAATCAATAGTTAATAGGCCATACTTAAAATAGATTTCATTCTCATTTTCTTTGTCAAGTTTCATGAAAGTTAGTAAGTGTTTTAAGGGGTGTGTTATAGTCTGATGACTTAAGTTGGCTAATTAATAGCTCAAATATGTCATACTTATGATAAACACATCAATTAAAACACTAATGACCATAAAAGAGAGATCATGATTTCATGTGTTGAACTACATGATCTAGAGAGTGGATTTATTCTCTAAATTGTCATTTAACTCTCATATTTGCATTTCTTTTCTTTTTGTTGGTTAGTTAATTTTCTAATTTTCTAGCTTAACATTCTCTTCAACTTTGGTTTAATTTGATTGAATAGAATTTTAAAATCATCAATTCCCTGCGGATCGACCCATATTCTCCACGTGCTACATTCGTACACCGTGCGCTTGCGGTTATTTTTATTTCTAAATTCGTTCGACGGTTTTCTAAACCAATAGAATTTCCGTCGAGAACACCAACTAAGCGATTTCAAAAGAAAGTTCAAATGATTCAATGCGCTTCAGCTACAGGACGAAGCGATGGGTGAAGACCTATTATCTACAGAAAGGACCCATTACCCAAAAAATTTAACAACCTAAAGAACCAATCAAAAGAAATGACATAGAGAAATTGCCTATAAAATTGCCAAGCCACCTTCAAACTAAAGGGTTTAAGAAAAAAATGAGCTAATAATATGATTTAAAGAAAACTAGCTACATTGAAACTGAAAATATGATGAAACCAATAGTTGAAAAGGATGGTGAAGGATGTGGTCGGACCAAAAAGGGGAAAAGTAAATTTGCAACAACATGAACAACTAGGATTACTAGAGGTGGAAAGGAGAGAAAGAGAGCAAGAGGGAGAGAAAGAGGATGGATTGAAAAGTGAAGGGGAAGCAAAACTAGCGGCTTTTGAAGGAAAAAGACAAGGGAATCCTAGTTCCCATTGTTAACTATTTAATACCAAATTAATGATTTTTCACTCATGAAAAATTTATCTATAGTCAACTCAATATTATAAACTTTGGATTTAAGAAAATAATTTTCCATTACTAATATTAAACAACGACTAATTAAATCTACTCTCTTTTGTATTTCATTTTTCATAATATGTTTTCCTCTTCGAGTTCTTTTATTTTGGTCCTATTTCCATTCATCTCCTATTTAATAATTGACTTTTCTCTCATTTGTTGTTTTTAATATTCTTGAGATTTTGAATTTGTTTTACCAAATTTTGATTTAAAACAATCATCTCCATTATATCTTTATCCAAATTTGTATACTTTCTATATTGATATTTCTTGTGCTTCTTAACTTCTTTTTCTAACTTGTTATTTTTGTGTGTTAGCTCAGTTTTTTCATTCGTAAGAACTCGATTTTTAATTTCAAGCACTTAAAACTAATCTCTGAAAACAGTTAATTCTTTTTTGAAACTAGCACATTTTTGGCATTCCATATTTTCAAATCTAAAATTTTAAAGTGTTTTTTCTAAATAAGCATTTTTGCAAAGTAAGTCATTGTTTTCTTTTCAAAATCTCATTTTCTTTTTCAAGTGATTGAAAAACATAGTTAAAGCCAAACTTTTGTTCTTTTTTTAAAATTTCAAGTTTGGTTTTTTAACTTATCATGTATTCGAAGAAATTCTACCTTTTCATATTTTGATTTTTTGTTCTTTTGGATAAGTCTATCTATATTTACATTTAATTCATGGCGTAACAAAAGTATATCATCACGAGAGTAATTTGCAATTACACTTACTTGATCATTGCTATTTCTTTTAGTTGGTTTTCCCATCTAGCATAAATTTGCTTCATCTTCATCGCTCTTTGTTTCTTCATATCCATCTTTATCATCCTAAGTTGCCGCAAATGCTCTTCTCTTCTTTTTCTTTCCCTTTCTAAGTTTATTTAGTAGGAAATCTGCAAATTTCTACTTCATATCTCGATACATTTTATTGCCTTTAGGATGTATAGTCAACCTTGAATGATGGCACTCTCGTAGCACCTTATCCCTAAGTCCATCAACATTGGGTACAACTTGCCTACCATCCTCAAGGAACCAACTATCTCGATCGAGTCAGTATTGCTTCATATCATCTGACTCCACTCCCTTCTCTATTTAGCGATGATCTCCACAAGTTTAGAATTTTTTATTTTAACAGTATGAACCTTCACAATTAAAGTTGGACTAATAGTAAAACTCGCCAATACTTATAGCTTTAGCTTTCATTTAGGCCGAAAACCATACCCAGCAATATAATCTAACCGCAACCACTCCAGGAATATAACTCCAAAGCTAGGATGTCTCCTAATCAATGCATCAGAGAATACATTTCCCTTACTAGGAGTATAGGAAATACTAATGTCATAGGAGGCTAAGAAATCTAACCATCACTATTGATGAAGATTATGGTCCCTCTATGAGAAATGGCGCTTCAATGATTTATGATCAAGGAATAATTCAAACCTTTCTCCTAGCAAATAATATCTCCATATTGTAAGAAATGCGGATTACGGATCTTAAGGCTAGGATTAACACTAGAGGGGGGCGAATAGTGTTAATAAAGAATTACTAAATCCTTTTCGATTTATGTTAATTTAGACACCGATGTATGCAATATACAGACACAGATATGACCACAGAAACAAACACAGATGCAGAAATAAAATAAAAGCAGTAAAGGAAAGAACACACCGGATTTTATACTGGTTCGGACTTACCCTACATCCAGTCCCGCAAAACAAGTACGGATTTCCTTGCAAAAGCAATTGTACAATTACACCCTCGGTTTCAAAGCTACGAAGTACACCCTCCAGAATTTTGATCCTCTAGGTAGAGATACTTGATTTCTGGGCCACAAGTTTACCCAATTGATTTACCAAGGCTACAATCACACCTTTTCTTTCTTGATTGATTTTCAAGGCTATAATCACACATTTTCTCGCTTAATAGATTACAAAGAAGTCTATAACTCTGAATAGCACTGAGAATCTTGTAGAGAGAGCAATAGAGAATCAAACTAGAAGTAATCGAGTTCGATGCAATGTTGATTTCGGCAGAGTAATGAGAAGAATATGTATTAAGAAAAGTGGAAGAAGAAGAGGAGGGAAAAACTAGAAAATCTGATATAAAATTCGTTGAAACTAACCCCTATTTATAGAAGAACAACAGCCATATCCATTCGTGAAGAGTTATGGCCATTAGACACTTCTTTTGAAATTTAAATTTTGAACTCAACTGACACCATGTCGACATGGGGTATATAGGCGTGTTGACATCCCAAAGCATTTTTTGATGTTCTGATTTTCTTTGAAAATAACCTTTATCTTATATTTAAACTAATTTAAACTTTATAAATATACTTGAATATAATTAAAATTCATAAGTAAATATAGAGAATAATATATATAGAATTTAACTCTAATTTTATATTTTAAATCTAAGTATATTTTATAAATATACTTGAATATAGTTAAATATATTATATTAAAAGATAGTTTAAAATCAGGAGCAATTTGACTTTGAAATTAAAGATAATTTTGAGGCTAAAATTATTTAAAATCCGAATAGAGGGTTTTGAGTCTTTTAAAAGGAAAGTTTTTGAATTTTTTTGAAAACAGGATATAATTTTGAAAAATCATTTTGAATAAAAAGTTAGCGGATACAAAACAATGTTCCACTAGATTTTTCATAGGTTCCATCCTACTTAGGGTTATATCCCTTTAACAGGCTCGAAGTGGATTCCATTCCACGAATAAATTGGATTTTAGGATGCCAGTGCTTTTCTATGAGTTTTAACAAAATTCCTAATAATAATAAAAAAATACTTAACTTTGAAATCTTGAACTTTTGATAATCTTGATACTCATGAGTCTTCTATCTTGATATCTTGAATCTCTATATAGTACAGTCTTCTTTCTTAGTACCTGCATGGTTAAATCCTGCATATACATATATATCTAAACTTATAATGTTAGTATTTATATTTTATAATCTATTCTAAGGTTGTTGTCATCAAAACCATCATTTCACGGACTAACAATCTCCCCCTTTTTGATGATGACAAGCTTTGTTTATAAAATTTTACTTCTATCCTAATAACTCCCCCCTAAAACTAATAACTCCCCTTAAAACTAATAACTCCCCCTTAATTTATGCCTATCTATCCTATTTTATATTTCTCCCCCTTTGTCATCAATAAAAACTAAATGTAAACTATATAACTTTAAGCTATATAATTATATAACTCCAAACTATATAACTAATATTCTATGACATGTGATTATAATGATGGTGTTATCATAAGTAATCATCACTTAAATCTAGTACTAAAACATAGTCCTAAATTATCAACTATCCTAAGTAAGAATTCACAATAATAGTTATAATTAAAACACATATAAGAACACGAGTTTTTTATTACGTATGAAGTTGTATATACATGAACGTTTAGAAAACATAAAGAAACACAAACAACAATAGAGAAGAAAGAAAAGAAACTATTGTGTGTTATAAAACATAGGAGATCTATGAATCGAACAATTTGGACAATGAAAACAGAAGTTTTCACGTTGTTCGACAAGATTCCCATTTTTGTCAAAACACACTTCTCCAACACACACGACTTGGTCATCATCCTCCTCGTGCGCTTCTTCCATGGGTTCTTCTTCTTCCTCGCTGGCCTCTTGTTCTTGATTGAGTGAAGAGTCTTCATCAATCAAGATAGGGTTGGCCTGGTTATCCATTAGGAATTTTTGCAAATTCCTAAGAATCTTGCCTTGCCTTTCCTGTTCCTTTGCCATACGAAGTTGAGTCACTTGAATTTAAGTCATCATCTGAAGTACATCCTTCGTAGATTCCTCCATTTTAGTCACATGAGCGAGAGTAGTACGTTGAAATGGACACGACATAGGAGAAGGGAATGAAAAGGTTGATTTTATGTTTGATTTGGAAGAGGAGGCCATCATTTTATTTATTTCAGAAGATAGATTAAAGAGATAACAGAGAGAATGAACAAAAATTTGAAATAGAGAAGAATATATAACTAAATTTTTTGAATTTTGGTGGGAAAATTTCAAAATTTAAAAACGCTGCATGTCGACATGGGTATATGGGGGATGTCGACATGGTCCTTTTTATTTTAACTCTTTGAATTATTTTAATATTAATTATTAATTATACTTGTTATTTATATTTTATATTTCAGTTATAGAACAAATACCTAATTCTCTTCTTAATTTAGTAAATATTGATTCATTTAAGGGTTAAGATATCAGCAATTTGATTCTTAGAATTGATATATCCGAGAGTAACTACTTCCTTACTTATATTATCTCTGTGAAAATGATGTCTGATATCAATATGTTTAGTTCAAGCATGTTGAGTAGTATTTTTGGATAAATTTATCGCACTTGTATTGTCACAATAAATTGGTGATTTTGAAAAATTTAAACCGAAATCTTTTAATGTTTGTTGCATATATGTTACTTGGGAACATGCCAAAGCAGCAGAAATATACTCTGCTTCAGTTGTTGATAAAGAAACTGTGTTTTGCTTTTTACTAAGCCAAGAAATCAAAGAATGCCCTAAAAAGTGACAAGTCCCACTTGTACTTTTTCGGTCTGATTTACAAGCAGCATAGTCAGCATCACAATAAGATATTAAGTCAAAAGAATCATTTTTAGGGTAGAATATACCATAATCAGATGTGTGTTTAACATATCTTATGATTCATTTTACGGCTTTTAAGTGGATCTCTTTAGCTTGGAATTGATATCTGGCACAGAGACAAACACTATGCATGATATTAGGTCTACTGGCAGTAATATAGAGTAATGATCCAATCATTCCTCTATATAGTTTTTGATCTACATCTTTCGAGAGATCTTCTTTACTAAGGTACTCATTGGTTGCCATGGGAGTGGGTTTTCCACTCGCAATAGTCAAATCAAATTTACTAGTTATGTCTTTAGCATATTTTTCTTGACTAATAAAGATACCATTGTTTTATTTGTAATCCTAAAAAGAAATTTAATTCACTCATATGAGTCATCTCAAATTCTTTTGTCATTATTTCAGAAAATTCTTTATTCATTTCAAAATTAGTTGAACCAAAAATGATATCAACTACGTAAACTTGTACTAGTTGAATATCATTTTTATTTCTTTTAATAAAAAGAGTATTATCTACTTTACCAATTTCAAAATTAGATTGCAATAAATAAGATCTTAGTCTATCATACAGGCTCTAGAAGCTTGTTTTAGACCATACAATGCTTTTTAAGTTTGTAAACATGATTTGGTAATTTATCATTTTCAAAAAGTGGTGGTTGTTCAACATATACTTCTTCTTTTACAAATCCATTTAAAAAGGTACTTTTAACATCCATTTGAAATTATTTGAAATTATTATGATTTGCGAAAGCAAGTAGAATCCTAATGGCTTCTAATCTTGCTATTGGAGCAAAGATTTCATCAAAATCTATTCCTTCTTCTTGACAATAACCTTGAGCGACTAATCGAGCTTTATTTCCAACTACCTCTCCTTGTTCATTTATTTTAATTTTATAAACCTATTTAGTTCCAATTATAGTTTTATTTTCTGGTCTAGGAACAAGTTCCCAAACATCATTTCTAGTAAATTGATTTAATTCTTCTTGCATAGCCAAAATCCATGAATCATCAGTTGATGCTTCTTTTGGATTTTTGGGTCCAATAGTTTATATAAAAGCTACATTACTTATTTGACTTAGTTGATTTCTAGTTTTAACAACAGATTGTGTATCTCCCAGTATATTTTCTACAGGATGATCTTTTAAGAGTTTAGTCCTTCTATTAGGATGAATAATTGCATTATTAGTTTCGATTGATTCTTGGTTTTGAGTGATTAAATCCTCTTCATCATTTGTATCTTCAAAAATTTTGAAATTTTAATCAAATGAAACATGCATTGTTTCTTCAATGGAATTAGTTTTTAAATTAAACACTCTAGACGCTTTACTTCTATTAGAATATCTGATAAAGATACCTTTGTCGGATTTAGGATCAAATTTATCTAAATTATCTTTTGTATTTAAAATAAAGCATTTACTTCCAAAAATTATGAAATAAGATACCTTAGGTTTCTTTAAATAAAGAAGTTCATAAGATGTCTTATCAGTTAGAGGTCTAATTAAAATTCTGTTCAAAATATAGCAGGCGGTAGCAACTGCTTCTGCCCAAAAATTCTTTGGTAAATTACTATCTATAAGCATAGTTCTCGCACACACTTAAATCATCCTATTTTTACGTTCTACTACTCTGTTTTGTTGTGGAGTTCTCGGAAATGAAAAATTGTGAGTTATTCCCTTTTTATTGTAGAATTCCTCAAACTTTTCATTTTCAAATTCACCACCGTGATCACTTCGAATAGTTATAACTTTTAAAGAAAATTGATTTTGAATTCTTTTTGAGAATGTCTTAAAAACATTCAAAAGTATCACTTTTATGTTTCAAAAATATTGCCCATGTAAATCTAGAATAATCATCTACAATTATAAAGACATATTTACTATGATTTATTGATAGAATTTGAGATGGACCAAATAAATCAAGATGAAGTAATTCAAGAGGTTTTGAAGTAGAAATCATATCTTTTAACTTAAAAGAACTTTTTCTAAGTTTTCCTAATTGACAAGCATCACATAAAATATCTACTTTAAAATTCATTTTAGGGAGACCTCTTACTAGATCATGTTTTGACAGTCTAGAGAAGAGTTTGAAATTCAAATGCCCAAATCTCTTGTGCCGAATCCAAGGGTCACTTGTATTTGCCACCAGACACAGGTTATCATTTGAAACTTTCATACTAAGAATATAAATATTCTTTTTCCTAACTCCCTCAAATATAATGGTTGAATTATTATCTTCAATGTAACATTTATCTTTTTTAAATTTAATTTTATATTCTTTATCACATAGTTGACTTATACTTAGCAGATTATGTTTTAGATTCTTAACTAGCAAAACATTAGTAATAGTAGGAGTTTCAGAATTACCGACTTTACCGATGCCAATCACATATCCTTTTGAATTGTCTCTAAAGTTAACCAATCCTCCGTCTTTATATATTATATCATTCAGTATATCTGGATTGCCAATCATGTGCCTAGAACACCCACTATCAAGTATCCACTTGTTCTTTCTGATCTGCACAATTTGTCCGTTGTGGATTGATTCCTCAACACCCATAAGGAATGATTCCTTGCACATCAAACAATCTTGGTAGACAGCTTGAATTTGAATATTGATTATATACAGACTCAAGAAACGATGATGGTTTGAATGCTTCTTAACTAGTATTAACAAATATAGCCATTTTAATTTTTTTTTCAAAAATCAGATTATGAAACTTTGAAAGCCTTGCTCTGATACCAATTGTGAGAAATGCGGATTATGGATCTTAAGGCTAGGATTAACACTAGAGGGGGGTGAATAGTGTTAATAAAGAATTACTAAATCTTTTTCGGTTTATGTTAATTTAGACACCGAGTATGCAATATACAGACACAGATATGATCACAGAGACAAACACAGATGCAGAAATAAAATAAAAGCAGTAAAGGAAAGAACACATCGGATTTTATACTAGTTCGGAGTTACCCCACATCCAGTCCTGCAACACAAGTACAGATTTTCTTTCAAAAGCAATTGTACAATTACACCCTCGGTTTCAAGCTACGAGGTACACCCTCCATAATTTCGATCCTCTAGGTAGAGATACTTGATCTCCGGGCCACAAGTTTACCCAATTGATTTACCAAGGCTACAATCACACCTTTTCTTTCTTGATTGATTTTCAAGGCTACAATCACTCATTTTCTTGCTTAATGGATTACAAAGAAGTCTATAATTTTGAATAGCACTGAGAATCTTGTAGAGAGAGTGATAGAGAATCAAACTAGAAGTAATCGAGTTCGATTCAATGTTGATTTCGGTAGAGTAATGATAAGTATATGTATTAAGAAAAGTGGAAGAAGAAGAGGAGTGAAAAACCAGAAAACTGATATAAAATTCGTTGAAACTAACCCCTATTTATAGAAGAACAACAATCATGTCCATTCGTGAAGAGTTACGCCGAATAGACACTTCTTTTGAAATTTAAATTTTGAACTCAATTGATACCATGTCAACATGGGGTATATAGGCATGTCGACATCCCAAAACATTTTTTGATTTTCTTTGAAAATAACATTTATCTTATATTAAAACTAACTTAAACTTTATAAATATACTTGAATATAATTAAAATTCTTAAGTAAATATAGAGAATAATATATATACAATTTAACTCTAGTTTTATATTTTAAATCTAAGTATATTTTATAAATATACTTGAATATAGTTAAATATATTATATTAAAAGATAGTATAAAATCAGAAGCAATTTGACTTTGAAATTAAAGATAATTTTGAGGCTAAAATTATTTAAAATCAGGATAGAGGGTTTTGAATCTTTTAAAATGAAAGTTTTTGAAAACAGGATATAATTTTGAAAAATCATTTTGAATAAAAAGTTAGCGGATACAAAACAATGTTCCACTAGATTTTTCTTAGGTTCCATCCTACTTAGGGTTTCATCCCTTTAACAAGCTCGAAGTGGATTCCATTCCACGAATAAATTGGATTTTAAGATGCCAGTGGTTTTCTATGATTTTTAACAAAATTCCTAATAATAATAAAAAATACTTAACTTTGAAATCTTGAACTCTTGATAATCTTGATACTCATGAGTCTTCTATCTTGATATCTTGAATCTATATACCGTACAGTCTTCTTTCTTAGTACCTGCATGGTTAAATCCTGCATATACATATATATCAAAACTTATAATGTTAGTATTTATATTTTAAAATCTATTCTAAGGTTGTTGTCATCAAAACCATCATTTCACGGACTAACACATATCTTTAATGCAAACACCATCGTTGCTAAATCCAAATCGTAGGTTAGGTGTTTCTTTTCATATGTTTTCAATGTCGATCTGCAGAAGCGACAACCTCACCTCTTTACATCAATACCAGTCCTCACCCAATACCATAAACATTTGTACATACTATCTGCTTCTCATCACCACTCAATGACTAATACTGGTGCACTCGTCAATCTCTTTTTCAGACTCATGAACGCGTGCTCACACACAAGTCCCAAGTAAAAGTCTAGTTCTTCTTCTCCAAGTTGGTTAATGGTTTTACTACCATCAAGAAGTCTATTATGAATCATCCATAATAACCTGCTAATCCAAGGATACCCTCATCATAATCTTGGGTTGCTGTCCCATGGCAGGATCTATTGCGATGCCCTGCTACGAAACAACATGACCTATGAGTCACACTTTCTTTCTCTAAAAGTGACACACGGATACTTTTCTTTCAACCTATGCTTCCTCGATAACTCTAGCATAATCCTAAAGTGCATCTTGTATTCCTTTTCTATCTGTGAATAGGTAAGAGTATCATTAATGAATGGAAGTAAACTATTTAGTTGATCTACAAAAACATGATTCATAAGACCAATAAAGTATGCTAACACATTAGTTATCCCAAAAGGCATAACTAACCACTCATAAAAACCCCAATGGTGTAAATGAAATAATTAGCACACTCTCCTTTGCTACTCTCAGTTGATGGAACTCCGCTGCCAAGTCCAACTGAGAAGTCATCAATATGTAGGAGTGGATTCTTGTTCTTTCTCGTCACCTTATTTATCTCACGGTAAGCAACGAAGAGTATCAAAGAGTCATCTAACTTTGTGATGAACACTATAGGTGCTATCTACTCAAATATATTCCTATGAATGAACACCTTCCTCAATAAGGCAATTACTTGCACCTCCAGCTCACTTTTCACTTTAGGTAATAAATTCCTCAATGGAATAACCACTGACATAGCATCCTTTACTAAATTGATCTCTCTATGTGATGGTAATCCCTCCACCTCCTCAAATAAGCTTGGATACTCTCTAGCAATAGGATCGATGACAACTCATCGTGTAAGATATTGAGAAAATATAAAAAAATAACCGTCACTACATTATCAACTATGCAGCTCAACTTCAGCCTGCACTCACTATCCGTCCTTATTGTCGCCAACAACCTCTCACAATCCACCATGACTCTGTAACTCTTTAGCTAGTCCATCACCAATATGATACTGAATCCAACAAAACCAAGCACAAAGCAATCACAAGAAAACAGACATCCATGAATTGACAACGCTATATCACCACAAACCGAACACAAACTGGTCAAACCACCTATGGAGTTCATCACCACTAGAAGTCTATGGACTAAGTTAGGTTTTAATCCTGGTCTATCTACTAGATTACTGGTTATGAAGGATTGTCATGCACCGGCATCAAATAAAACATGAATAGATATACCATAAATAGAAAGCATACCCCGAGTAGTAATGTCCTTCCACTTCTCCTTTGCCGAAGGAGCACTTGATGAAGTTGTAATGGAATTAACAGCAGAAGTAGACATAACCTTCTTGTTCTTCGAAGGCTCGGTGTAGTCCTTCTTCAAATGCACAACCTTATCATAATTGAAACACTTTCTTTACACATACTTCTAGTTCTTGTAATTCTTGCATAGTGGCCTCTTACAGTTGAAGCTAGCATACTCCTACTTGCACTTCGTTCGACACTCATTACCATGGAACTGTGTTTTGCCTTTGTTTTTCCAATTTCTTCTACCATCTCTGATCACTTGTGGCTTAAGCTCCTCCTTTGAAAAAAGACTCCTTTGACTTTGGATATAGGCTTTCATGTCCTAAAGCTTTCTCAATCGATTTCATAAAGCTCTCATTTATCAGTCCATCTAGCCACTCTAAGATACTCACCATAATAAAATATGTCTTTCGTTGCACCGATCTGTAGAGTTTTAATGAAAGAGCTAAAGTTATGCAGGTGATTATTAAAAAATAACAGGTAATTAGGCACAAGGAAGAAGTTGCAAAAAAAATTAGGCTCAGGGACAATAAGTTTGTTTTTTTTAGTTTGGAGGACACTTTTTAGTGTAAACTGAAAATGATAGTTACAACTATCATTCTGTGAATTACACTAAAAAGTGTCCTTCAACCTAAAAAACAAACTTCTTGTCCCTGAAACTAAATTTTTCTAAAAACCCCGAAAAGTAATTACTAAAACACTACTGCTCGAGAAATTCATAGGGTTTTAATAAAACGCACCAAAAAAGAAAACGATCCCGCCTTTCTCATAAGTCACTCAACATCGAATCCCTCTCCCTCCCACAAATCCCTAATCCCAATTTCAGAATCTTTCGATCCTCATCTAAATCTTCACAACTCTACCGTCGATCGCAAACTTCAGCAAACTTCAGCAACCCTTTAGCTTCCTCGAGCTTCGGAAATTTTTCAGTGTTCCACATCTTCAGAAGTCGTCGTTCTTCATCACCAACTACACGTCTTCAAAAATTCACTGGTGTTAGTCTTTGAAGGTACAACCATTTGATTTGGACCCTCCATATTCAGTTAATCTTACCATTTCTCCATTTTTAGATTCTTTTTAAAATTTAAAAACGCAAACATGATTTTTCACATGGTTTTGGGTAGCCTCAGTGTCGTAGTTTAGATAGTCTCAGTATCGTTGTCCTATATTTTTCACATGATTTTTGTCCATTTTTGTGATATCTAGACAACACTTTAATTTTGGGTAGCATGTGATTGCTTTGTATCGTGAAAGTGATAAAGTGGATGCAAGTTCACACAGATGTTTTATTGTATTTCTTTTACTCAAATGCAAGTTCAAAATGCAAATTTACTTTAGAAATCAATTAGTTTAATGAAGTTTGTTATAATTCTGTGAATGAATTATTTGATCAGTTATTTTTACTTCATTGTTTTATAACTCTAACCTTTATGGCATGGTTCATATTAGAGTCAATCATGACAATCTATAAGGGAGTAGGATTATAAGAATTATTATATCCTTATTCGTTTTGGCAATAGTTGTAGAAGTAGCAATAAAAGTAAAGTGTCAGGATGTTCTAAAGGAGAGATGAATATCAAACAACCAAATGGACGATGGGAATATTCTATATGTATTTGTCTTAAGCTTTAGTCTTTCAGGTATTCAACAGATAGCCTCATAAGTTCTTGATAAACATTATCTCACTTTTTAGTAACAACTTTAACTTTATCTTGGAGTTGCCTAATACTATCACCAAGTCTTGATGCATAAGATTATAAAGTTTAAATTAACAAGGACATGTCTTATTATGGGAAATCTTTAATTTCATTTATTTAATCAATTAATCTGATATTTGTTTCAAACACTATTAGCGAAAAATACGACTGTAATGAAAAGTGTATTTCAATATTCTTTAAGTATATGGTGAAATGTAAGTTTGTACTTGCAGAATCGGTAAATATAAGATTTTTAAGTACTGGAAATGGGTGAACAGGCAGAAGTGACAACGAAAGTTAGTGTTTATCAGTGTACTTACTTTTCAATTGCTAGATTTTGGATTCAGCAGATCGGTATCATATCATATATATGGCATTAACATGTTTTCGGAGTGTAATATCTATTGTACATTCAGAGTGTTATATTAGATTTAAGTATTTAACTAATGATTTTGATGTGCGAGTATTTAAATCATAATTTCCTACGCGCATTAATCTAATCATCAAACTGTTACTGTAGGAAATATAGGAGGTGGTTAGATTTTAGTGCTGATGGTTGATGATAAACAAGTTTTAAGGAAATCAAGTTCATGCAAGTGTGACTAGCAGCAGCATTATTAGAATGTGTGGGGATATGCAAAGTAAGTGCAAAAGCAGAACATGTGGTATCATGAGTAGACTTATCAAGTGCAACATCAAAGTATGATTGAGCTAAACTTAGTTGTTTATATGACATCTTTAGTAGTTTGCCAACTAATCCAAAATGTATATGTTTATAGGTCAAACAATTAGAGCAAGAAGTGTCAGATGCACAGCAATCTCTACGAGACAAACAAGAACAGGAGCATGCCTTGATTCAGGCATCTTTATTTAAGTTGCCCACTACTTACTACATCTTGATATCCTTGTGATATGTAAAAATATATGTTTAAATCTTCTGTTACTACATAGATTTTAATGTGAATGGAACAATAACAGGTGGCTGAAGATGCTCATGTATTCGTTTAGCATGAGGCTGCTAGATAGAAACTTGCTTCTCATATGCTCCAGGTAGATATTTTTATGAAATCTTTCAGACACATACATACTGCATGTAGATAGATAATCACATACACAAAAAACCCTATATCCATAAACTGTGTATCATATGCCAGCCTTCAGTCATTTTTAATACAGATTAAAATATCAGTAATTATACATAGGATGATATTTGCCGATATATCTCTCCAATATTTACTGTAATATATTTGAATTTTTTGATGAATATTGGCAACTGTGTTAGATGATGAAATCAAAAGAAGACAATAAATCTATTAACATTCTTAAATTGTGCCTTTATCATACAGTAAATGAAAATACAGGAACACATTAAAAATTCCAACACATTAATTTGTTAATTCCGACTATATCCTTTTCTTCTTCTTCTCCGTTAAGCTTTTTAATAAAGGAAACTTAGGCCTATTGTTTTCATATGCTTTGAATTTGTGTTACCTCTACAGTTAGATTCAATTTCATGCAAGGATTACTCTCTTTTTCATCTATTTTCTTTCTATATTATTTGTAACTGGTAACTAACTTACAAATTTTTATCTTTTTGTTTCTATTAGTATCATGCATCAAAAAGTAGAAATAAAAATCAAGTAACTTATGTATTCAATCTATTGATCATGAGCCCTAGTCCAATCTCATATAAATAAAGATGAAAAGGAGAAACCATGAATATATACTAATTCAGAAAATGTTATAGTGATGGTTCCAAGGACCAAATAAACGAAGAAGACGATGATGGAGATGAGAAATAGTCAATGCAAATTATTTCTAGTCTATTATGTTTTATAAACTAATTTTAATTGTCTAGTAGAGAATGTAATTATGATGGATTATAACTAATAGAGTATATGGTGTTATGCAACTAGTATTTAGTAGTTATTTAACAATATCGTCAGAATCTTCAAAACTTAAACATATTTATGATATTTTTTAGATATTTTACTACCATTTCCGACTTGTTATTGACATGTCCAATATTTAGTATTTAGATGTATTTTTAGGGCGCATTTCCACATTGTTCTCCATACTGGCCTTTTTTGTAAAGTTGCATTTCTCTGTTCTCGTTTCCATTCCTATATCCATGCCTATTCATGTTCCAATACCTATACCCGTTTTCATATCGATTCTTTCCTTTGAAGAAATTTTTGCTTGAAATTTTTACTACCAGCATATTGAGCATTCCACTAGCATGATTTCCATTTCCATGATTTTTGTTAGCGGTATTTGATGATATTTTACTAGCATATTCATCACATTTTAGTAAACTTTATATTAAACTAGTTTGCTTTATATCTAGGAAACTTAATTTAATAGAATTTTATTCATGTAACTTGGTGGATGGCTATGTTGTGCTAGCTTTGTTTAGGGGAAAAAAGTTTCCTAACTATATTTTATAATCCTCTTATAATCCGTATGAGTTTTAAAGCTAGTTTGACTTAAAATAACTCAATCCAACCAATACCTTGTACTATACAAGCTTTGCATACACAAATTCAAACATCGTTCTTGTTATATTTACATGCTTTTGTTTTACTCTTTTCCTTTGGGCTTCTAACCAGAGTGATTTTCCCACAAATTACAAACTATGACTAGTCTTTATGTTTGTATGGATTGTCAAGCAGTGAAGATGGAAAGTATATCTGGGCTCTGAGATTGAAAGCCACCCTTGGTAGGGCTAGAAAGTTTACTGAAGAATATTCAGAATCCCTCCTTCAGATAACCCTGACAAAGTAAAATATATAATCTGGAGACAATCTGTCTGTAATCATCAATTTGGAACTTTTATCTCCTTATAACAAGGTATCGTCAAAAATTCTTTTGTAGTGTTGCTAAGCATTTCATTGACCATTCACCAATAATTTCTTAATTTGACCGTATGGTTTATTTCATGTATTGCAAACGTGCACACATAAACGTGCATGTAAACAAACAGAGAATGTGCTCCTTAGGATGAATAATTTCTTACTCAATTATGTTCCCATGTTTTTCCTGTTATAATTATGAATTGACAAGAAGATACTTAGGAAAGGACTAGGAATACCAGCAAATAGCGTGAGAATATACACTGAAGCTGAGATTCGTGTTGGGTAATGCCTTTTAACTTACTCGCATATTCATTTCCTTTCCCCCTTTGAGTATCATTAAGTTTTAGGTTTTCTGTGATTTCTTCTTCTAATTTTGCAGACATTATTACTTCAATTTAGTATTTTCGCCCACTCTTTCTCGATACACAATCGTATAATTAACTATTTTTTAGTTTACCTTTTAAGTAATTTGTCAAAATTGAACACATCAACTATATTTGATGGTGCATTACCATGTTTAAATGCTGTCCACGGGGTTATTTTCCAAGTTTCAAAAATCTATACTCTTCTTTTGAAAGCAGTGTGGATTTCCATAGGATCTTCTGGTTGGGATGTTGTAGTTCCTAGAGTGGCTCATGGAACTCTTATACAGGCATGAAACGCTGATTGGACAAGGGCTATATTTAATGATCTAATTCATCATTTGCAATATTCAAATTATTAATTTAAGAAAATAGAATTTGGATTAATGATAAAATCTATTATCTCATGTTTTGACTTTCATTTTCGTTCATTTCACCAACAGAAAAGTGGAAGAAACCAATCTCATTAATGTAGATATAAAAATTCTGATCCCATTCAGCAAGGTGTTGTTTTCACAAAGTAAATTCCTACGGGTATTGCAATCGCTCAATGTGTTTCAGCCTAAGGATATTTATTTTGCTGCTGAAGCATTACATAAAGTAAGTCTACTCTCTCTCTCTCTCTCGTTACATCTAATGTTGCAGTTCTACTTACATTTATAATCATTCTTCATTAATTTACTAAATTTTTATTATAATGAACTGAATGATTGCACTCTTCCTTTTTTAATCATTTTAATTCATATCTTTTACAGTTATAGTTTCCTATCAGTTGAGACTGCAAAAATCTAAATAAGCCTCAGTCCCTGATGAAGTTCCATATCATCTACACAAGCTTGAACAAAATCTACTCTACAATTAATTTTTCTACATCCTACTAATGTTGCCTAAGCTATCTATTCAATAACTATTTTCCCATTCTCGCAGTACAAGTTCGATTGATGTTCGAATCATCAACCCAAACAAACTAAAATTCTTGTTTGCATTTGTTATGCTCTCCAAAACATTTTAAGCTTGATTGCACCGGAATCCAATCTCATGTACCTATCTATATTGTACGATGTAAAAGTGAACTTTCCATGGTCCATATCATCTAAGAGCAACCCTGCATAAGATAATAAAGCCTCTAGTGCATCTACGTGTATACACGTATATAATTTTGTTTGTTTGTCCAGATTGTTGATAATGGTGATTAGGCATGTGAGTGTTTGCTTGTAGACTTTTGGAGAGCTTATGTACTCTAGTCTTAATGGATACATTGATATTCAATATTGATGCATGTTGACTAGGAACATTTAAAATGATGTGTTTATAATATTGTGATATAATACACATGTCTACAACTATTTGTAAATACTATCAAATACACAACATTAATAAATTTTCTATTAAATTTATTTAATTAAGCATTTATTGTTTATAACACATTATAACAGAAAGAAAAACACATTTATTACGAACGAGAATTGATTACAGAGTTAATTAATTTACAATAAATTACAGAATTGTCCCTATGGCATACCCCTAACTTCATCAATCTCGTACTTGCACTTGAGGCCAAATATGAAATCTCAATCCCATCTCTTCAATCAACTTTTGAGAGCCAATCGAAGAAAACCCTTAGTGAATTGATCTGCTATGTTGTCCTTGGTATCTACCCTTTGTATCACTACTTGTTTCTTCTCAACAAATTCTCTAATTAGGTGGAACTTTCAAAGAATATGCCATGGCTTCTTGTGAATTCTTGCTCCTTTGTGATCTGCATCACCACATTATTATCGTAGAACAATATCATATGATTCTCAGTATCAAGAATTACTCTGAGCTCACTCAAAAACTTACGCATCCAGACTACCACTTTAGCTACTTCATTAAAGGTGATGTACTCGGCCTCTATCATGGAATCAGCAACTGTTTATTGCTTGGAGCTTTTCCAACTAACGGCTCTGCGACTGAGCTTAAAAATATAAGCTAATACTGACTTACTATCATCTATATCACCTTGCAAACTCAAATCTGTATACCTCTTCATAAGGAGGTCTCTATTCCCCTATATGACGAATAAGTCCTTAGTATTTAAGAAATACTTCAATATACAATTTACGACCGTTTAATGCTTTTCTTCGAAATTAGACTAGTATTGGCATATGCATTCTAATGCATATGCCACATCCAGTCTAGTACATAGATTAACTTACATTATGAATCATATGGTTGAAGCATAGGGGATCATCTTCATACACTTTTTCTCCTCGTTGGTACAAGAGCGTCCTTTCTAGAAAGGACGATTCTAGACTATATTGGAACGTTTCCACGCTTGGAATTCTCTGTACTGAACCTTTTTAGTGTGGTATCTATGTATATGGACTGGGGCAATCCTAACAACCTCTAGATCTATCTTTAGAGATCTTTATACCAAGTATATATGCCGCTTCTCCCAAAGCCTTCATGGAGAAGTTCATGAATAGCCAAGCTTTCAATGATTGAAACAACAAAGTGTCATTGCCAATCCATAATAAATCATCAACATGGAGCACTAAGAATATGATAGTGTTGCCCTATTCCTTTCTATATACGCACGCTTTCTCTATGTTCTGATCAAAACCAAATTGTTTGACTACTTTATCAAAACAATTGTTGCAACTCCTTGAAGCTTGTTTAAGTCCATAAATGGATTTTTACAACATGCAAGTCTTGCCCTCACTTTTACTAACCACAAAATCTTCTGGCTGCGACATATAAACGGTTTCTTCAAAATACCATATAAAAAAGCTGTCTTTACATCCATTTGTAATATTTCGTAGTCATAGAATGCAGCAATGGCTAGCATGATTTGAACGGACTTAAGCATGGCTACGGACCAAAAGGTCTCGTCATAATCAACGTATCGAATTTGATGAAATCCTTTCCACAACTAGCCTTGCCTTATAAGTCTCTATTTCTCCATCTACATTTAGGTTTTCTTAGAAGTCCATTTGTAGTCGGTGGGTTTTATCCCTACTGGCACGTCTGACAAAGTCCAAACTTTGTTTTCTGTAACGACCCGTAAATTCTGATGGTTCTATTAATTTAACAACTTGAATTTTTTTTGAAATTTTAAATAATAAAATTTTGAAATAAAAATTTAATATTTGAAATGCGTCTAGTTAAACATAGCAACTGGTAAATTTTCATCCGAAAACATGAAAGTTTATTTTCGTGTGTAATTTTATTTCAATTTAATCAGTTAGAAATTGATGAAAAAAAATGTTTTCGAAACCTAAATATTTTTATATAAAAAAAATTCTAAATCATCTTGTGAGCAAGACGACAATTTTGTTTTTCCAAATTCGGGCTTCTTTAGCTCCGTCAATCTTATTTTACTGCGTTTTTGCTGCATTTCCTGCAAGTAGAAAATTTGAATTTCTAAAATTCGATCGTACCACTAATATCCGTGTACCGTTTTGATCGTCTCGTTATACTGATCTCTGCGGTATACTCATCCGTGCAGTTTGAAGTTCAGAACACGACGAAGTCGGTGAACCGTTTAGGCGTATCGGTTGAGTATTTAGGCCTGTGTCTATTCATGGTTCTCGGAAGCAACCAATAGGCTTGGGCTATTAATGTTTCTTGAATCAACGTCTAAATTTTTGCTCCAACTTTTGCTATTCCACCTTTTACTTATTTTACTGTTTTATCTTTTATATTTTCTTAGTTCGTTCATTTCTATTTTTAACCTGGCTTGTCTCTCTCATTTCTACTTCTTTCTTCTTTGCAAACAAATCTATACATCTCCGCCATGCTAGCTCACCCACAACCATGCAAGCCTCCTTCCCTTCCTCTCTCTCGTGCAACTTCACCTCAGGCCTCCCTGTCGCTCTCTCTCCCTTTTCCACCGACACATCACGCAACCTACATGATAGCCGCCACTAGGCCCACCCCACACCCTCCTCTCCGCCTCAGCTCGGCCCACCACTGCTCCACCAAACACCACAGCCGCACAAACTCCTCCTCACACCCTCAACCACCTTGCCGCGCACATCTCCGCTAGCTCGAGCCTCCTTCTTTTAGTGTAAGTTTATGTTTATATTTATGTTGCGTTTATTTTAATGTATATACAATATAAATTTGTACGTATATATAAGCGTATTATTATATTAGTTTATACTTAAGTTTTGAAGAGTATGAATATTACTCTGTACGTTGTTAGATTTAGTGATAGTTGTGGTTTTAAATCAATGCGTGCTGTTTATATGAAGTTTTGCTGTTGCATAAAGAAGTTTTGGGTTACTAAAACATATTTGGGTTACTAATACATGCACATAATAATGAAAAGTTTTGTATATTTGCTGAAGAAGAAACCGATCTGTATACAACGCTTCGGCGCTGATGAATACGGGGGGTTGCAGGGCTATGCTTGTATATTGCTGTGTTACATATTATATGTATTTGCTTATATTTATAAAAATTACATATGAACCTATACAAGTTATGTGTATAGGTTACTGTTTTATATATTGGGTGGGTACCGTGTATCAGTGCATTTTAGATTTCTTAGCATGTCAATATTTATTTGAAGTATCAGGTTGTATAGGTATATTTGTTTATACCTATATTAGTCTGTTTATATGTTAGACTTGATATGTTTTAATAACATATATTTCTAAATCTTATAATATACAGAAAAATGTGCTGGCATATATGATGTTTTATATAATATAATATTTATATTACAGTATTTATAATATGAAAAAAAAACATAAAGTTTTATTTTATACGTATAATATTTTATCTTGTATGATATGTGGGTTACAGTATAAACATTTATGTTTATAGTATAAAGAACATATATAAAGTTCATTAATTTTTAAGTTTTGATATGTTTTATATATATTTGTTTATTAAGTTATACAATGGGTTAAAAATATATTATATGATGGTTTATAATATCAGTAAGTTCAGTCTTTGTATATATATATATATATCAAGATGATTCTGATTCGTTTTATTAATTTCGATTTATTAGATTGTCTATCAAATTGATGCCCATCTTGCTTTGCTTTGAAATTCGTGCCTGGATTCGTAGCTCAATTCTGTATCCAATCTCTAGCCTCGAAAGGTGAGCAATCACTCACGATTAATATTCTTTTATTTATTAAATTCAATTTCAATTGAAACGACCATTGAAATATGCTATTGTTAGCTATTTACACTGTTATATATGCTATTACCTGTATCAGCTCACCTGTGACATCTGACACCTTTATCTGTTATTTATATTGATGATATATGCCTGTTATAATATTATCACATATGTTATCACTCTGCAAGTTCCCTGTTAGTATAGAATCACTATGGGTTGAAATGATACATACCCGAACGATCTGTAGAATAAGAGAAAATCGTTATGGGTTGAAATGATAGACCCAAGCGATTTTCATTGGCATTGAATTTGGGATTACAGATTTAAATGATATATATACCTGTATATATTTAATTATGGATTGAAATGATAAATATCCGTATCACTTGACCATAGAATAGAAAATTATATGCAGACACCGTTGGTCTATATATGTATATAAATATTTTGAAAATGATTTCTGTGGTTTGGAAAGAAATATATGTTTTATATAAATATTGATTTTTAATATTATATAAATGATTATTTTATATATAGTAAAATTCTTGATTTTAAACTATATAGTGAATTTGATATATATATATATATATATATATATATATATATATATATATATGGAATTATCAATTCTTGTTTGAAATATTTTAATATTTAAAGCTTTGAAAGTATTGAAATTGAAATGGTTTATTTTGTAGTTAAAAATATGTATTGGAAACTGAAATAAATTAAAATTGATGATTTGGAATTTGATTAAATTTGAATTTTGGAAATTGAGTTGATTTGAATCAATTTATGAAATTTGAGAAAGCTATTTTATTATAATAGGTATTTTGAATTATATTTAAAACTATTTATATATGCTACTTTATAAACTTATTTCATATAAACTATTTTAATATAAATTATTTTTAATATAAACTATTTTAAATTATAACTATTTTTATATAAACTATTTTAAGTTATAAACTATTTTATTGTACATACTATTATTTATATTTAAACAGTTAAGTGGGAAGTATTATGATTCCAAGCATTATGATTTCTAATTTTGATTTCCAAAGTATTATAATTAACAAAGTGTTTGGCGAAAGAATGCTGTCTAAATTTAAGTAAATTATTAAATTACGTTTTGAAATTATTTAATAATTAAATAAAATTGAATTCTTTAACAAGTGGAATTAAATTCTTTAATAAGTGAAATTGAGTTTCGGTAATAATTAAGTTTTGAAATTAAATAAGTAAATTAGTGAAATTGAATTTCTTTAATAAGAAATAAAATTTGATTGATAGAAATTAATATGAGACTTGTAATTTAAAGAATTTAATTTGACGAATTTAATTTGATTCAATTCATAAGTTTTGATATAATGTAGGTAAACTTAAGTGATTGATTTAATGAATTGGAAATTCAATTGGAATTATTTTGAAATGATAAATTTACTTAATCTAAATGATTACTTAATGAATCCATCAATTAATTTAAATTGTTTCAAATGTTAAATTAACTTAATTAAAATGATTATGGGATGAAACCTACATATGATTTTAAATCAATATTTGAATTGTTTTAAATAAAAATTGAAGTTGAATAATAGAATTTTGAAATGGTTAATTTGGAAGTTTTGAAACGTAAATTATAGAAATTGATATAGAAAGACAAATGAAATGCTGGCTTTTAAATTCTAAGTGAGATTGATTGACTTGGTTTTTGAAATTTATTAAACGACCAATCGGTGTAATAATTACGAAAGTTATTAAAGAAACCGGGATCGGTTATGGACACACTCTCTGTCTAAATCGAAAACCACTTTAATAACTATACGTGGAGTGTGATCCAGAATAAAGTGGTTTGAATGATGTACGTGATGAATGAAGAAAGAGAACAATAATGAATGACCTTGACACTTGTGTCAAATTGGAAATGACTAAAACAGGAGCCGTGCCGGACAAAACGGGGTTAGCCACCTCGAGCAAACACACTTCTTCGTAAACTACTCATTACTTGTTATTGATTGTTGCGCACCCTTGAATTGGGAGTGTTGTTTCGCGGTGTTGCGATCGTTGCGACGATGCGTTCTCACCAGTCTGGATCAGGCAAATGGTAGTTTCACTACCTTGGGTATTGCCTCATGTGCCTTGTCATACTTGTATCCCTATACGCGACCACTACGATTTGTTTTGTGTTATACCTATAGAGTGCTCCCTGATATCCCACTAATTTACGGTGGAGTTTACAGTGCTGTATAGACTACGACGCTTATATAAAATGTGTTAAGGGAGATAATGGTAACGCCTTGACGCTATTTTGATACTTTATAATACTTATAGACATTATTATAATAGCGTATATTACTACATAGTAGATAGTTTAACGGATCCTTAGAGGATGGTTATCCCAAACATCCTTGAGTTACTTGTATTTCAGTTGTTATTTCACTTGAGTTGGATTTATTGATATAAGAATGTTAATCCTGACTCGAGTGTTTTGTGTTTTGCTTTACGGTCGGGTCAGACTGAGTGTACGAGTATTTGAGACTCGCCTTTGGAGTTGAAACTTCGCTTGGAGGTCCAGTTATCTATCTAGTTTTCAGATATTTAGTTGATTCTAGTGATGCATTCTGACTCGTTTATTTGACTATTATATCCGAGACTTCTGTTGTAGCTTATTTAACTCTGTTATATATATAGTAGCTTTATGAACTGCTATCTTTTGTTTCCGCTGCATTTATTACTCTATGTCTGTGATCTGTGATTATTTATTTACTGTATATGCTGATTTTTACCAAATATAAACTTACAATTTGGTATTTTGTGCAATTCAATTCCGGCATGGGTGTCTGTCTAGGCATGTTTGGATGCGAATGGTTGAAAATATCAGGTTGTTACATTTGGTATCAGAGTCAGGTTCTAGGCAAAACTTAGCATATATGGTAATTTATTTACAGAATCATATTCGTTCCTGCTTGAATCTTTTATCTTTGATTTGAATTTCCTTTGAATTTTTGGAACGCTCCCTCAGTTCCAAATTCATTCTTGTCCCTCACTATTCATATTCTTCTAAATTTTGGAGCATCCCATAGATCAACGATATGATTTGCAATGGGATGAAACTCCTTTATAATAGGCACTGATTTACCAGAGATTTCTATATCATCGGTCTACGATGCTATCTATCCCCTACTATACCTGAATTCTATTCCTTGAGATCTGATGCCGATTTTGCCTCGGAATTCTACATCGATTTCATTCTTAAAGTCATGGTCGACCCGATTAAGGTTGCCCACAATTTATATAAGGTTATCCATCTCCCGATTTTGTTATTTGAATCATCTTACCTTTGTTTCTGTAACGACCCACAAATCTGTACCCCTTGAGTCAACACTATTCTACAACAATCAACTCAAGTTGCATAGAAGTACGAACCATTTGGGTTAAAGAAGAGGAGGTAGAAGAAGAGAATAGAAAATGACATCAGAATCTAACCATCGCAGCGGAATAAAACATAATAGATAGTAAATAAACTTTACTCAAAAGTAAATGCATCTGTTTACATATTACATCATCAGAGTACATCAATCACAGCTCAAAAATATCATACAACTGGATACACAACTACTCAACACAGCGGAATATACATAAACAAATACGGGAGTACGTATCGTCATCCTGCTCGTCTTCTGAGCTCCACAGCATCATATCCTGTATCCTATAATACTCGGTCTGACCCGAGCATTAAAGTTAAATAACACCCGAGTCAGTCTGGAATACCAGCATGAGAAAATCACACCCAATTGATTATTAAAGTTTCATAAATCCTTTGAAAACAAAAGCATCTCGTAAGACCATGCCACAATTAAACATGTCGGGTTTTACCTTACGATAGCTAAAACATTTTTTTATTGAAATCCTCTGATATTATAATAGTGTCTATAGAAAGTAAAATAGAATCAAGCTGAAATGCTTGCATCTCATGTTTCAGCAATAGTTGGGCACAATCAAAACCGTACGGGCGCGTAGGGAAAATGGATTCCAACTAATGGCTAGGCACTTTGGTACCACCTGTCACAGTACCTAGTCTAGATCAACGTACCGAGGAGCCACCCTAACTCCCCTGCAACACAAGACCGGAACCATCCCTTACTGGACAGTCCCGAGCAAGATCACCCCGCGGGTGGGATCAGCAACCGCCCACTAAGCCGAAATAAAAGGGACACCTAGACAGGGATGACCTCACCCTCCAGTGGGGGCTACCCACGAAGCCTTGCTGCATAACCCCTGATTTTCAGCCATTCCCATTTGATGAGGCTTGAGGCTAAGCGTTACATTTTTAGAACATATCCCTTAGAATGCCCATCATCCACCTGACGATGTTTCGCAAGCATTCATCCATACAAGTCCGTTCCGGCTTCGAACGGAACCGAATGCACTATTCCTACTACATCCATTTTGGAAATATCCTCAGGATTAATAGCGACTAGCCCTTGCACTTCACTGCTCCATCTTCGAATCCAAACTCGTTTCCACGAAACGTACAAAACGGATCGAAGTGGTTTTTGAGAAATTAATCTCGATCCCGGTCTCTCCGAAACGATCAGCGCATTTGGCCAATATTGATAGTCGGTTATTTAACTATCAATTAATTTCACAAACAACCATCAACCAATAAATAATTTCCTAAATTGTTTATTAATTCCAAAAATAGCTTCACAAAATATATTTCCACTTTTCAAACCCTCTTGAAAAGAGTTTTCAAAACCATCTTCTTTTCTCAGAATAAATTCCAAATATTTCTATTTCCACTAGAATCACCAAGCACAAGATTTTAGATTTTTAAAATAATTTCAAAACACTTTAATTGTAAAGTATGTTTAATATTTAATTTTGAAAATTTTACTTTAGTACTTAATTTAAAATAATATTTTAGAATAATCAGAGTAAGTTTACTTCATAAATATAACTAGATTTTCTTCTTTAAACAAAATACTAAATCATTCTTAAAATAATTATTACGATAATAAATTAACAAATTACTTACTTAAGAATTTACTTTAAAATATTTAAATTAAGACTATTTCAATAATTGATTAAAAATATATACTATATGAATATTTGAAAATAAGGTTGCTTTATAAATATAAACTAAGTTTTCACCATTAAAACAGAATTACTAAGTCCCTCTATATAAATTATTACTACGGTAATAGATTTGAATAAATATTTACTTTAGAATTTTAAACATTTAGAAATAATAAATTTCTAAGAACATACTTGTAAAACAACATTAAATCCTTTTTTTTATTTTTAAAACTTACTTTGAAAACGTACTTGGCTATCCAGAGAAATATACTTCTCTTCACATCCTTTAAAAATAAATCACTATTTATTTTTAAACAATTTTTCTCATTTCTTTAATAAATTCCCACCTAGAATTTATTCTTCCAAATATCCAATTTCAAACATTTAAATCAATTCCCAAATTGATTTCCAATTTACTTCATTTATTCAAAAATCTTTTAATTTCATATTTTATTCCTTAATTATGGTTTAAAATACTTTTAATTGAAATACCAATTTAGATTTCTCAATTTACTTCTTATTCCTTTAAATAAATTTAAAACTTTAAGTTTTAAATTAATTCTTTATTCATTTAAATTAATACTACAAAATTTTACAATTCATTAATTACTGTTTATTCAAACCCTTTTTTTCTTTTCATATTCGAAGTTATTTATTAGTATTTAAACATACTTCTATTTCTTTTTCAATTCATTCTTAATTTATCAAATTTTCTAAGATTATTTCGTTTACAAATTTACTTCCTTTATTTTCTCTCCAAAACCCAATTTATATATTTTTGGTAATTCATTATAACCAATATATATCCAATCCAATCATATCATTCAATATCCCAATATATTCAACATAGAATATCAAGTAATCACACCAGAGAATATTAAATAATAAATATTGAGGGGTCCAGTTGGATCCCTCCAACCTGTTTTCCCTGCATCCATAGATGTTAGCACAATATAGTATGCCAATTCCAAAATATACCATACTATAGCACATCCATCAATTTAACCATTCAAACAATTGTTTAAATTTAATCATTTAAATTTAAATTAACTGAGTGAGATTAACTCACCTTTGATTTTGTTTGCACTCTACTTCAATATTGGCTTGGTTTCCCCATTTTTTTGACCTTGAATAAACATATTATGATTTTATTAATATTCGAAATAAAATCGAACAATTAAATTTCCATTTATTAATTTAATTAGCTAAGAATTTGGGTTTAAACTAATAAATTTGATTTTTAAACAAATTTTCCTTTTAATAACTTATTTCTAGTAATTAAAATAAATTAAATGAAATTCCTTTCAAACCCATATACGTATATTAAATTAAAACAGAATTGCTTCTTATTTTTTTATTTTTTATTTTTTTAGCTGTTTATCTAAAAACAACCTTATCTTACTATTTAAATCTACATACATACATACATATATATATATATATATATATATATATATATATATATATATATATATATTCCTTTCTTGTGTATATATGTTTAAATTGAAGAGTCTTTATATATATAAACCCTACTGAAATTGATTTTTCTTCTGCATATAAATATTCACATATGTATAAATTTAAGAAAACATAATGATACCTCACTGCCTCCACGCGAACCATACACCATCAACATCACCACTGCCGACGTCACCTCACCCTCGACAATTCTCCAGACGTCGACTTCCTGAATTACGAACCTCAACTTCTATGCCTTCACGAACGACGACGCATCGCTCCTTCCTTTTGCAAAATCAAGATTCGCATCTCCAAGTAGACGAGGACTCGACGCCGCGCGAGCTCCCATCGAGCTGAACCCAGCTTTAACGAGCCGCGAACTCGATTTTGATTACGTACGAGTATTTTGCTTGAACGATTGAATGGATTCAATTGAGGAGGCCTTTTTTTTTTACTGCAATCGATTAAATTTGCGGAAAGGGAAATAGAAGAGGAGGGAGACGGCGCGTATACGATCAGTAGATTTGCTTGGCCATTAAATCAAATTCGATTCGTAAATGAAGAAGGAGAACAAGATATTTAACAAAGGAACGATGTGATTTGTAAAAGCAAACGTAATTTCGAAAAGAAAGTTGCGTGCTGATAGGAAAAAGGGACAGGATGTCGACTTCAACAGAGATAATAGAGATATGTTGGCTAAATGAATTACAGGGTAGTAGCTGATTAAAACTTTATATTTCTATATCCAAAAATATCTTGTTTAGGTACCCAGTTATCAAATTGGATTTGATATAGATTTCAGCGCGTTTATATAACGTACGCTTACATAACAACTCCAATCAATACGAAATTTGAAATCCGATTAATAATTCAATACTACGGACCCAACGGAACTGGTTTCGTCGAATTCCAAGACTGCGCCTCGGAAGGCTATTTTTAAGTTCAATTTAAACAATAAAATTTTAAAACTAAACAAACCACTGTTAATTTCAATTTTTTTTACAACTTATATTATTTTCAGTGTTATCAATATAAATTTTGCAAGCCTTCAAATTATTTTTAACAGGCATAAAATCCCAGATTTCATATTTTACCCGATTTTAAATTATTTAATTCAATAATTTAATTAACAATTAATTAGTGATATTTGAATTCAAGTTAAAATTATTCCATTGAATATTTAAATCAATTAAATACTTCGATTTTAATTGCTTGAAAATTCTGGGTCGTCGCATTCCTCCCCCTTAAAAGAATTTCGTCCCCGAAATTACAAGTTAGGAAGAATGGTCCAATACCCATTTATTTATCCCCAAAACCAAACAATTCAACATCCTACCAATTATCATTTATATGGACACATTACCATACTTACTAACTTCCCCAACTTTCCCATAGTTTCAAACAATATTACTTACTTAATCATTCAAATTTAAATTTTAAGTCAAATTTGAAATTATCAGAATTTTCTCAAAATTTTTCTGACTCTCTAAATGTCCGAAAAATTTCGCCAGCGTCTCTTTTGCGCGGCTAGCTCGGAACAACTACAAAATGGCTCTACGGCCTCCCAAATCCAAAAAGAAAACAAAAGGCCAAGTGGCTAGATCTAAAAACCCAATCAAATTCCATACGAAAATTTAAACACATACCTTTTTGTTAAGCAATTCTAATTTATTATCTGAATCCAAAACCAATTCTCTTTTCCCTTTTTCATACCTGCATATCCTGTTTAGCAATAATATCCAATCACAACATTCAAAAACATTTCATTGACTTCTTTTACACATTTCCAATATTTTTTTTACTTAAGCCCGTACGATGTACCTATATCATTCGTACGCAATACCAAATCCGATCGCTCACTCGATCATATAATTTCACTTTCGAACTAGTTTCGTCCATCCAACTTCCTACTGCGGACTTGGATCTGGTTTCTTATTTAGAAACCGTCATTCTCCTTACATAGCTGTAAACTATGATAGAGAATATACAGAATCAATCAAAACTCCATATCCAGGTTCGTCGTTGAAAATCGAGTGAAAAATTCCAACTCAGATCGGTAAAATTACCTCGAAATTCTATGCTCGAATTCTGGATCAAATAGCTACGCGAATAAATAATATACGTATATCCTACGTATTTTCCCCAATTGATTATCAATTATATCAATTTCCGTTTTTATTCACCTTCATTTTGATTGTTATTTCCTTATTCACAATTCCCACAGTCACAAATATCAGTTTCAACCTTGATTCAATTATTCACTTAGCATACTTTCAATACCAAATTTACTTAAGAATTCATTATTCTCTTCTTAAGTCCAATATAAATATTTACATACTTCTTACATTTATTTTCACTTTACCATTGAAGTTTATATTCATTACCATTCACTTTGCCCTTACAATTCCATTTAAATTTAATTTGACTTCCACTTTGTATATCAAATTAGTTTCACTTACTAATTAATTTAAATCTCACACTAAATGTTTATTTGCAAACTTTACTTTCTTTAGTCCCTTCGATTCCACTTACTTTACATTCATAGTTAAAATAGATTTCAATATTCGATGTCAAATTCTATTTGCTTAGCAAATTTAAATCATTTTTCGTTAATGAAAATTTTCAAAATTTACAAAAATTTTCTAACTCCCAAAATTTTCGAAAATTTTTGGCAGAGTCTCGTTTGTACGGAGGAGCTTTTGCAATTTGACAAAAGATATAAATATATATACACCGACCCACACGGTCAGAAAACGGAAAAACAATTCATATTTCCTATTTGTATTGCATATGCGTACCTTTATTTAGCATTTTTAAGCAAAGCGGTTATTTATTAAGCATTTTGCGTGATCAAATCCAGCCATACGGCTCCCCTGTACCTGTACTTACTCAATTTAAACAGGTAAGTGACAAATATACAAAGTTTATAGCATTTCACTTATATATAAATACTAAAACATGGATTCTATAAACAGTGCATATTATAAACTTCCATAAGCACATATGAAATATTTCGACACTTATTTGGAATGCTTCCAAACACTATCAAACCATCCTGTTCAATTTAAATGATTTCACAACTCTCTTACTTAACTTAAATTTATTTTAAGTCCAAGCAAACCCATTTAAATTGAATTAATTTCCAAAAGCAATCTAACTCCCATTTTTATTCGAAGTCAAATTCTCATTAATATAACTTAATTTAATTAACTCAATTACTAATTTCATTTACCAAACAAGTTTTATTTAAAATCATTTCATAAAACTCGACACAACTATTTCACAATTTTTACTTAAATCAAGCTTTTATTCAAATATTACTTAAGTTATTTTATTTTCCTTCAACATATTTCAATTTTGAAAACTCAAGTTATATTTTGTTTTTATAAGCACTTCCCAATTTAAGTCCTTAATTTAATTTTCAATTATCAACCAATTTCATCTACTAACTAATTTAAATTAGTTTATTCAGTCAACCATTTTGAATTTCATATTTTCAGTTATATTCAATTCGCCAACAATCCAAGCTAAACTCATTTACACTCCATTGTTTACATTCAATTTATTCTTCATCCAATAAACCCATATTTATTACAATTGAATCAGAAACCAACTTCATTGGCTTCTGTTAACCCATAGAATTTACATAATCTCGTTTACGTCAAACGACAATTATTTTTATCCAAATTCAGTGATATTTACTTAAAAGAATATTCATTCCAGTTTATAACTATTTTAAATTAATACCAATTCAATCTATACTTAATTTGATTTCATTTTAACTGATTCCGTTCAATTTATTTTGTATTCTATATTCATTTGCAATCATTTCAATTTTATTTTATTTAATTTGAGTTCATTGCCAGCTCCATTCATTTAAATTAAATTAATATATTTCATTGAATCAATATGAATTCCAATTCACATTCAATAATTTATTTCTAAATTCCTTTCACTTCAGAACGAGGCCATTTCCAATTTATCTCCACTTAGATTTTTATTTGCAATATAAATCATTTTTATGTTAATTCAATTCCATTCAACTTCAACTCAAATTTAATTCACTTATAATTTTAAGTTGAATTTATATTAATAATTCAAGCTTCACTTTCAAATTCTATCATTTATTCACAACCCAAATTTTTATTAACCAATTTGAGTTCCATTTCCATATTCCATTAACTAATTTATTACCAATTAGTTTATTCAAATTTTATACCCAATATTTGATTTTCATCTCAAAAATCACGTTAACTATTTTACTGGAGTTCAATCTATTTTATAATTTAAGTTTTGGATTTTATTCATTTTCCCAAGATACAAAACAATTTCATTTTGGCTTATTTATTCCACATCTAACTTTTATAAATCACACATTTATTTATATTCAGGTTTCATCTATTTACAATCAATCCCATTCACATTTTTAAACTTTAACCAGGGATTTTATTTTATTTCAATACTGTTCAATTCTTTTATATGCCGTCGAAACTTATTTATTCCAATTCGATACTTACTCTGTTACATTTATTTAGTCTAGTATATTTTTATTATTCCATAAACATTTTAAATAAGATTCCAGAGTTTTTCTTCTCTTTTTTTTTAAACAATTCCCAAAGTTTCAAAATTACTTTTGAAATCGACTACATCCAAATCCTGTGGCAAATTCAATTATCCATTTGAATTTCAAACCAAACCCAGTTTGCAAACAATTCCAATTTAAAATATTCAGGCAGCAATTCCTCTCTTGGAAACTCGAAAATGAACACCGATGATGTCGCGATCATCATCGGAATTATTTTCCAGCGAACACAGAGAGTTTAGTGCCTTTATCTCTTTAACAACATTTCAAATACTTTTAAATTTTCAAATCTCTGCATATTGGATTCCAATTCAAAAATATTTCCGAAATAATATCACTATTATTTCTTCAAAACTTTTGAAAACCATTTCCAAATCCAAAGGAATTTAAACCTTTCCCAAAATTCCAAATTTGAAATCCATCGAATTTATATTCCGACATTACTCTGGGATTTTATTTCCAATGTTAAATCGCATTCGTAGTTTAAATTTATAAATTTCTCTAGAGGTTTATTTCAATTTATAAATTACGTTTATAATCTATATTTCAAATTCCATTTTGTTATATAAATTTATTCTTCAACTTTGGTTATAAGTTTTCAATTTCTTATTCAATTTTCTACACAATAGTGTTAATAATTTAACATTATCATTCCTTAACAACCAAGCATCCAAAGTCTATAATAATTTCTGAAAATTATTTCTTTCATATACAAAAATAATTAGGGTAAAATTATTTCATTTGCCCTACTTTAAAACAATACTGTGTCGAATTGTTCTATTCAAGTGTTTAGAGATCCCTATCAATAACGTTAATTACTCGTATTGACCAGAATCCATAAACTACTCAATAAACCAATCAACACAATATAAAATCATTTTATATTCACTAAAAAAATATGTGCTCATATCTATTAATATGCTCAAATTCATTCTAGAGTACTACGGACTCTAATTTAAATGAGTAATTCCCACTAGAGCCAAGGTTATCACCAACCTAAGCTCTGATACCAAGTGTAACGACCCGCAAATCCGTACCCCTTGAGTCAACACTATTCTACAACAATCAACTCAAGTTGCACAGAAATACGAACCATTTGGGTTAAAGAAGAGGAGATAGAAGAAGAGAATAGAAAACAACATCAGAATCTAACCATCGCAGCGGAATAAAATATAATAGATAGTAAATAAACTTTACTCAAAAGTAAATGCATCTGTTTACATATTACATCATCAGAGTACATCAATCACAGCTCAACAATATCATACAACTGGATACACAACTACTCAACACAGTGGAATATACATAAACAAATACGGGAGTACGTATCGTCATCCTGCTCGTCTCTTGAGCTCCACAGCATCATATCATGTATCCTATAATACTCGGTCTGACCCGAGCATTAAAGTTAAATAACATCCGAGTCAGTCTGGAATACCAGCGTGAGAAAAGCATACCTAATTGATTATTAAAGTTTCAAAAATTCTTTGAAAACTAAAGCATCTCGTAAGACCACGCCACAAATAAACATGTCGGGTTTTTAGCTTACGATAGCTAAAACATTTTTTTGTTGAAATCCTATGATATTATAATAGTGTCTATAGAAAGTAAAATGGAATCTAGCTGAAATGCTTGCATCTCACGTTTCAGCAATAGTTGGGCACAATCAAAACCGTACGACACGTAGGAAAATGGATTCCAACTAATGGCTAGGCACTGGGGTACCACCTATCATAGTACCTGGTCTAGATCAGCGTACCGAGGAGCCACCTTAACTCCCCTACGACACAAGACCGAAAACATCCCTTACTGGACAGTCCCGAGCAAGATCACCCAGCGGTTGGGATCAGCAACCGCCCACTAAGCCGAAATAAAAGGGACATCTAGACAGGGATGACCTCACCCTCCAGTGGGGGCTACCCATGAAGCCTTGCTGCATAACCCCTGATTTTCAGCCATTCCCATTTGATGAGGCTTGAGGCTAAGCGTTACCTTTTTAGAACATATCCCTTAGAATGCCCATCGTCCACCTGACGATGTTTCGCAAGCATTCATCCATACAAGTCCGTCCCGGGTTCGAACGGAACCGAAGGCACTATTCCTACTACATCCATTTTGGAAATATCCTCAGGATTAGTAGCGACTAGCCCTTGCACTTCACTGCTCCATCTTCGAATCCAAACTCGTTTCCACGAAACGTACAAACCGGATCGAAGTGGTTTTCGAGAAATTAATCTCGATCCCGATCACTCTGAAACGATCAGCGCATTTGGCCAATATTGATAGTCGGTTATTTAACTATCAATTAATATTCACAAACAACCATCAACCAATAAATAATTTCCTAAATTATTTATTAACTCCAAAAACAGCTTCACAAAACATATTTCCACTTTTTAAACCCTCTTGAAAAGAGTTTTCAAAACCATCTTCCTTTCTCAGAATAAATTCCAAATATTTCTATTTCCACTAGAATCACCAAGCACAAGATTTTAGATTTTTAAAATAATTTCAAAACACTTTAATTGTAAAGTATGTTTAATATTTAATTTTGAAAATTTTACTTTAGTACTTAATTTAAAATAATACTTTAGAACAATCAGAATAAGTTTACTTCATAAATATAACTAGATTTTCTTCTTTAAACAAAATACTAACTCATTCTTAAAATAATTATTACGATAATAGATTAACAAATTACTTACTTAAGAATTTACTTTAAAATATTTAAATTAAAACTACTTCAATAATTGCTTAAAAAAAATATACTATATGAATATTTGAAAATAAGGTTGCTTTATAAATATAAACTAAGTTTTCACCTTTAAAACGGAATTACTAAGTCACTCTTTATAATTATTACTAAGGTAATAGATTTGAATAAATATTTACTTTAGAATTTTAAACATTTAGAAATAATAAATTTCCAAGAACATACTTGTAAAACAACATTAAAACCTTTATTTTATTTTTAAAACTTACTTTGAAAACGTACTTGGCTATCCCAAGAAATATACTTCTCTTCACATCCTATAAAAATAAATCACTATTTATTTTTAAACAAATTTTCTCATTTCTTTAATAAATTCCCACCTAGAATTTATTCTTCCAAATATCCAATTTCAAACACTTAAATCAATTCCCAAATTGATTTCCAATTTACTTCATTTATTCAAAAATCTTTTAGTTTCATATTTTATTCCTTAATTATGGTTTAAAATACTTTTAATTGAAATACCAATTTAGATTTCTCAATTTACTTCTTATTCCTTTAAATAAATTTAAAACTTTAAGTTTTAAATTAATTCTTTATTCATTTAAATTAATATTACAAAATTTTACAATTCATTAGTTACTGTTTATTCAAACCCTTTTTTTCTTTTCATACTCGAAGTTATTTATTAGTATTTAACAAACTTCTATTTCTTTTTCAATTCATTCTTAATTTATCAAATTTTCTAAGATTATTTTGTTTACAAATTTACTTCCTCTATTTTCTCTCCAAAACCCAATTTATATATTTTTGGTAATTCATTATAACCAATATATATATATATCCAATCCAATCATATCATTCAATATCCCAATATATTCAACATAGATTATCAAGTAATCACATCAGAGAATATTAAATAATAAATATTGAGGGGTCCAGTTGGATCCCTCCAACCTGTTTTCCCTGCATCCACAGATGTTAGCACAATATAATATGCCAATTCCAAAATATACCATACTATAGCACATCCATCAATTTAACCATTCATACAATTATTTAAATTTAATCATTTAAATTTAAATTTAAATTAACTGAGTGAGATTAACTCACCTTTGATTTTATTTGCACTCCACTTCAATATTGGCTTGGTTTCCCGATTTTTTTGACCTTGAATAAACATATTATGATTTTATTAATATTTGAAATAAAATCGAATAATTAAATTTCCATTTATTAATTTAATTAGCTAAGAATTTGGGTTTAAACTAATTAATTTGATTTTTAAACAAATTTTCCTTTTAATAACTTATTTCCAGTAATTAAAATAAATTAAATGAAATTCCTTCCAAACCCATATACGTATATTAAATTAAAACAGAATTGCTTCTTATTTTTTTATTTTTTATTTTTTTAGCTGTTTATCTAAAAACAACCTTATCTTACTATTTAAATCTACCTATATATATATATATATATATATATATTCCTTTCTTGTATATGTATGTTTAAATTGAAGAGTCTTTATATATATAAACCCCACTGAAATTGATTTTTCTTTTGCATATAAATATTCACATATGTATAAATTTAAGAAAATATAATGACACCTCACTGCCTCCACGCGAACCGTACACCATCAACATCACCACTGCCGACGTCACCTCGGCCTCGACAATTCTTCAGACGTCGACTTCCTGAATCACGAACCCCAACTTCTATGCCTTTACGAACGACGGCGCATCGCTCCTTCCTTTGCGAAATCGAGATTCGCATCTCCAAGTAGACGAGGACTCGACGCCGCACGAGCTACCATCGAGCCGAACCCAGTTTTAACGAGCCGCGAACTCGATATTGATTACGTACGAGTATTTTGCTTGAACGATTGAATGGATTCAATTGAGGAGGCCATTTTTTTGTTTTTTTATTTTACTGCAATCGATTAAATTTGGGGAAAGGGAAATAGAATAGGAAGGAGACGGCGCGTATACGATCAGTAGATTTGCTCGGCCATTAAATCAAATTCGATTCGTAAATGAAGAAGGGGAACGAGATATTTAACAAAGGAACGATGTGATTTGTAAAAGCAAACATAATTTCGAAAAGAAAGTTGTGTGCTGATAGGAAAAAGGGACAGAACGTCGGCTTCAACAGAGATAACAAAGATATGTTGGCTAAATGAATTACAGGGTAGCAGCTGATCAAAACTTTATATTTCTATATCCAAAAATATCTTGTTTGGGTACCCAGCGATCAAATTGGATTCGATATAGATTTCAGCGCGTTTATATAGCGTACGCTCACATAACAACTCCAATCAATACGAAATTTGAAATCCGATAATAATTCAATACTACGGACCCAATGGAACTGGTTTCGTCGAATTCCGAGACTGCGTCTCGTAAGGCTATTTTTAAATTCAATTTAAACAACAAAATTATAAAATTGAACAAACCACTGTTAATTTCAATTTTTTTTTACAACTATTATTTTCAGTGTTATCAATATAAATTTTGCAAGCCTTCAAAATATTTTTAACAGGCATAAAATCTCAGATTTCATATTTTACGCGATTTTAAATTATTTAATTCAATAATTTAATTAACAATTAATTAGTGATATTTGAATTCAAGTTAAAATTATTCCATTGAATATTTAAATCAATTAAATACTCCAATTTTAATTGCTTGAAAATTTTGGGTCGTCACAGTTTCGAACCTATCCTCGAATCAAAATTCTCCTTGATTTGAGTCTATCAAATTTGAATCTCTATATTCTTTCTTTGAAGTCCATTCTTATATCGTCGAGCGAGGAAGTACATTTGTGAATTAATATTAAAAATGTTTTATATATATTGTGTTGTTTGAGTTGTTGATGTTGATTTGGGTTTTCAATCGATTCGTCCGACCAACGCTATCGATAGGATTTGCAAAACACTTGAACAGAGCAAACTGACATAATATTGTTTTCAAATTGGTAAATTTAATAAAGTTTGTATGATTATATTATATATATAAGTATGAATTTTCTGTAACAAAACTGTTAATAAAATGATTGTTGAAATGATAATATTTCATTATCATTTATTGTTTTGTAAACCATTGTCTTTTGTCTCGTATATATATAAATAACTGAACTACAGACCATGATTATAAATTAATTTAGAAATTGAAATGAATTTAAATCAAGAAACTAAGAATTTAATTTCTGACGGTTTCAAACTTTGGGTTTAAATTTTTAAAAGATATATTATTTAATGTATTTTCGAATAGAAATTGTTCCAAAAGAAAAATCTAAATGTTTAAAATCAGCGCTTTCCTCTTTTGTCGCTGGAAAATAATTTCGGTGATGATGGCCGCATCATCGACATTATTTTCGAGTTTCGAAGTGGAGAGACCATCAGTAGCTTGCTACACTTTTGTTTTGAAATGAATTTGATTTGAATTTCTAAAGTATGACTTGATTTAATATATATATATATATATATATATATATATATATATATTATTTGATTTAGATTTGACTTGGATATATTGTATGTGTAGAATTATCTCTAAATTGTTTGAAGTTAATTGAAAATTAAATTCTTAAATTTGGGTAAAAGATGATTTCAATTGTAAATGAAACCAAAACTTTGAATTAATATTTAAACTTGAGAGAATTGAATTAGAATTTTACTTGTCTAATACTTAATTGCATTCAATATAACTTACCTAAATTTCTCAAAAGTTAACCAGGTAATTGGATAGTATACAATATAAAATGTCTTTATAAATAAAATTTGAGTGCGTATAATGAATATTATATACTTAAATTTTAATTATAAAATATTTATGGAGATAAATAGAATAATAAGTTAACTAATTAATACATGTGATTAATAAAATAAAAAATTTGTTTTAAAAGTTAATAAATTGAAATTATATCAACTTAATGAGATATCTTGAATTAATTGAATTTAAATTGAATTTCGTTTTGGAAGAAACCTTTTGAACCTAACATTAATAAATGTGAAATCAAGCCAATTTGATGGAAATCTTGAATTTAAAAACAAATTGTTGAATGTAGATTTATTTAAATTGAAGTTTATATGGTTTGAACTAATTGTTTTATTTCGTTTTCAACCTATTTTTCTTTCTAGTTGGTTTTATTCTCCTACCTCCTTCCTTTCCGGGGATGAAAAGTTTTGAGTGAGGGAGAATGTAATGACCCGTAAATTTTGATGGTTTTAATAATTTAATAAATTGAATTTTTTTGAAATTTTAAATAATAAAATTTAATATTTGAAATGCGTCTAGTTAAACATAACAACTGGTAAATTTTCATCCGAAAATATGAAAGTTTATTTTCGTGTGTAATTTTATTTCAATTTAATCAGTTAGGAATCGATGAAAATAAAATATTTTCGAAACCTAAATATTTTTATATAGAAAAACTCTAAATCATCTTCTGACCAAGTTGTCATTTTTCGTTTTTCAAATTCGGGCTTCTTTAGCTCCGTCAATCTTATTTTCCTGCGTTTTTGCTACATTTCCCGCTAGTGGAAAATTCAAATTTCTAAAATTCAATCGTACCACTGATATCCGTATACCGTTTTGATCGTCTCGTCATACTGATCTCTGCGGTATACTCATCCGTGCTGTTTGAAGTTCGAAACACGACGAAGTCGGTGAACCGATTAGGCGTATCGGTTGAGTATTTGAGCCTGTGTCTATTCATTGTTCTCGAAAGCAACCAATAGGCTCAGGATATTAATGTTTCTTGAATCAACGTCTAAATTTTTGCTCCAACGTTTTCTATTCCACCTTTCACTTATATTGCTATTTTATCTTTTATATTTTTTTTAGCTCGTTCATTTCTATTTTTAACCTGGCTTCTCTCTCTCTTATTTTTTACTTCTTTCTTCTTTGCAAACAAATCTATACATCTCCGCCATGCTAGCTCACCCACAATCGTGCAAGCCTCCTTCCCCTTCCTCTCTCTCGTGCAGCTCCACCTTCAGGCCTCCCTGTTTCTCTCTCTTTTCCACCGACACATCACGCAACCTACATGATAGCCGCCATTAGGCCCACCCCACACCCTCCTCTCCGCCCCAGCTCGGCCCACCACCGCTCTGCCAAACACCACAGCCGCACAAACTCCTCCTCACGGCCTCAACCACCTTGCCGCGCACATCTCCGCTAGCTCGAGCCTTCTTCTTTTAGTGTAAGTTTATATTTATGCTGCGTTTATTTTAATGTATATACAATATAAATTTATACGTATATATAAGCGTATTATTATATTAGTTTATACTTAGGTTTTGAAGAGTATGAATATTACTCTGTACGTTGTTAGATTTAGTGATAGTTATGGTTTTAAATCAATGCGTGTTGTTTATATGAAGTTTTCTCTTGCATAAAGAAGTTTTGGATTACTAAAACATATTTGGGTTACTAATACATGTACATATTAATAAAAAGTTTTGTATGTTTGCTAAAGAAGAAACCGATCTGTATACAACGCTTCGGCGCTGATGAATATGGGGGTTGCAGGGATATGCTTGTATATTGCTGTGTTACATACTATACGTATTTTCTTATATTTATAAAAACTACATATGAACCTATGCAAGTTATGTGTATAGGTTACTTTTTTATATATTGGGTGGGTACCGTGTATCAGTGCATTTTAGATTTCTTAACATATCTACATTTATTTGAAGTATCAGGTTGTATAGGTATATTTGTTTATACCTATATTAGTCTGTTTATATGTTAGACTTCATCTGTTTTAATAACGTATATTTCTAAATCATATAATATACAGAAAAATGTGCCGGCATATATGATGTTTTATATATTATAATATGAAAAAAAACATAAAGTTTTATTTTATACGTATAATATTTTATCTTGTATGATATGTGGGTTACTGTATAAATGTTTATGTCTGCAGTATAAAGAACATATATAAAGTTTGTTAATTTTTAAGTTTTGATATGATATATATATATTTGTTTATTAAGTTATACAGTGGGTTAAAAATATATTATCTGATGGATTATAATATGAGTAAGTTCAGTCTTTATATATATATATATATCAAGATGATTCTGATTCGTTTTATCAATTTTGATTTATCAGCTTGTCTATCAGATTCATGCCCATCTTGCTTTGCTTTGAAATTCATGCCTGGTTTCGTAACTCAATTCTGTATCCAATCTCTAGCCTCGAAAGGTGAGCAATCACTCACGATTAATATTCTTTTATTTATTAAATTCGATTTCAATTGAAACGACAATTGAAATATGCTACTGCTAGCTATTTACACTGTTATATATGCTATTACCTATATCCGTTCACCTGTGACATCTGACACCTTTATCTGTTATTTATATTGATGATATATGCCTGTTATAATATTATCATGTCTGTTATCACTCTGCAAGTTCCCTGTTAGTATAGAATCACTATGGGTTGAAATGATACATACCCGAACGATCTGTAGAATAGGAGAAAATCGTTATGGGTTGAAATGATAGACCCAGGCGATTTTCATTGATATTGAATTTGGGATTACGGGTTGAAATGATATATATACCCGTATATATTTAATTATGGATTGAAATGATAAACATCTGTATCACTTGATCATAGGATATAAAATTATATACATACACCGTTGGTCTATATATATAAATATTTTGAAAATGATTTCTATGGTTTGGAAAGAAATATATGTTTTATATAATATTGATTTTTAATATTATATAAATGATTATTTTATATATAGTAAAATTCTTGATTTTAAGCTATATAGTGAATTTGATATATATATATATATATATATATATATATGGAATTATCAATTCTTGTTTGAAATATTTGAATATTTAAAGCTTTGAAAGTATTGAAAATGAGATGGTTTATTTTGTGGTTAAAATTTTGTATTGGAAATCGATATAATTTGATATGGTTTATTGGGAACTGAAATAAATTAAAATTGATGATTTGGAATTTGATTAAATTTTAATTTTGGAAATTGAGTTGATTTGAATCGATTTATGAAATTTGAGAAAGCTATTTTATTATAATAGGTATTTTAAATTATATTTAAAACTATTTATATATGCTACTTTATAAACTTATTTCATATAAACTATTTTAATATAAATTATTTTAATATAAACTATTTTAAATTATAACTATTTTTATATAAACTATTTTAAATTATAAACTATTTCGTTATATATACTGTTATTTATATTTAAACAGTTAAGTGGGAAGTATTATGATTCCAAGCATTATGATTTCTAAATTTTGATTTCCAAAGTATTATGATTAACAAAGTGTTTGATGAAAGAATGTTGTCTAAATTTAAGTGAATTATTAAATTACGTTTTGAAATTATTTAATAATTAAATAAAATTGAATTCTTTAATTAGTGGAATTAAATTCTTTAATAAGTGAAATTGAGTTTCGGTAATAATTAAGTTTTGAAATTAAATAAGTAAATAAGTTAAATTGAATTTCTTTAATAAGAAATAAAATGTGATTAATAGAATTTAATATGAGACTTGTAATTTAAAGAATTTAATTTGACGAATTTAATTTAATTTAATTCATAAGTTTTGATATAATGTAGGTAAACTTAAGTGATTGATTTAATGAATTGGAAATTCAATTGGAATTATTTTGAAATGATAAATTTACTTAATCTAAATGATTACTTAATGAATCCATCAATGTATTTAAATTGTTTCGAATGTTAAATTAACTTAATTTAAATGATTATGGGATGAAACCTATATATGAATCAATATTTGAATTGTTTTAAATAAAAATTGAAGTTGAATTATAGAATTTTGAAATGGTTAATTTGGAAGTTTTGAAACGTAAATTATATAAATTGATATAGAAAGATAAATGAAATGCTGGCTTTCAAATTTTAAGTGAGACTGAAATTGACTTGGTTTTTGAAATTTATTAAACAACCAATCGGTGTAACAATTATGAAAGTTATTAAAGAAACCAAGATCGGTTATGGACATACTCTCTGTCTACACCAAAAACCACTTTAATAACTATGCGCGGAGTGTGATCCAGAATGAAGTGGTTGGAATGATGTATGTGATGACTGAAGAAAGAGAACGATAATGGATGACCTTAACACTTGTGTCAAATTGGAAATGACTAAAACAGGAGCCATGCCAGACAAATGGGGTCAGCGACCTCGAGCGAACACACTTCTTCGTAAACTACTCATTACTTGTTATTGATTGGTGCGCATCCTTGAATTGGGAGTGTTGTTTCGCGATGTTGTGATCGTTGCGGCGATGCGTTCTCACCAATCCGGATCAGGCAAACGGTAGTTTCACTATCTTGGGTATTGCCTCATGTGCCTTGTCATACTTGTATCCCCATACGCGACCACTACGATTTGTTTTGTGTTATACCTATGGAGTACTCCCTGATATACCACTAGTTTACGGTGGAGTTTATAGTGCTGTATAGACTATGAAGCTTATATAAAATGTGTTAAGAGGGATAATGGTAACGCCTTAATGCTATTTTGATACTTTATATTATCGATAGGCACTATTATAATAGCGTATATTACTACATAGTAGATAGTTTAACGGATCCTTAGAGGATGGTTATCCCAAACATCCTTGAGTTACTTGTATTTCAGTTGTTATTTCACTTGAGTTGGATTTATTGATATAAGAATGTTAATCTTGACTCGAGTGTTTTGTGTTTTGCTTTACGCTCGGGTCAGACTGAGTGTACCAGTATTCGAGACTCACATTTGGAGTTGGAACTTCGCTTGGAGATCCAGCTATCTATCCAGCTTTCATATATTCAGTTGATTCTAGTGTTGCATTCTGATTCTTTTATTTGACTATTATATCCAAGACGTCTGTTGTAACTTATTTAACTCTGTTATATATATACTAGCTTCATGAACTACTATCTTTTGTTTCCGTTGCATTTATTACTCTATATCTGTGATTTATGATTATTTATTTACTGTATATGTTGAGTTTTGCCAAATATAAACTTACAATATGGTATTTTGAGCAATTCAATTCCGACATGTGTGTCTGCCTAGGCATGTTTGGATGCGAGTGGTTGAAAATATCAAGTCGTTACATTTTCGTACATGGAATCTATCTCGGCTTTTGTTGCTCCAAGCCAGAGTGCAGAGTCCTTACTCTACAATGCTATAGGAAAGACAGAGTGGCATCATCTAATACATGGCTTTCTTTCTCACCATCTATGAGAATACCATAGTATCTCTCTACAGCGTGAGATTCCTTATTAGACCTTCTAATAGGTTGCGTGTTTTCATGTATGGGTGAGCTTGATTCTCCCACTGTTTCAGTCTCAGTGTTAGTTTCTCGGATCTTATCTAGGTCTACAGCTTTGCTGTTAATTTCTTTTAATAGAAATTCCTTTTCTAAAAAGGCAGTGTGTTAGAAAATATATGCCCTAGAATTCTTAGGATATCCTATTAACTTTCACAACAATGATCTCGCCTCAACTTATTAGGACCAATGTTCTTAACATAGGCCGGAAAACCCCATACTTTTAAATAATTGAAGTGGAGTTTCTTCCCATGTTATTTCTCATGTGGCATCTTAGGTACATATTTAGTGGGTAATAAATTCAGCATATGCATTATAGTTTCTAATGCATATCCCTAAAAGGACAGAAGTAACTTAGATTTACTCATCATGGAATGAACCATATCTAATAGAGTTCAGTTCCTTCGCTCTGACACACTATTATGTTGCGGTGTGTAAGATGGAATAATCTAAGAGATAATCTAATTATCTTTTAAGTACTGTTGGAATTCCTATCCAACATACTCACCACCTCAATTTGATCAAAGAATTTTAATCTTACATTCCATTTGGTTTTCTACTACGTTTTTACTTTTGAAAAATTTCTCATAGACATCGAATTTATTCTTTATAAGATAGCTATATCCTAGCCTTGAGAAATCATTAATGAAGGTAACAAAGTAAGAACTATCATCAACATCGGGCCACATACATCACTATGTATTAACGCTAAGAGTTCGTCAACTCTTTCATTGCTCCCACTAAAGGGGTGCTTTGTCATTTTACCTTTAAGACACAACTCATGTGCGTCAAATGATTCAGAATAAATTGATGATAGAAAACCATCGATTTTCAATTTTTGTAGTTGTTCTCACTAATGTAACCTTGCCTACAATGCCAAAGATGAGTATCATTTATATTTTAGACGAATTATTCATAGAACAGACATAATTAGTATTAATCATATAATGTCATTTTTAAGAATTCCATCGTAGAATTCATTTTCATCCAAACTAATGTTTATTATATTATTTACTTAATCGAAAATATATCTAGTTTTAGACAATCTAGAAATAGAAATAATCCTATAAGTAAAATCTTTTGCAAAATAGCAATTATTTAATACTAATACTAATCCACTAGGAAGAACTAAATAGTAGTCTCGTACTACCGTTGCATCTACCATAGCTCCATCAACAGCTTGGAGGCTCATATCTCCTTTTGCTCCATGATACCAACCCCTAAGCCCCTGTAGTAAATTACATATATGAGTGCTAGATCCACTATCTAAAACTTGAGACATTTTATTGATTACAAAACAATATTGAATCATAAATGTACCCGATGGAACCATGAAACCATTCTGCTTATTTTCCCTAACGATCATCAAATAGTCAGGGTAATTCATTTTCCAGTGAAATTTCTTGTGGTAGTGGTGACATTCACCCTTGTAGTTAGTCTTCTTACTTTTCTTTTTCTTACCTTCTCATTTTTGCTTCTTTGAACTCGGTGAGGCCAGTACAGCCCCTTAATCCTTAGATTGCGACTCGACCGACCTCAACTTATTGAGGAGCTCCACAAGATTCACATTCAAATGGTTAATGTCATAATTTAGTATGAACAGTTCATATCGAGCGGCAAGTGAACCAAGGATCAAATCTACCCGCAATTCATTACTTATTTGTACTTCCAATTGCAAAAGCCTATCGATATAGCCCTTCATCATTAGCACATAACTGTCCACTTTCTTTCGTTCGGTCATCTTGGTATTGAATAATTTCTTTGTATGTTCATACCTTGCGAAATGTGAATGTTCATCAAAAAGAGCCTTGAGACTATCAAAAATCTCATGGATGGTCATATTATTTTGTTGCCTTTGCAATGGCTTATCTAACATAGACAAAATGAAAACTTAGGCGATCTCTAGGTCTGACACCCATTTTTCATAAGGAAGTCATAGTTTGGAGTTTACATCATCAACGGATTGTTCTTTAGGCTCATACATAATAGAATTCCAAAGGCAATTGTAAGTCAACGTTGTTTTAATTGCTTTTCGCCAATCGATATAGTTAGGTCCGGTGAGCTTGTCAGTTTCAAAAAATAGTTTTGGAGTTGTCTTTTTCTGCAAGTTTAAGTGGTAGAATATTAGGACATCATAGTAGATGTTCTTATAATATTAGTAAGGTTAAACTTCATGTCTCATTTTACTAATAAGTTCCCGCTAGCCTTTTATGTTTCGCCAAACCCTAAGTCAAAACGTAGATGTCTTTAGACTTCACTAGTAGGTATTAGAACTCGTATGCCTTAGGATTTGACTTTGAGGAAAGCTTAGCAAATCATACTCCCATGCACGATGGATGACTCCTCATCGGTTGTCTCATACACAACTCCTAACTCATTATACTTTATCCTAATCCAGCCTTTACCTTGATGAAAGTTAAACAAGTAAAGTAAGATTATTCACTCATACCTACCATTTCGCAACGGCCTAAGTATAATGTTCATACCTTAAGGAAAGAGCAGTAAATTTGTGTAGTTATCTTACCTTATATATTCAATATATTAATAGTACTACATATAACATCCTTAGCTTGGGGAAGGCTTAATAACTAAAGATTATGCAAGTAATCTATTAATATATAAATGTAGGGGACAACATTATATTGAAAATTTGTAACGACCTGCCTTTTTGGACGGTTTAAATCGATGATAAACCACACATGTCAGACTCAAATCATTCAAAAGGGCAGATTGTTATGTGTTAAATAAGAAAAACAGAGAAAGAAAGAAAACAAATACAAAATCTCATAGCGGAATGACAAAATACAATAAGCAAATAAATAGTTCATGAAGTTGTTTACAAATAACATTGATTTAACCTTTTATAATATAGATCAAAGTAACATACAACATGAATAAATAATAAATTAATATTGCGGAACAACGTGTTGCGGTTGAATAAATATAATACATAGTAATAGTACAAAATCTTTGTCTTCATCCTCCAGAAAGTAGTCTTCTATAAACTGAAAAGCTCAGACTGACCCGAGAGAATTGAAAAGACAAAACACTCGAGTCAGAACTAAAAGATCTTATGATAGTTAAATCAATAGTAAATAAATATGCGTGTAATGGCATCGGGGTGTTTATGGAGTTTGGCATCTCCTATCCAGTGTCAACGTGAATGCAATAACTTAAGAGATGTTTGAGATTTACATCTCCTAAGGATCTGCTAAATATCCACATACATAATACAATATGCTATGATAATAGCGTATACAATAAAGTATTAAAATAGTGTTAAGGTGTTACCCATATCCCCCTTAACACATCTTATATAATGTCGTAGTCTATAAAGATACTGTAAACTCCACCTGCGATTGGGCTATCAGGTAGCACTCTATAGGTACGACACAGACAAACTCGTAGAAGGCGCGATAGGTTTGTGAACACGACACTTGAGACAATGCCAGGGTAGATATACCAATTGAAGATCTATACTGGTGGTAACGCATAGAAGTTACTACCTCCACCTCGAAACACACTCCCATAATCAAAATCAAGAGGTGGCCACCAAATCATCACAAAGTCATAATATGGTATCGAAGAAATGTGTCCGATCGGAGGTGCGACCTCACTTAGCCCGGCATGGCTCTTGTTTTAGTCACATGTACGTTGAATCACGGGAGTCGAGGTCATGTAAATACCTCAAATATAATTGTTTGCCAAACCATCCTACTTCATTTCTGGAATCTCCACCACGTACATAGTTGTTAAAGTGGTTTTCAGTACTGGCAGAGAGTATAACAATATCCGATCCCGGTCTCTTTAAAAACCTTTAAAACCAAACGCATTTTTCACATTGGATAGTTCTTTTACATTTCAAAAGTCAATTCACAAATTGATATCAAAATATCATATTCTCAAAACCATATCATTTCAAAATCACATTTACTTCCGAAATTATGCCACATTTGAAATCATATAAATTTCAAATTCACATTTCCAAAATAGATTAAATCCTCATTTAAAATCATCATATTTCTCAAATAGGTCATTTAAATTCCTACTTATGTTATAACATCATTAAACCTTATTCGCTTCAAAATCAAGGCTTTAATTATAAACATTTCCACTTTACACCATCTGAAATTTAGAAAATAATTTTGATAGTTATAAATAGTTTAACAAAGCTTAAAAAGATATAAATTAGGCAAAATATGTTTAAAATAGATTAAATATATTTAAAATAGATTAAAATACTTTAAATAGATTTAAAATAGTTTAAATGGTTTAAAATAGTTTAAATAGGTTTATTATGGATTAATTAGATTTAAAATAAATTAAATGAATTTAAAATAGATTAGATAGAATTAAAATAGATTAACTAGTCTAAAATAAATTAGAATATTTCAAAATAAATTAAAATAGTTTAAAATAAATTAAAATAGTTTAATATAGTTTAATAAAGTTTAAATGGTTTAAAATAGGTTAAAATATATAAATTAGATTAAAATAGATTAAAATAGATTAACTGGGTTAATTAGTTTGAAATAGGTTAAATTTGGTTAAAATAAATTGGAATAGTTTAATTAATTAAGTTGGTTTAAAAGTAGATTTCAAAGTTATGTCCAAGCATTTCAATAACTCAATTTCGATAATCCATTTATATTTGACATTTCAACTTTGAAATTCCACTTTAAATCCTTTGAGCAATTCATTAAATAAATTTTAATTTCGAATGCTTGGATTTTTGAAAATAATTCAGTTTATATAACATCAATTTCTATTTCAAAATACCAGTTAACTGAATTCAAAATTTAAATAACTAAAAATCATTTAATTTAACCAATCTGGTGTCCGTATATAATTTTCTACCCTATGATCAAGTGATACAGATATTTGTCATGTCAATCCATAGTTTAAATTTTTTCGGATATATATCATTTCAACCTGCAATCTCAAAATAATTTCAAATACATGAATCGCTCGAGTCTATCATTTCAACCCATAATGTTTTCTCCCTAATCCATCGGATCATTCGGGTACTTATCATTTCAACCCATCGGGAATTCAATAGAAATTGCAGTGTTATGACAATATAAATATAACATCCAGTCATCTAATACCAACTATCCAACATCCATCAAAATCATCATCCAAATCAATCAATAAACATCAATAGCTAACTGATTATCAATAACAAGTATAACTGACGAATTAAAATTTAATATTAAATTAAATGGCGATAATAATCAATAAAAGTCAGATTTAACAGGCATGAGAATTTAAGTATACCAAACATCAACCAATTAATTTTTAATCACATCATAAATAAAATTTAACTAACATAAGATAATTTAGTAATTGTGAGTAGCTTAAATCACTCACCTTTGATTTCAAATCGAATTGAAAATCAAATTAAGGCCCAAAATTCAATAGCCTTAGAATTCATTCAAACTAGTGTTAAAATGTCTGGAATTTCGATATGATCCCAACAAAACAAACCGCACATGAAGCCGACCTCGTATGCAAAAGTTATGGGCATAAGAAGATTGAATTTTTTAAAAGTTTGAATTAAATAAAAAAACACGTGCACCTGGCAACGTCACTTCCCGTTCAACGAAACCCTATAGGTAAAACACGTTCGACCCCATGAATAGCCATCACATGCTGACCACTACGCACTCAACCACGACCCCATTCACCTCGATCAAGTAGCGCCATCGCGACACCCACCTGAAGCCGACCTCCCAAGCACTCACATGCACGCTCCGACCATCACCAGGCCGTACGCCGCCATTCATTTTCACCCACAAATCATGGCAAATTATGAACAATTTATGACGAGCGACGACCACCCTATGACCTGCTCGACACCAGCTTCCTAACGCCACTCCCCGATCATCGATCGGATGACGATTCATCGTTAGATCGTCAAAACTTCATATGGGTGGCAGAAATCAATTTGGCAATTTCTGGACAAACTTGAGAAACGAATTACACCAGTGGATTACAGCTTCGAAATGGTATGTAATTTGATATGGTTTGGAGGAGTTTGATTTTTTTGAAATTGGTTTGGGGATTGAATTGTAGGGTTTGAACTTTGAAATGGTTTCTGCCATTGCAGAGAGGAGATAGGAATAGAAAGATAGATTTATACGTACAGGAATAAGAAATAGAAAGGCTGTTAAGGTTAAAAAAAATCTATTATATAGACAAGGCCCAATTACAAAGAGTGAGTATATCGAATAGATTTGAATTGACAATAATGATCGCAAAGCCCGTTTTGCCTCTCAAACGAAAGTGGATCATCCCACATATCAAAATAGATGCTTTCAATATTTTTAAATCCAATAGAACTGGTTTCAAGTCCTAATTCCATCTTATGAAGAAGCTAGCTTAAAAATCATCTTATTTCAAATTGATTTCAATTGAGTTTAATTAAATTGATTTCTATGCATTTCGAGTTCGTACGATCAAACGGCAAGTCTGATTGCCACGAAACTTAAAACCTTACAATAATTCACTGTTACGGATCTGATAAAACTAGTTTCGTCGAAATCCGAGTCAGTGGTCAAAATGGCAATTTTCACGTTAATTAAATAAATTATTATTAAATTGATTAAATCGCTTTTTAATTTCACTTTTACTAACTAATAAACTTTATCGTTTTTGATTACTTAGACATTTACAATAATTTAAAACAAATTTACATATCAATTCAGTGTTAATTAGTACACCGGTTACAGTGTTCTATTTCAACTGAAATTAAATCCAATTAAATAAAATTTAATTCCAATAAATTGAGTTAATTTGATTTCAATCTTTTTTATTCAATCAATTATTACTCCGTAGACATAGTTAACTTTTTTTTATATCTTATTACACTAATATTCTACAATTATCATCTTTTACCATATAAGTTGCAGTATTTCAATTGCATTGAATTTTTGTCAAATTTATTATAATTTAAAATCTCAATAAATTAATTTATCTTTGTTTCACTCCTTTTATTAAATCAATTATTGGCTTGTGAATATAATTAACATTTGTATACCTTTTATTACATTCATAATTTGCAGTTATCATCTTAACTCATATTAATGTGGTATTCAATTACATTTAATTTGCAATGGATTTCAAACTTAATTCAACAGATTAAATATATTGGTAACAAATGACAATCGTTACCTTTCTTAATTTAATAACATTCATAAGTTTGTTATCTACACAAAATGCCATAACTACTACCACAACACTACTTTTATCAATTGCAATTAATTACATACTATTTCATTAATTTATACATATTGAAGTTATCAATTACACCTTTTATCAATTTATCAATACACACATCATTACAATTTATTTAAAATTTATAGCCAACTATAACTTTTTAACCATTTCAATTATATGGAATTACATATAAAGCAGTTATCAATTACCTTAAATTAATATTTTATTCTAGTTATATTCTGATTATCAAATCACAAATTTTTATCTATTCCAACATTAAATCACCAAACCTTATAAAATTAACTATTTTCAATTATCAAAAATTACGGATCGTTACAAAATTTAAAATCATTAATATATCATATTGATTGATATCGACTTATATAATATTATAATTACTATGAAATACTCTCATGATTCAAGTGTCAGACCTATCGGAAATCAAGTTATATGTACATTTACGTATGTATTTATTCCTTATGTTTATTTGGGTTTCTTTAATGTTCCATCTTTAATTTATACATTCATATTATATAAGTTTTATTATTACATAACTTTTATATTTCAAATTATGTATATAAATTTTTTATCTATAATATTATATTAAATAAATCTTATTTAATTAATTTTAACTAATTAACATTTTAATATTATAATATATTAATATAACATTTATATTCAATATTTATTATGTACTATAATCTTTGTAGTACAACACATATACCATATACATGTGTATATTATTTAATTAATTAACCTTTTAATTAACTAAATTATTTTAATTTAATTATATTTATTTCAAAATTCAATTCATATACATACATGTACGGTTGTGTTATTTTAAATATTTCAAAATAACATAACATATATCATAACATATATTATAAGCGTACATTTATTAATTAATTCATTTAATTAATTTACTTTATTAATCTTATTAATAAATTTTGAAATTAGCATGTATTTTCAAATATTTTGAAAATTTTGTATTATAGCTTTTATAATATACTTGTATCTTACTTTAAATTTAACTTTTTAATTTTAAATCTTACATTCGTTAATTTTCAAACAACTTTTAAAATTAGCATATGACCTAATTTAAGTTTGGGCCTTTTCTATTAGGGACAACCTTTAGGCTATAAGCTTAGTAGTTAACCTAACATAACTAATTTTGACCGCATAGGCTATTGGACTCCGATGCCATTGTTGAAACTAGGCCAGTACACAATGGAAGTAATGGGTGAATTTTAATTTTTTTTACCCTATTGGATCCTTGTTGGGCCTATGAAGTCTAGTTTATTTAGAACATTTCTAAAAAAAATTTGAATAAAAACTTTATTTTATTTAAATTTATACATTATATATATTTAGTTTAATTTATATCTTGATTATATATATATGTGTGTGTGTGCATTAAATGCACATCTATACTATACTATTATCTATACTATATTATTATTATTGAGTTAGATTTCAAGAGCGCACAAGCCTCCTTCATATTTTGTTAAATGAGCAATTGTATTTTTAATTTCCTTTTATTCATACCCAGCTCTCTACTTCTTTCTCTATCCTCCAAACCCTAGATAATAACGTTCCTCAGAATTATGCCTTTTTCCATCGGTCAACATTGATCTCCCCTCCTACACTGTCGCCACCTCTTCAACTCCGAATCTTTGCTTGAACGACAGCCAACCGCGTTCTGATTTTATTTCATTTCCCTCTTTCGGATACTAAATCAGAATTAGAGAGCAGCAACAATCCAGGTATACTTTTTCAATCTCCTTACAGATTTAATCTTAGGCATTTATTTAGTTATTTTTCCTATTGAATTTATGAGAATATTCGGTTTTATTATATTTACTTTCTTGGTGACGACCGAGTCCCAGGCTACTACAAGAATTTCAATTTTCAATTGTACTTTATAGACTATTATTTGTTTTGGTTTGGTTACTGAAAAGTATGTATGTTTTGATTTTTGATTACTTTTATATCCAGAAGTTACAACAGCATACTGCATTGAGTACATTCTAATTACAGGTTATGGTATTCTTATTATTTTTTATTCACAATATAATCTTTTATAAGAGCCATTTACATAGTTGAGTTTACACTTACTTTTCTACTATATATTGTGAATTAAATCGACAAAAGAAATGTAGAAGAACACAAACTTGACCAAGCTCCTAAAACTATTTCAAATGATACTTTAAAGGTTTGTTTCAAATTTCATTAAAAGTTTTATTTTGGATCAAACATATAAACATTTTGGTCTATAAACATCTTTTATAATGTTGAAAAATATTGAACATCGAACTATAAAATTTTTATACAAAACTATACTTTGCAAAGTTAAGCTTTTGTTTGTTTTTTTGTTTACATTTACTGGCTTTATTTTCTAACATTGGGCATCCCTACATATATAAAATATATAGTTTGACTCAAAAAATTGGCTGTCCCTACATGTTCTTGAGATTGTTTTTCACATATTCTTGAGATAATTCAGCTGCACAGTATATACTCAATCTTCCAACCATTTATTTATTTATTAGTCACTATAAAATTATTATACGATAGTCGGTGATGTAGTATATTATTGTATATAATACGAGTAATAAATATAAATACAGAATATAGGCTTTACAATAGATTATATACTCAATTGTTTCTACTATTTTATTATTGATAAACCTTGAAATTGTAATAACTTGGTAGTTTATGAATATTAACATTGTAATCAATTGAGTATTCAATTGTTATGAGTATTTGGCAACTGTTATCGACTCTCAATTGTCTAAATGCCTTTGTTCTTCTTCTTCTAAATGATCTTATATAACTCTAAAGTTATTCTTAAGTCTTACATTTACCTAAAAATAAGAAAACAAACCGGGTAGGTTAACATTGCATCCCACAGTTAAATTGTTTCTAATTTCAATTTCTCGCCATAATTCAATGGTAATTTATTTACTTTCCATTTTTGTCAAATTTAATTACCATATTTGATCTTATCTTTTCTTCATTTAGGAATATATACACTTTCCCTTTTCAGTTATTTTATTCAAATCTACTATGGAATCGCCCTTTATTAATAAGTGAACGTTTTGAGAAAAATTAATTACCTTGATCAAGATTCTTTTGTTCCATCTCTTTGTCCCTCACTAGCTATCCAAATCGTTATTCTTTCTTGAATTCCAAATTTGAAATTTTCTCATTTTATTTTTTTCTATAATTTCCCACTTATAATTTTCCTTGCCTCTTTAAATATGGAGTCATGGCAAAATGAGTATATCTATCTGCATTATCTGTTTTGATCAAGCTTTGACTTTAAACATCTAATTGCAAATGTAAACAAATTCCCTTGCCCAATCTAAAAGTACCGTTTTTATTTGTTAACAATTTGCATTAATGATCCCCAATTATTTTTAGTAGACTTATACAGATAATTAACAGCATTGTCAAACTTTTTAACCTTTGAATTAGCAACTCTTTTTTGTTTTGATTTTTGCACCGTTCTTTTCTTCCAATTTCTCTATCATCATTTTTTTTACATTCAAGTAACATTGGTTATTCTATGTTTATTAGGGTTCGGGTTTTCTTTAATGATAATAAAATTTAAGCTTTTACTCTCTTGAATTCTGGAAATTTTTTAAAACCAAGTATATTGGATGTTCTCCCAAATCCAAGTTGAAACCATTTTATATTCATGTAAATTTAGTGTTCATCTACGAATGTTTGAATTTGTTATCGCTGTAATATTACAATTAGACGCAATACTATTTGATTTTGGTTTTCATTTGTAAATAGAATAATTTCCAATAAAACTAGTTTGGACATTTAGCATGATTTCTCCGATTAGGGTGATTTTTTGCGGGTTAAATTATAGTTATGTTTGAGAACTAACTTCTTACAATTATAACTGACAAATTTGTAATTTATAGTTATAAATTAATCTTTAAGATATAATGTTTATTTAAAAATACAATCCTAAAATAAACTTTATACCTATGATAAAATTAATTCTAAAATTGAGTAGAAAGTTAGAGTACTATGTTATGAAAAGTAAATATTGAGTGCTATTATTTTGGCTACTCTTACAACAAAATTTTTACTATAAAGAATCAATGATACTATTACATGAACAGTTTGGTTTTATTTTGATGATAAGCCAGTAGCGAAAAACCATGAAAGTCATGAAAACTTGAAAGGTGTGTACTTATATAATTTCTTTTCTTCTTTTTTGTTTTATAGAAAAAGTTTGGTAAATTCAGCAAGCATGTATTGGGCATAGGATTATTTATTTAATGGATTCAAAAAATAATAATTTGTGTTCAATCAAAATCATGAACTTAACCATAATTTTAGTACACAAATGACTAAAATTATGAATTTACCAGCCAATTTACGCTATACTACATAAAATTATGTTGTATATAATATATTGATATAGCATTGGAAATTACCAAATATTTCTTTAATCACTCAATAAATGGTAAGAAATATTCCTTACCCAACATGTTGTAGCGTTGCCAAAAAAACTAAGTTCAATAATAGATATCAATAGGAATTGTTGCTTGCCCTTTTCCCTTTACATTATGAAAATATTTTTCATGAGACATATAATATAAGCACTTCTCTTTTACTATTAATCTTTAGTATTTGCAGTTAACTCCAGATTTATAATATAAATATATTTGTATACACACAATCATGTGAATAAAATATTAATATTATATAATAGATTTATTTAAACACAAAGTAATTAATTGTAAACAGAAAGAAGTTTTTTATTATTGCAAAACTGTAAGTAATATATACAAATATACACACATATACATGTATAAATTTTTTAGTACACATACATACATATATTCAATATATACACATAATGATATATGCATAACAATATATATATATATATATATATATATATATATATTAACAAAATAAAATAAATGTTTTATATATACGTGAAATACAAGGTCTTGAGCATAACTCAACAAATAATATAAAAAAAATTTAATTTTAAAATATATTTTAATTAAATATCCATTTGAAAATCAATCAAATGTTGATTAAAAATTAATTTCCAAACTTTATTTCAAATTTTAAATTTACTATAAATCTTAAATGATATTTAATGCTTTGACAAAAATTCCACAATTTTTTAATTTTAAAATCATTATTCTATTTGCAGCTGAAATTAGATAATTAATTTGAAAATATGAAAAAGTTGTTTTTGCCCAAGAGCTTCATTCCTACTTTTATAATTTTATAACATATAAAATATAATATCATAACATATTTGAACTAGTATAAATTTTTTATGTAATAATTTGATTTAAATAATATCAAATAATAATAAAATAACTATAAAAAATATTTTTTGCTCCCAAAAATTATTGTTGCTTTAATTCTTCATATATAAAATTATATTTCTATTATTTTATTAAAATATGATATAGTAATTAACCATAAACTATATATATATATATATATATAAGTAAATGATATATATTAATTTAATAAAATATAAAATATTTTTTTATTAAGAGCTATACTGACTTGATGTTCACTTGATAAATGTTTTTAATTTATAAAACGTGCATATAACTAAAGTACTTTATGACAACATTACTTACATATCAGAATCGTCTCCTAATTAGTAGTATATATAATATACGCAAATAAGAAAACATTATAATTCAGAATCAATGACCACGTTTTGATTAAAAATATACTTTAATCCCAATGCCTTGAAGTGCACTTTGAAAAGATGACTGCTACCCCTTGAAACTATTCTTGATTCAACAAAGAGTTAGTCCTTGAACCATTGGCCACCAGCTATTAAATAACGATCGAATTTGCCTTGATTTTGAGCTTGATGGAATAAGAGGGACTAGAGATGATTTTTGACTAGAAAGGAATTGAGGAGGAGGCAGCAAAAATATCTAAATTAAATTAGATTAGAGATGCTTATATGGTGGATAGAAAGGAGAGAAGTGTGGATCTCATCTTATACTCATTCTCTTTTAATCTCAACCATCCAAAATCAAGCACCCTTTACCCAAAAATGAGCCGCCTATACCCATGTTTTCCATCAAAAATAAGAATCCCTATGATGGGACTTAAATCTATTTAAGCCCAAGGAAAAATATTATGCAATTAAATCTAATTTAGCCGCTTATCGTTATCGTACATCGATTGATAATTTATAACTATTATAGATATATTTAATAATATTTATTTATCAAATCATAATCAAATTTTATAATTAATATTTCATAAATATTAATTAATTTATAATTAATTATTAAAGTAATTTAAATCATCTGGTCACAGGAGAACTCATTGTTTCTATTGTGTGACTCATTAGGTGTAAATTTCATCAGCTTTTATATCTGTTACCACCAATGTTAATTCTAAAGATATGTGGCGTGATAATATTACCATAATCCCACATAAACAGGCAATGTCGAAAGAATGAAGGAAAACAATATCGGAAGCATATGATGCTGCCCTTCATCAATAAAGAATAATAGGCAATGTCAAAGGTCATCAATGAAGCCAACAATACTGAATGCCATCAATGCCGCATACCGCTTATAAGGTTCGATGAATGATATAGTGCCAAAAAGCTAGAAACAATCCTACATATTAGTGAGGGAATAATGACATTGGAAAGCTTATGCCAAAGGCCATCAATATTATAACTACATGATATAACATTGATGCTGAATTCCATCAATGAAGCACTTACCCCATATAGCCAAGAGAATCAATGCTACTCCAGATTAATACCACATATCTCAAATATCACCTTATTCCAATATCACCCTTCAAAGTAATGTTGTCTACTATTAATACTGCTCATCACCAATGTTGTCTCTTATTAATGTCGTTCATCATCAATGTCGCATGTTATTAATGTCTCTTATCATTGATGTCGCCTTCCATCGATGTTGCCTAATATCAGTACCGCCTATTATCAATGTCGCCTCTTATCAATGCCGCCTACTATCAATGCCATTTACTATCAATGCCACCTGTTATCAATGTCGCATGCTATCAATGCCGCTTATTATCAATGCTAATCATTTCCAATGCCGCCACTTATCATTGCCGTCACTTATTGATTTGGTGCCATAGTAATGCCGCACTTCATCAACCTTCAAAGGAGGCCACATATTCTCAATACAATGTTGATAGTGAATGTTATCGATGAAACTATCAAGGAAAGATGGTTGCTAAGAGCCAGAGTTCACTATTCAGTGAGTGGATATTGAAGCACGATTCCATTTTCCATCAACATGGATTGTAACGACACAGAATTTTGAACAATTTAATTTGAAAATATTTATTTAATTTTAGATATTTGAATGATGGTTTGACTTGAATATCAAATTATCAGAATGAATTTAGCGATTAAATTATAGAATTTAATCTATTGAAAGTCGAATAATAATTTGAATCTCCAATTTTAAGCCAAATAAAAATATTTCAAAGGCTTGTAAAATTCATATTGATAATACTGAAGATTATAGAAGCTTCAGAATTTAATTTGGAAGTGAATTGTTCAGTTTCAATAATATATCGTTTAAATTGATATTTAAAAATAGCCGTCCGAGGCACAGTCTCGGAATTCGACGAAACCAGTTCCATTGGATCTGTAATATTGAATTATTCTCGGGTTCCAACTTTCGTATTTTTCGGAGTTGATATGTGAGCACACGACACAAAAACGCGTTGAAATTCAAAACGAATTCAGTTTGAAATTTTAAATTTAAATGGGTCAACATATGCACGTTTTCATTCCTAAATTCGTGCCAAAAATTTCGCAGAGAATCACGCCTAAAAAATCATGCCGAGAAGCACAAAGAAGATCGTGCAAAGCATGGCCGCTCGTCTTTAAAACTTCAAATTCAAATCCCTCGTTCAGAGCTTATTCAGAGAAAACAAATAAAAATGGCGTCCCCTTTTCACTTTTGTTCGAACGAACAAACTCGTTCCAGTTCCATGAAATCCAACAAAGTAAAGTAGCCGAGCCCTCTCTCCAAATTCGAAGCTTCAAAACGAAATTAAATTGGCATAAATTAGAACGAATAGTGGAAGGAGGTTAAACGAACGATCGTTCGTTCAAATATAAAAAAAGGGGGCAGAAGCATCGCGAGTTAGAAAAAGAAATCGAACTCGAGGCTGGATTAAATCGCGATCGAGTCGCATTGAGGAAGGGGATGTGGCGATTTAAGGCTTGGTATCGGTGAATTGGTAGGCGCAGTCAGTATCGGCGTCAGGCAAGGAGGAGGGTTAGGCAAGCAAGGCCGTGGGGCAGCAGCAATATTCGAGTTCGATCAGGGCAAAAAGGAGATGTCGCGATTTAGGGTGGCTAGGGTTTTCATTAGGGTCGCAATCGATCGAAACTTGGCAGCCGCATCAACTAGCACACCCATTCGAGGTCGAGGCGGCAGACAGAGGAGAGTCGCGAAGGTTGCGACTGCGACTTAAGGTGGCTGCTCGGGGAAGATACGCGAGCACGAGGTACGACGTCGCGCTGTGCTCGAGTCAGTGGAAGCAGCGAGGTAATTTACTGTTGTGTTTTTACAGTGAAGAAATTCGATGTTGAAACTTATAAGTTAGTTTAAAATAACTTTTTGAGTTAATTAGATTAAATTTATAAAATAGAAATTAACCTGTTCAATTATTTCCTTTACTAAAAATAATTTATTAAGATAACTTATGGGGTTAATAAGTTATTTCAGTTGTTTAGTTGCCAAATTTATTTTTAAAAATGGATATTAGTTAAAATATAAATTTTTGGTAAGAAAAAAAATTTTTATAATTAGTTGATTTAAATTTTAAAAAAAAAGGAATTTGTTAGATAAAATAAAATCTTGGTTAAATAAATTTAATTTAAAAGGGAAATTAGTTTGAATAAATTTATTAAAGAAGAAACTGGTTTAAATAAAACTATTGATTAATTAAACAATCAAGAACGAAAATTGGTTATTGATTGGTTCGAATATTAATGATTGTGTAAATATTTATACAATGTATAAATCAAGAAAATCGAGTCAAGAAGAAAATGGATTGCTAATAAAAGCAAAGGTGAGAATTTCTCACTCAAAAGGATTTATTTAAATTTTAAATAGTTAGATTTAAAATTGCTAGTTGTGTTGATTGAATGCTAGAATGATGATTGTTATATATATATATATATATATATATATATATATATATATATATATATTGGATGTGAATAGACCCTATACGCCGTTAGTAAGCGGAGGTTATTTATTACACCCATATACCGCGATATTCCACCTTGAAGTGGAATTGGTATTATATTAGTATTAGCAATATATATATATATTGGCATATGCATATATTGCAGTTGATTGATTTCCCGCATTGTATAGCGGATGAGACCCTATTGCGCCGTTAGTAAGCGGATAATATTTTATAAAATCCCATATACCGCGATATTCCACCTCGAAGTGGAATGGGTATTGTGCTAATGTCTGTGGATGCAGGAAAACAGGTTGGAGGGATCCAACTGGATTCCTCACAAATATTTATTTGATTTAGATATTGTGATATTTGATTGTTTATCATGGATGATATATGATGTTTGAAAGTCGTGATTGACTATTTGATGTGTTGCATCATCGGATCCAATTTTGAAGTTTAAAAAAAATACGATTTTGATTTTTAAGGGATTTCTAAAGTGATTTTTGAAAGTATACGTTTATAAAATATTTTATTGAATTGATTCATCTTAAATAAATAAACGTTATAATTTTAGTATTATAAAAATTATGATTTTTGAATTTATTATAAAAAGTTTAAAAATAGGATTTACGAAGTTTGATTATTTTATAAATCAAAATGATGAATTATAAAGGAGTTTAAAGACGTTTTAAAATAGTAATATAAATTGATTTATATTAAAAGATTTATAAATTGATATTTATAAATTAAAATATTGGAATTATAAAACGAGTTTTTATAAGTGATAGAATGATTTGTAAATGAATTTCATAAATGAATGAAATCTATAGGATTATAACGGTGAAGTTATAAATGGAATTTTATAAACAGTAGGTTTATAAAATTTGAAAAGTTATTGAAAAGAATAGATTTTGGATAAATAAATTAATCTTATAAGTTATAAGATTTAAATTTTGAGAAGTTTAAAAGAACGTTTTTGTTAACGAATAAATTATAAGTATTTAACTTATAACATGAACTTTTGTTTTATAATTGAGTTATAAATTGAATAGGTTAATAAAGGAATTTATAAAAGGAAGTTGTTATAAAATAAATAGAAATAGAGTTTATAAACGTTGTTTTATAAATTCGCAACGACTTATTTTGATAAGTAGATTGTTATAACTTATTTGTGGAGTTATATTCACGTTTAGACAGTGAATAATCCTTTAAAGTAAAATGAATAGAAATGATGAAATTGGTTAACAAGTATATTCACGTTTTTGAATATTGAATGATATGTTAAAGAAATGTTTGAATGTGATGTTTTAAATAGAATTAAAACGATCAAACGATGTTTTCAAAATGTGTTGAGATTCGAAACCATAAATTTCAACATAAATTGTCGAAATAGATGTTTTCGAGAAATATAAGGAAATGGTAGATTATAACACTGTTGTTATAATAAATGATTTCCGAAAGGAAATGTTTTGTATAGTATTAGGATTTATATATCTATTTTAATTTCGAATCCCTATACTAGTGATTTTGGGTTGTCGTAACGATGTTTTACGCAACATTCGTTTTGGCCCAAATAAATATGTTTAAGAGAATGATTTCCTTAAAGAATGAAATATATGCTTAATTTTGACTTAAGTATATTGAATATTTTCCAAAGATTGAAAATAAATAAATTTGTGAATTATTTATAAAATAAATAAGTATGGAAATGTTTTCCCATGTGAAATGAAGAGTTTAGAGAATTTATCTTTTTATAGATAAATTGAAAATGAATATAAAAAAATCGAATGGAAATCGTATATTCATAAATATTTTGGAAATATAAATTCAATATGGAATTTATAAATGGAATTTGGAAAATGAGTTTAAATATTAATTTATTTTTAAAGAATGGAAAATATATATCTTGTAAAGATATTTTTGGGAAATAAATAATTTGGAAAATTATTTGGAATCTGGTGATGTTGTGCATATCCATTGATAGTTCAATAACCGACTATCAATATTTACCTTTGAATAGGTATTTGTTGTGATTTGTTTGAATTGAATGCCACACTTATTTTTTTTTAAAATAAGTGCTCACTATTCGGGTTAACCGGGAAAGGACCTTGGGGTCGTATAACCCATTCCGAATATGTGATACGTCGTTATGAATTGCATTCGAAGACCGGTGTTGAAGACCGGATATTTTCGAAAACGAAAGGGTTTCTTGTTGATTGTCTCTGCACTGGCTGATCCCCGGTATAGAGATCTCCATATGTGATGGGAAATTCGGGCGTAATTAGAGATTATCCGGATTGCAAGGACTTATTTGTAAGTGCCTTCGGTTTTGTTCGATCCCGGAACAGACTTGTATGGATTGTGTGTCTGACATTACAATTGAGATATAAAGCTGATTTCTTTCAAATATATTTCTGCTGGTGGCGGAGAATTTATTCTCTTAGCTTAACACCCTTCTCTGAGACGTACGAGCTCAGAGGTTATATAGTTGAAGTTATCAGCAATATATTCCCAATTTGGTAATGTGACGTGCTGAGTGTTGCTGTGAAATGATCATTGTGTTGATTATTTGTGATAGGATCATTTATTTGATCGTCTATCTTGGTGATCATTTCTATGATCATTTGTTGACCCAAAACATGGCTTTTGTATAAAGTATGTTTTTGTGGACGTGACTTCGTCGAGCCTCACAAACCGGTAATGGTCGAAACAGGAATTGTGCGGCAAGGTTTTCAGGGATAGCGTCCCTAGGGTATGACCATTCCTTCTGGAAAAGGGTAGTATCATGGTATGGAGCCCAGATACTTACTCATGTTGAAACACTTATTATTATGGTGTGATGTTGGTTAGAGAGCTCTCGTTTAAAGGTCCCAAAGGACCGGGGGTGGCATATCTGAGGGTTTGTAATATCCCTTGGGAAAAGGGATTCCCGGCCTTGTTTGGCAGAGATCCAGTTGGGTTCTCGGGGCGTCCTTCCAGAGGCGTTTTCATGTGGCAATGGGAAGTTCCTTGGCCTGACCATTTGTTGGAAAATCCATTCTTCAAATACGAGCCTTGTACGGTATTAGTTGTATTACCTGCCATCTACTTATGGTGGCGCCCCACTGTTTGGATGGTAGCTATAGTAGGCATAGTTCGAAATGTCTATGCTGGCTAAGATTTATATCTTTATTTTCGAAATGAATTTTTCCTACACTATGCACTAGTAATAATATCAAATGTTCTTTTTAAATACGTATCAAGCATCTTTGACTATCATAAGGAGAAATCTCCTCCGATTCTGCGTTTGCATTATGTGTGTGTGCGGGAGGCCTTATGGTAGTCTCATTTTTAAAAGCATTGCGAATTGACTTTAAAAATATTCCTCTATTTTTGATTTTAAAGAAAAATAAACTGTTTTAGTTCTCACACCAGTCACATGACTGACTCGGAGTTTATTGTTTTCCTTTCTAAACTCTGTGTGCCCACCAATTTTCACACGGGCAGTCAAGAGTTAGGTTTATCAGGATATTCTGGATATTCAGGAGTTGCTGGAGGCAAGATGGATGGCATGGCGTATTATTAGTATATAGTACTTCTTTTTTCCGCTGCATTGTTGTTGTTGTTTGATGTTGTACACTCTGATGATATGATGTAATGAAATGTATTGTAATAACTGATATAGTTCTTTGTTTAAAGATTATTCATTTATCTATAATATGTTGTTCCGCTGCGAATTGTGAGATTCTGTTGTTGTTCTGTTGTTTTCTGTTCCGTTTTATTTTCTATTTTCTCTCTCTTCTTCTACCTCTTTCTTCTTTCTTAAAAACCCTAAGAGTTCGTATTTTCGTTCATCTTGAGTTAATCACTGGGGATTAGTGTCTATTCAAGGAGTACGGATTTGCGGTTCTTTACATTTGGTATCGGAGCATATGGTTAAGCGACAACCATGGTTCTGTTGGGTGTTACTCATTAGAGATGGAGTCAGCAGTACTCTAGAATGAGTTTGAGTGTAATAATAGATATGAGCGCGTATTTGTTAGTGAATATAAACTTGTTTTTGAATCGGGTGAATAAGGTAATTTTGCCCAAAACTATTTTTGTATAGAAAAGAAATGATTTTCTATGAATTATTATAGTATATGATTGCATGTTTGTTAGGAAGTAATAATATTAAATTATTATCATTTTTATATGGAATTAAATAAGAAATAAAATGGATTGAATCAAGTAAACTAACTTGATAAATTATTAATTCATGGACTAACGAATAGGAATTTGAATTGGTTAAATAAAAGTTTAGTCGTGAGCTAAATTTGAAGATAAATTTGAATTTGTATATAAATACAAGTAAGTAAAAGAAATAAATTGAAATTCTCTTTGCTAGTAATTCAGTAAATTCGTGATGAATTGAATATGGAAATTTTGAATTGAATTCAAATAGAATTGAAATTGTGAATTGAATTGAAATTGTAAATTGAATGAAATGAATATGTAACTTCAATAGTGAAGTAAAAACGTATAAGAAGCATATGTTGGAAATTTTGTAATGAATTGGCAAAATGGTTTGTATATTGGAATTGAATATTATGACTAGCAGGATATACAGGTATTATAAAGGGATTGGATTTTGATTTTTGAAGATAAAAAATTAAATGGCTCGACAAAAAGGTACGTATTTCAATTTCAGTATGAAATTTGATGATTTTCTTCTCCAGCCACTTGGCTTTCTCTTTTCTTTTTGATTCTGAGGGGCCGTGGTGCCATTTTGTAGTCGTACCGAGCTAGCCGCGCAAAGGAGACGCTGACAAAATTTTTTGAAAATTTAGGGTGTTAGAAAATTTTTGAGAAATTTTGAAAGTTTAAAATTTGAATTTGAATTTGAATTTAAATTGTTGGAAGAACAATGTTGTTTGGAACCTATAATTGAAGTTGGAAAGCTAGTTGAAATGATAATGAATCTCTACTAAAAAGATTTGTTTTAGAAAGTTGATAAAACTATTTGGATTGTGAAAAATAATAGACGGATTAAGGATCGTTCTTCTTAACTTGTAATTTCGGGACAAAATTCTTTTAAGGGGGAAAGATTGTAACGACCTAGAATTTTGAACAATTTAATTTGAAAATATTTAATTAATTTTAGATATTTGAATGATGGTTTGACTTGAATATCAAATTATCAGAATGAATTTAGCGATTAAATTATAGAATTTAATCTATTGAAAGTCGAATAATAATTTGAATCTCCAATTTTAAGCCAAATAAAAATATTTCAAAGGCTTGTAAAATTCATATTGATAATACTGAAGATTATAGAAGCTTCAGAATTTAATTTGGAAGTGAATTGTTCAGTTTCAATAATATATCGTTTAAATTGATATTTAAAAATAGCCGTCCGAGGCACAGTCTCGGAATTCGACGAAACCAGTTCCATTGGATCTGTAATATTGAATTATTCTCGGGTTCCAAATTTCGTATTTTTCGGAGTTGATATGTGAGCACACGACACAAAAACGCGTTGAAATTCAAAACGAATTCATTTTGAAATTTTAAATTTAAATGGGTCAACATGCGCACGTTTTCATTCCTAAATTCGTGCCAAAAATTTCGCAGAGAATCACGCCTAAAAAATCATGCCGAGAAGCACAAAGAAGATCGTGCAAAGCATGGCCGCTCGTCTTTAAAACTTCAAATTCAAATCCCTCGTTCAGAGCTTATTCAGAGAAAACAAATAAAAATGGCGTCCCCTTTTCACTTTTGTTCGAACGAACAAACTCGTTCCAGTTCAATGAAATCCAACAAAGTAAAGTAGCCGAGCCCTCTCTCCAAATTCGAAGCTTCAAAACGAAATTAAATTGGTATAAATTAGAACGAATAGTGGAAGGAGGTTAAACGAACGATCGTTCGTTCAAATATAAAAAAAGGGGGCAGAAGCATCGCGAGTTAGAAAAAAAATCGAACTCGAGGCTGGATTAAATCGCGATCGAGTCGCATTGAGGAAGGGGATGTGGCGATTTTAGGCTTGGTATCGGTGAATTGGTAGGCGCAGTCAGTATCGGCGTCAGGCAAGGTGGAGGGTTAGGCAAGCAAGGCCATGGGGCAGCAGCAATATTCGAGTTCGATCAGGGCAAAAAGGAGATGTCGCGATTTGGGGTGGCTAGGGTTTTCATTAGGGTCGCAATCGATCGAAACTTGGCAGCCGCATCAACTAGCACACCCATTCGAGGTCGAGGCGGCACACAGAGGAGAGTCGCGAAGGTTGCGACTGCGACTTAAGGTGGCTGCTCGGGGAAGATACGCGAGCACGAGGTACGGCGTCGCGGCTGTGCTCGAGTCAGTGGAAGCAGCGAGGTAATTTACTGTTGTGTTTTTACAGTAAAGAAATTCGATGTTGAAACTTATAAGTTAGTTTAAAATAACTTTTCGAGTTAATTAGATTAAATTTATAAAATAGAAATTAACCTGTTCAATTATTTCCTTTACTAAAAATAATTTATTAAGATAACTTATGGGGTTAATAAGTTATTTCAGTTGTTTAGTTGCCAAATTTATTTTTAAAAATGGATATTAGTTAAAATATAAATTTTTGGTAAGAAAAAGGAATTTTATAATTAGTTGATTTAAATTTTTTTTTAAAAAAAGGAATTTGTTAGTTAAAATAAAATCTTGGTTAAATAAATTTAATTTAAAAGGGAAATTAGTTTGAATAAATTTATTAAAGAAGAAACTGGTTTAAATAAAACTATTGATTAATTAAACAATCAAGAACGAAAATTGGTTATTGATTGGTTCGAATATTAATGATTGTGTAAATATTTATACAAGGTATAAATCAAGAAAATCGAGTCAAGAAGAAAATGGATTGCTAATAAAAGCAAAGGTGAGAATTTCTCACTCAAAAGGATTTATTTAAATTTTAAATAGTTAGATTTAAAATTGTTAGTTGTGTTGATTGAATGCTAGAATGATTATTGTCATATATATATATATATATATATATATATATATATATATATATATATATATATTGGATGTGAATAGACCCTATACGCCGTTAGTAAGTGGAGGTTATTTATTACACCCATATACCGCGATATTCCACCTTGAAGTGGAATTGGTATTATATTAGTAATAGCAATATATATATATATATATATTGACATATGTATATATTGCAGTTGATTGATTTCCCGCATTGTATAGCGGATGAGACCTTATTGCGCCGTTAGTAAGCGGATAATATTTTATAAAATCCCATATATCGCGATATTCCGCCTCGAAGTGGAATGGGTATTGTGCTAATGTCTGTGGATGCAGGGAAACAGGTTGGAGGGATCCAACTGGATTCCTCACAAATATTTATTTGATTTAGATATTGTGATATTTGATTGTTTATCATGGATGATATATGATGTTTGAAAGTCGTGATTGACTATTTGATATGTTGCATCATCGGATCCAATTTTGAAGTTTAAAAAAAATACGATTTTGATTTTTAAGGGATTTCTAAAGTGATTTTTGAAAGTATACGTTTATAAAATATTTTATTGAATTGATTCATCTTAAATAAATAAACGTTATAATTTTAGTATTATAAAAATTATGATTTTTGAATTTATTATAAAAAGTTTAAAAATAGGATTTATGAAGTTTAATTATTTTATAAATCAAAATGATGAATTATAAAGGAGTTTAAAGATGTTTTAAAATAGTAATATAAATTGATTTATATTAAAAGATTTATAAATTGATATTTATAAATTAAAATATTGGAATTATAAAACGAGTTTTTATAAGTGATAGAATGATTTGTAAATGAATTTCATAAATGAATGAAATCTATAGGATTATAACGGTGAAGTTATAAATGGAATTTTATAAACAGTAGGTTTATAAAATTTGAAAAGTTATTTAAAAGAATAGATTTTGGATAAATAAATGAATCTTATAAGTTATAAGATTTAAATTTTGGGAAGTTTAAAAGAACGTTTCTGTAAACGAATAAATTATAAGTATTTAACTTATAACATGAACTATTGTTTTATAATTGAGTTATAAATTGAATAGGTTAATAAAGGAATTTATAAAAGGAAGTTGTTATAAAATAAATAGAAATGGAGTTTATAAACGTTGTTTTATAAATTCGCAACGACTTATTTTGATAAGTAGATTGTTATAACTTATTTATGGAGTTATATTCACGTTTAGACAATGAATAATCCTTTAAAGTAAAATGAATAGAAATGATGAAATTGGTTAACAAGTATATTCACGTTTTTGAATAGTGAATGATATGTTAAAGAAATGTTTGAATGTGATGTTTTAAATAGAATTAAAACGATCAAACGATGTTTTCAAAATGTGTTGAGATTCGAAACCATAGATTTCAACATTCATTGTCGAAATAGATGTTTTGAGAAATATAAGGAAATGGTAGATTATAACACTGTTGTTATAATAAATGATTTCCGAAAGGAAATGTTTTGTATAGTATTGGGATTTATATATCTATTTTAATTTCGAATCACTATACTAGTGATTTTGGGTTGTCGTAACGATGTTTTACGCAACATTCGTTTTGGCCCAAATAAATATGTTTAAGAGAATGATTTCCTTAAAGAATGAAATATATGCTTAATTTTGATTTAAGTATATTGAATATTTTCCAAAGATTTAAAATAAATAAATTTGTGAATTACTTATAAAATAAATAAGTATGGAAATGTTTTCCCATGTGAAATGAAGAGTTTAGAGAATTTATCTTTTTAAAGATAAATTGAAAATGAATATAAAAAAATCGAATGGAAATCGTATATTCATAAATATTTTGGAAATATAAATTCAATTTGGAATTTATAAATGGAATTTGGAAAATGAGTTTAAATATTAATTTATTTTTAAAGAATGGAAAATATATATCTTGTAAAGATATTTTTGGGAAATAAATAATTTGGAAAATTATTTGGAATCTGGTGATGTTGTGCATATCCATTGATAGTTCAATAACCGACTATCAATATTTACCTTTGAATAGGTATTTGTTGTGATTTGTTTGAATTGAATGCACATTTTTTTTTTTAAATAAGTGCTCACTATTCGGGTTAACCGGGAAAGGACCTTGGGGTCGTATAACCCATTCCGAATATGTGATACGTCGTTATGAATTGCATTCGAAGACCGGTGTTGAAGACCGGATATTTTCGAAAACGAAAGGGTTTCTTGTTGATTGTCTCTGCACTGGCTGATCCCCGGTATAGAGATCTCCATATGTGATGGGAAATTCGGGCGTAATTAGAGATTATCCGGATTGCAAGGACTTATTTGTAAGTGCCTTCAGTTCTGTTCGATCCCGGAACAGACTTGTATGGATTGTGTGTCTGACATTACAATTGAGATATAAAGCTGATTTCTTTCAAATATATTTCTGCTGGTGGCGGAGAATTTATTCTCTTAGCTTAACACCCTTCTCTGAGACGTACGAGCTCAGAGGTTATATAGTTGAAGTTATCAGCAATATATTCCCAATTTGGTAATGTGACGTGCTGAGTGTTGCTGTGAAATGATCATTGTGTTGATTATTTGTGATAGGATCGTTTATTTGATCGTCTATCTTGGTGATCATTTCTATGATCATTTGTTGACCCAAAACATGGCTTTTGTATAAAGTATGTTTTTGTGGACGTGACTTCGTCGAGCCTCACAAACCGGTAATGGTCGAAACAGGAATTGTGCGGCAAGGTTTTCAGGGATAGCGTTCCTAGGGTATGACCATTCCTTCTGGAAAAGGGTAGTATCATGGTATGGAGCCCAGATACTTACTCATGTTGAAACACTTATTATTATGGTGTGATGTTGGTTAGAGAGCTCTCGTTTAAAGGTCCCAAAGGACCGGGGGTGGCATATCTGAGGGTTTGTAATATCCCTTGGGAAAAGGGATTCCCGGCCTTGTTTGGCAGAGATCCAGTTGGGTTCTCGGGGCGCCCTTCCAGAGGCGTTTTCATCTGGCAATGGGAAGTTCCTTGGCCTGACCATTTGTTGGAAAATCCATTCTTCAAATACGAGCCTTGTACGGTATTAGTTGTATTACCTGCCATCTACTTATGGTGGCGCCCCACTGTTTGGATGGTAGCTATAGTAGGCATAGTTCGAAATGTCTATGCTGGCTAAGATTTAAATCTTTATTTTCGAAATGAATTTTTCCTACACTATGCACTAGTAATAATATCAAATGTTCTTTTTAAATACGTATCAAGCATCTTTGACTATCATAAGGAGAAATCTCCTCCGATTCTGCGTTTGCATTGTGTGTGTGTGCAGGAGGCCTTATGGTAGTCTCATTTTTAAAAGCATTGCGAATTGACTTTAAAAATATTCCTCTATTTTTGATTTTAAAGAAAAATAAACTGTTTTAGTTCTCACACCAGTCACATGACTGACTCGGAGTTTATTGTTTTCCTTCCTAAACTCTGTGTGCCCACCAATTTTCACACGGGCAGTCAAGAGTTAGGTTTATCAGGATATTCTGGATATTCTGGAGTTGCTGGAGGCAAGATGGATGACATGGCGTATTATTAGTATATAGTACTTCTTTTTTCCGCTGCATTGTTGTTGTTGTTTGATGTTGTACACTCTGATGATATGATGTAATGAAATGTAATGTAATAACTGATATAGTTCTTTGTTTAAAGATTATTCATTTATCTATTATATGTTGTTCCGCTGCGAATTGTGAGATTCTGTTGTTATTCAGTTGTTTTCTGTTCCGTTTTATTTTCTATTTTTTTTTCTCTTCTTCTACCTCTTTCTTCTTTCTTAAAAACCCTAAGGGTTCGTATTCTCGTTCATCTTGAGTTAATCACGGGGGATTAGTGTCTATTCAAGGAGTACGGATTTGCGGTTCTTTACATGGATAATGTCAGAGGTCAAGCATGCCGCATGGCCACATGACAGTCATGCTGCATTCCTTTACTCTTATAAATGCAGACCAAGGGGTAAGTAGAGGAAACACATCACTCATAACTCTTTTCTAACATTTTAAATCTTGTAACCCTAAATTGATTTGGGAATTTAGAGCCGATTGTAGTATTTAAACTATTGCACATAAAATATTGTACATTAAACGTTATATGGAATAAAAACAATATTTGAACAATTGATTCTTATATGACATTTTTAATTCTTACATCATAACGTGCTATGAATTCCAAAAGCACTTATAATCTTGAATTTAGCTTTGACGTTGAACATACATAAGACTTTCATGGATTCGATATGATGCATACTCCTTGTTAGCTACTTAGCCTAGGATCATTTTAGCTAAGCCAAATCCACTTTCCTAATACTTTGGGGTTAACGTTGAAATTTGTTAACATATTGGTGCTAGAAGGATGACTTGAACCTCTATATCTATTAAAATCCTAAGTGGAATTACCCTAATTTGCATATATAGGCCTTAAAGGACTTTCCTCTACCAAGCATATCCCATTCCAAGCTAATATACCTTTGATTCTTAACACCAATTAATCACATCAACTAAGTTTTACTTAGTCATGCTAATTAATCGCATTAAAATCTCCAAACAAGGATCCTTCAAGCCTTAAATGACTAGGCTAGCTTATCAAATCAATAATGATCCTCGGCTTCATGAGGAGCAAGCATTAAGGTTTATGACATTACATGTTATGGAAGAAAAGAAGAAACAAGTAGCTCCTTACAGCCCAAAAAAATGGTGTTTGAATCCCTTCTATGTTGGACCAATGCCAATCTTTGCCCTACGGAGGCAATACAAAAAGGATAGCATCTTTCGAGAAATGAGAAAGAAAATTCAGCTAAAAGCCAAAGGCACCACTTTCGAAAAAGAGATGGAAAACTCCTTCAAACTATTTACCTAAAAATGGCGAAGTGTACTTAATCGATCTTATAAAATAAATGAGACCAAAACTCTTCAAAAAGGAAATTAGTCATCAAAGATGAGGAACCCATTTCAAGTAATATAAGAAATAAATGCCAACCGAGAGGATTGTTTCCCAAAAGGTCTCGACTATAAAAGAATTATTCTCTTACTACTTCCTAAGAGAACATCTATCTTTTGACCAAGGAAAAACTCAACTAATGGCTTTCGTAAAAGAAGCATCCAAATGATGAAAGGAATCTCGGAGGGTTATACTGTTACTATCACTGTGCCAATGGACATAGCTTAAACCAATGTCGAAGCTTGAAGGGCTTGGTTAACTATTTTCTAGGGCAAGGGAAGCTTAATGGATTTTTTATGAAAATGTTAGACTAATCATTAATAAAATAAGTATTTCTGCATGAGATAAGTGCATCTACATAGCTAAGAAGGAAACTGAACTCCTAAGATAAAGGAAAAACCTTTCATCCCGCCAAGATGGCCTGGTCAAAGCGCCTCCTAGAAGGATGACGAAGCAAGTGTTATGTCCCGCTAAAGATGGCCAGGCCAAAGCAACGACTAAGCCTTCGGTCCTGCTTACGTGGCCTGGCCAAAGCATAAGCCCTTAATCCCGTCTCCATGGCCTCATTTAGGTGCCTCCTTGAGGGGATCAGAGTAATCATTTGATCCCACATGAAAACGGCCTGTCCAAAGTTTCTACAAGCCCTTGGTCCTGCATACGCGGTCTGGCCAAGGCGCCTCCTAGAGGAAGGATGGAGTAAGCCTTCGGTACCTGACCGAAGCAACAAACCAGCCTTCAGTGCCATCATCAAAGACCTCAATAAATAGCCTCCTAGAGGGAGGTCAGGTAATTCTTTTTTTCTACTTAAGGAAAGCTAACCAAATGCATCGGACAAGCCTTTAGTACCATCTCCAAGGCCATGCTAAAGCGCCTCCTAGAGGGAGGTTGTGTAATTCTTTGATTCTGCTTAAGATAGAAAACCAAACGCATTGGACAATAATCGTCACCAAAGATTGTGCCAATTATATTCAAGAGAAAACCTATATCTATCCTAAAGAATGGATCAAAATAAATCTTCTAAAGGGAGATCTATCAAAAAAAGCCATTTGTGCTCCGAAATAAATCAATAAATCTTCTAGAGGAACATCTGTCAAATATGAGCAAATTATTCTCCAAAGCAAAAGAAATTTCCATATTCCAGGTGGATTTTCTACCTTCCTTATTAATTACCAGATGAGTTTACTGGTCATTCTTCATTATTGTCGAATAAGTTTTAAGGTCTTCCTTATTAATTGCTAGATGGTTTTTCTAGTCTTCTACTGCCAGATGGTTTTATGATTCTCTATTCATAGTATAACCAAAATGGTTCTTTGGACTCCTATTCAAATTATCATCAGAAGGATTTTCAGATAGTAGAGCTTCATTAAATTAGCCCTCAATCTTTTAAATTCATATTGAAATCCAAATTTCTTATCAAATGGAAATCTCCATTACTAATCAAGCTATTGGATACTATAAAGAGGCACATTCTTAGATCAATATCGAAACTTACGGTTTTTTATACTAATGTTGAATCCCCAAGGCTCAAAATACAAAAAAGCAAGACATTGATAGTTAAACAATTTCAAATAAGAACTAGTGTTCAATTCAAAGCTACATAAAATGTTAAGGTACTAAAAAGAAAGTATAAAAGCTCAAAAGGAAAAAGTGTAGAGGTAATATTCATTTAAATACAAATTTATTTACAATTTGACTTATTATACACAAAGTTATAGGTATAAAGAGAATCTATTTAAAGCAATTCTCTATTAAGGAAGAAGGCTCAGTGCTATCCTATCTAAATTTTCAACAACAGATGAAGAGTCGGTAACATGATGAATAGCCACATCTAAAAGCTCTTTAAGTTTCTTCTTTTTTCGGATAGCATCCCTATCATCAATTTGGGTGCACCTTGAATAGTCTTATTAACTCCTCTAAAGATTTAATCTATACCCTTTAACTCTTTAATCTCTAGCTCGAGAGCATGTTTCTTGCTCTTAAGCTTTACACCTAGACCTTTATAATCATCAAGACATTGAGTGACCTTTTCATTCCATTTCTTGTTGATAAACTACACGCATTAGAACTTGACCCGTCTACTCTATCTGGAAATTTCTTTGTTGCTTAAATTTGTAGGTGGGTTTAATAGAGTAGGAAATTCTTTGATGGCTAAGGATTGAGATCTTGTCGATCCCCCAGGAGTAGGAGTAAGAAGGCTAAAATTGCCTGTGCTCGTAATATGCTCCAAAGATTGATAGGATACTTGACTCTTCATTAAGTCTACTTCAAGGTCATTTGTCCATTGATGTAATCTTGCCATTTCTGCATCAATCTCCGTTGAGAACCCAATCCTAAGGCCGAATCTATATTTTCGTTCAATTCCTGTAATTCTTTGTTCTTCTCATTATTTGATTTTTCATGCTAAAGGCATTTCCCTATAGTTACTAAACGTTGATTTTAATTTATAATATCTCCTATTCCACTCTTGTGCATCTAGATTATTTGGAAACCATAAGCCGAAGCGTTTTTTAAGAAGACCGCCTCTTTTCAATATCAGCCACCAATTTATTTTTAATATCATGTAACCGAGAAAGAACATATGTGGGACCAAATGAAAGCTTTAATTGAATTTCCTATTTAAAATAAATAAAGCCAAAATTAATAAATGAAAAGCAATCTCTTTTATTTATAATAGAAAAAGATCTACAAATGATAAAGATTCAAATTATATTACAATTCCATTTTTTTGAATATTCCACCAACTCTTAAAGTTGTGAAACAATAGTTTTAGCCTTTTCTAATGACCTAGCAGATAGGGTAAGAGTAGAATCGAAAGAAGCTTTGATCCCTTTCGGGATATTAATCGAAGGGAATTAATGATAGTCCCATTCCTCGGCTGGAGAGCTAGCATTGTCACATATCAATTTGGGGTAATAAGTTTGGGTTTTATTAAGTAGTCTATCCTTCTCATCACCCGTGAAATCAAAGCAAAAATGAGGAAACCGCATTGTACACTTCTTATGGATCTATAAGAAGGCAGTGTTTTACTAATCGAGACATTCTAAGAGTTAAATGTTTTTCTTTAAAATCCCTCTTTAACTTGACAAATATGCCCAAGAGTACCAGGGGAATATGGCTACCAGAGATTTCCTTAATCTATGCAGTACGTTAAAATAAAATTAATAATAGAGAAGCAAAAAGCGATAAAGTTTATAAGTTATAGAATTACATACGTTATACAATTATTCTGGTTCATACGATATTGATTCCTTATAAAATTCGAAGATAATGTTTTCTTATTACACTTAATCTTTTTGTTAGGAAGAGAATTAGGAGTAAGAGGAACACTAGCAACCCTAGGTAAGTCCCAACAAACTCTGGGATAAGGGTCGCTTCTACATTTGTCCAAGTATCTTTTATGAAGGCATATGATCAAGCCCCTACTATTTTCGCCTAAGTAAGAGAATTCGACAAACTTGCCTATGGAGTAAATTTTATAGAGGAATTCCACCAAAGGATCTCTATCATCAATCAACATCCAAAAAGAGTCATCAATTCGGTGTTCTCTCTCATAATTATTTATCGATGAAGATGAGCTCTTTTAAAGCGAGGAGTATCCTGCTTCTCCTTAGAAAACTATACGTGCAGTATCACCAGAAAGTAGTTTATATTTGTCCGACAAGTCATTATACTCCTTACGTTTCCTTTCAAGTTCCCTATGCATTTTTTTCTCCTTGTCCACGCTCTTTTCATAAAGAATATCATAATGGAGTTCGTCCATTTTCCTTAAGTAATATAGTAAGCTCATCAATTGATATTTGAGCAGATGGCCTTAGACATATAAATGAGAACTCCATACCTGAGAGGTCGGAACATGAGATATTGGCATCTTAGTTTTCCCCTTCGGTTAATGACTGGAGGGAGCACCATCTTTTGGAGCAGAATCCTTCCTTGTAGTATCTTATGGTTTCAGGAGCTCGAAAAAGCCCAAGTCATGAGCATATGAGTCTAAGTTCAGATCGCCTGATCCCTTTTCTCCATTATGTGGTCCTTCAGGGCACATTCCATCACCGTTATCGCCATTATCATCATCATGATTATCATCGTTGTCATCTTTATCATTTTCTTCATCATCCTCTTCTCTATCAAATTTGATCTCTTCATCAATTAGAGGGTCATCAAAAGTTAGCCATTTTTCGGCATCGATCTCTTCCTCAACAGGAAATTCTCTTTGAAGAGTCTCTTTGTTCTTCCTTAGCCTAAGATTGAACTTTCTTTTGAACTTTTCACTCTAATCCAGGAGGGATGGAATGTCTAAGTTTTGATATTTATGAAGGTTGTCAGCATATGCTACAAACAAAGCATTTTCGTAGCACTTCTCACTAATTTTGGAAGAGCATTACCAACGAAAGAGTTAGCTTTCTTCTTACAAACGTTGATAATACTATTCGAGTAAGCCAAGATGGCTGTCTTCCTTTGTAGCATATCCTTTAAGGATTTGTTCTTATCAGCCAACTCAATCTTTTCTTTGTTGAAAATCTCCAAATTTGGTTTCAGCTCGGCTTTCTCTTTATTGACCTTCTTAGGGTCTGCTTTCAATGCTTTCACCTTGTTCTCTAGCATTTAGTTCTGATTTTTCTCCACATTGAGTGACGAGATGAGTTTTTCTTTTTCATTGATAGCTTTATCTCTTGTTGATGTAATATTAATGATGTTGTGACTACGCGAAGAGATCTATCTTTTGAGCTCGACTACTTCGTTAGAAGGCCCTTGAGAAGCCTCTTTAAGAAGATACATGTTCTTTCTCACCTAGAATGTATAACTAGTTTAAGTCAAAACAAGATTTATAGAGCTAAAGAAGATTAACCAATGTGCACTAATAAAAATTGCTTAAGAATAAAAAGAGATGGTCCTTGGAATAAATTGATGGTTGCGATGACCCGAGAGAAGTAATTGAAGGAGATCGAATGGCTAATTGAAACAGATCTTCAACATTGGCCATAGGAGATTGGACCTAAGCCTTCGAAGGAAGAGGATCTTTAGAGAAGGATACAGCCTAAGATCGGCATACAAACAACTTAGAGCTGTAGGAGAAGATGGAAGGGTAATTTTGAGGATGGGATCTTGAGAGTAAGCCACCTCAGTCGATTCTTGAGCCATACACCTAAGAGAGTCCAAATTCACTTCCTCGAAACTTGAATCATTGTTGATATGTTCCTCCTTTTCCATAATAATGAGGGTGAAATCCCCCACAAGTTTGGGCATTTTGCTAGATGAAAGAGGGGGAATATCCGTAATGACCTCTTCACCTGCGTTCTTCTCCAACGCTTCAATTGCTCTAGCAACGGAATATTTCATAGAAGTAGGTTTAATCAACTGAGAAAGTGTGGTAACCTCACCTCTATTCTTCCTCTTGTTAAAAGCATAATCTTCAGCTTCTTTCTTTTTAAAAGCAATGCCAAGGGTGGACAGACCTAAAACGAAAACAGAAGTTAATAAAACAATGATGTCAGAAATTCTACCCTAATTACATTAAAGTTTTACTAATGGGCTCAAGTTGAACTAGAGAAAAAGTAGAGAAAGCATTGCGGTTATTGATGACTAATAACCAATTCTCTTGGGCATTTCCTTTCATTAATAGGGTTTCCAATGATGATCTAAAATGAGTAATAGCGAAGATGTGCTTCCATTAGAAATATAAGTCCGTCACTCATCTCTTAGATGCCAAAGTTAAGGATTTAACTGTCTCGATATCGGAGGAGCTTAACTACTTAGGCAGCAAACCAAAAGGAAAACACCCATTGTGAAAAAAATGACAAATATAATAAAAGTATAAGAAACAAAGACTACCTTTAACATGGAAAGTTTCACTATTCTTAAAATAGCATCTGACATAGAAAAATTGGTTTTCCCATCCCCTGGTCTTGTTTACAGTATTGATGATAAAGCTCTTCGGAAGGGGAATAATTCGATATGGAGGGTTGCCTTACTGCTCACCTATCTTCGCAGAACTAGCTATGGTGTGAAGAATGTCAGCACTAAGATAGGGAAGCTTAGCCTCGCTAGCAAGCACTTCCAAACAAGTCAGATAGGTGTACGAATTTGGAGTTAGTTGAATTTGAGAGATGTTTAGGTTCTCCAAGAACCTTAGGAGGAAGTCGGGAAAAAGAAGATATCCCAAGTGCCATAGTGTATGGGGGTAAAGGCGAAAAAACCCTTCTTGGGGATTGTCAACTCTGCCAGAAGGACCAACATGAATAGCTTCAATACTTACAATTCCAAATTGCTTAAGGATGGAATCTACCTCATTTTGGGTAGTGATGAATGATTGGTTAAGAAGATTACCCACTTTCTTAGTAGAAGGAGAAGCTGTCAACCTCTTAGCGGCCTTCTTTACTACTTTTTTGATTGGTTTCCTGTTCCATTTTTCTGCCAAGTGATGTTACACCAAATCATACATATAACAATTAAAACAATCATAATAAGTTTCTGCATGCTTAAAAAAAAGGTAATAAATTGATTCGTATGATATCTAGAATCAATGGTAGAGGACTAGAAACTAATATAATATTCACAGATGATCATTGCATGTCAATTTAACTTCATAAGTACTTAAGATTTTGGTCAAACAAAAAGTATATGAATGAAATTTTAATGCTATAATAAGAAAGTAAAGTTATAATGATATAAAATTAATCATCACAAATATATCTTAACTGTCTTGATTAAATCAGTTAATTTATAAATCAATATCGAAGGTCATATCAGTATCGCTATTGAAAAATATAACACAATGCTGCAATAGTACTCAATATCGAAATAAGAATTAGCTGACATTAATAAGTAATGTCGGAACAGTTGATAAATCAACATAGAAATATTTTATATAAAGAATATTTTTTTGTAGAGAATAAATAACCCATGATTTTGTTACAAAATGAATGCGACATTGATAAAGTGCAGTATGAATAACAATAATAAAATACGACATAGAACCAGTGTGGCATAAAATTTATGCCAAATAATCAAACGTGTCATAGAGTTAGTACTACATGGAGTCAATGTAGCATATGTTAGATGCGGAATATAGCCAATATGGCATATGATATGGAATCAATGCATTATGACAGCGCGACATTAATAAAGTGCAATATAAAATATGCGGCATGATAAGATATGATATCTACGTAAGCCAATGCCACACCTTTTTATTTAGTTATTGGCAACATAAGTATCTCGCACCATAACAGTTACTAAATAATTAGTAACGTTATAAAGTGCCCATCTTGAAAATTAAGAAGAATGATATTGTTAACAAAAACACTTGTCAACACCCTAAAGTAGAAAAATGGGATTAGCCTCTTCGAAAGCACCTTTCGAATCAATAAAGGTAGTCCAAAACTCTTTTCAAACTGACCTTTTGAAATGGTTGTGATGATTAGAAATCCTTCGAAACCCCTTTCGAACTAGTTGTGGTGATTTAGTGCCCCTTCGAAACCTCCTTTTGAAGTAGTTAAGATGACCTAAGGTTGGGACCTTTAGGGTCTAAGGTTTCGATCGAATCAATAGGTTTCCACTCATTCGAAAGGTAGCTTTTTGATTGACATTGATACAAGTAATCCACAAACTAAACCATATAGAAGTAATAGATTGAAATCATTGTATTTGAATATGTCATGCACTTGCTTTATTAATAACTTTCATGAATACAAGAAGCTTTAGTACTACAAGAAAGTGAAATCCCCAATTTGATTCCAAGATTAGGGTCTACAAATTTAAGAAAGAAAAAGTATCTAGTGAATGAAATTGGATCCCCAAAACAATACCCTAGAGTCTTATTTATAGGTGCGGGTTGGACCCTTTCAAATCAATCCTTTCGACTAGGTTGAAAGGGTGCCTTAAAGACCTTTTGTTGCTACTAAATTCAGGGCGCCCTTCTAACTTCACTTCTATATGGAACTTGAATGCTTTCGACTTCATCGAATGGTATAGATGCGCCCTTCACTTTGTTGTTGATGTGCTGTTGCAAGTAGGAAAGGATGCAGGATTTTGATATTGTTGAAAGGTGGTTTTTAGGGCTTCGAATGAGTAGGAGCATTGTAGAAGGCTTAAATGCGGAAGGTGGCTTTAAAATGCATTCTTGTTGATTGATGTGGAACCCCCATCCTCTGGTGTTTGAGGAGGCCATACTGAACACATGTAGGCTTTCCTTTATAATTGCAAATGGTTTCAACCGATTCGAAAGGGTAATCTATGATTTTGAAGGGGAAGCCTTGGCCAAATGTTCTTCTACGGAGGATAAATGATGGAAAAACCCACTATTCGAAAGGTGTGGTGCACATGTGGAAGCTTGTAATCGTTGCTTATGAAAGGTGCTTTTAACGCACTCAAATCACCTTTATGCTTGCGAAAGAAATCGTTTTGAAAGGGATTAATTGAAGTGTAACATCCCGCCTTTTCGCACGCTTTAAATCGACACACATGCCAGTTCAAACCATACGGTAGGGTGGATTGTTATGGGGTAAATAAGAAAAACAAAGAAGAGAAAAAAAAACTAAACAGAATCTCACAGCGGAAGGATAAAATATAATAATAAATATACAGTTCATAAACTGTTTACAAAACATTTGATTATTCTTCATACAATAAATGTCAGAGTTCACATACCAATAAATATCAATGAAGCGGAATTAAATAGTGTAGTGAAATAATATAGCAGATAGTAATACTACAAATCTTTGTCTTCGTCCTCCAGAATAAAATCTTCAAATCCTGAAACGCTCGGACTGACCCGAGTGAATTGAAAAGACAAAACACTCGAGTCAGAACTAAAAGATCTTATGTAAGTTAAATCAACACGGATAAATATGAGTGTAGTAACTTAAAAGATGCTCGGGATTCACATCTCTTAAGGATCCGTTAAACTATTTACTATGTAGTATATTTCGCTATTATAGTAGTGTCTAATTGTAAAATAAAACTTACTTTTAAATAGCGTTAAGGAGTTACCCAATCTCCCCCTTAACACAATAATAGTCCCAATAGTCCATCCAATATCATAGTCCCTCCTGATCGGGAAGCCACCAGAGGATACCACACGGGCTACGGGAGAAATCCAAACTCGTAGAAGGCTCGGTATGGTAGGTGACACGGCACAACTAGGCAATGCCAGGGTAGATATACCAATTACGCTTCCAGGTCTGTGGTAACGCGTAGCGCGCAGCTACGGCCCACCTCGAACAAACTCTCCCAAATCAAAGAAATCGAAAGTGAAGGTGGCCACCGAATCAATCCAAAATCAGAGTATAGTATCGAAAGGAAGTGTCCGATCAAAGGTGCTACCTTATTAACCCGTTAATCGCTCCTGTTTTAGCCACCTTATGCCAACTTACGGGAGTTGGGTCCACGTATTTACCTTACAGGAAATGCCGCCACCAACCTACTTCATTCTGGAATCTCCACCGCGTACACAGTTGTTAAAGTGGTTTTCAGAGTTGGCAGAGAGTATGACAACTTCCGATCCCAGTCTCTTCAACAACCAAACGTTATTGTAACACCGCGGTCTTTAAAAATAGTTTATACTTTCAAAACCAGAATAAAGTATCTATTTCAAAACCGTATAACTACGATATCCTTTCCATTTTAAAACAAACTCATTTGATATTATTTTATAAAACCTAAATTAATATAATATCATTTTATTTCAAATATATTTCTTTTCCAAAATCATATTGCTTTAAAATTCATAATATCTAGAAACCAAACATTTGAATTATAACTTTCAAAACATAATACTTCGAAACTCATAGCTTTAAAACCATACTTCTAAAACTTGAATGGTTTGGATATTCAATGGTATACAGAATAAAATAGTTTGAATTTAAAATTACTTTATAACAAAATTTCCACGTCTTCACAATTTTATTCATTTAAAATTTAGTCTAAATCCATAAATTTTTAATTCACTTTCATTTAAATAAACCACTTCAATTTCAATATATTTCTAACTTTTAGTATTTAACGATTTCAAAATTTAAGGTTAGAAATTTAAATTCACAAATTCATTGTCCTATCATTTAGTTTTGAAATGTTTACACAATAGATCAAAGTCATTTAAATTAAAATTCCAATTACTAACAACTTAAATATTTCCTTCAATTTATTATGCTAGAAATATTCGTTTAATTTATCTTAAATAAAAATCCAGTTATAAATATCATACCTTTAAAATTTCCAATTTTAATAAGTTTACATCAACTTATGGAGAGAAGTTCTCAAATAAGTTCCATCAAATAAATTTCCGGTTTACCTCCCAATCTTAACTGATTTAAATAATTAAAACTCTATATATACATACGATATCTTAAACATGTACTTAACCATTTAACATAAATAATCAAACTCCATTGTTCAACTTATTTATTTTTATTTAACCGATTTAAACATAGCTTAAATTCAAAAATTGAACTATATATGTATATATAAAATATATTTATATAATATCCAAATTTAATATTTATTAAGCCGTATCTTATCCAAACCATGAAAATTATTTCAAAATAATTTATATACATAGACTGCGGTGCCTGTATATAATTTTCTACCATATGGTCAAGTGATACGGATATTTATCATTTCAATCCGCAATTTAAAAATAAAAAAATGCGGTTGTATATCATTTCAAACCGCAATCCCGAATGAAATGAAAATGCGTAATAACTTGCAGTTTATATAATATAGAACACATCATCCATTCACCCAATATTAATCATCAACCAATTTATTTCAATCATCATCAATTTAAACAAACATCAATAGAGCATATAAAATATAACAGGTTTCAACGAACAGTTTATATTCAAAAAAAATAAAAATAAATAACTGTTTAACTAGCAGTTTATATGCAAAATAAATAAATTTTAACTGTCAATTTATATGCAATAATAAAATTAATTAACAATTAAATAAAATAAATGCGATTTAACTGAGATGATGAATAAAATATGCAAAACGGTCATAAATAAATTTCTACTCATATCTTAAGTCAATTTAATAAACATAAGATATTTTAGAAGTTGTGAGTGGGTTAAAACACTCACCTTTTGAATTTAAATTGAATCTAAATTCAATTTAAACCCAAAATTTTTCCAGTCTTCAAATCCGTCCAAACCAACGCCAAAATGTTTAGAATTCCGATACAATCCCAGCAAAATCAACCGCGCGTGAATCCGAGCTCGTACGCAAAAGTTATGAAAATTTGAAAATTGGAAAATTCTGGTCCTATGTCGACTTCGGTGCGCCACCTCAAATCCCCGGTGCTTGCTTGGAGTTTTTGCCAAAACGACCCGGAGCGACCCGAGTCATTTTCTTCCTGACCCGAAGTAGATACAGCGTTTTTGCCTCTGAAACTCGAAGCGTGACTCGAAGTGGCTGCAGATCCGATTTTTTTTTTTGAAATTGAAATTAATTTTTGGAATTTGAAAATTAGTTTTTTTTTCTTCTGCCATTGGAATGAGGAGTTATGAAAGAGATGTACGTATAGTCAAATGAAAATAAGGAGTGGCTAGGGTTTATAACGGGTTATATATAGACAAGGCTGAAAAATAATAGATGGATCAGATTGATATACGCGTTGAACGCTAAATGGCCCGAAAAGCCCGTTTCTATTCCGGAACGAAATTGGGTCAACCCATATATCAAAATAGATATTTTAAAATATTTTAAACGCAATGGAACGGGTTTCACGTCCAAATTCCATCGTATGCAGAAGTTATGCTGAAAACAATATTTTCCAAATTGATTTCAATTGCATAAATTTCAAGGCGTTTGGAGTCCGTACGATCAAACGACAAGTCCGATCGCTACGAAACTTGAAACACTATTATAATTCACCGTTACGGATCCGGTGAAACTTGTTTCGTCGAAATCCGAGTCAGTGGCCAAAATGGCTATTTTTCCATTGATTAAATAAATCTAAAATAAATTAATTAAATCAAATTTCGCGTTAAAATTCTGAAATTTGAAATCTTTATCACTTTATAATTCTCAAACATTTACAATGATTTAACAATTTTTAAATGTAAATTTATTAAAGATTAATCAATATAAATCTTCAATTTCATAAAATTCAAATAAATAAACAAATCTTGATTTACAATCTTTTCATTTACCAATAGTCATATTATAAATGGAATTTACATTACCTTCAATTATTAATTATCATCAGTTTGGATGTTAACATTTGTTCCATAAATTTTATTTGCCCTGAATTAGTTACTGCATTTATTTTAATTCCAATTTCGTAATCATATTCAATCCATTAACTGATATTGCATTGACATTAAACTTATTAGCTTATTTCAACATTATTGTCATTAACTGCAAATGGATTACCAAATTTAGTCACTACCCTAAATAACTAACGTAAATTAATCTCCATTAATTCCACTTATTTAACTTTCATTCAATTAATTAATGATTCCCTCAGTTAGCAATAACGTAACATTTTCTTTATTTGTATTGCAAATAATTCAAAATTCAATTCCTAATTCTTAATATCCTCTAAATTACAACTTCCAAACGTGGTATTAATCATCATTTACGTACCTCTAATTATTTTAATTTACATTAACATAATAAATAAATTACCTTTAATGAAATCTATCCCCCAATTTATTATATGCAATAAATTTTGACCTTACAACAGTTTCAATTAATTATTTATATTTATTGCGATTAAATACCAAAATTTATTTAACACATCAAATAAATGAACAATCTATTTTCATTGTCACCTATTTTCTTTTAAATTCAGTTATAAGTTTATTACTTACCAACCAGGTTATAATAACACTAATTTTTTTATTCCACTACTATATATGATATATTTGCATCACATACTTGAATTTTTTAACTTGATCTTAATTCCAGTTCACGGTAGTATAAATTACTATAAACCCATTTATAATTTGCATACCAATTAATTAGTTTCAACTAAATAGATTGATTCAATTCATGTGAGGACCCGATTCTTCGACTTTCGAAAACTGACATCAATACGTTCACAGTATCAACTGCCGAGCAATCAAGGGACGAAAAACCGAACACTTAGGGTTTTAAGAAAAAGAAAAAGAAAGAGAAGAAGAGAGAAAAAGATAGAAAATAGAGAGAAAAGAAAATAGAAAATAGAACGGAACAGAAAACAACAGAACAATATCAGAATCTCACAATTCGCAGCGGAACAACATATAATAATAAATGAATAATCTTTAAACAAAGAACTATATCAGTTATTACATTACATCACACTACATTTCATTACATCAGAGTGTACAACATCAAACAACAACAAACAATGCAGTGGAAAAAATATATACTATATACTAATAATACGCCATGCCATCCAGCTTGCCTCCAGCAACTCCAGAATATCCTGATAAACCTTAACTCTTGACTGCCCTTGTGGAAATTGGTGGGCACCCAGAGTTTAGGAAGGAAAACAATAAACTCCGAGTCAGTCATGTGACTGGTGTGAGAACTCAAAACAGTTTATTTATCATTTAAAATCAAAATAGAGGAATATGTTTTTAAAGTCAATTCGCAATGCTTTTAAAAATGAGACTACCATAAGGCCTCCCGCACACACACACAATGCAAACGCAGAATCGGAGGAGATTTCTCCTTATGATAGTCAAAGATGCTTGATACGCATTTAAAAGAACATTTGATATTATTACTAGTGCATAGTGTAGGAAAATATTTCGAAAATAAAGATATAAATCTTAGCCAACATAGACATTCCGAACTATGCCTACTATAGCTACCATCCAAACAGTGGGGCGCCACCATAAGTGAATGATAGGTTCTACAACTAAAACCGTACAAGTCTCGTATTGTTTCTTTGGATTTCCAACAAATGGTCAGGCCAAGGAACTTCCCATTGCCACATGGAAACGCCTCTGGCGGGACATCCCGAGAACTTAACCAGCTCTCTGCCAACACAAGGCCGGGTTACCTTTATTACTAGGTAACTACTACACGAATATGCCATCCCCCGGTCCTTTGGGACCTTTAACCGAGCGCTCGTCATCAACATCACACAATCATAAATAAAGTGTTTCAACATGAGTAAGTATCTGGGCTCCATACCATGATACCACCCTTTTCCAGAAGGAAATGCACATACCCTAAAGGGAGCTACCCCTCATAACCTTGCCGCATCTTTCCTGTTTTGACCATTCCGGGGTGTGAGGCTCGTCGAAGTCACGTCCACAAAAACATACTTTATACAAAAGTCATGCTTTGGGTCAACAAATAATCATAGAAATGATCACCAAGATAAACGATCAAATAAATGATCCTATCACAAATAATCAACACAATGATCATTTCACAGCAACACTCAGCATGTCACATTACCAAATTGGGAATATATCGCTGATAACATTCAACTACATAACCTCTGAGCTCGTACGTCTCAGAGAAGGGTGTTAAGCTAAAAGAATAAATTCTCCGCCGCCAACAGAAATATATTTGAAAGAAATCTGCTTTATATCTCAATCTGTAACGTCAGACATACAATCTGTACAAGTCTGTTACGGGCTCGAACAGAACCGAAGGCACTTACAAAGAAGTCCTTGCAATCCGGATATCCACAATCCTGATCAGATTTCCCATCACATATGGAGAACTCTATACCGTAGCTACTCGGTGCAGAGTCAATCGACAGGTCATCCTATCGCTCTCGCAAATACCGGGTCTTCAACGCCGATCTTCAATGCTATCCATTACGTCGTATCACTATTCGGAATGGGTAATCCGAATAACGAGCGCAATAATTTAAAAATAAGTGTAGCATTCAAATTCAAACAAATCACAACAAATACCTTTCAAGGGTAAATACTGATAGTCGGTTATTGAACTATCAATGGATATGCACAATATCACCAGATTCCAAATAATTTTCCAAATTATTTATTTCCCAAAAATCATATCTTTACAAGATATATAATTTTCACACTTCAAAAATAAATCAATATTTATTTTTAAACGAATTTTCCTTTTCATTTATAAATTCCATAATGAATTTTCATTCCAAAATATCCATGCATATACGATTTCAATTTTTCATTTCAATTTATCTTCAAAAAGATAAATTCTCTAAACGTTTCATTTCACATTGGAAAAACATTTCCATACTTATTTATTAATAAGTAATTCACAAATCCATTTATTTTCAACACTTGGAAAATATTCAATATACTTAAATCGAAATTAAGTATATATTTCATTCTTTAAGGAAATCATTCTTTTAAACATATTTATTTGGGCAAAAATGAATGTTGCGTAAAACATCGTTACGACAACCCAAAATCACTAGTATAGGGATTCGAAATTTAAATAGATATATAAATCCCAATACTATACAAAACATTTCCTTTCGAAAATCATTTACTATAGCAACAGTGTTATAGTCCACCATTTCCTTTTATTTCTCGAAAACGTCTATTTCAACAATCAATGTTGAAATCTATGGTTTCGAATCTTAACACATTTTAAAACATCGTTAGCTTGTTTTAATTCTATTTAAAATATCACATTCTAAACATTTTCTTTAACATATTATTCACTATTCAAAAAAACGTGAATATGCTACGTTAACCAATTTCATCATTTCTATACATTTCATTTTAAAGGATTATTCACAGTCAAAAACATGAATATAACTCCATAAATAAGTTATAAAAATTAACTTATCAAATTAAGTCGTTTGCGAATTTATAAAACAACGTTTATAAACTCCATTTCTATTTATTTTATAACAACTTCCTTTTATAAATTCCTTTATTAACCTATTCAATTTATAACTCAATTATAAAAAAAAAGTTCATGTTATAAGTTAAATACTTAGAATTTATTTGTTTGCACAATCGTTCCTTTAAACTTCATAATTATAAATCTTATAACTTATAAGATTCAATTATTTATCCAAAACCATTCTTTTAATAACTTTATAAATTTTATAAACCTACTGCTTATAAAATTCCATTTATAACTTCACCGTTTATAATTCTATAAATTTCATTCATTTATGAAATTCATTCTAACACTTATAAAAACTCGTTTTTATAATTCAAATATTATAATTTATAAATATCAATTTATAAAACTCTTATATAAATCAATTTATACTATTATTCTTTTAAAACATCTTTAATCACCTTTATAATTTCACCATTTTGATTTATAAAATAATCAAATTTTATAAATCCTATATTTAAACTTTTCACAATAAATTCAGAAATCCCGTTTTAACTATTTTATAAAATCATTAACCCCATATTTTCAGAAATCAGCTTTTAACTATATTTCTCAAAAAATCATAATTTTTATAACATTAAAATTATAACGTTTATTTATTTAAAAGGAATTGATTCCAAAAATATTTTATAAACGTTTTCTTTCAAAAATCACTTTAAAAAATCATTTTAAAATTCCAAATTTGGTCCAATGATGCTACACACCAAATAGTCAATCACGACAACAACAATATCATATATCGATATGATAATCCATCAAATATCAAAATATCTGAAATCAAATAAATACTGTTGAGGAATCCAGTTGGATCCCTCCAACCTGTTTTCCTGCATCCACAAACATTAGCACAATACCAATTCCGCTCCAGTACGGAATTATCGTGGAATATGAGATTTAAAATATTATCCGCTTAATAGACGGCGCAATAGGGTCTCATCCGCTATACAATGCGGGAAATCAATAACTCCAATATATACATATGCCAATATATATATTGCTATTATATATAATACCAATTTCACTGTTTATGAAATATTCGCGGTATATGTTTTTAATAAATAACATCCGCTTACTAACGGCGCATAATGTCTATTTTAACAATCAATAGATAACAATCATCATTCAAACATGCATTCAGGTATTTTAAATCTAACTATTTAAAATAAAATCGAAACTGATTCGATTGAGTGAGAAGTTCTCACCTTGATTTCAATTTCGTTTTAGCGATTTATTTAGAATAAAATTAAACGGACGTTTAATTTTACCCGAAATTCTCACTAACTCCAAACGACTCCAATCCAATTGCATCGCGTAGTGCTCGTCGATATGATTCCAACGCAACTGGTTTCGCGCGTTTTCGACCTCGTATGAAAAAGATATGATTTTTCAAAGTTTTACGAATTTATATAAACTAATTTACAACATTTATTTTCTATTTTAACCTACATGAAATCATAGCCCTTAGATCTCCATCCCCTGCATCATGACCGCACCTACCCTTCTTCCATCTTCACGTATCATCTCCAGGAAACAAAACGCAACCAAACCCATCTATATACAATTAGGGTTTAATGTTGCAACCTCCTCGACGATCTTGAACACGATCAAGGAGCTCCACGTCGAAGGCCATCACTCCCACTATCTTCGGCTGCCCCCTTGATGAACTCGGCCGCCTCTAGAGCCTTGAAACGCGTGCGCAAACTGCAAAGAACGCGGCCCACTGCCCTCCTCCACGCGACGCCAAACCCCATCATCACCGTACGGATATAAAGCTCTCGACGAGCTCTACGTGTTTGTAGTTGATCACTTCTTCTAATTGTTAGTGGATTGAGAAGGATTGAGGAAAGAAATTGAACAATTTTCGGCCATCTATTTCAATGGTGCCGGCCGGCTTTGAAACTAGGGTTTAGTTTATTTTTTTTTATTTGTGAATGGTTGGTCTATTTATAGGAAAATGAACGAAACACTATTCATTTCGGAATTTCCAAACTCCGATTTACGCACTGTGACCAGCGTTTCTAGGGTTTACCCCGCGTTCCGGACATAATGGAACAGGTTTTGGAAGCTAATTCGGTCATCTGTGCGAGTTATGGCAATAAACGTTCAATTTAAATTAAACCGATTTAAACGATTTTCTAGGCGTTTTAATTTGTACCGGACAAACGATAAATCCAATTGACACGAAATTTGAAACCTTACAAAAATATCACATTACGGATCCGATGAAACTAGTTTCATCGAAATCCGAGACTTTTTGGAAAATGACTATTTTAACTCGCCAAATTAATATTAAAAACAATTCGATGCGTTTCGAGCTGCTACGATCAAACGATAACTCCGATTGCTACGAAAATTGAAATCCGGTAATAACTAACTATTACGGATCCAATGGAACTGGTTTCGTCCAATTCTGAGACTGTTCAAAAATTGGCTATTTTCACTAGTCGATTTAAATATTAAAATATTCAATTTTCACAAATAAACTTTAAATTCGATTTTAAAAGTTCTAAAATATCGTTCTAACTCCAACATGATAAAATAAAATTTTACAAATCATTTTCAATCATATTTAACTTGATTTTCAATTATTTCCATAATTTCACATATTAAATTATCGATTTAATTTATCCAATTAAATCCAATTAGTCAAAATAAAATTTATTTGACTTATAAATTCACTTATTAATATTTAAAATTAATTAAATATTCAAATTTAATTAATTAAAATCCTGGGTCGTTACAATCTTCCCCCCTTAAAAGAATTTCGTCCTCGAAATTATCAAGTAAGAAAAGTTACAGAATCTATCAACTTTCCAAAATCCATAGTTAAATTTCTTACAATAACTTTACTAAGTTTTCAAATCATACTTAGTTATCTTTTCAAAAACAACTACTATTGTTTAACTTTCAACTTCAAATCAAAGTTAAAGTTTTCAAAATTTTCCCAATTTTCTCAAATTTTTTCTAACGCCTTAAATTTTCGAAAAAATTCGCCATAGTCTCCTTTGCGCGGCTCGATCCAAAAAAAAATGACAATATATATATCACAAATATACATCTCATCAAGTAATGAGGCATCCGCAGGGAAAAAAGTATAAAAGTACGGTATTTAATCCGAGATATGTACCTTATATTTTATTAGCAAGCATATACGGCTAATATAGCGCGAAAGCAAGCTCCAAATGCGAAGCAAACGCGATCCGCACCTACTAAACACTCAACAAACAACATGAGAACATGCATATAGACAATAGTATCGATATACAACATATAGCAACATAACAACTATATATGTCAACATAGCAATTGAAACAAAAGCAATATATTCAACATTTCTTAAGTTATACTTTTTTTTTATAAACATCACTTGGTTTTACTTAACTTAAATTCCCATTTATAAATAAATTCAAATTCCAATTCTAAAGTAAATTTCCATTTAACTTTAAATTCATTTTTATAACAACTCATATTCATAAATATATCCATATAGTTTCACTTCTTATATATATAAGTTTATTTCACAATTGTAAATCACGTTAATTATAATTCAATTCTTATAATTCTTTTTACTTATACAATTATTCCTTTATTTAGATTATTCAAACAACCAAACAATCAACTTATATACACTTTAATAATTCTGAAAAATTATTCTTTTATACATAAAATATACTCAAAGTAAAATTATTTCATTTACCCAATTTTAAAACAATATCGTGTCGAATTGTTCTGTACAAATGTTTAGAGATCCCTATCAACAACGTTAATTACTCAAACAAACCAATATACCACTCAACAAACCAATCATCACAATATAAAACAATTTTATATTCACTAACAAATACGCTCTCATAGCTATTATTACACTCAAACTCATTCTGGAGTACTACTGACTCTATCTCTAATGAGTAATACCCAAAAGAACCATGGTTGTCGCTTAACCATAAGCTCCGATACCAGATGTGAGGACCCGATTCTTCGACTTTCGAAAACTGACATCAATACGTTCACAGTATCAACTGCCGAGCAATCAAGGGATGAAAAACCGAACACTTAGGGTTTTAAGAAAAAGAAAACGAAAGAGAAGAAGAGAGAAAAAGATAGAAAATAGAGAGAAAAGAAAATAGAAAATAGAACGGAACAGAAAACAACAGAACAATATCAGAATCTCACAATTCGCAGCAGAACAACTTATAATAATAAATGAATAATATTTAAACAAAGAACTATATCAGTTATTACATTACATCACATTACATTTCATTACATCAGAGTGTACAACATCAAACAACAACAAACAATGCAGCGGAAAAAAATAATACTATATACTAATAATACGCCATGCCATCCAGCTTGCCTCCAGCAACTCCAGAATATCCTGATAAACCTTAACTCTTGACTGCTCGTGTGGAAATTGGTGGGCACCCAGAGTTTAGGAAAGAAAACAATAAACTCCGAGTCAGTCATGTGACTGGTATGAGAACTCAAAACAGTTTATTTATCATTTAAAATCAAAATAGAGGAATGTTTTTTTAAAGTCAATTCGCAATGCTTTTAAAAATGAGACTACCATAAGGCCTCCCGCACACACACACAATGCGAACGCAGAATCGGAGGAGATTTCTCCTTATGATAGTCAAAAATGCTTGATACGCATTTAAAAGAACATTTGATATTATTACTAGTGCATAGTGTAGGAAAATATTTCGAAAATAAAGATATAAATCTTAGCCAACATAGACATTCCGAACTATGCCTACTATAGCTACCATCCAAACAGTGGGGCGCTACCATAGGTGAATGATAGGTTCTACAACTAAAACCGTACAAGTCTCGTATTGTTTCTTTGGATTTCCAACAAATGGTCAGGCCAAGGAACTTCCCATTGCCACATGGAAACGCCTATGGCGGGACGTCCCGAGAACTTAACCAGCTCTCTGCCAACACAAAGCCGGGTTACCTTTATCACTAGGTAACTACTACACGAATATGCCATCCCCCGGTCCTTTGAGACCTTTAACCGAGCGCTCGTCATCAACATCACACAATCATAAATAAAGTGTTTCAACATGAGTAAGTATCTGGGCTCCATACCATGATACCACCCTTTTCCAGAAGGAAATGCACATACCCTAAAGGGAGCTACTCCTCATAACCTTGCCGCATCTTTCCTGTTTTGACTATTCCGGGGTGTGAGGCTCGTCGAAGTCACGTCCACAAAAACATACTTTATACAAAAGCCATGCTTTGGGTCAACAAATGATCATAGAAATGATCACCAAGATAGACGATCAAATAAATGAACCTATCACAAATAATCAACACAATGATCATTTCACAGCAACACTCAGCATGTCACATTACCAAATTGGGAATATATCGCTGATAACATTCAACTACATAACCTCTGAGCTCGTACGTCTCAGAGAAGGGTGTTAAGCTAAAAGAATAAATTCTCCGCCACCAACAGAAATATATTTGAAAGAAGTCCTTACAATCCGGATATCCACAATCCTGATCGGATTTCCCATCACATATGGACTCTATACCGTAGCTACTCGGTGCAGAGTCAATCGACAGGTCATCCTATCGCTCTCGCAAATACCGGGTCTTCAACGCCGATCTTCAATGCTATCCATTACATCGTATCACTATTCGGAATGGGTAATCCGAATAACGAGCGCAATAATTTAAAAATAAGTGTAGCATTCAAATTCAAACAAATCACAACAAATACCTTTCAAAGGTAAATATTGATAGTCGGTTATTGAACTATCAATGGATATGCACAACATCACCAGATTCCAAATAATTTTCCAAATTATTTATTTCCCAAAAATCATATCTTTACAAGATATATAATTTTCACACTTCAAAAATAAATCAATATTTATTTTTAAACAAATTTTCCTTTTCATTTATAAATTCCATAATGAATTTTCATTCCAAAATATCCATGCGTATACGATTTCAATTTTTCATTTCAATTTATCTTCAAAAAGATAAATTCTCTAAACGTTTCATTTTACATTGGAAAAACATTTCCATACTTATTTATTAATAAGTAATTCACAAATCCATTTATTTTCAACACTTGGAAAATATTCAATATACTTAAATCGAAATTAAGTATATATTTCATTCTTTAAGGAAATCATTCTTTTAAACATATTTATTTGGGCCAAAACGAATGTTGCGTAAAACATCATTACGACAACCCAAAATCACTAGTATAGGGATTCGAAATTTAAATAGATATATAAATCCCAATACTATACAAAACATTTCCTTTCGGAAATCATTTACTATAACAACAGTGTTATAGTCCACCATTTCCTTTTATTCTCGAAAACGTCTATTTCAACAATCAATGTTGAAATCTATGGTTTCGAATCTTAACATATTTTAAAACATCGTTAGCTTGTTTTAGTTTTATTTAAAATATCACATTCTAAACATTTTCTTTAACATATTATTCATTATTCAAAAAAACGTGAATATACTACGTTAACCAATTTCATCATTTCTATACATTTCATTTTAAAGGATTATTCACAGTCAAAAACGTGAATATAAATCCATAAATAAGTTATAAAAATTAACTTATCAAATTAAGTCGTTTGCGAATTTATAAAACAACGTTTATAAACTCCATTTCTATTTATTTTATAACAACTTCCTTTTATAAATTCCTTTATTAACCTATTCAATTTATAACTCAATTATAAAACAAAAGTTCATGTTATAAGTTAAATACTTAGAATTTATTTGTTTGCACAATCGTTCCTTTAAACTTCATAATTATAAATCTTTTAACTTATAAGATTCAATTATTTATCCAAAACCATTCTTTTAATAACTTTATAAATTTTATAAACCTACTGCTTATAAAATTCCATTTATAACTTCACCGTTTATAATTCTATAAATTTCATTCATTTATGAAATTCATTCTAACACTTATAAAAACTCGTTTTTATAATTCAAATATTATAATTTATAAATATCAATTTATAAAACTCTTATATAAATCAATTTATACTATTATTCTTTTAAAACATCTTTAATCCCCTTTATAATTTCACCATTTCGATTTATAAAATAATCAAATTTTATAAATCCTATATTTAAACTTTTCACAATAAATTCAGAAATCCCGTTTTAACTATTTTATAAAATCATTAACCCCATATTTTCAAAAATCAGCTTTTAACTATATTTCTCAAAAAATCACAATTTTTATAACATTAAAATTATAACGTTTATTTATTTAAAAGGAATTGATTCCAAAAATATTTATAAACGTTTTCTTTCAAAAATCACTTTAAAAAAATCATTTTAAAATTCCAAATTTGGTCCAATGATGCTACACACCAAATAGTCAATCACGACAACAACAATATCATATATCGATATGATAATCCATCAAATATCAAAATATCTGAAATCAAATAATACTGTTGAGGAATCTAGTTGGATCCCTCCAACCTGTTTTCTTGCATCCACAAACATTAGCACAATACCAATTCCGCTCCAGTACGGAATTATCGCGGTATATGGGATTTAAAATATTATCCGCTTAATAGACGGCGCAATAGGGTCTCATCCGCTATACAATGCGGGAAATCAATAATTGCAATATATACATATGCCAATATATATATATTGCTATTATATATAATACCAATTTCACTGTTTATGAAATATTCGCGGTATATGTTTTTAATAAATAACATCCGCTTACTAACGGCGCATAATGTCTATTTTAACAATCAATAGATAACAATCATCATTCAAACATGCATTCAGGTATTTTAAATCTAACTATTTAAAATAAAATCGAAACTGATTTGATTGAGTGAGAAGTTCTCACCTTGATTTCAATTTCGTTTTAGCGATTTATTTCGAATAAAATTAAACGGACGTTAATTTTACCCGAAATTCTTACTAACTCCAAACGACTCCAATCCAATTGCATCGCGTAGTGCTCGTCGATATGATTCCAACGCAACTGGTTTCGTGTGTTTTCGACCTCGTATGAAAAAGATATGATTTTTCAAAGTTTTACGAATTTATATAAACTAATTTACAACATTTATTTTCTATTTTAACCTACATGAAATCATAGCCCTTAGATCTCCATCCCCTGCATCATGACCGCACCTACCCTTCTTCCATCTTCACGTATCATCTCCAGGAAACAAAACGCAACCAAACCCATCTATATACAATTAGGGTTTAATGTTGCAACCTCCTCGACGATCTTGAACACGATCAAGGAGCTCCACGTTGAAGGCCATCACTCCCACTATCTTCGGCTGCCCCCTTGATGAACTCGGCCGCCTCTAGAGCCTTGAAACGCGTGTGCAAACTGCAGAGAACGCGGCCCACTGCCCTCCTCCACGCGACGTCAAACCCCATCATCACCGTACGGATATAAAGCTCTCGACGAGCTCTACGTGTTTGTAGTTGATCACTTCTTCTAATTGTTAGTGGATTGAGAAGGATTGAGGAAAGAAATTGAACAATTTTCGGCCATCTATTTCAATGGTGGCGGCCGGCTTTGAAACTAGGGTTTAGTTTAATTTTTTATTATTATTTGTGAATGGTTGGTCTATTTATAGGAAAACGAACGAAACAATATTCATTTCGGAATTTCCAAACTCCGATTTACGTGCGGTGACCAGCGTTTCTAGGGTTTACCCCACGTTCCGGACACAATGGAACAGGTTTCGGAAGCTAATTCGGTCATCTGTGCGAGTTATGGCAATAAACGTTCAATTTAAATTAAACCGATTTAAACGATTTTCTAGGCGTTTTAATTTGTACCGGACAAACGATAAATCCAATTGACACGAAATTTGAAACCTTACAATAATATCACATTACGGATCCGATGAAACTGGTTTTGTCGAAATCCAAGACTTTTTGAAAAATCACTATTTTAACTTGCCAAATTAATATTAAAAACAATTCGATGCGTTTCGAGCTGCTACGATCAAACGATAACTTTGATTGCTACGAAAATTGAAATCCGGTAATAACTAACTATTACGGATCCAATGGAACTGGTTTCGTCCAATTCTGAGACTGTTCAAAAATTGGCTATTTTCACTAGTCGATTTAAATATTAAAATATTCAATTTTCACAAATAAACTTTTAATTCGATTTTAAAAGTTCTAAAATATCGTTCTAACTCCAACATGATAAATAAAATTTTACAAATCATTTTCAATCGTATTTAACTTGATTTTCAATTATTTCCATAATTTCACATATTAAATTATCGATTTAATTTATCCAATTAAATCCAATTAGTCAAAATAAAATTTATTTGACTTATAAATCCACTTATTAATATTTAAAATTAATTAAATATTCAAATTTAATTAATTAAAATCCTGGGTCGTTACAATTCAACTCTTTTATTAAGTCTATATAAATCAATATACTTCATTGGTAAATGTTTATTTCAATTATTCCTTTATTACTTACAAATCTTATTTCATTCATGAATGCCATCATTTATCAATTATTAGATAATTTCATTAATTTACATTCGGTTACAACTAAATTAATACACTGATTTCATTTGTAAATTAAATGCTTACAATTTATAAGCTTTCATTCCAAACAGTATTTCAATTTGTACCGGACATTGGTTTAATTCAATTTACTATTTAATATTATTAATTCATTAACTAAATTCACTACTTACCTTTGTTCTCTTATATGCAAGTCTTAGCCTAGTATAATAATTTACATCACTTCAATTTATTCGTCATTTTGTTTCAACTGTAAATACTTAGCCTTATATTCCCATGGTTTCATTTCATTCTCATCATTTTCTTCATTATTAATTATAAAATCTTTATTTCTTCTAAATTAAATTTACGTAAATCTTATTAAAATGACAAATTTAATTAACGAAAAATTACGAGTCGTTACAATCTCCCCTACTCAAAACTTTTCGTCCCCGAAAAGGAAAAAGAAGGGAAAAGAAGAATTAAGAAATCAATATCATATTAAATATTAAATATATAAACAAATAAATTTACAAAATTAATTTGGATAAAATATACTAATTTATAATCATTAATTTTTTTATACTCAAACTAATAAAGTTTGGAAAACATTTTCAAAATATTTTCTAAGTCCAAAATTTACGGAAAATTTTGGCTTAGTCTCCTTTGTACGGGGAGGCTCGAGAGAAAATATAATATCAAATATATCAAATATATCAAAAAAACATATAATATCCAAAACATAATATCCCAACATGGGAAAATATATAAAATAGCGCTATAAACCGTAATCCGAAACGTACCTATTTGTCGGGCAATTTACGCTTAATTTATGGAACCAAAAGCAGTAGGAATTGCTTCCATAACCTGCATTTCACTTATAAAATCCAAAGGGTTAACAGTTTATATAAAGTGAAATATTTAAGTGGTTTCAATCACTAACAACAAATCAATACAACAACCATCAATTTCAACAAACAACATACACAACCAATACAAAGCAACCATTCAATCAAACAAACAAATAGTTGTTCGGGTTCAAAACTTTTAAATTGTGCGGAATGAAGAATAAACTACTAGCGCATCATTTACTCAACAGTCTTAGATAAAACTAAATAGATTATTCATTTATCCTAATCCAATTTTAAAGTATCCTTGCCCAAACAACCATAAACTAAACAACAACAAATCCAAACAACAATCAACTTAACTTATTATTAATTTCCTTTCATACCTTTGTTGTTTGATTTTCTTTTTATTTATACAGTGATTTATCTTTTAAATTTACATTTACTCATTAAATGTTTGATTCATTTATTTTTACTTATTACTTACAATTATTCAATTCCATTAACTCAGGTCATGCCAGTTCCTTTTATTTCATTATAATTATTCATTCATTTATTATAGCATGACCTCTTTTATTTACATTCATTTATCAATAGTATTCATGTCCCATTCAATTTCTTAGCATTTCCATTTTGTTTACTTAAGTTTATAATCATCTATTTGTAATACTTACCTTTTATTATATTTACTAATAGTAAAATTTCAATTATAACTTAACTTATCCCGATATCATCACTTCTTATGAATAAAAGCGATTTATTGAACACCTTCATTACATACTTTTACTTGTATAATTTCCATTACATTTTCTCATTAAACATTTCAACTTTTAAATATTTGGCAAGTTATATATATGTTTTTAAGAATGTAATTAAAATCATACAAGTTTCTCTTATTTCTTTAATACTGTTCAATAATAATCCTTTATTTCATAGGTTACAATTTTAAATTTCATTTAATACCATTAATAACCTAGCATTAAACCTATTATTTCACTTAGGGTTTCAATTATTAATACTTAGATTCCATTTCACTAGAATAATTGAAACTATTTATTTGTGGAAACTTAAGAACTAAATACCGGGTTATATTTCAAATTATTTTAAAAATAATAGGTAAATATATATACTTACAACTTATAAACCCAATTATATTTAAAAAATTAAAAATTCACTTTTGTTTATCAAAATAAATCTGTTGTAAAACTACCAGAGTGGCCTTCCCACTTCGAAACTCGAAAATGAAAGTCGATGATGCGTGCACTCATCACCGAAATTATTTTCCAGCGACAGAGAGGGGAGTACATAACTTATTTCTTTTTAAAATTTCTTTTTAAACAATTCTTTCAAATTATATTGAAATATTTATATCAGAAAATACTTCTAATAGTATTATTATTATATTCCAAAATCAATTGAAAGAATTTCCAAAACCCCGGAATTTAAGTTCTAAATTTCCAATTTTATTTTCCATCTAATTTCACCTATTATTTATAAATTTTATTACCTAAGAACCAATATATTACAACCAAATTTATATCTTATTTATAAAAAGAAACTTTATTTTATATATAGAAAATATAATAGGCAAAATTATTTCATTCACCTATATTAAAACAAATATTATGTCGGATGTCCTATTAAGTGTTTAGAAATCCCTATTAATGTCACAACGTCCTATGCATCAACCGGAATTTATAAATACAAAATGGAATAGATTAATACAATATTAAAACCCTTTTATAAAATAAACAAATACGCTCTCTCATATATATATACTCAGCGACTCCCATAGGGTGTTTCTACCCTATTGATAAAGAGTAAGACCCCAAAAAACTAAGGTTTATCGCTAAATCAAAGCTCTGATACCAGATGTAACATCCTGCCTTTTCGCACGCTTTAAATCGACACACGTTCCAATTCAAACCGTGCGGCAGGACGGATTATTATGGGGTAAATACGAAAAACAGAGAAGATAAAAAAAAACATAATCTCACAGCGGAAGGATAAAATATAATAATAAATATACAGTTCATAAACTGTTTACAAAACATTTGATTCTTCTTCATACAATAAATGTCAGAGTTCACATACCAATAAATACCAATGCAGCGGAATTAAATAGTGTAGTGAAATAATATAGTAGATAGTAATACTACAAATCTTCGTCTTCGTCCTCCAGAATAAAATCTTTAAATCCTGAAACGCTCGGACTGACCCGAGCGAATTGAAAAGACAAAACACTCGAGTCAGAACTAAAAGATCTTATGTAAGTTAAATCAACAGGGATAAATATGAGTGTAGTAACTTAAAAGATGCTCGGGATTCACATCTCTTAAGGATCCGTTAAACTATTTACTATGTAGTATATTTCGCTATTATAATAATGTCTAATTGTAAAATAAACTTACTTTTAAATAGCGTTATGGAGTTACCCAATCTCCCCCTTAACACAATAATAGTCCCAGTAGTCCATCCAATATCATAGTCCCTCCTGATCGGGAAGCCACCAGAGGATACCACACGGGATACGGGAGAAATCCAAACTCGTAGAAGGCTCGGTATGGTAGGTGACACGGCACAACTAGGCAATGCCAGAGTAGATATACCAGTTACGCTTCCGGGTCGGTGGTAACGCGTAGCGCAGCTACCGCCCACCTCGAACAAACTCCTCCAAATCAAAGAAATCAAAAGTGAAGGTGGCCACCGAATCAATCCAGAGTCAGAGTATAGTATCGAAGAGAAGCGTCCGATCAAAGATGTTACCTTATTAACCCGTCAATCGCTCCTGTTTTAGCCACCTTATGCCAACTCACGGGAGTTGGGTCCACGTATTTACCTTACAGGAAACGCCGCCACCAACCTACTTCATTCTGGAATCTCCACCGCGTACACAGTTGTTAGAGTGGTTTTCGGAGTTGGCAGAGAGTATGACAACTTCCGATCCTGGTCTCTTCAACAATCAAACGTTATTGTAACACCGCGGTCTTTAAAAATAGTTTATACTTTCAAAACCAGAATAAAGTATCTATTTCAAAACCGTATAACTACGATATCCTTTCCATTTCAAAACAAACTCATTTCATATTATTTTATAAAACCTAAATTAATATAATATCATTTTATTTCAAATATATTTCTTTTCCAAAATCATATTGCTTTAAAATTTATAATATCTGGAAACCAAATATTTGAATTATAACTTTCAAAACATAATACTTTGAAACTCATAGCTTTAAAACCATACTTCTAAAACTTGAATGGTTTGGATATTCAACAATATACAGAATAAAATAGTTTGAAGTTAAAATTACTTTATAACAAAATTTCCGTGTCTTCATAATTTTATTCATTTAAAATTTAGTCTAAATCCATAATTTTTAAATTCACTTTCATTTAAATAAACCACTTCAATTTCAATATATTTCTAACTTTTTGTATTTAACGATTTCAAAACTTAAGGTTAGAAATTTATATTCACAAATTCGTTGTCCTATTATTTAGTTTTGAAATGTTTACATAATAGATCAAAGTCATTTAAATTAAAATTCCAATTACTAACAACTTAAATGTTTCCTTCAATTTATTATGCTTGAAATATTCGTTTAATTTATCTTAAATAAAAATCCAGTTATAAATATCATACCTTTAAAATTTTCAATTTTAATAAGTTTACATCAACTTATGGAGAGAAGTTTTTAAATAAGTTCCATCAAATAAATTTTCGGTTTACCTCCCAATCTTAACTGATTTAAATCAGTAAAACTCTATATATACATACGATATCTTAAACATGTACTTAACCATTTAACATAAATAATCAAACTCCATTGTTCAACTTATTTGTTTTTATTTAACCGATTTAAACGTAGCTTAAATTCAATAATTTAACTATATATGTATATATAAATTATATTTATATAATATCCAAATTTAATATTTATTAAGCCGTATCTTATCCAAACCATGGAAATTATTTCAAAATAATTTATATACATAGACCGCGGTGCCTGTATATAATTTTCTATCATATGGTCAAGTGATATGGATATTTATCATTTCAATCCGCAATTTAAAAAATAAAAAAAGCGGTTGTATATCATTTCAAACCGCAATCCCGAATGAAATAAAAATGCATAATAACTTGCAGTTTATATAATATAGAACACATCATCCATTCACCCAATATTAATCATCAACCAATTTATTTCAATCATCATCAATTTAAAAAAATATCAATAGAGCATATAAAATATAACAGGTATCAACAAACAGTTTATATTCGAAAAAAAATAAAAAAAATAAATAACTGTTTAACTAGCAGTTTATATGCAAAATAAATAAATTTTAACTGTCAATTTATATGCAATAATAAAATTAATTAACAATTAAATTAAATAAATACGATTTAACTGAGATGATGAATAAAATATGCAAAACAGTCATAAATAAATTTCTGCTCATATCTTAAATCAATTTAACAAACATAAGATATTTTAGAAGTTGTGAGTGTGTTAAAACACTCACCTTTTGAATTTAAATTGAAACTAAATTCAATTTAAACCCAAAAATTTAACAGTCTTCAAATTCGTCCAAACAAATGCCAAAATGTCTGGAATTTCGATACAATCCCAGCAAAATCAACCGCGTGTGAATCTGAGCTCGTATGCAAAAGTTATGAAAATTGGAAAATTCTGGTCCTGTGTCGACTTCGGGTTCGACTTCGGTGCGCCACCTCAAATCCCCGGTGCTTGCTTGGAGTTTTTGCCAAAACGAACCAGAGCGACCCGAGTCATTTGCTTTTTGACCCGAAGTAGATACAGCGTTTTTGCCTTTGAAACTCGAAGCGTGACTCGAAGTGGCTGCAGATCCGATTTTTTTTTTTTTTGAAATTTAAATTAATTTTTGGAATTTGGGAATTAGGTTTTTTTTCTTCTGCCATTGGAATGAGGAGTTGAGAAGGAGATGTACGTATAAACAAATGAAAATAAGGAGTGGCTAGGGTTTATAACGGGTTATATATAGACAAGGCTGAAAAATAATAGATGGATCGGATTGGTATACGCGCTGAACGCTAAATGGCCCGAAAAGCCCGTTTCTACCCCGGAACGAAATTGGATCAACCCATATATCAAAATAGATGTTTTAAAATATTTTAAACGCAATGGAACATGTTTCACGTTCAAATTCCATCGTATGCATAAGTTATGTTGAAAACAATATTTTCCAAATTGATTTCAATTGCATAAATTTCAAGGCGTTTGGAGTCCGTACGATCAAACGACAAGTCCGATCGCTACGAAACTTGAAACACTATTATAATTCACCGTTACGGATCCAATGAAACTTGTTTCGTCGAAATCCGAGTCAGTGGCTAAAATGGCTATTTTTTCATTAATTAAATAAATTTAAAATAAATTAATTAAATCAAATTTCGCGTTAAAATTCTGAAATTTGAAATCTTTATCACTTTATAATTCTCAAACATTTACAATGATTTAACAATTTTTAAATGTAAATTTAATAAATATTAATCAATATAAATCTTCAATTTCATAAAATTCAAATAAATAAACAAATCTTGATTTACAATCTTTTCATTTACCAATAGTCATATTATAAATGGAATTTACATTACCTTCAATTATTAATTATCATCAGTTTGGATGTTAACATTTGTTCCATAAATTTTTTTTGCCCTGAATTAGTTACTGCATTTATTTTAATTCCAATTTCGTAATCACATTCAATCCATTAACTGGTATTGCATTGACATTTAACTTATTAGCTTATTTCAACATTATTGTCATGAACTGCAAATGGATTACCAAATTTAGTCACTACCCTAAATAACTAACGTAAATTAATCTCCATTAATTCCACTGATTTAACTTTCATTCAATTAATTAATGATTCCCTCAGTTAGCAATAACGTAATATTTTCTTTATTTGTATTGCAAATAATTCAAAATTCAATTCCTAATTCTTAATATCCTCTAAATTACAACTTCCAAACGTGGTATTAATCATCATTTACGTACATCTAATTATTTTAATTTACATTAACCTAATAAATAAATTACCTTTAACGAAATCTATCCCCCAATTTATTATATGCAATAAATTTTGACCTTACAACAGTTTCAATTAATTATTTATATTTATTGCGATTAAATACAAAAATTTATTTAACACATCAAATAAATGAACAATCTATATTCATTGTCACCTATTTTCTTTTAAATTTAGTTATAAGTTTGTTACTTACCAACCAGGTTATAATAACACTAATTTTTTAATTCCACTGCTATATATGATATATTTGCATCACATACTTGAATTTTTCAATTTTATCTTAATTCCAATTCACGGTAGTATAATTTCTTACTATAAACCCATTTATAATTTGCATACCAATTAATTAGTTTCAACTAAATAGATTGATTCAATTCAACTCTTTTATTAAGTCTATATAAATCAATATACTATTTCATTGGTAAATGTTAATTTCAATTATTCCTTTATTACTTACAAATCTTATTTCATTCATGAATGCCATCATTTATCAATTATTACATAATTTCATTAATTTACATTCACAACTAAATTAATACACTGATTTCATTTGTAAATTAATGCTTACAATTTATATGCCTACATTCCAAACAATATTTCAATTTGTACCGGACATTGATTTAATTCAATTTACTATTTATTATTATTAATTAATTAACCAAATTCACTACTTACCTTTGTTCTCTTACATGCAACTCTTAGCCTAGTATAACAACTTATATCACTTCAATTTATTTGTCATTTTGTTTCAACTGTAAATACTTAGCCTTATATTCCCATGGTTTCATTTCATTCTCAGCATTTGCTTCATTATTAATTATAATATCTTTATTTCTTCTAAATTGAATTTACGTAAATCTTATTAAAATGAAAAATTTAATTAACGAAAATTACGGTTCGTTACATGAAGCGAAAGGGTGTTCCTGTTCCCTTTCGACCTCTTCGAAAGTGCATTGCTTATCCAACTTTTTGCAGAAGCATCCCTTCGACACTTTTGAAAGGTCTTGAAATAACTATCATTCTTTATGGATCCTCCTTCTGTATTCTTTGAGATTTCAATCAAGTTGGAGTGGTTTTTGATGATAACACTTGCTCCCCACTAGCAAAGGGATGATCTTGACTTTTCAAGTTAACTGTTGGACACTTCCATTTTTTTCTTTCAGCATAAAATTTCCGCCTTTTCATATACTCACATGGATCTTGGCCGTTCATTTAAATTTGATTGAATGGTTCATCCCTTGCATTTGCTTTCCTTGTAAATCACGCTCCATTTTCATTTAGCTGCAATTACAAACTGAAAGCAAGGATCAGAAATTTCAATTTCTTATTAAATTCCTAATTTCAGCAGACGCAAGTTTGGATTCTAAGTATGCATTCATCGTTTTATGTTACAAACCGATTTATCATATTTGATTCCAATTTCAAAATTTTAAGGTTCAAATTCGTGTCACTGTTTCAATTTTTGAGAATGATTTAAGTTTAACGTTCATATAAAATGATCTTTATATTCATTTTTATGCTGATTTTGATTAATCTATTATATGAATTCTGGATTTGAACCTAAATTTGTTAAACTTGGGTTTATTTGTCATTGTTGTATGCAAATTAAGGCTTGAATTCTATTATGTTCAATTTTAATTAGTTTGAGAGGAATTTTTTTAATCTATGGAGCCAATTATGGTCCAAGTTTGAATTTGTTAAAGTTAGGGTTTTTGTTGTTGTTAGATGTGAATTCAAGCTTGAGTCAATATTGTTGTCAACATTTAAGAAGCGTTGGGTTGAAAGTGAATCAGGAAGGAATTCCTTTCTAGTAACTTCAAAGAGATGGCTGAGTTGTGTAAATTAATAAACCAATATTACAACTTAATTTTCCAACCCTTTCGAAAGGGGTTAATGCGACTAATCCTTTGATGCCAAAAATGGGCATCAACACTCAATAGAATATGTAGAGATTAAATGAAGAATGAAATTAAAACAAATCAAAAATCATAAAAGGAACACATAGAATTTTGTAGTGGTTTGAAAATCTTGGCCTACGTTCAATTCATATTTTTATTGATCTTCCATTTAGTTATGACTATAAGAATGTTTGGATCAACTGGGATCCATTAGTACAAAAGTGAAGAATAAAAATGCCAGAGCCTAGTAGAGAAAGCAGAATCCCTTTTCTAACAACATTCCTGCTGTATTTATAGAGAAAGACGTGTACAGATCAAACTAAAAATTTGGCAAAAGGTTCGGGTGACAAAAACGAGGCTACACAAAAATTTGTAGGCCCATCAAGGCCCACAATAGAGATTGGTACTGTAACACCCCACATTTTACTATAGTTAGAATTTAGTGAATGATGATAAGCAGTGAAAGTAAATAATTGTGGAATTTTTAGAATATGGTTGCAAAACTTGTACCATGGCGTCTGAGGCGATTTCCTAATCAGTTTCCATATATAACTTGTCAAAATCCGAGCCAATATGAAGAAATTAGTAACGAAACGAGGACGAGTAACAAGACTATATAGTTAAATAAATAAATACGTATATGGGCCAACTAGTAGGTTGACCTGATTAGCTCAACGGTCGACTAGTGGCTTTGGCCGGTCGACCGCCCGATTGACCCACATAGCGACCTGGATGATGTTTCATCCAGGTACACGCCAGTGACATATTTTTGGTTTTAAACACGATCTGAGCCATACGTTCTTCGATCCTATGGCTCCGAATGACCTTATGATGTGGTGGCTCCTGGTTTAATCCTAGAATCCAACGGTTTGAGATCCCCAAGCTCCCCTATAAATAGAACCCTTGGTTTAGCTCCTTTCTCATAATTGGGTTTCCTCCCAATGAGTTCTTGGCCTAAGGCTGAACCTAAAATAGAAAATATTTCTTTAGGTCCTTGGCCAAAAGGATGAACCCTAGAAAGAAAATATATCTATCGAGAAGATCTTCTAAATTAAAATATTATGCACGTTGGAGGGGGATCCAAAAGGACCATGGCGCCAAGCTTAGCACAGGCAAAGCTAAGGACATCAGGTGAGTGGATTTATTTATATCTTTTAAGTTTAAGATATATTATCGTTAAATTTTTGTTTAGATAATTTTATTCGATAATTAATCCTATTAATTAAATTATGCTGAACTATAAGGAATTTATAGTTTATTTATAGTATTGGAATTTATTTACATCTGTTTCTATGTTTTGGATTTCTATGCAAGCGTCATTCTTCTTCTATTTTCCCCTTTTTCTTCATGTATGAATTAGAATAGATTAAACATGAATATGGACTAAATAATTAGGAATACTGAAATGAAGGAAATAAGATGTAAAGTAATAAAAGTTTGAGGAATGGAATTACTGTAATAAATTACGTTAAAACGAGAAAAGTTAATTAATCTAATAATTGGATTTGCGAGTAACTAAAAGATTAATTGGTTGGTTTAGAAAATAGGATACATTTTTATAATTTAATATTCAAAAGACAATGACGAACGTAATTGCTAGAATAAAAGAAAGAAAAAGAGAATTAGTGTAGAATAGAGGAACCACTATATTTTACATTAATTCAAAATAGTAAAAGAAATATCTAGCAGTTACGAAATATTGTTTATAATATTTTATAATATTAAAACGTGGAAACAGATTTTTAAATATAATTTTCATAACCAATCAAATAAAATAGAATTACTTTGTAGAATAAAAGATAAAAAGCGAAGTATGACTTGAATCAAGTAAATTATTAGATAAGAACTTGAAATTATAAACGACCATGAACCTAGGTCTGCGTTCACTGCACGGACTATTTAAAAAGATAGTTATTATGATAAGCGGATTATATAATATAAGAGAATAAAAAAATATTCTATATATAATAAAAGAAGGCAGATTAGAACATAAAAGAAATGCTGGAATTATGTACGGACTATAAAAGAAGAGAAAATGACAATTACAGGTGGAATTATAACATAAGTTATAATTAAGTAATGATAACGGAAAAGCTTATTTTGAGACTTTGAGTAAATTAATGAGCAATAATAATGATGGAAGCTTATTTAAATAATTTATATTAAGTAAATAAGAAAATAAAGCATAAATGATAAAAGAGGCTTATTTTAGTGAACTTAAGATTTATATTAAGTTAAATAAGCAAGATAATGAATGTGGCTCATACCAACAACATTCCCTATTAAATAAACAGAAATCTCATGACAGATAGAGGTGAGACGAGGGCAAGAATATACTAATTAGGGTAAATAAGTAGCCAATAGAATAACAAAGTAAACTAAACACAAAATTAAAAGATTAGACTTCGGGTCTAATAAAATAATTGAGATGCATTTGGAGCAGTCCAGAGGATGAAGCATCTAATGAAAATATTCATCATGGATTTCAGAAATGGAGAAGCACATCCAAATTAGTATTTTTGGGCTTCATGGAAGTACAAGACTTCAACGGGACGTGAGGATACTCTAAGGTAGCCCTCTGGGTAGGCCTAACGAAGATGCAGCCCCGAAGGCAGGTCTGTGGGTGTTCCATCAAGAGAGTATGCCTTGATTGTATTTGCACTGTAGGCCTAACAAAGCAGACCTTTATAGGTAGTCAGAAGTGCTTGGTGTTCGGAGTAGGGTATTCATATGTACAGTACTTGCAAGTAAGTTTAAGGATAGTCGCACGCAGATATCGGCCAACATCAAAACCAAGAACAAGTTCGGAAAAGACTAAAGTTAAACCAACATACCAATGATTCTTTCACTATCGAGACATTGGGTGATGGTGCACCGCCAATTGGATGTTAGATTGTTTGTAGTAGGGCACGACCACTTAACTTTTTAGAAGTCTTTCGGTTAGTTGAGGGGTGGCTGCATGGGGCCATTGCCACGATGAAAAAGTGACAGACCAACTAGAATATCTGTAATGTAGGCCTAACGAAGCAGTCCTATACAGATATAGAAAATCCCCGACTGAATTCTACCTTGTTGGTGGGACTCAGATAGTAGACTGAACGATTACGTTGTCCTCAATGTATGCACTGGGTGGTACATTATGGATGTACGAGCACTGGCATAGACTAGTGTGGACGCGATTTACATTTTCATAGTAAGTAGTGGTGCATCTGTATTGTAGGCCTTACGAAGCAGTCCTATACAGTTGTAGCTATGGAACGCTCGTGGAGTAAGACGATGGAGCATCTATATTCTAGGCCTTACGAAGCAGTCCTTTACAGATATAGCCACGGAGCAAGATGATGGAACACTTGTATTGTAGGCCTTATGAAGTAGTCCTTTACAGATGTAGTTACAGAATGCTCTCGAAGCAAGACGATAGAGCCCTTTTCGAGGAGGACACAGAAGGTACTATGGGTGATACCTAGGACCAATATGGTCATTGGGCATATAACTACATATATGTATATATTAGTTATTAGGTTTTAATCTATTATGGAGTAGATAGGCACGGTTCACGAACAGAGGTGAGAGTATTGTAACTAATGAACCTAATATAAGAGTAAATGGAAATAAAACGATATATGTAGGATTAATCCTAGAAGTATATAATTTATTCATTCACTAGAACTTTAGTTCTGACCCCTCCTCATAACATCCTACAGGTTAGTAGATGGAAGAGACTTCCAAGCTTTGAGACACTCGTTAAGAAAGTGTTATTATATTAGTGAGTATTTACTTACTATTATATTTTAGTTAATTCCATCTTGAGATAGTTAATTTACCTATGAAATATTTTTCTTTGCCTATTTGCAGGATACCGGATTCAAAACTCGGGTTTCAGTGGGCTTGAGTTTTAGCATTTTGCAAAAAATCCAGATCCACTAGAATTCGGGTTGTTACAGGTACCGATCCTTATTTGTGCATCCAAATGGGCTGACATCCCTATAAGGGATGTCCCATGATGTTAGATACTTTCTCCCTAAATTTCATGTAATTCTGACGTACGGTTTGTGAGAGATCGCATTTTCCGTGAAGTAGTATTGCTTGAATTCTGATTTCTGCCAATCCCTCCAAAGGGAGTTATGCTGATCCCTCCAACTTCCATCAATTGGAATGAGATCCCTAAGGGGTGTTCCATATGTTGTAATAAGCTTGTACTCCAAGTTCCATGTTGATAGCATGTGTAGACTTTGAGTTACTGACCGATCATCTCTGCAAATTGATTTGTGTAATTGATACGATATGATCCATAGTGTTGAATATAGATATCCATCTTCTAGGAGTAGTGAGCTTTCATGCTTCTGCTTCATATTATCATATATATTTGATCTTTAGACCCCACAATCATCGCTCTAGGCAACTGGCCTTGAAGACGGTCGAATTTAACTTGTCTAGTCAGTTCTGATATACCGGGTCAAAATGTCAGATAACATTTGCCCCCTAAAGTACATCTTATTGCATACACAACATGCTTTGAATCGAACCAAGTTAGAGTCACCAGAAAGAAATCCATTCATTTTCCTGAATAGTCACCATCCTTTCATTGGATTATCTTCCTAAAGTGTTGTATCTCTCTTTGTCGTCATGATGCTTGCTCGATTTCCAATAATATAAATTCTGAGTTGTATTCCATCAGTTGTTATATGTGCCCGGTTATATGGAGCTAGCAAGCTTTGGCTAGCCGATCCTGACTTTTCTTTAATGACTCCTGGTGAAAATTCAAAATCTGTCGATTTTGAGAAATCGAATTTTTTGAATATAAACGTGCACGTTCAGGTACACGTTCTTGCTGTTGGCTCCCGAATGTGTTTGTACCCGCATGAGTCGTCACCAATTCCTTCTAGTTTAATTGCAATTCGATTGTAATTCCTTGTTTACATTTTATTTTATAATGAAATAGGGTTTGTAATAAGTCACTCAATGAGAGTGGACTTCGAGTTCTGTAGGGATTACGTCCTCGAAGCCGTAAAAAAGGGCGAATGGATTATGGCTAGTCGTGGACTTGTGGGTGGTTTTGTATGCCCATAATGCTGAAGGGAGTTTGTCCACCCACTTGCCTCTATCCTTTTCCGAATAATCTTTAGAGTGGACTTTTTTTGTTAATAGCTTCGACTTGTCCATAAGCTTGAGGATTAGCTACTGCCATGAGTCTTTTCTCAATATGATGCCAACGGTAGAAGTTTTTTGAATTCAACATTTATTTTGCTGTGATCGTGGCTATAGGTTCAGCTTCAACCCATTTGGTAAAGTAATCCACTACTACGATGGCATATCTTTCACCACCTTTAGAAGTCGACAAGGAGCCGATGATGTCAATACCCCAAGTGGCAAACGGTTATGGATTGACCATTTGAGTAATTTTCGTCGGTGGGGCTCTTTGAATTCGAAAATCATCTAGCACTTATCGCATTATCTAGCATGATCATTTGCATCTCGATTGACAGTTTGCCAATAATACCCGTAGCGGAGTATTTTCTTTGTCAGAGTTCTCCTTATGGTGTGACCGTCACATTCTTCTTCATGGATTTCTCCCAAGACTTGTTTAATTTCATCATGGGCAATACACTGAAGTAGGGCAATGAGGAAGTCCGTTCTATAAATGACTCCTTCTTGGAAGATGCAACATGAAGCTTTAAGGATGGTCTATCGGTTTTCATTCCTCTGTTCAGGAAGAATTACCCATTGTAGATAGTCTTTGATAGGAGCCATTCATGAATCTTTTTCTGACTCCGTCTCCAAGATATAGTTGATCTCCATCTGTCAATGCTTGGAATGTTATGTACTTCAACCGAAACAAAGTCTATTTGTTGAATATTCCTAGATTTGGCCAGCATGGCCAGTGACTTGGCTTTCTCATTTTGTTCTCAAAGGATGTATGTAATGGTGTAATACTCGAACTCAGCTAGTAGCTCTTAGACCCAACTAAGATAAGGAGCAAGATGCTGCCCCCTAACAAGATAATATTCCTTGAGTTGGCATACTTCTAACCTGGAATCATAAAAGATATATAAAATTTCCACTCCTATTTCTCTAGCAAGTTTGAGCCTGGCGATCAAGGCTTCATACTTAGCTTCGTTATTTGTAGCAAGGAAGTCAAGTTTCAGGGCGTAGCATATTGATTGTTGCTCAGGAGTCATTAAGACAACTCCAGCGCTAGAACACCAGTTATTGGATGCTCCATCGTTGTGACATTTTCCATTGGTTGGTTGGTTCTCCACTACTCTTTGGATAATCATCTGATGCAGTGAGTTCAGCTATGAAGTCCGATAATGTCTGTCCCTGGATAGCTCTCCGACGGAGATAGGTGATATCAAATTGGCTTAGCTCGACATTCCATTTGAGCAACGCTCTAAACTTCTAAGGTTGTTGTAGGACCTGTCAAAACGGCTGGTTGGTGTAAATATTGATGGGGTGAGCTTGGAAGTAAAGGTGAAGCTTTCGGGACGCAATCAACAGGCGGTACACAAGCTTTTCCAACCTTGTTAGTTTCTCTCAGCACCTGTCAATCACTTGCTAACATAATATACTATATCTGATTCTCTTCACATACTAGTGTGGCACTTATGGCATGTACCGACACCACTAAACATATGTATAAGTCTTCACGATCTAATGCTTGGATAGGATGGGAGGTCTCTTTATGTAATCCACAAGAACTTGAAATGCATCTATGAAATCCTGCATCCATTTAAAGTTCCACTTCCCTTTCCTGATCAACTCAAAGAAAGGAATACACTTATCGGTGGCCCTGGAGATGAAGCGGTTTAGGGGGCAACCTTCCCGTTTAAACTTTGTACCTACTTAATCATCTTTGGTACTTAGATGTTTCGAATTGCTTGAATCTTCTTAGGACCGGCTTCGATTCCGTGAGAGTTGATGATGGAACCTCGAAATTTCCCGTAACGCAATGCTGAAAGAGCATTTCAAGGGATTTAGTTTCATTTCATATTTTCATAGAATACTGAACATCCATCAAGTCATCGATGTGGTTGTTTGAACATCACGACCTCATGAGCATATCATCCACATATATTTTTGTCGATCGCCCGTTTTAGTCTTTGAACATCATGTTGACCAGTCCCTGGTAAGTAGCTTTAGCATTATTTATTTCAGACGGCATCACAACATAATGATATAGCCCTAGATCGATAATGAATTTGGTGTGGTCCTGGTCGAGGACATGCATAAGGATCTGGTTCTATCCGTAGTACACATCCGTAAATGAATGTAGTTCATATCTAATGGTTGAGTCTACCAGCTAGTCGATCCTCGAAAGTGGAAAGCTGTTTTTTGGGAATGCTTTGTTCAGATAAGAGTAGTCGACGCATGTCTACTACTTTCCATTAGATTTTCTCATAAAAACTAGATTGGATACCAATTTCGGGTAGAGGGTGTCGTAAGTTAACCTATTGTTTTTTGAGTTTATCCACTTCCACTTTAAGTGTAGCAGATCTCTTCGGATCCATGATGTGTTGCTTTCATTTCATTGGGACATGCCTCAGGTCGAGATTTATTGCATGGCTCTAATAGTTTGCAAGATCCCACACATGTTAGAATGGGTCCAAATATGCATCAAGATTCGCTCAGAGAAAACCAGGTAATTCCTTTATCATCGTTGCACTAAGCTATGATCCCATCTTCTGGACTCGTGATGGGTCGGCATAGCTAATCGTTTGTTGATTGTTAAACCAATGGGTGCAAACTTGGATTCTTTGGGCTCCTCCTCTTCATCTTTATGGTCTATATCTTTATAGAACTGACTGTGCTTTTGTTGCTTTGTATTTGCCTTATGTTGTAAGCTGAAAAATGCTTAAATTGATTTACCCAAGCAACTGGATAGGTTTCAATCCCTTCTTTAAGAGGAACTTAGCATGTTTTGATTTGACATGAACATATTAGACCATGTGTACTCGAAATCCGACAATGGGACATGCCATACATGACTTGCATACTAGAACCAGATGTTTACCACTTCATACATGAATAGATAAGCATATTTTACTTGTACGGATTGTAACATGTGCCTTGAGTGAACTTGATTATGAATGTCAAATTCCTATATGCCGATAGTCGATTCTTGAGTTCAAACATAATTGTTTCGTGTAACAAACAATATGAAATCCCTTTTAGATGGTCAGTGACGATGGTTACTCTAGTCAAATCCCTGAGTCTTGTCATGAACTACTGAGTCTGATATTGATTGGTTTTTGACGCTTTTAGCAATTATCAGCGATGGTTAAAGATCAGGCTTAAAGGAGCGTTGAACCAAAAATCAAGTAGAGTTTAGTCTTGTGTATCCGAGTAATGCGCTTTCCATTCAATGTACTCACGATCTATTACTCGTTGTTTGGGTTGGAGTGATGGTCAGTTGCCAATGAGCTTGGGCATCAATTTGAAAATTACATCTCTAGGCATCTTTTAGTCATAGCCTCGGGTCATCTTAAACACCAAGTATGAGTCACAGTATCGAGCTATCACAGTCAGTCTTTGGATGATCACACTTCTACCCCCAACCTCAAGTTGATAAATGTACTGCATGGATGACCAAGTCTCGTCCTAGATATGTTTATACTCACACCTAAGCTCTAAGGATTTAGAGTTGATCAATGAATGGCCGGTCACATTCATCTTGTTTCTTTCTCGTACCTCTAAGTTTGGGGCATACATCAATAAGTAGGAAGGCAAGTCATGTCCAATCAGTGATTGATGCTCTCCCTTCTAGACCAATGGCAAGGATTAGTGTGCTTACGGTTGAGCCACGTCCGTTTCATATTGCTCTTCTTGTTAGATTATGGTAAGAGTCAACGAATGAACGGTCGTGTCGCATTCATTCGGAGCTGAACGGTTAGTTGCATCCATTTTGATTCATATTCTTCCGTCAGATCTAGGGAAAGAATTGGCTCAGGTGAAGTCGGGTCATGCTCATTCGGTTTCGTACTCCTCTTGATGGATTGAAGGAAGGTGCTAGAGAATTAATGATCAAGTAACACTCATTCATGTTATATTCTCTTATCCATGCTTTGGTGATTGAAGTTATTCGATGGACGTTTGGGTCACATCAATTTGTGGTTGTGCAGATCAATATTGACCCTCGATCTTATGGTATGATGTAGTCGGTCACCCATAACTTCGGATGTCGTTCCGATTGGTTTTTTATTGAGGCCTCCTTGTAGTCGCCTAAAGTTGTAAAGATTTCCTAGTCGGAGCTATAGTAAGATATTGTATTCATCTTTAGTAGTTTGTACTCTCGTTCCCATTCTTGGGTTACTAGAATTAGTTTGTAGACGATCGAATTCCATCTGTATTAAGTTTATACTCCTCCTGCCGAGTTCAGGTCAGGGTTTATGGAATATTGAGTGGTCGAGCATCACTTATCTATTTGTTTATACTCAAATCCACACTCTGGGGATAAGAGTTTGTTGGCGGGTGGTCAAACCACACCTAATTTGTGTTTACACTCCAATCCGCACTAGATAACCAGGGTTATTTACTAGACGGTCGAACCACGTCCATGTCTTGGTTTGGATTTTGGACTTGCCGATGTCCAGGACTTGGATAGTTTGATGTACCTCAAGCGCAAACAAGGTCGTGGATGGACGTATCACATCCTTTTTGGATTAGACGATCGAACCACGTCCAATTTAAGCTTGGGCTCCCTAACTGCCCCTACATCCAGGGGAGGAGTCGATGCATGGACGGCCATACCACGTCCACTTATTTTTGGATCCTGTTTATACCGAGCCTTGGGAGTAAGATGAATGTTCTGAAGAACCTCATGCTAGAGCAGGCAAGGATATGGTCAGATCGCTTCCACTTTGAGTCGTGTGTTTGCCCTCAAGTCAAGGGCAGGAGTTGAGGAGCGGACGGTCGAACCGCATCCACTATTTGTGTTTATACTTCAGTGAATGCTCTAAGGACCAAAATTTTATGATGCATGGTCAGTCACACCTGTTTGATGTTTATAGTTCGGTCCGTGCTCTGGAAGCCAAAGTTGATCGATGGATGGTTGAACCGCGTCCATCCTTTTGTGTTTATACTCTGATCCACACTTCGAAGAGCATAGTTTTATAATGGGTGTCAGGCACACCCGTTTGATGTTTATACCACAGTCTATGCTATGGGAACCGGAGTTGATCGATGAATGGTCAAACCGCGTCCTTCTTTTTGTGTTTATACTCTATTCTACACTCTGGGGAGCAGAGCTTTATGATGGGCGGTTAGTTAGATCCGTTTGATGTTTATACTCCGGTCCGTGCTCAGGGAACCAGAGTTGATCGATGGACGGCCGAACCGCGTGCATCTTTTTGTGGTTATACTTCGATCTGCACTCTAGGGACCAGAGTTTTATGATGGGTGGTCAGTCACACCCATTAAATGTTTATAATCTGGCTCATGCTTTGGGAACTAGATTTGATCAATGGATGGTCAAACCAGGTCCATATTTTTATGTTTATACTCCAATCCACACTCTGGGGAATAGAGTTTATGATGGGTGGTCAGTCATACCCATTTGATGTTTATACTCTGGTCTGCACTCGAGTTGATCGATGGACGATCGAACCGCGTCCATCTTTTTGCTTCGTACTCGTCCCTACAAGTCAAGAGAGAGAGAGTTTTTGGGTGGACAATCAAGTCACATCCACCTCAAGCTGCAATCGCGTCCATGTGTTGAGGGCCTCAGATGCCTACTTTAAGTTGAGCTTTCAAACTGCCTCCTGTGTCCAGAGCAGGAGCTAATGAGTGGATGGTCAAATCGCGTTCACTTTAGTTGGACCTCGGTTGTGCCGAGCTTCGGGAGAGGCATAAGTGTTTTGTAAGACTTCATGCATGAGCTAGGGAGTGGGTGTTTAGGTTGCATCTACTAAAGTCTTTCTTTGGTCTCTAAGTCAAGTGTGGAGGTTGATGAGTGGACAGCTAGTCATGTCCATTTTGTATTAGATTCTGACCTTCTTGGGCTCTAAGTAAGGCATAGATGTTCTATCAGAATTGAACCACAAAGTAAGAAGTGGATGGTCGGGTCACACCCATTTTCCATTTTGAGTCCTTGCCTCCAAGTTAGAGGCATATGGTAGCCGATGGGAAGTTGAATCATGCTCATCTTGGTGATCCTTCAAAGGTCCGATCATGGTCCGTGTAGGTTGGTTGGCACTTAAATCTAATTACTTAGTCATCTGCATCATTTGGAAGAAGTTTAGTTCAAGTTGGTCATAGTTTGAAACATAATTTAAAATGAAATAAATATTATTGATAAGTGCAGCAGAGTCGAATGCTCACTATTCCGCTTTTCCCTAGCCCTCCTCGGTTGGAAGTCGACTGTAGGTGATCCAATTGATAATCGAAGGTCATTATTGGTAAGGGTCGGATGTTCCCTACCTCTATTCTATGGAGCTTGTACATATTATTGATGTCTTCCTTTATTGATCTGTTTTTTGGTCACATCTCGGAGATGTCTGCAAATGCTGGTATTATGACCGTGTATACCTTGAAATATACAACATTTCCCAGACATCTTCTAGGTTTCGGTGGACTCTCTCGAGGCTGGTTTTTGGTATTGCTTTGAGTCAGAGTCTCCAAGTATATGTTTTCAATTGAATTGTTCAAAGGAGTGTGTCAGTCAGATTTTGGGATTTTGGGTCGTCTCCTAGAATCCGAGTCCTCATCTAAGGCCTCAATGCAGCTCTCGGTTTGACTCCCTTTTGACAATGGACTTTCATTGTTCTTCTTTCTAGTATGTCTTGCCTCCTCCTTATGTAGGCACTGGTTTTCTTTGTAATAGAAGCGATCCAAGGTCGTAGTAGGCTCTCCAGGTAACTAATCGCTGAAATCCAACTTGGGGTCCATTCCCCTTATCAATGCCATTAGTTTGATATCCTTGCTGGGACTACTCACTTCAATGGTGACAACATTGAATCTATGCAAGAAATCATTGAGCATCTCGCTTGGCAATTGGATTGGGTTGGATAATGACATCGCATCCTCAGGGCGAGTCACATGAATTCTGAATTGCTTGGCAAACTTCTGAGCTGGCTAATTGAATAAGGAGATGGACTTGGGCGATAATCGCGTAAACCGTATGATGCTACTCCTTCAAGGAATATAGGTAATCGTCTGCATTTGATGGCATCCATCAGTCTATTGGAATCCATGTACCACTCATATTTCATGAGATGCTACTGAGGGTCTGTATTTCCAGATCACGCAAGCATGATCGGCATGTTGAATTTCCTTGGATATTTTGCTCATAGAATAACTTCAGTGAACAGGTTCCAATAGAGGGAGATGCTCTGGTTGTCGTCAACCTAGTCTTAGCTCTCTCTTATAAGCCGTTGTACCATGACTGCCATGTCATTCTTTGGAAGCTGGTAAGTTGAGGGCAGTTGCAATCTACCATGGGAGCTTGTTCCGATAATCGATCCGAGTTTGTGTCATATCATCTTGGTTCTACAGCCTTTAGGAGAACCATTTGAGTAGAAGTTTCTTTCCATTCCTTGGCTGTAGTTCAGTAGCTGCTGCTAATCCCTATTCCCCGGTCAGCCATAGGATGTAAGGGAAGTGGATAGCATGTACTCGATTAATATTTTTTGGTATAGGGGTCAGTTGTATAGGGATTGACAGTTTGCTATAAGAGAGGGATTGGATATATATAAAGGGATCGATCATACGAGGGATCGATGATATGGAGGTATCGGCCATATGGAGGGATCGGTCATATAAGAGATCTGTAATATGGATGGATCAGTATAGCTATTTCGAAGGGATGTGTATTGATGTCTTTGGAGGGATCGGTATTGCTACTTCAGATGGATTAATATTGACATCTTTGGAGGGATCAGTATTGCTATTTCAGAGGGATCGGTATATATACCTTGCTCAGGGATTGGTATGTATACCTTGTAGAGGGATCTGTATGTATACTTTGTAGAGGAATCGGTATACATACCTTGGAGAGGGATCAGTATATACGCCTTGGAGAGGGATCGGTATATCTTTTTTGAAGGGATTCGTATTAATATCTTTAGAGGGATCGACATTGAGCATGTGCATGTTAATAGGGATTGGTGGTTGGTGTGGAGGGATAGGCCATTTTGGGCTTACGGATCGGCCATTTTGGCCTTGATAGATGGATCGACAATTTTGAATAATTGGAGTGTGAAACTTCAGCATCTGATCCCAAGAACTTGCACATATGAGTGAATCTGATCCCTTCCAAATGGACATGAACATATGAACAACTCCAAACAAGAGCATTAGCATAATTAAATCCTCCAAAAAACTGGGAAGTAGACTTGGTTCCTCTAACCATGACTATCATCTTCCTTTAGATTTCCTTTAAATCTGAGTAGAAAAGGAGGTCTGTCGGTTAATAACGGGATCTAGCTCGTGAATTTGGGTATCGACAAGTAGATGATGAGATCCAATCAACCTAAGAATTCATTTCTCAATGAAAGCATGAAAATATTGAAGTTAAAAATGGGCATCAACATCCAATAGAACCTAGCAGAGATCAAATGAAGAATGAAATTAAAATGAAGCAAATATCATAAAGGAACACATAGATTTTTGTAGTGGTTTGGCAATCTTGGCCTACTTCCACTTCATATTTTTATTGATCTTCCACTTGATTATGATTGCAAGAATGTTTGGATCAGCTAGGATCCATTAGTACAAATGTCAAGAGCGAAGATGGTAGTCTCGGTAGAGAAAGCAGGATCCTTTTTCTAACGTCATGGCTATTGTATTTATAGGGGAAGACGTGCACGGATCAGACTGAAATTTTGGCAGAAGGTTCGAAAGACCAAGACGAGCCTACCTAAAAATTTGTAGGCTCATCGAAGCCTACAATTAGGATCAGTAGCGATCCCTATTATTGCATCCAAATAGGCTACGATGCCTATATAGGATGCTGCATGATGTTAGCTACTTGTTTCATAAATTTCATGCAATTTCGATGTATGGTTTGTGAGATATCTCATTTTTCGTAAAGTAGTGTTGCTTGAATTTTGATTTCTACCTATCCCTCCAAAGGGAGTTATGCCGATCTCTACAACTTCCTCCAATTGGAACAAGATCAATAGGGGGTGTTCCACATGTTGTAGTAAGCTTGTACTCTAAGTTTCATGTTGATAGCATGTGTAGATTTTGAGTTACTGACCAATCATCACTGCAAAATTGATTTGTGGAATCGATATGATATGATCCATAGTGTTAGATATGGTTGTACCTGATCCATCTTCAAGGAGTAGTGAGCTTTCATGCTTTTGCTTCATATTATTATCTATGCTTGATTTTTTGACCCCAGAATCATCGCCTTGGGCTACTGGCCTTAATGACAGTCGAGTCTAAATTGTCTAGTCAGCTCGGATATAGCTGGGTCAAAATACCGGATAACAAATCTCCAGTTCATTTTCTAACCCCTTTCGAAGGGGTCGAAAGGAAGTCTTAAATGGATCCTTTCAAAGGAGTTAATATTTCTGCCAAGATATGGACTTCTTTGAAAGCAAAAGTATGCTTTAACGCATTCCGCCACCTATCCAAGAAGTCCTCTTAAAGGGTTCAATTAAATGACTACATAATTTATCTATTCGAAAGCATAATTCTCTTTGAAAGGATTCAGAACTCAATGCATATAAAATGTGGATTTGATTTTCTATAGAACTTTTCTTTAGTTAAATAATGTCTAATTTTAGTTTATATCATAGGGCACTTTAGATTAAGAATTAATGTCCCTCATTCTAAATAGAACTAAAAAGGTACCTTTCGTTATTGTCGAAACCCTTAATTAACCTTTCATCTTAGTCAGAACTTCACAGTTTAAATAACCATATTTGTTTTCATTATCCCAACTTTGTGTTAACCCTTTTATAGTTCTGCTATATCCTTACAACTTATTTGGAATTCACAATAGTTAATTGGAATGTAACTATCATTACTTATCAATGTAAATATTGTCGAAACATCGTAAATGCCCTTTCGTTATTGTCAATGTCTCTTTGTTTCAAATCCTTTCATCCTAATTAAAGAATGATATTTCAATAAAGTATATTCCCAAATTGGTATGTGTAGATGGTTGTATTTATTAATGATAAAAACTCTCTTTTTGGCCTTTTGACATTATCGAAAGGTGGGTTCATGTGCTCGCATTCCATTTTTCCTTTCGACACCGTCAAAAGTTCAATGAATTTCATAATTTTCATTGACTTCAACCCCTTTTCGAAGGCATGAAACCATATATTATGGTGGATATTTAAACTATTGTAGTAGGCTTTCGACACCTTCAAAAGGCGTTAATAATGAAATGAATCATAACTTTAATGAAATTATTTCACCTGGTAGGATTATGGGTTTGAAAAGGATTTTTAAGAAACCCAAAAAGGATGTAGCTTTAGAATTGTAGTCTTCTCCAAAAAAGGCCGAACTAGTTTCGAGTCATTCTTTTATAGCCACTCCAGACGAAGTTGACGTGATCCTTAATGACTTTGTAAGTACATGAGTTGAAGCCATTCCTCCTGGTGAAAATGACACTATCTAGAGTCCTCTTGAAGGATACTTCGCTTACACTGCCATCCACATTTGACGTAGCAGTTTTATTCCATTCTCCAATTTCTTGTCAAGATTCTTGATTCACGTTGGCATAGCTCCAATTCAATTGTCGCTAAATGTATATCTTGTCTCCTTAGAGTTCATAGCCATAGAGTCAGGCCTTCCTTTGCTAACCGCTGAAGTTCTAAATTATTTAGTGCATCTTGTTAAGCTCAGCAACTTAAATAGCCAGATCTTCGGGGATAACCTGCATAAGAAGTTAATTTCTGAGGGGGTAAACAAGTTTAGGGACTGGGAGATACAATTATTTTATGTCAAACGTTTTTCGAATATTAGTGGAGTTTTCTTTTCTGCTCATAAGTTGATCATTATTTTCATTTTCATTGAATTATCTTCTTTTTTGCTAAATTAGTTATTTTTTTATTCAGCCCTGCTCCTAAAGATCTCGACGATGAAGGGAAGAGAATCGGGAAGTTGTTAACTACTGCTTTGGGTAGCATTGGGAATAAGCTTACATCATAGAAGCTAAGCAATCTTTAAAATATTCCCTCCTCCTCACAGGTCAGGGAGTTCTTGGACAACCCTCTCTTGTCTAATACACTTCTAAGAGCAAGTGCTTCCTATCCCTAGGTGATCCTAAATATTTTTCTCCTTTGTCTCCTATTTGTCTGGACCAACCTGGTAAGCTTAAATGTAGCATTTCTAACTTTCCGTCGAGTTACTCTTTAGATTGCGTTATTATCTTATGCTTTTTGGATTTTAGCAGCTACTCCTCTAGCTGAATTAATCATAAGAGATCCAATCCTTCCAACTTCTGAATCCAGCACTTTAGCTCTAACCTAGGCCGTCACTAGGTCGAGGATGATTGCCAAAAGAAAATGGTGCGAGATAATTGCAGCAGGTCCTTCTCTCAAGAAAACTGAAATTGATGATGTCTAGTCTTCTCTTTCTCCAAAACTGAATGAACCTATAGATGTAGGCAAGGCTCTGGAAGGTTCTACTCTTGATGCTGCAACTGACCCACCCAAATGATTCCTTCAAAGGATGATTTCATGTCTCATATAGTTATGTCTGATTCTCCTAGCATCATTAAACAGATGCAAAGGGATTAAGGCACTTCAACCCCTCAGCAGGAGTTGAATCCTTCTAGACCTACATTACCGGTGTCTCCTAATTATTTCGTGGAGATTGTATAGTCAATCATGAATTCTTCGTCGTTCACTTCGATTCATCCACCTTCCGCTGTACCTGAGCCGAAAAAACATTATTGATCTCTAATTGAGCAACAACTTCCGGTACGTTTCATATTACTTCACCATCTTATTACTATTTCTTACTGAATATTGACTCATGTCGTACTTTTCCTTTCAGGTTTCTAAAAGCTAGTATTCTCTCCTAGGAAGTGCTTCAAAATCTTCTGTTGAGGCGTCTAAGCTTTAAGAAGTCTCAACTCTAAATAACAAGATTACTTCCCTCTTTGCTACTAACGATAATGTAGTGAGGGAACAAGAAAGGTTAAGCGCTTCGCTTGTTTAAGTGGAACCACCATTTTTGAGGAGAGGAAGGCGAAACAAATTTTAGCTGATGAGATTTTAGCTTTAAAAATGACCCTAAAAGTGTAGGAGGAAGGAAAGGCATGGATGATTGCTAAAAAATCTTTTCTCAAAAAGGAATACACTCTTTTCAAGAAGAAGTTAGAGAACAAGAAAAATTCTTTAACTATGGTCATTAAAACCATTTCTGAGGCCAAACAAAAGGTGTCACAATTTTTGAGCACTTCTCTTAATGACATCATAGTGAATTCTTATGAGGATGCTCTCATGCTAGCTTATTATAACAATATCGAGAAATTTTTAGACTTAAGCTTCCCCTCACTTGATGCTCCGCTGGTAAAAATATACATGGACAAATTCAAAGAAATGGAGCAAGGGATTGAGGTTCACGAGAGAGAGAGAAAATTGACGCCGCTAAACTCTTGTCTTTCGAAGCCCTTCTATAGAGGGTGATTCTGACTCTGACAAGGAGGAAGATGATGAGGTTAATGAAGTTTTCGTTGACGAAGGCGACAATGACGATGATAAGTACGATGATAACCCTAACAATAAGTATAGTGGTCAGGGTTCTGGTGGCAGCGAAGGTGATCATGATGGTTCTCATGGAGGGGATGCCGATGATATTCTTGAGGCTTTAGAGAAAGTCATCCCTGATCCTAGTGGCCATGAAACAAATTAAACTAAACTTCCTAAGCCTTTAGATCTTCATGGAAAAGACACCAATATTGATGTTTAAGGACAAGAGGGGAAAAACAGACCCCACAAACTTCGATCCCTTTTTCTTAGGTATGGATTATTTGTTTAAATGGTTTTCATTCCATGATAACAGTAGTTGCTATCTTTCTATTTTAGATAAAGAAGAATTCTTTTCGATTTTATAAAACAAAGCTTGCAAGGAAAAAAGTGGAAATAAATAGCTTGTATAGGGAGTTGAATAAACAATTAAACTCCTTGACAAATATTATAAGCTTAATAAGAGCGTCACAATGTTAGCATCCTTTAAAGATCAGGAAGCTGTCATCCAACTCAAAAGGGCCCGCCTTCAATATGACATGTTCTTGGAAGAGAACTGGGAATGATTAGCACTCTTTTGGATGTTGATTAAAGACATGGATATCTTAGAAGACTTCCTACACAAAGCTTATTGCAGACACCCAACCATTGATTTTTCGTACTCGAGTGATTTTAGTGGAGGTCTACTTAGACATCTAAACAGGAGATACTTGAACGAATTTGGATCTGATCCTAATCCAAGGGCTTGTTGGAACCTACCACAAGTTATCTCAATCCCATGTGAATTACCTACAGAAAAAATTGAGTATTATTAGGATATATTCATTTTCGAATTATCCAAAAAAATCAATTTTGTACGAACCGGATGAAAATTTGTGATTATGTAATTATATTGATTTGTAAAATTTTCTGCATTGTTTTTCTTTTATACTTAGGCATATTTTATTACATTATTACAAAGTAAATGTCTCTCAAGTAGTCCTATTAATATAGATTACTTAGGCAAATATGTCAAATTAAGAAGAGATTATTTAGAAAAGGCCTCACTCTTGAAATCCTCAAAATTGGCTAGATATTGTTTTCTTATAGATTTACAGAGGCTTTGAATATAACATCCCCGCCTTCATTTTGATTTCCTTGGCAAAGAAAAGCATCTTAAGAAAATTCGAATATATTACACCAAATTAATATATGGTCATGATAGCTCTTCTGCTGGAGATTAGGATTATGGCAAATACCTTCTAATTATTACCCTTGAAGGATTTAATGCCCCTTTTGATTCGACGGTTACTCTTCCACCTATTTTTTTGAACAAAGTTAGAAATGCTGTTTCCTGACTTTAAGCATAATTAAGAAAGTATTTGAATATACCAATGAGATTGTACCTTTTTTTTTGAGTTGTAACCTCTATTACTGTAACAGAAGAAATTAATAATTTGAATATTAACTTTTTTTTTCATTTGTTTAAAAATGATTACATCTATCTACCATGCCGCTCTCATTAGATTCATTATCTCATTTCACCAACATCAGAGATAGGTTGGTAGTGGATGTTGAAAAGTTGAGCCTCCTTAAAGATCCTCTATTTGCCAAGGAATCACCGAAGCGTTGGAATGGCATAGGAAAATTTTACTGCGGAAGACGATTATTTGGGACCTTAATGATCAGATCACTAGTCTCGAAGTGGATACCAAGAGTAAAGGTGAAATAATTTCTCAATTACTTCAAATTAAATCAAACGCTTCGATCAACTTTGATCAAGAAATGTCTAAGCTTCTTCAATAGATAAGCGATTTGGAGATAAAATTAAAATATAGTCATGCCTCGTGCAAATCCTTAGAAGTTATCATAAAGGGTGACATTCAAAATATCATTTTACCAACTTCTCAAATCGCCTCATCTGTTGTGAAATCGACAAGGTATTCATCTCTAGCTATACCAAAATTTCTAGCTACGACAAACCTTCCCCCGGGTTTAAATGAGAAGACAGGAGGTGAATGTTGTAGGAAGGTCAAATTTGAAATGATGAGATATTTTGAGACCAGTAGAAAGTGAGATATTCTCGGCGCATTAATAAATATGCACCTAGAATTCAAAAACTTGAACATTAAAATTATCTTCTCCGAAAGCAATTGTTGATTTAAAAAGGCAAAAAAGACCCTTAAATGAGCCAACAAAGCTTTCAATCGTGCTTTGAAGACCCGCACTGAGTCCTTCGATGATGCTGACAAAATTAAGGAAAAGGAAAAGAAGCTTAAAGAAATTCTTTGTATAGAAATTCACCATATTTTCGATCCCTTAATTGTCAAGAATCTAAATAAGGTTATCCAGGATCTATGAAACATACACTTATACTATATATTTTTATATAATTTTATAAATTACGTAAGTATCACCTGGTTTGTAGCCTTTACTTGTTCTTACAATGTTATTTCTGAATTTTCTTCCTGATAACTTTGACTATGGTTTTCGCATTTGTTGACCCATATTGTCTTCCTTATTGATCTTGTTTCCTTGAAAAATACAGAGTAGAAAACATTCCTTAACATTAATTTGAAATCTATGCAAGAATATATTTAGTGATTCTTTATACCATTGGCAATAATAGGAGGAATCCTACTAATTCCAAAAATCTAAGTAATGGAAGTTAAAAGATCATTATAATAAGTGAAGAGAAATTCCATAGTTAGAAACAAATAGAAGTCATGAGATCCAACTTTGATAATGATAAGAGAGGACCAAAAATCTGACTGTTTATGAAATTAATAATGGAAGGTCAAAAATCCAAATCAAGTCTTAATAATAGAAGTTTAGAAATGTTCTTTGGGAAATAACTGATAGAAGACCAAGAATAAGCATTTAATAGTAAAATTCTAGAGATCATTATCCAAAAATAGTCATAATAGACTAGGAATCCTCCTTTTGGGAACAAATAATATGAGTTTAGAGATCCTTATCTGGAAATAATAAAAGATCCAAAACCTGGATTCGAGTATTAGTAAGACAGATCTAGGAGTTAATAGAAGACCAGAAATCTATATTAGAGGTCCCAAGCCCAGTTTCGTGTGTTAATGAGTGAAGTCCATAAATCAATGGTGAGAGACTCAATACCTAGATTTGAGCATTAATAAATGAAGTCCAAAAATCCCCTTTTGGTAACTAAAAGAAGGCTGCAGATTCTTATTTTAACCTTTTGTTTTGAATCACTCTTTAGATTTTGATTCTTTTGATATGTGCCATCTTTTAGGTTTGGTACATTGTCATTGTTTGGTATGCCACTTCTCGGGCTCGTAGGTCTTAGTCCGTTGTTGTCTAGTGCATTTAGTCAGCTTATCCATAAGTAGGGCCCAAGGACTTACCCAACCTCCCTTTAGGAGGTGCTCCAGCTAGGCCTTATAGGGGGACTGAAGGCTTTTTGGGGGCCTTGGCCAGGCCAAAGCATGACGAGACCATGGGCTTATTCCATCCTCCCTCCAGGAGGTGCTCTAACTGGCCATAGCATGGCGTCACAGAGGGCTTACTCCATCCCCCTCCATGGGATGCCTTGATCAGGCCATAGCGTGTCACAATCGAAGGCTTATTGATACTTTAACCTGTCCATAGCGTGGCGTGGATAAAGGTTTACTCTAACCTTCCTCCAAGAGGCGCTTTGACATGGCCAACTTGGCATGGACAAACATTTATGATCGTTTAAGGTAATTTCCAAGTTTTAGGAGAATTCTACTCTCGACCTTGTAGATTTTTCTTAGAAAAGTGGTGCTTTATTGAATTCGATTAAGATTGCTTTACAAATCTATTGATTTTGCCTTATCTGGAAAAGTTGATCACCATCCCTTCAAGTGCTCTTCATTGATTCGTTGCGTGCCCATTCATCATGTAATAGTGACAATAGGATCCTCCCTGATTCCTTTTGTATTTGGGCTTTTTCTTCAAAGATGGCCAATAGTTGAGTTCTTCCCTGGTTAGTGAATACACATTCTCAATCGATGTAGTCAGACTACATTCCTAAAGGAGTCTTGATTTGAAGTTTGTCTTTTGAGGATGATTTCTAAACTTTTTATTGCTTAATTCGGAAGCTTCACCCTTAACGACCAATTTCCTTTTCCAAACCTTTTGAAGCTCGGATGTAGGTATTGTTTTGCTTGTTGTTTGGTGCCATTTTTGTACAAAGATGTAACAATCAGCCATCATCCCTTCTTCAAAGATAGTGCCTTTGCTATAGAATTGAAGTGTCTTCTTCATTTGATCAAACAAGTTATCACTCTCATCCTTTGTTCCCCTTAAAGCAAAATGGGTGTAGGGCTAATGTGAAAGGGGTTTAAAGTCCACTTGTCTAGATCATAAGATCCAGCCTTCTTTTTATTGATGATTCTCAAAGCCTCTAACCTTCACATTTGCTCTTTGTATAGTTTAGAATCTTTAAAAGTTCCATGGGAGAGTCCAACTAAGTGTGGCACTAAGGATCCTTGCTCGGACTTTCTAACTTTTCTAAGCATGGTGGTGTAAGGTCTGAGGTAAGCTTGGAGTAGAATAGGGTTAAAGGAAAATAAAGTTAGTAATTCAACACAGACGGAGGTTTAATCCCACCTTCTAGCGCCAAAAACGTTAAGAAGAAAACCTGTCAATGCCCCAGAGTAGAAAAGTGGGATTAGCCTCTTCGAAAGCACCTTTCGAATCAATAAAGGTAGTCCAAAACTCTTTCAAGATGACCTTTAGAAATGGTTGGGATGATTAGAACTCCTTTGAAACCCCCTTTCGAACTAGTTGCGATGATTTAGAACCCCTTCGAAACCTCCTTTCAAAGTGGTTAAGACGACTTAAGGTTGGGATCTATCAGGTCTAAGGTTTTTGATCGAATCAATAGGTTTCTACTCCTTCGAAAGGTAACTTTTCGATTGACATTGACAAAAGTAATCCATAACATGAACCATATAGAAGTAACAAATTGAAATCATTGTATTTGAATATGTCATGCACTTGCTTTGTTAATAATTTTTGTGAATACAAGAAGCTTTAGCAAACAAGAAAGTGAAATCCCCAATTTGATTCCAAGATTAGGGTTTACATATTTAAGAAAGAAGTAGTATTGAGTGAATGAAATCATATCTCCAAAACAATAACTCCAGGTCTAATTTAAATGTGTGGGTTGGACCCTTTCGAATCAGTTCTTTTGACTTGGTCGAATGGGTGCCTTGAAGACCTTTCGTTGCTGCTATATTCAAAGTGCCCTTCTTACGTTGCTTCTGAATGTAACTTGAATGCTTTCGACTTCATCGAAAGGTATAGATGCGCCCTTCACTTTGTTGTTAATGTGCTATTGTAAATAGGAAAGGATGCGGGCTTTCGATACTATCGAATGGTGTATCATTGGGGGTTCGAATGAGTTGGAGTATAGCAAAAGGCTTAAACGCGGAAGGTGGCTTTCAAATGCATTCTTGTTGATGGATGTAGAACCCCCATCCTCTGGTGTTTGAGGAGACAATATTGAACTCATATAAGCTTTATAATTGTGGATGGTTTCAACCGATTTGGAAGGCTAATCTATGCTTTCGAAGGAGTAGCCATGGCCAAATGCGGAGGGTAAATGATGGCCAAGTCCGCTGTTTCAAAGGGTTTGCGCACATGCGGAAGCTTGTAATCTATTGCCTTCGAAAGATGCCTTTAACACACTCAAAATACCTTTATGCATGTGAAAGCAATTGTTTCGAAAGGGATTAATTGAAGTGACATGGTGTCCCAATTCCCTTTCGGCATCTTCGAAAGTGCATTGCTCATCCAACTTTTTACAGAAGCATACATTCGACTCTTTCCAAAGGTCTTACTATTAATATCATTCTTTATGGATCCTCCTTCAGTATTCTTTGACATTTTAATCAAGTTGGAGTGGTTTTTATGATAACAGATATATGGTTTTGGGTCTAATAAACTTTTCATTTTGTCGTTATGTCAGAAACACCTAAGATTCCAAAATCAACATTGTTCAACTTTAATTAATCCAATAAATCATCTAAATGATGTAGAAATTCTTTGCCAATTCAATCCAAAAATGTAATTGATCATTAATTTAAATTGTAATATAAAAATCAACATAGGAATCGTGAAATTAAGCATAAGTAGCAATTTGAAATCGAATAGATCCAAATAAAACCCTAAGGGTCGTTTTGATGCAAAGCTCCTTAAATCAAGATAATCAGTGCACTTAAAGTTGAAAATTGAACCTTAATATTAGCTTAGGTGTAGGGGATTCGAGATTCTGAATGACTCTGAAAGTTTGAGCTTTCTTTTTTGCTTGAGCTCCAATCGTGGATAAAAGAGAAACAAAGAGCAAGCTCGACTATTTGCGGGTAGAAGAAGACACATAGAAGCCGTTGGATTAAATTAAATGTACGGATAGATTCAAACAAGAAGTCCAATAGGCAGTAAAAACCAACGTCAAAGGTATTGACATGAAAAGTCAATGCTACCTCATACTAGAGGGGAAATGTTACCACCAATGTTAATTCGAAAGGTATGTGGCATGACAACACTACTATAGTCCCGCATCAATAAGCAATGTCGAATGTATAGAGGAAAACCAATGTCGAAAGCATACGATGCCGCTCTTCATCAATAAAGAATAATAAACAATGTCGTAGGATATTAATGAAGCCAGCAATACCAGATGCCATCAATGCCGCATATCACTTAGAAGGTTATATAAGTGATATAGTGCCAAAGAAACTGGAAACAACGCTGCATATTAGCAAGGGAATGACGACACTAGAAAGGTCTATGCCAAAAGGCATGATGGTATAATAGCATGATATAGTATTGATGCCGCATTCCATCAATTGAACACTTCTTCCATATAGCCAGGAGACTCAATGCCACAATGGATTAATACCGCATCTCTCCATTGTTACCTTACCCTTCAAAGTAATGCCATCTACTATCAATACTACTTGTCTCCGATACTATCTCTTATTAATGCCGTTTATCATCAATGCCGCCTATTATCAATGTCGTTTTTCATTAACGCCACTTACCATCAATGCCGCCTTTTATTAAGGCCGCCTAATATCAGTGCCTCATATTATCAATGCTACTTGTTATCAATGCCACCTATTATCATTGTCATCTACTACATTGCCACTTGTTATCAATGTTGTCTACTATCAATGCCGCTTGTTATCAATGCCAGTCATTGCTAATGTCGCCATTAACCAATGTCGCCGCTTATTGATGTCGTGCCATAGTAATGCCACACTTGATCAACCTTCAAAGGAGGCCGCATATCTGCAATACAATGTTGATATTAAACATCATCAATGAAAACTATCAAGACAAGATGGATGCCTAGTGCTGAAGTTCACCATTGAGTGAATGGATATTGAAGCACGATGCCATGCGCCATCAACATGTATAATGCAATCGTCAAGCATGCCGGATAGACACATGGCAACCACGCCTATGGACCAAGTGGTATGAAGAGGGGAAGGATCATTCTTATCTCTTTTCTTAAATTTTATATTTTATAACCCTAAATTGATTTGGGAATTTAGAGCCGATTGTAGTACTTGAACTATTGCACATAAGACATTGTACTTTCAACGTTATTAGGAATAAAAACAAGATTATTTGAATTATAGCTTTCTTTCAAGTTCCAAAGCAATCGTGATTCTTACATCATAACGTGTTTTGAATTCCAAAATCACTCATAATCTTGAGTTTGATAACTCTACATGATTTGAACTATTGATTCTTATATGACATGCAACATGGCTTTATCTTTGATGTTGAACATACATAAGACTTTCGTGGATTCGATATGGTGCATACTCCTTCCTAGCAACTTAACCTAGGATCACTTTAGCAAAGCCAAATCCACTTTCCTAATACTTTTGGGGTTAATGAAGAATTTTTTTAATATTGAACTATTCGAATATTAATATTCACATCACTTAATAGTTGGTTCTATATTTTGACTAAATTTATCACTTACTTGGTTTCGATAAAATCCAATTTTAATTTAACAAGCATTACCTAGTTACGACTTTTATTTACATCAATTCTTATTGTCAAAACTATATCACTTTGGACTTATGGAATTTGGTAATGGTCAAAATTCAATTATCGTTCATATTCAACCTTGTAGTCCAAACAAAAATTCCTTGGTTCAATAATAACAATTATTATTAATTGAACTACTTTGACCCAAAGATTTTTACTTTGAATTGATCGTGGCACTAACTTTATATAACTGAGAAAATAAATCCTCCCTTGAATAGTGCTTCACTTCTAATACTTTTATTTGATCCAATTATAATCACTCGATGGACATCATGCCATGATTTGACTATAATCAAAGCTGAGCTTCCATACTGAAGATCTAGAGTATTTTTAAGTCGAGAGAACTATATAGATCAGTTGCATCGATATTTTCCGTTTGACTTTAGTTTTGTTAACCAACAAAAAACTATCGAGTGGGTTATTCTATAGTTATCCAATAGCTATTAGTAGGTAACCTTTAGGTGCCCATAGTAGTCATGAGTAATACACTGCCAACATTTAAAGGGCGTTACGTACTCTAGTCTCAATGAATACATCGATATCCAGTGTCGATGCATCTTTACTAGGAATATTTAAATTGATATGTTTTATAATACTGTGATACAATACTCATGATTACAACTATTTGTAACTATTATCACAAACACACCATTTATGGGGTTTTTGTTAAATATATTCTAATTAAGCTTTTAATTATTTATAACACGTTATGACAATTATATAACTGAAAGAAAAATACCTTTATTATAAACAAGAATTAATTACAAAGTTAATTAATTTACAACAAATTAAAAAATTACCCCTATGGCATACCCCTAAATTTATTACACCCCACTAAATATCATCATTGGATAGATACCCCCATCATATAATTACCATACATAACAACTATATAATTTAGCATGCAAGAGCGACAAACAACCAAGAAAACAAAATAGTTTCATGGTAAACAAGCAAACAACAACAATAAAATGAAAATAGAAGAAATTGATTCAAGCAAATATACAAAACAAACGCAGTCAAACAAAGTAGTAGAATTTTCCTAACATAATTAGTCACTTAACAAGCACAATAACAATACAAACAATCCAACCAATGTAAGCAAATACAACTAAAGTAAATGGCACTTGTCCCATACATCGAAATAGAAAACTATAATATCATATCCCAACTCACTTTCTTGAAGGGAATAATTAGAAATCCCATCAATTCACTAGGGGAAAGCTATACATAATAGTTATAGAGGTTAAATCATCATGATGGATGTTAAGCAAACTTAATACTCTTATCAACTAGTCGTTTCACATCCCATACCACTCAATCTAGTCTCATAATACTCAGAATATTCTCCAATAAAGTTTTCCAAATAAAATATATTTTCATTAAAATACCTTTTAAAAATACCTTTAAAGTTTGTTTCCCAAATTAAAAATATTACTTTTTAAACTATATACTTCCGAATCAAATTATCCTCATCTTTGTGAAATATTTTCCAAAGTCTTTTAAAATTGGATTTTTTATGATTTATCTTTTGGCATTAAAATATATCAAATATATTCCTAATAAAACATTTTTCTAAATTGAGTATTTTCCCAACGAAAGTCCCTCACCCAAAAATATTTTCATTCCAAAACATCATTTATCAAGTATATCTAAAATTAACTTCCAAACAAAAGTTATTGAAACAAAAAGATTTCCTTCGGATAAAACATTTTTCTAAAATAAATTGTTCCTTCTTTACTCAGAAAGATACTTCTCTAGTCAAAGTATATCAAAAAAAATATTTTTAGATATTTTTTAATAAAATATTTTCCCAAAGTATTCTCCCAAAATCAAGCATCTTGCTATGGAAATAATTTTTCCATAAAACATATTTGAAGCAAGTACTCCTCAATCATCTAATACTTACTATAAAGTATTCTTCGATAAAATCATTTCTCTCTTCTTAGATAATAATTTTCTGCTAAAACATCCCCACTAAGATCTTTCAACTAACACTTCTAAATCTAAATACTTTTATAAAATACCTTCTTATAGTACACATTTTCAAAGGATATTCAAGCTAAAACCAATTTTATTCAAAAATGTTTTCTAAATATTTCTCCATAGATCCTTTCATAGAAATGATTCAAAATATTGTAAATCAATAATTTTCATAATGAAAATTTCTTCATATAATATTACTATATTCCTTAAATTAAAATGCTTTATTTTTACCCACGTTAAATCTTCAACAAATCGATTTTAGTCCAAACATACATTTTTCTTTTTTCAATCAAATATCTTTAAAATAAAATTTGTATATTTTTAAAATAACTCTTCAATAAAATACTTTTCGATTGGAACTTTAGGCATGTTTATTAAGTTTAAATCTTAATAACATAATTAAAAATTATGTGTGCCACTCGGGTCATAATCGCTGAATCCCTTTTATAGGTGCTTCTATAACCTCACTCTTATTGTATTTATTTCCTATACAATGATCGTGATAAATAAACATCTTCTTAAGATGAGGTAATGTTGATTATACATACAACATATATACACATAAGGCATACAATTCTCAATAAGAATACTTTATCATCCTATATTTAACCAAACCTAAGGTGTAAATTAACCTACTCTAAATAGTTTAAACCTATCTAAGCTCAAGGAATCACTAAACCTAAGCTTTGATAAAAAATATGGTTTACTATTCTTAAGATTTTAATTAGTGACAAACAATGTTAAAATATGCTTTCACACTAACCTTACATATAAAAAATAGTGGACAGTTAGTTACATAATTTAAAATCTAAAACTATGAACAAAAAGGGGAAAAAACCTCACAATGGAATTACACATCGATGAATATATTACCTCAGCGACATAAACATTCATCTCTACTACATACACCATTCATTACTCGATTTATCAATATTACAACTATGATACAAGTGAAATACAAAGCAAATAACTTTTTGGCATAACCTGCAACAAGTCTTCTTTCCTTCCCTTTAATCAGCAAACTTTACAAATTCATGGATATGTGTGTGTGTATAATAAACGAAAAATGTAATCAACTATGTTTGGATTGTGCCGATTTCTATAGGCCTAGCCCAACTTAAGAGATACGGTGGCTATCGCATGAAAAAAGATTACCTATATAACCTTTTGGGATTCGGCCCATGTAGTTCCATTTCCTACTATTCTTTTGCATCGAATACTTGGTAGCACATAACATTGAACAATAGTAGAAACCAAGAAAAAACAACATATTTTACTATGTCCCCATAATTAATCATTATAAATAAATACAAGAACAATAATAATAGCAACATAAAGCCGAACATCGTATAAGTTTGACAATACTCAATGTGAACCCCAAACATCAAATGAAACAACTATATCAAACGGTGCCATTAGGTGTGTACTAATCATCAATCACTAGTAATACAACATTTATAGTATAATCGTAAGCATAAATCCGCCTTATGTGTACTAACTACTCCATATTTGTAACAACCCTGTATTTTATGATTTATTTTTTTGTATATTTTAATTATCTTAATTAAATTTTTGATTTAAAAACTTATTTTATTTATTTTGAATGATAAACTTTAGTTTTGATATGAATTATCTTTCCAAAGCATGAGTAAAAAGAATATTTTCCAAAAAGTGAATTTTTGGTCAAAATAGTCAAACTTTGACTTTTAATTTAAAATTTTAAAAGTTTTAAAATTTAAATTTTATCTTTTATTATGAAAATACATAAAAATTTAAGAACACTGCTTTTTGTTTCGTTGGAAACGGATTTTAATTGTGAAAGTTATGTATATTTCAATATTGAGTGCAATTCGTTTATTCTGCAATTTTGTTATTTTAAATAGTATAAATTTTATTTTTCTTTGTCATATTTTTTTTGTAATATGTATTGATATGTTATTTTATGTATGTTTTTGTCTTTTAATATTTTTGAAGTGAGGTAGGAATTTTTCTAGAGCTAGTAGTGTTTTTCTTGTAATTTCCATGCCCTGTTTTCAATTTTTAAACATTTTCTTTAGTTCTTTTCTATTTTTCTCCAATTTAATTATTTATTTTATTTTAGAAATGATAAATAAGTAATTTTATTTCAAAATTTTGCTTTAGGATATTTTTAAAATGAAGTAGATATTTTTCCAAAGCCATTGATGTTTTAATTGTAATTTTTGAACCCTGTTTTCAATTTTTAAGCAATTTCCTTAATTCTTTTTATATTTTCTTTAAATTTAGTTATATATTTTTATTTTTTTTCACTTTGTTTCAGTTTTAGATGTACTTGCTGAAGTTTATTTTGTTTTACTTGATTTAAAAGAAAAGGAAGTATGGAAGGTTTTAAAAGCTAAGAAACGTAAAGTCGTTTCACCGTTTCTTTTACCGTTTCTTTTTCAATCAATACACCATTTATTTTGGCCGTACCTTTCTCTATTCTTTTCAGCTGCATTCTCTCATCTTTTTCACGTATTTTCAAAGCTTCTCAACCCTTAAAAAAATCATGGCCTCCATCTTGCAAAAGTTTGGTAAAATCTTCTTCTCTTCTCTTGTTTTCTAGTTTTTCTATGTGATTTTGCAACTTGTTCTCAACTTCATGGCTCCACTCCTCCTCAACCAGATCTAGGCCAACCTCCACCACTTTATTCTCTGATCATCATCCACCCTAGATCACCACCATGGCAGGCCAAGCAACCCCAAGGCAAACACCACCACCAAAATCCACAAATCCATCACCTATGCACTCAAGCTGACCTAGTTTTGGTACCATCACCTTCATCCACCTTTTGCCGCCACTTCCACCACCACCACCACCTCTGACCTGACCTCCACCCTCTTCCACATCACCCATCACCACCTGGACCCACTGGCCATGCCCCTAGAGCGTATGGCCGAACCCATTTATAGCATACAAGTGATGAATTTTGCCTTGTAGTTGTTGTTTTGTTGCACCTATGTCCATCCACCTTTGCACCATTACTTCCAAGCTATGGCTGACCCTTATGAGCCCAAGACCTGATCCTAACCCACTCTTTAGACATGTATTTCAGATCTATAGCTGAAGCATAGGCGGTAGAAAGCAAGTGCAAAAACTTTGGCTTTGTTTTATGCATTTAATTCTAACATTGTTTTATTGAATTTGGGTTTGAAAACTTATGTTGTTTGTTTGTTTTGTTTGAATGTTTGCAACGCTATTAGCCTTGTATCTCCCACACTCATATCATCATCATGGCTGAGAAAACGAATCCCTTAGTCGAGCTTTTGAATGGTTGTAGCAAGGTCAAGTTATCTTGTCTTTGTTGCCTTTCAATTTCCAATTATTTCTATACTGTTTTGGTTGAATATTCATAAGTTATATTGTCTTATTTTGGGGTTGTTTACAAGATGATATCTTGGCTATTTCTCTCCACTCAAAATCAAAGGTCGTGCCTTCTGGATCCGTTCTGTCATTCAAATTAATATCTCCAGCATAAAAATGTGAGTTATTCTCACTAGACATTATGTACTTATATAAGTAGTAAATTGACACCCTGTGAATCTGTAGAACTATATTATCATGTTATATATGTTTGTATTATTATCATATGATGTTCACCCATGCTTAAACGCCTGTTATATCATATGTTACTGTTATTTCATGCTATTATGTATATTTTGTCAGTTTATCACACTGCAAGTTCCCTGTAAATTAGAATCACTATGGGTTGAAATGATACATACCCGAACGGACTTTAGAATAAGGGAAAAATCGTTATGGGCTGAAATGATAGGCTTGAACGGTTTTTATTTAATTTATTTTAACTTGGGATTGCGGGTTTGAAATGATAAAACCCGGATTTTCTTTGTAAATTACGGGTTGAAATAATATATTACCCGTATCACTTTACCTAGCGTAGAAAATTATATACATGCCCGTTGTTAAAATATGTTTTCTAAAAATTTTAAAATATTTTAGAAATTTAATTATTATAATATTTTGATTTAAATTAAATAAAAATGTAAAATTTTGTAAAGTATTATTGATTTTCTGGAAATCTATAAGTTAAATAAATTATGGAAAAGTTAGAAAATCTGAATGTAAGTTATTTTGGAAATTTTGATTTAATTTTTAATGGAATTTAAATTATCTTTGAAAATATGATAAATTTATGATATTTTGAATTTAAATTAATTTTAAATGATTTTATAACATATTAATGATTTTTGAATAAAGTTAAAATGTTAATGAGTGAATATTGAGTTGAATTTGGAAATATAACTTAAATTGGAATTTATGAATTTGGTTTAAAAGTGGAATTTTAAGTTAAGTTAAATAAAATGGAATTAAGTTATATTTGAAATTTTAAAATTAAGTGTTAAGTTGAAATTTAATGTAATGAATTTAAACTTGAATGTTGAAATTTAATAAGTGAATTATTAATAAATATTGATTTTTGAAAGGAAACTTAACTTTATAAAATCATGAATTTAAGGAAAATTAAATGATGCTTATAAATGTGAAAATGTATGATTTTATAAGTTAAAAATGATTTAAATAAAAAATAAGTGTTTGTGAAATTGTATTGAATATTGAAGTTAATTAACAGCATTTTAAATGCTGTCTTTTATTAAATTGAATTGTTTTAAATGTAACTTTCTGTAGCATTTTCCAAATGCTGCGAAACTTGAATTTTCATTGTTTAATAAATTTAAGTGCATAAATGAACATAGAAAGGTTTAAATTTTTGAAATCTAATAATTTACTTATTAAATGTAATAACTTCATTTTTATGATTTAAAATGAAGTAATTTGTTTTGGATTTAACTATTTGAGATATTAAAATGATTGAAATGTGGTTTCGAAAAGATATGATATTTTGATGTATTAAAATGATTTGAAATGTGGTACTGAAAGATATGATATTTTGATATATTAAAATGATTTGAAATGTGGTATTGAAAGATATGATATTTTGGTATATTGAAATGATTTGAAATGTGGTTTTGAAAAATATAGCTATTTTGATATATTAAAATGATTTGAAAGGAAGTTTTGAAAGGATATGATAAATTAATATATTGAAATGGTTAGAAATGACTTGATTTATTTTGATAAATATTTGAATTGAAAGATATGGTATGATGATATATTGAAATGGTTTGGAAATGATTTAATCTATATTTTGATAAAGATTTGGGTTGAAATGATATTTTATTTTGAAGTATAAGATATTGTCTTAAAAATTATAACTACGGGTTATAATAACGATTGGTTGTTAAAGAGACCGGGATCGGATATTGTCTTATAGCCGGCCAGTACCGAAAACCACTTTAACAACTGTGTACGCGGTGGAGATTCCAGAATGAAGTAGGATGGTGGCGACGTTCTCGAGGTATATTACGTGGACCCAACTCCCGTGAGTTGTCATAAATGACTAAAACAGGAGCTATATCGGGCTACACAAAGGGTCGCACCCTTTCATCGAGCATGCTCCATCGAAAACCATTCTATTACTTTTGTGATTCGATATGTGGCGCCACTTTGATTCGGGGGTATGGTTCGAGGTGGGCGGAAGCTGCTGGCTTGCCGTCACCACCGGTCCGGGAGTGCAAACGGTGTATCCACCCTGGCATTGCCTCGCGTGCCGTGTCATCTCCTTATATCGAGCCCACTACGATTTTGGTTTTAAAGATCCGACCGCGTTAAGGTTCACCATCCCCTTAACGCTATTTTCTATATGATTATACTTTACTGATTAGACACTACTGTATATAACGTATATTACTACATAGTAAATAGTTTAACGGATCCTTAGAGGATGGGCGGTCCCAAGCATCTTCTAAGTTACTTGTACCTTTACTACAGTTCACTTGAGTTGGTTTACATTGTATAAGTATGTATGTCCTGACTCGAGTGTTTGTATTTTTATTTACGCTCGGGTCAGCCTGAGTTATTCACAGATTTGGATTTCCACTTTCTGGAGATTGAAATCGCTGGAGATTATCTACTTGTCAAGTTTTATCTTTTGCAGTCTGTTGTTCCTTTCAGCTCTTGTATTAGTAGACTTCTATGTAGTGAGACTTCCTTTGTACTTTATTTCTTCTGTTGTATTTTATGTAACTCTGATATATTTATATAGTAGCTTCATGAACTACTATCTCTTTTAATTCCACTGCATTATTATTACTCTGTGTCTGTGATCTGTGATTATTATTTACCGTATATTCTGAGATTTGCCAAATTTTTATTTACAACGCGGTATTTTGAGCAATTCAATTCCGGCATGAGTGTCTACCTATACACTTATAATGGATGCGAATGGTTGAAAATACCTGGTTGTTACAATATTAGTAACACAACATAAATCACATCAAATGTACAAACTACTCTATATTAGTAACACAAACATCAAACTCGTCAAATGTGTACTAATTATCCTATATTAGTTACATAAACATCAATATCGTAAATAAAAAGAGATCATAATTAATTATACAATGTTCATGTAATAATAATAGAAAATTGCCGCATAATTCATCATAATGCGATTCATCTCCATATAATAAACATATATGATCATTTCAAACAACTTCTAATCATAAATGTTTCAACAATCCAAAATAATGTATTTACATATATTATTTCATTTTGGGCATAAAATCGTCTTATTATTGTTTATAAATAAAAACGCATTTATTTTATATCAAAACAATAATAATATCTCAAAAACAATAATATACTTCAAAAATCCTTCATTATATATTTATTACTTTAAATATTTCAAAACATTTAATCGAAAATGGCAATCACGTTAAATTACTTTCAAAAGCCATAGTATTATTACTTTACATTGAAAAAAATTCACTTACATCCCTTTATTATCCTTTACAAGCAATTTGTTACACTTAATATTCCATTGTAAACGTCAAAACTCCTTTTGTTACTACTTATCTCAAAATATTAATAACTTCAACCAAATACTTTTGAAAAAACGCTTTCGTTATTATTACTACTACTATTTCCAAAATATCTTTTGTTTCTATTATTCAAATAATAATAATAAATTTCCATAACCCCATAAAATAATCATATTATTATTTACTCAAAACAACACATTCTTCATAAAAATTATATATTTATTGATGAAATCCCACTTTACTATATAGTTAATATTGAATTTTCTAATTTACCTTTAAAATAGAATTTTCATTATGAATTTCCCTAGAAATTCATAAATAATAACCTTATTATAATTTTTACGTCAATATCAGAATAATTTGCTAAATCATTGTTATTTGTAAATACCACATGAAATTTCTGAATAATCTCGTCTTTCCAAACTTCATAACATTACACATTTTCTAATTATTAATGACTTTCTTTCCAAATTAATAATTAATTATTATAAAACATCCATCAACTAATAATAAAACAATTAAAAATAAATAGTCGAATTAGAAAACACATCATATTTAAATTTTGTGACAACCAAACAATCATAAAAAATGCATAGCAGTATCAACAAATGTATAACATTAGCGGATATTCAAATAATATTTTAAATATAAATAATTACACTATTTAGTCTCATCAATGCAATTATACAGAAAGATCCCAAAGCCAGCAAGACACATATCATGAATCCGGTGGAAGAAATAGTGTATGAAATGGAGATCATATGCAAAATTTATTAAAGTTAGAAGTTATAGAGTTTCATTTGCGATTTATAATGTAATATGGACTAAAGTGCAAAACTTCATCACCTTGGCTCAATAAATCATGTTTACCTGTTGTGATTTTGACCCTTATTTTTTTCCTTCATGCCACCAGAGACCACATGCCTATCCCCATTGGCTACACTTCAATGAGCTCTATAGGATCCATCTGCCACCCCTACACCCCAATAGCTAGAATAGCCTCCAATCATCGGCAAAATTAGGGTTTTCGAAATCCTGTTTCACAAATTCTAAGTGCTACAACTAGAGTTAAGCCATAATCTGACCATTTTTTTGGAATCTTTGACACGAAAACTAAAAAATATTTCCTCAATTTCACCAATCGACTCTCTGATCGAAAACGCATAAAGCATGCCTAGGGTTTTGCTAATTGTCAATTGTGATCGAGAATTCTGGTCAACTCTAGCACTATATCCAAAAATGAATACTTGTCATCTCTTCTCCCCATCAAGGTCATCAAATTGATATATGATCTGTCGGTGTTTCAATAATTTGGGTTTTGGAATTATTAACATAAAAAATGGATCAACCCCCCAGATGAGTACGTGAAAGCACATCCTGAATAAAATAGGGCAAAGATAACAAAAAATAATAATAAAGTAAAGGAAATAAGAGAGAGACGCGGTGATATTTGTAGTAGTTCGATTGTTAACTAAGCCTACGTCTACTTGATAACTTATCTTATTGATTTAATCTTGTTTATATGAGATTACAATGGGTTTCAGAGAGAAAGATTCATAAGACAGGGGTTAGACAGGTTTAAAGTCCTAGAATTGCCCAAAAGAGCTGCCCTGGTGACTATTGTGAAGAGGAAAGAGTTGAAAAAGAGATAGATTTCCTACATAGTTATAGCAGAATCTAGATCCTCTCTTGGTTGCTCTATGTTTTGTATTTGTAGAGGTAGCAGTTGCAATGGGTGAAATGCAGAGTCGTAGCAGAGTCTAGAAGTCGTTTCAAAAGATTGTGCAAAATCGCGAACTATCTATGTTAACATCAGAAGTCGGTACCGACCTCTTTATGTCGGTGCTGACTTTTATAGTTTAACCCATATGGGTTGAATCCACTTGCATTCTTCATGCTACTTTATTTTGAGATGTTCTATATAATTAGGCTAGCAAGTTGATTATTTTTTATGATGGTTCCTTCATCACTTGGTTTATTCTGCCATTCTTATTGCTAGCTCTTCAATCTTGATATTCAATTGATTAGAATCCCTTGATATTGCTTGAGCCTGCATGAAATAGGCAACGAAGAACCTTTGCAAATTTTAAGTGAGAAATATGGAGTATGGGATGTCCTCATCGACGTGATAAAGTCGGCATCGACTTCTCCCACTAACTTCAATCATGTTCAGTTTCTTCGAGTTATTTCTATTTCCAATCTAAATGTATTTGCAATATTCCAAGTCATTCATCTTTGTCTCGACGTTCTAAATCCTATTGAATTCTGCTTGGTTAAAAACTTAGTTAACATTTACACTTCAAAGTACGGTTTCGTTGGAAACAAAATGTTCTATGGAACAAGACATGTTTCAGATTACTATCTTATGAATTTCACTCGATAGCTTAGATGTTGTCTTAAGACATTGCTTTTATTTTTTGATTGTCCATTAACCATTTGTTCTATTTTTAATTAGAATTTCAATTATCTACACTGGCAATGCTATATACACCCAAGAGATTACATAGCGCTGTAGTTTGATATAGAAAATCCTTGCAATGATTTCGAGATGGTGGATACGGTCGAATTTTTAATTGGACTAATGAGGGAATAGTCTCTATTATCCCATAATTATATGCAAATAAACAAATTCTCATCAACTTCTTTGGTTATGTTCCTTCATTCGGCCTTGCATACAATTTTCAATAGCGATATAGGTGATTGTGCGTATACCATATAGCTAACACTTAGGATCGTGTAATATGGAATGTATTATAATCTAAACGTGGAAACAAATAATAATAATAAAGTAAATAAGAATAAGCACACCAGGAATTTTTATACTGGTTCGAACTTCTTGTTCTACTTCCAGTCTCAGACTTCCCTCTGGAATTTCACTTAATAACCCCTCACTTAACCCAGATGAATATATACACACACACACACACACAATACCTGAGAAGTCGAATAGGATTTTTCCGCCTTAGCAGCCGAAGAGGACTTTTCCACCTGATACTGTAACGTCCCGCCTTTGCGCACGCTTTAAATCGATACACGTGCCAATTCAAACCATATGGAAGGGTGGATTGTTATGGGGTAAATAAGAAAAGCAGGGAAAGGAAATAAAAAGAATCTCACAGCGGAAGGATAAAATATAATATTGAAAATACAGTTCATAAAACTGTTTACAAAACATTCATTTCTTCTTTATACAATAAATATTAGAGTTCACATACCAACAAATATCAATGCAGCGGAACTAAATAGTGTAGTGGAATATAGTAAATAATAATAGTAGAAATCTCCGTCTTCGTCCTCCAGAGCTAAAGTCTTCGATCCTGAAACGCTCGGACTAACCCGAGCGAATTTGAAAAGACAAAAACACTCGAGTCAGAACTAAAAGATCTTATGTGAGTTAAATTAACAGAAATAAATATGAGTGCAGTAACTCAAGAGATGCTCGGGATTTACATCTCCTAAGGATCCGTTAAACTATTTACTATGTAGTATATTGCGCTATTATAATAGTGTCTATTTATAAAATAAACTTACCTTTAAATAGCATTAAGGCTTTACATTTTCCACCTTAACACGTAATAGTCCCAGTAGTCCATCCAACATCATAGTCCCTCCTGATCGGAAAGCCACCAGAGGATACCACACAGGCTATGGGAGAAATCCAAACTCGTACAAGGCGCGATAGGGTAGGTGACACGGCACAACTAGGCAATGCCAGGGTATATATACCAATTACGCTTCCGGGTCAGTGGTAACGCGTAGTGCGCAGCTACCGCCCACCTCGAGCCACACCCCCAAATAAAAGAAAACAGTGGCCACCGAATCAATCCAAAGTCAAAGTATAATATCGAAGGGATGTGTCCGATCAAAGGTACTACCTTATTAATCCGTCGATCGCTCCTGTTTTAGCCACCTTATGCCAACTCACGGGGGTCGGGTCCACGTATTTACCTTAAAGGAAACGCCACCACCATCCTACTTCATTCGGAATCTCCACTACGTACACGGTTGTTAAAGTGGTTTTCGGAGTTGGCAGAGAGTATGACAACTTCCAATCCCGGTCTCTTCAACAACCAAACGTTATTATAACACCGCGGTCTTTAAAAATAGTTTATACTTTAAACTAGAATATAATTATCCATTTAAAAACCCATAAATATGATATCATTTCCATTTCCAAAACAATTCATTTTGATATTATTTTTATAAAAACCCAAATTAATATAATATCATTTTATTTCAAATATATATTTCTTTTCCAAAATCGTATTGTTTTCAAACTTATAATAATCGAAAACCAAACATTGAATTATAACTTTCAAACTAAATACTTCGAAAATTCATAGCTTTAAACCATAATTTCTAAAACTTAAATGGTTTGGATATTCAAACAGTATATAGGATAAATAGTTTGGATCCAAAATTCCTTTATAAAATAAAATAATTTCCCCGACTTACAATTTATTTTATTTAAGATTAAGTCAAAATTCATAAATTTAAAATCACTTTCAGTTTAAATAAACCACTTCAGTTTCAGTATATTTCAAACTTTGAATATTAAACAATTGGAACTAAGGTTGGAAATTTCTGTTTCACCAATTTAAAGTCCTATTATTTAGTTTGAAATAATAATTGCATAATAAACCCGTAATCATTTAAGTAATACTCAAATTACTTATAAAAGAAAATTTCCTTCAATTTTTATGCTAGAAATATTCATTTAATTTACATTGAATAGAATTCAGTTATAAATATCATACCCTTTTTTTAAAATTTCAAGTTAATAAATTTTACATCAACTTATGAAGTTAACTTCTTAATTAAGCTCAATTCCAAATAAAATTTTCAATTTAACTCCCAATCTTAATTAATTTAAATCCTTTAAAATTATATATATTTTCAATATCTTAACATGTACTTAGCTATGTAATATAAAATAATCAAACTCCGTCATTCAACTTATTTATTTTATTTAACAAATCCATACATAGCTTAACTTCAATACTTTAACTATAGATGTATATATAAAATAAGATTTTATTAATATCAAAATCTATATTTATTAACTGTGTCTTATCCAAACCATAGAAAAAACATTTCAAAAAATAATTTATATATATATATATATATATATATATATCACGGTGCCTGTATATAATTTTCTATCCTATGGTCAAGTGATACGGATGTTTATCATTTCAATCCGCAATTTAAAAATAAAAATGCGGTTGTATATCATTTCACACCGCAATCCCGAATGAAAAGAAATGCATGATAACTTGCAGATTATATAAGATAGAACACATCATCCATTCACCCAATATCAATCATCAACCAATTTAATTCAATCATCATAAATTTTAAACAAACATCAATATATCTAGCATATAAAATATAACAGGTAATAAATAGCAGGTATTAACTAACAGTTTATATTCAGTAATAAACTTAATAACTGTTTAACTAGCAGTTTATATGCAAAAATAAACGTCAATTTAACTAGCAGTTAATATGAAATAAAAATTAAACATAACTATGACTGGCAGTTAATATGCAAATAAATAAATTCTAGCTGTCAAATTTAAAATTAATTAACAGTTAAATTAAATAAATGCGATTTAACTGAGATGATGAATAAAACATGCCAAACAATCATAAATAAATTTCTACTCATATCTTAAGTCAATTTAACAAACATAAGAAATTCTAGAAGTTGTGAGTGGGTTAAAACACTCACCTTTTGAATTTAAATCGAAATTGAATCCGATTTAAACCCAAAAATTCAACGGTCTCCAAATCTGCCCAAACCAGCGTCAACAAATCCGAAATTTAATTACGATCCTAACAATTTTTTTTTGCATGAAACGGATAACGTATGAGAAAGTTATGTTGAAAATTGCGATTGGAAAAAAAATTAAATAATAAACAAAACTCACCTAAAATTTAATTTGCCAGGTCACGTTCCCTTTCACCTCACGTGCGCACTAAAGCACCTGAAACCCTATTCACGTTGCTCCCCTTCTCAGCCGCCACCATCGTCCACTTCAACGAAATTTTTGCCGCCTCCACAAGCCAAACCGCCTCGATCAGGGACTGTCATCGCCTTGGCCTCGCCGAGGCGCCCCACCTCAGGCCGACCGGCCACCTCCGGTGCCCCCTTGCACGTGCGACCGCCTCCTCCCCCTTTGAGCCAATTTATGGCGATTCCAGACACCATTGCGACGAACTAACCATATAGATCGAACCTACTCGTCTTCCTCTACGCATCCATGCTTCCCGATCGACCTAAGGACGTAGATCCACCGTTGGATCGATCAAACTCCACTACGAACGGCCTGTGTTGATTCGTGATTTCTGGGTAAACGGTACATCGATTTGAAAAACGAATAGTACTAGGAGGTTACGCTCATAGAGAGCTCCAACATATATTTTCTTGGAATTTTTCTGAGATGTTTGAATTTTCATTTGAATTTTGAATAGAATTGGATCTGAAATTTGCATCCATTGAGGAAGAGAAAGACTTGAAGAAAATGAACGTACAAACAAATGATAATAGATGGAGGCTAGGGTTTATAAATCGACTATCTATATGTAGGGTTAAAAATAGAGTAGATGGACCGGATAAATGAACGCGCGGAAAAAAATTTGGTTAAAAAAAACCCGTTTCGACTCCGGACGAAATTGGATCAATCCATATATCAAAATAGGTATTTTAAAATATTCTGAACGCGATGGAAAAAGTTTCACGTCCAAATTCTATCATATGGAGAAGTTATGCTGAAAACAAAATTTCCCAATTGATTTCAAATTGATTTCGATTAAATTGATTTCAAGGCGTTTCGCTTTCGTACGATCAAACGACAAGTCCGATCGCTACGAAACTTGAAACCCTACAATAATTCATTGATACGGATCCGATGAAGCTGGTTTCGTCGGAATCCGAGTCTATGACCAACATGGCTACTTTTATATTAATTAAATAAATTCAAAATAAATAAATAAAATCCAATTTTATATTTAGATTCTAAAATTGACCCATTTTATCACTTTTAAAATTTCTTAATCATTTACAAAATTTCAAACAAGTTTAGATGTCAATTTAAAGAAGGTAAATTTATAAATTTCAATATAAATCCTTAATTTCAATAAATTCACAAATTATAATTTAACTTTCTAAAAAAAAATATTCAATCAAAGAAATCAATGGTTATTCCATTCATATATTTCAAATAGATGGATTTAAATATTGAATTCCAAATTATCATACAAATTTCTCATATTATCTTTATTTCAAATAACGAATTTTTTAATTATATCCAATCTCATTTAAGTGCAATTAAATTCAATTATTGGACTTTAAGTTTCAATATAAATAAATAAATTCCGATTTCCATTCTTTAAATTCATTATTTATCATATTACCATCCTGGGTACCATTTATTTTAATATATATATATATATATACACTTTAACATTTTTCAATTGTTAATATTTGGCTTAAATTTCTACAGTTGCATTTCATTTACACTTCCGTTACTATGATAATAATTAGTAACGTTTATATAACATACCTAATTATCTTTATTGGTAAATGAGTGAATCTTCTAGTAACCCACTATTATACCTTTTATATACTCGTATATGATTATTTTTCCCTTTTATATTCCATAAAATATATGCACACATACAAATTAAGATTCTAAATCCAATTAATTATTCCTTTTACATCAACCATCACTTATGAATAATTTGCGTTTCTTATTTATTTTGTTACATTCACTTATATTCACTTTATGAATAAATTGGTATTCCCTTTAACCCATTAATTACTAACTTTAATTATTGCAATTCATTTATCTAACATAAATTTTGAATCTATTTCCAAATTTTCATATTTCAATTAATTAACACCTTACAATAGCTTACAAATAAAAAGGAGATTGTACTAAATAAATTATTTATTGTCCTATATTACTTTATTTCCTCCATTTACATTCAATCTTCATAAATAAATAATTTATTTCATCGATGAATTCAATACTTGCCTTTATTTACTTATTTTAATTTATATCCAATTGCACAAATTTTCACTATTCCAATTAATTGCAATATAAAAATTAAATTTGTAAATATTATTTACCCTTGATACATCAAGTTTCAATATTTGCTTTCATATAAATAAACAAGATTTTTATTACTTTCTAAATTTAAATAAAAATCTTATTAATTTAATTCATTTTTAACATCGAATTTACACGGGTCGTTACACGCTCCCCCACTCAAAACTTTTCGTCCCCGAAAAGGAAAAAGAAGGGAAAAGAAGGATTAAATACAATACATCTTATTCAAAATATTTAACTTATAAACAATAATTTACTAAATTTATTTCCTTAAATAAAAGATACCCGTTTAGTAATCATTATATCATTTTATACTTAAATAAATAAAGTTTGGAAAAACATTTTCAAAATAATTTCTAAGTCCAAATTTTTACGAAAAAAAATTTGGCAGAGACTCCTTTGTACGGAGAGCTCAGGAGAAAATATAATATCAAAATATAACAATTATATTACATATATTATCCAAACATTATATCCCAACCCGGGAAAATATCTAAAATAGCGCTATAAACCGTAATCCGAAGCGTACCTATTTGTCGGGCAATTTATGCTTAATTTATGGAACCAAAAGCAGTAGCAATTGCTTCCATAACCTGCATTTCACTTGTAAAATCCAAAGGTTTAACAGTTTATGTAAAGTGAATATTTAAGTGGTTTCAATCACTAACAACAAATCAGTACAACAACCATCAATTTCACAAACAGCACACACAACAAATACAAAACAACCATTCAATCAAACAAACAAATAGTTGTTCGGGTTCAAAACTTTTAAATTGTACGAAATGAAGAATAAACTACTAGTGCATCATTTACTCAACAGTCTTAGATAAAACTAAATAAATTATTCATTCATCCTTACAAATTAAAGTTTCCTTACCCAACAACCACGACCACGACAAACAACAATTTCAGCAATAGTTTTAGTTTATTCTTATTCATTCCATTCATACATTTGTTGTTTGATTCTTTTTATTCATATAATGGTTTATCTTTGTATTTATTTTCATTTGTTGCTTTCAATTTTATTTTCAAATAACTTCAATCGTTTTTCTTAAGTTAACAATTTCTCTTTATTATATTACATTCATTTATTTTCACTTACTACTTAATATTATTCATTCATTTATTATTGCATGATCTTATTTATTTACATTTGTTTATCAATAGTATTCATATCCCATTTAATTTCTTAGCATTTCCATTTTATTTACTTAAGTTGATATTCATCTATTTGAATTACTTACCTTTAATTATATTCACTTATAGTAAAATTTCAATTGTAACTTAAGTTGGTAACATTAAATTCTCATTTATAATAGAAAATTCATTGAATACTTCATTACCTACTTTTACTTGTACAATTTCCATTACATTTCTTATTAAAACATTTCAACTTCTTATATTTGGTAAGTTATACATGTTTTTAAAGAATGTACTTGAAAGTGACACAAGTTTCCTCATTACCTATGATTAATTTAACGTTCAATAATAACATCCTTTATTTCATAGGTTATAATTTCAAATTTCATTTAATACCATCTATAACCTATCATTAAATCTCCTATTTCCTTTAGAGGTTTTAATTTATTTATTACCTATGTTTCAATTCACTACAATAATTGAAACAATTAATTAATGGAAATTTAAAAATCTAATACCGGGTTAAATTTCAATTTATCTTAAAACCATAGATAAATATATTCTTACAACTTATATATTTCTAATTATATTACAACAAATCCAAAATTTATACATATTTTTCAAAAATAAATCTGCAGTAGAACTACTACAGTGGTCTTTCCCCTTCGAAACTCGAAAATGAAAGTCGATGATGCAACCGCCATCACCGAAATTATTTTCCAGCGACAGAGAGGAAAGTACAAACTTTTTCCTCAAAAATCTTCTTTTAAAACAATTCTTCCAAATTATAATAAATATTTATATCAGAAAATACTTATAAACAATATTATTATATTCCAAAATTTATTCGAAACAAATTTCAAAACCCCGGAACTTGAGTTCTAAATTTCCGAATTTTATTTATTTTATTATTCAATCTCATTTCTATTATTATTTATACACCTTATTACTTAACAACCAATCTATTGCAGCCAAATATAGATATCATTTGAATTTTTTTATTTTATATATAGAAAATATAATAGGCAAAATTATTTCATTCACCTATATAAAACAAATATTATGTCGGTCTGTCCTATTAAGTGTTTAGAAATTCCTATTGATGTCACAACGTCCCATGCACCAACCAGAATTTATAAATACAAAACGGAACAGATTAACACAATATAAAAACCTTTTTATAACACTAACAAATGCGCTCTCTCATATATATGCACTCAGCGACTCCCATAGGGTATTACTACCCTATTAACGAAGAGTCAAACCCCACAAAGCCAAGGTTTATCGCTAAACCTCGCTCTGATACCAGATGTAACATCCCGCCTTTTCGCACGCTTTAAATCGACACGCGTGCCAATTCAAACCATACGGAAGGGCGGATTGTTATGGGTTAAATAAGAAAAGCAGGGAAAGGAAATAAAAAGAATGTCACGGCGGAAGGAATCTCATAGCGGAAGGATGAAATATAATATTAAATATACAGTTCATAAAACTGTTTACAAAACATTCATTTCTTCTTTATAGAATAAATATCAGAGTTCACATACCAACAAATATCAATGCAGCGGAATTAAATAGTGCAGTGGAATATAGTAAATAATAATAGTAGAAATCTCCGTCTTCGTCCTACAGAGAAAAAGTCTTCGATCCTGAAACGCTCGGACTGACCCGAGCGAATTTGTAAAGACAAAAATACTCGAGTCAGAACTAAAAGATCTTATGTGAGTTAAATTAACAGAAATAAATATGAGTGCAGTAACTCAAGAGATGCTCGAGATTTACATCTCTTAAGGATCCGTTAAACTATTTACTATGTAGTATATTGCACTATTATAATAGTGTCTATTTATAAAATAAACTTACCTTTAAATAGCATTAAGGCTTTATATTTTCCACCTTAACACGTAATAGTCCCAGTAGTCCATCCAACATCATAGTCCCTCCTGATCGGGAAGCCGCCAGAGGATACCACACGGGCTACGGGAGAAATCCAAACTCGTACAAGGCACGATAGGGTAGGTGACACGGCACAACTAGGCAATGCTAGGGTAGATATACCAATTACGCTTCTGGGTCGGTGGTAACGCGTAGCGCGCAGCTACCGCCCACCTCGAGCCACACCCCAAAATAAAAGAAAACAGTGGCCACCGAATCAATCCAAAGTCAAAGTATAATATCGAAGGGATGTGTCCGATCAAAGTAGCTACCTTATTAACCCGTCGATCGCTCATGTTTTAGCTACCTTATGCCAACTCACGAGAGTCGGGTCCACGTATTTATCTTAAAGGAAACCCCACCACCATCCTACTTCATTCTGGAATCTCCACCGCGTACACGGTTGTTAAAGTGGTTTTCGGAGTTGGCAGAGAGTATGACAACTTCCGATCCCGGTCTCTTCAACAACCAAACGTTATTATAACACCGCGGTCTTTAAAAATAGTTTATACTTTAAACTAGAATATAATTATCCATTTCAAAACCCATAAATACAATATCATTTCCATTTCCAAAACAATTCATTTTGATATTATTTTTGCAAAACCCAAATTAATATAATATCATTTTATTTCAAATATATATTTCTTTTCCAAAATCATATTGTTTTCAAACTTAAAATAATTGGAAACCAAACATTGAATTACAACTTTCAAACTAAATACTTCGAAAATTCATAGCTTTAAACCATAATTTCTAAAACTTAAATGGTTTGGATATTCAAACAGTATATAGGATAAATAGTTTGGATTCAAAATTCCTTTATAAAATAAAATAATTTCCGCGACTTACAATTTATTTTATTTAAGATTAAGTCAAAATCCATAAATTTAAAATCGCTTTCAGTTTAAATAAACCACTTCAGTTTCAATATATTTCAAACTTTGAATATTAAACAATTGGAACTAAGGTTGGAAATTTGTATTTCACCAATTTAAAGTCCTATTATTTAGTTTGAAATAATAATTGCATAATAAACCCGTAATCATTTAAGTAATACTCAAAATACTTATAAAAGAAAATTTCCTTCAATTTTTATGCTAGAAATATTCATTTAATTCACCTTGAATAGAATTCAGTTATAAATACCATACCCTTTTTTTAAAATTTCAAGTTAATAAATTTTACATCAACTTATGAAGTTGACTTCTTAATTAAGCTCAATTCCAAATAAATTTTCCAATTTAACTCCCAATCTTAATTAATTTAAATCCTTTAAAATTATATATATTTTCAATATCTTAACATGTACTTAACCATGTAATATAAAATAATCAAACCCCGTCATTCAACTTATTTATTTTATTTAACAAATCCATACATAGCTTAACTTCAATACTTTAACTATAGATGTATATATAAAATAAGATTTTATTAATATCAAAAATCTATATTTATTAACTGTATCTTATCCAAACCATAGAAAAATCGTTTCAAAAAAAATTTATATATATATATATATATATATATATACCGCGGTGCCTGTATATAATTTTCGATCCTATGGTCAAGTGATACGGATATTTATCATTTCAATCCGCAATTTAAAGATAAAAATGCGGTTGTATATCATTTCACACTGCAATTCCGAATGAAAAGAAATGCATGATAACTTGCAGATTATATAAGATAGAACACATCATCCATTCACCCAATATTAATCATCAACCAATTTAATTCGATCATCATAAATTTTAAACAAACATCAATATATCTAGCATATAAAATATAACAGGTAATAAATAGCAGGTATTAACTAACAGTTTATATTCAGTAATAAACTTAATAACTGTTTAACTAGCAGTTTATATGCAAAAATAAACGTAAATTTAACTGGCAGTTAATATGAAATAAAAATTAAACATAACTATGACTGGCAGTTAATATGCAAATAAATAAATTCTAGCTGTCAAATTTAAAATTAATTAACAGTTAAATTAAATAAATGCGATTTAACTGAGATGATGAATAAAACATGCCAAACAATCATAAATAAATTTCTACTCATATCTTAAGTCAATTTAACAAACATAAGAAATTCTAGAAGTTGTGAGTGGGTTAAAACACTCACCTTTTGAATTTAAATCGAAATTGAATCCGATTTAAACCCAAAAATTCAACGGTCTCCAAATCTGTCCAAACCAACGTCAACAGATCCGAAATTTAATTACGATCCTAACAAATTTTTTTTACGTGAAACAGATAAAGTATGAGAAAGTTATGTTGAAAATTGCGATTGGAAAAAAAATTAAATAATAAACAAAACTCACCTAAAATTTAATTTGCCAGGTCACGTTCTCTTTCCCCTCACGCGCGCACTAAAGCACCTAAAACCCTATTCACGTTGCTCCCTTTCTCAGTCGCCACCATCGTCCACTTCAACGAAATTTTTGCCGCCTCCACAAGCCAACTCGCCTCGATCAGGGACTGTCATCGCCTTGGCTTCGCCGAGGCGCCCCACCTCAGGCCGACCGACCACCTCCGGTGCCCCCTTGCACGTGCGACCCCCCCCCTTTGTGCCAATTTCTGGCGATTCCAGACACCACCATGACGAACTAACCACATAGATTAAACCTACTCGTCTTCCTTTACGCATCCATGCTTCCCGATCGACCTAAGGACGTAGATCCACCTTGGATCGATCAAACTCCACTACGAACGGCCTGTGTTGATTCGTGATTTCTGGGTAAACGGTACATCGATTTGAAAAACGAATAGTACTGGGAGGTTACGCTCATAGAGAGCTCCAACATATATTTTTTTTGGAATTTTTCTGAGATGTTTGAATTTTCATTTGAATTTTGAATAGAATTGGATCTGAAATTTGCATCCATTGAGAAAGAGAAAGAGTTGAAGAAAATGAACGTACAAATAAATGATAATAGATGGAGGCTAGGGTTTATAAATCGATTATTTATATGTAGGGTTAAAAATAGAGCAGATGGACCGGATAAATGAACGCGCGGAACAAACTTTGGCCCAAAAAAACCCGTTTCGACTCCAGACGAAATTGGATCAATCCATATATCAAAATAGGTATTTTAAAATATTCTGAACGCGATGGAAAAATTTCACGTCCAAATTCTATAGTATGGAGAAGTTATGCTGAAAACAAAATTTCCCAATTGATTTCAAGTTGATTTCGATTAAATCGATTTCAAGGCGTTTCGCTTTCGAACGATCAAACGACAAGTCCGATCGCTGCGAAACCTGAGACCCTACAATAATTCATTGATATGGATCCGATGAAGCGGGTTTCGTCGGAATCCGAGTCCGTGACCAACATGGCTATTTTTATATTAATTAAATAAATTCAAAATAAATAAATAAAATCCAATTTTTTTATCTAGATTCTAAAATTGACCCATTTTATCACTTTAAAAATCTCTTAATCATTTACAAAATTTCAAACAAGTTTAGATGTCAAATTAAAGAAGCTAAATTTATAAATTTCAATATAAATCCTTAATTTCAATAAATTCACAAATTATAATTTAACTTTCTAAAAATTTATATTCAATCAAAGAAATCAATGGTTATTCCATTCATATATTTCAAATAGATGGATTTAAATATTGAATTCCAAATTATCACACAAATTTCTTATATTATCTTTATTTCAAATAACGAATTTTTTGATTATATCCAATCTCATTTAAGTGCAACTAATTCAATTATTGGACTTTAAGTTTCAATATAAATAAATAAATTCTGATTTCCATTCTTTAAATTCACTATTTATCATATTACCATCCTGGGTACCATTTATTTTGATACACACACACACACACACACACACACACACACACACACACAGAGAGATACTTTAACATTTTTCAATTGTTAATATTTGGCTTAAATTTCTACAGTTGCATTTCATTTACACTTCCGTTACTATGATAATAATTAGTAACGTTTATACAACATACCTAATTATCTTTATTGGTAAATGAGTGAATCTTCTAGTAACCCACTGTTATACCTTTTATATACTCGTATATGATTATTTTGCCCTTTTATATTCCATAAAATATATGCACACATACAAATTAAGATTCTAAATCCAATTAATTATTCCTTTTACATCAACCATCACTTATGAATAATTAGCGTTTCCTATTTATTTGGTTACGTTCACTTATATTCACTTTATGAATAAATTGGTATTCCCTTTAACCCATTAATTACTAACTTTAATTGTTGCAATTCATTTATCTAACATAAATTTTGAATCTATTTCCAAATTTTCATATTTCAATTAATTAACACCTTACAATAGTTTACAAATAAAAAGGGGATTGTACTAAATAAATTATTTATTGTCCTACATTACTTTATTTCCTCCATTTACATTCAATCTTCATAAATAAATAATTTATTTCATTGATGAATTCAATATTTGCCTTTATTTACTTATTTTAACTTTATATCCAATTGCACAAATTTTCACTATTCCAATTATTTGCAATATAAAAATTAAATTTGTAAATTTTAATTACCCTTGATACATCAAGTTTCAATATTTGCTTTCATATAAATAAATAAGATTTTTATTCCTTTCTAAATTTAAATAAAAATCTTATTAAATTAATTCATTTTAAACATCGAATTTACATGGGTCGTTACACTCTCCCCCACTCAAAACTTTTCGTCCCCGAAAAGGAAAAAGAAGGGAAAAGAGGGATTAAATACAATACATCTTATTCAAAATATTTAACTTATAAACAATAATTTACTAAATTTATTACCTTAAATAAAAGATACCCGTTTAGTAATCATTATATCATTTTATACTTAAATAAATAAAGTTTGGAAAAACATTTTCAAAATAATTTCTAAGTCCAAATTTTTACGAAAAAAAATTCGGTAGAGTCTCCTTTGTACGGAGAGCTCAGGAGAAAATATAATATCAAAATATAACAATTATATTACATATATTATCCAAACATTATATCCCAACCCGGGAACATATATAAAATAGCAATATAAACCATAATCCGAAGCACACCTATTTGTCGGGCAATTTACGCTTAATTTATGGAACTAAAAGCAGTAGCAATTGCTTCCATAACCTGCATTTCACTTGTAAAATCCAAAGGTTTAACAATTTATGTAAAGTGAATATTTAAGTGGTTTCAATCACTAACAACAAATCAATGCAACAACCATCAATTTCACAAACAGCACACACAACATATACAAAACAACCATTCAATCAAACAAACAAATAGTTGTTCGGGTTCAAAACTTTTAAATTGTACGGAATGAAGAATAAACTACTAGCGCATCATTTACTCAACAGTCTTAGATAAAACAAAATAAATTATTCATTCATCCTTACAAATTAAAGTTTCCTTACCCAACAACCACGACAAACAACAATTTCAGCAATAGTTTTAGTCTATTCTTATTCATTCCATTCATACATTTGTTGTTTGATTCTTTTTATTCATATAATGGTTTATCTTTGTATTTATTTTCATTTGTTCCTTTCAATTTTATTTTCAAATAACTTCAATCCTTTTTCTTAAGTTAACAATTTCTCTTTATTATATTACATTCATTTATTTTCACTTACTACTTACTATTATTCATTCATTTATTATTGCATGATCTTATTTATTTACATTTGTTTATCAATAGTATTCATATCCCATTTAATTTCTTAGCATTTCCATTTTATTTACTTAAGTTGATATTCATCTATTTGAATTACTTACCTTTAATTATATTCACTTATAGTAAAATTTCAATTGTAACTTAAGTTGATAACATTAAATTCTCATTTATAATAGCAAATTCATTGAATACTTCATTACCTACTTTTACTTGTACAATTTCCATTACATTTCTTATTAAAACAATTCAACTTCTTATATTTGGTAAGTTATACATGTTTTTAAAGAATGTACTTGAAAGTTACACAAGTTTCCTCATTACCTATGATTAATTTAACGTTCAATAATAATATCCTTTATTTCATAGGTTATAATTTCAAATTTCATTTAATACCATTTATAACCTATCATTAAATCTCCTATTTCCTTTAGAGGTTTTAATTTATTTATTACTTATGTTTCAATTCACTACAATAATTGAAACAATTAATTAATGGAAATTTAAAAATCTAATACCGGGTTAAATTTCAATTTATTTTAAAACAATAGATAAATATATTCTTACAACTTATATATTTCTAATTATATTAAAACAAATTTAAAATTTATATACATTTTTCAAAAATAAATCTGCAGTAGAACTACTACAATGGCCTTTCCCCTTCGAAACTCGAAAATGAAAGTCGATGATGCGGCCGCCATCACCGAAATTATTTTCCAGCGATAGAGAGGAAAGTACAAACTTTTTCCTCAAAAATCTTCTTTTAAAACAATTCTTCCGAATCATAATAAATATTTATATCAGAAAATACTTATAAACAATATTATTATATTCTAAAATTTATTCGAAAGAAATTTCAAAACCCTGGAACTTGAGTTCTAAATTTCCGAATTTTATTTATTTTATTTTTCAATCTCATTTCTATTACTATTTATACACTTTATTACCTAACAACCAATCTATTGCAGCCAAATATAGATATCATTTGAAATTTTTTATTTTATATATAGAAAATATAATAGGCAAAATTATTTCATTCACCTATATAAAACAAATATAATGTCGGTCTGTCCTATTAAGTGTTTAGAAATTCCTATTGATGTCACAGTGTCTCATGCACCAACCAAAATTTATAAATAAAAAATGGAACAGATTAACACAATATAAAAACCTTTTTATAACACTAACAAATACGCTCTCTCATATATATACACTCAGCGACTCCCATAGGGTATTACTACCCAATTAACGAAGAGTCAAACGCCACAAAGCCAAGGTTTGTCGCTAAACCTCACTCTGATACCAGATGTAACATCCCGCCTTTGCGCACACTTTAAATCGACACGCGTGCCAATTCAAACCATACGGAAGGGCGGATTGTTATGGGGTAAATAAAAAAAGCAGGGAAAGGAAATAAAAAGAATCTCACAGCGGAAGGATAAAATATAATATTAAATATACAGTTCATAAAACTGTTTACAAAACATTCATTTCTTCTTTATACAATAAATATCAGAGTTCACATACCAACAAATATCAATGCAGCAGAATTAAATAGTGTAGTGGGATATAGTAAATAATAATAGTAGAAATCTCCGTCTTCGTCCTCCAGAGCTAAAGTCTTCGATCCTGAAACGCTCGGACTGACCCGAGCGAATTTGAAAAGACAAAAACACTCGAGTCAGAACTAAAAGATCTTATGTGAGTTAAATTAACAGAAATAAATATGAGTGCAGTAACTCAAGAGATGCTTAGGATTTACATCTCCTAAGGATCCGTTAAACTATTTACTATGTAGTATATTGCGCTATTATAATAGTGTCTATTTATAAAATAAACTTACCTTTAAATAGCATTAAGGCTTTACATTTTCCACCTTAACACGTAATAGTCCTAGTAGTCCATCCAACATCATAGTCCCTCCTGATCGGGAAGCCACCAGAGGATACCACACAGGCTATGGGAGAAATCCAAACTCGTACTAGGCGCGATAGGGTAGGTGACACGGCACAACTAGGCAATGCCAGGGTATATATACCAATTACGCTTCCGGGTCAGTGGTAACGCGTTTATATAACATACCTAATTAAGATGGTAACGCGTTTATATATACCAATTACGCTTCCGGGTCAGTGGTATATATACCAATTACGCTTCCGGCACAATTAGTAACGTTTATATAACATACCTAATTATCTTTATTGGTAAATGAGTGAATCTTCTAGTAACCCACTATTATACCTTTTATATACTCGTATATGATTATTTTGCCCTTTTATATTCCATAAAATATATGCACACATACAAATTAAGATTCTAAATCCAATTAATTATTCCTTTTACATCAACCATCACTTATGCATAATTAGCTTTTCCTATTTATTTTGTTACATTCACTTATATTCACATTATGAATAAATTGGTATTCCCTTTAACCCATTAACTACTAACTTTAATTATTGCAATTCATTTATCTAACATAAATTTTGAATCTATTTCCAAATTTTCATATTTCAATTAATTAATACCTTACAATAGTTTACAAATAAAAAGGGGATTGTACTAAATAAATTATTTATTGTCCTACGTTACTTTATTTCCTCCATTTACATTCAATCTTCATAAATAAATAATTTATTTCATTGATGAATTCAATACTTGCCTTTACTTACTTATTTTAACTTTATTTCCAATTGCACAAATTTTCACTATTCCAATTAATTGCAATATAAAAATTAAATTTGTAAATTTTAATTACCCTTGATACATCAAGTTTCAATATTTGCTTTCATATAGATAAATAATATTTTTATTCCTTTCTAAATTTAAATAAAAATCTTATTAATTTAATTCATTTTAAACATCGAATTTACACGGGTCATTACAGATACAAACTAACAAGACTTCTACAATTTCAATAAAGTTGTTGACGCTTTGTGTTCTTGAAAACACTGATTTGTCTTTGATAGTACACCCTTCCTATAATTAAATCCACAAGTATATATTGTGCGTGTGAAGATTAGAAAGGAAGATATTGCTTTGAATCGAAGTATATAATAGTTAACTCTAAGATTCAAGCAATATATCTTTGATTAGAAAGCTTTTAGAATATAGAAATATAGTCAAGAAATATAGATCAGAGAATAGAATAGATTGAAGTAAATTGGATGACTAAAATTACGGATTTAGATCTATATATTTAGTATATAAGGTTGCTACTATTCACAAAGAGTTTCAATCAAGAGTTGCATCTTAACTCTTCGAATTGGATCGTTACTCTTCGCAAAGAGAAGCAACCCTTCAGGAAATATAGCAGTTACATACGGTCAGTAGACTGGTCAAAAATATCTAGTTGACTGAATATTAAAAGTTGTATGCACATGTGCATGTCTATGCAAAGAACACAGATTCATTTGACTGGTGAATTCAGTCCAGGCGAATGAACTGTGCTTTTTTGCACAGTGAGCACTTGTGCACACTATTTTGTGTGTATATATATATTGAAAATTTTGTATAGTGTGTGTAAACTTCTTGAGGAGTGACTTTAACAGTTATAAACTATAACTACGACTCAAACAATAAAGATTTTTATAGCGTACTCGGGTTTGAAGTCTAGTTTCCTTTGTAGTTCATCACGTGTGTATAGCTTTCTCTTTTTTCGTCGCTTTGATCGTCTAATCTCATCATTGATCGTTGAAGCTTGTCATGAATCAAAACTCATGATACAACAATAGGGACGTCATTTAAACAACTCCGTATCCATTCTCGCATATGCTTGGTCATGTTCCTTTTGGCGAACTACTCGTCGTAGATAACCCCACATTCACTCTGCTCCTAACTGTCTCAAAAAGCAGTTGGGATGTCCATTTCCTTGTTATACGATCTTTGCTAAGAATTGAATATTGTTTATGGAAGGTCTAAAATGCCTGACTCTGGGCACCAGTGGTAGCTAGATGTTATGGGGAAAATCATTCAAGTACCCCTATATAGTTGAGCTTCCCTTATCCCTGTTTTGGATTGGAAAAAGCCCAACAATACTTGTTTTCAATTTTCCATGGCAGTCCTCGCCTATCCTCTACCGAGCATGTCCTGCTTGGTTGCCAGCACTGTCATTAAAGTTTGGTTAGGCACAGTTTCAAATCTAGAAACTAGAGCATGGAATATTGATTATGATTACCCTTCCTTAAAGTTGCCCATGTCCAAGGAACAATAAAGTTCCTGAAGACTGGTACTTACACTTTCGTGACGTTGCTAATCTTCAAGCGACGGTGAATTCCCATAGATTGTGGCTAAAATTCCAGTCATGTGTCCGTTTCTATATCCGAAAACTAGAACAATAATGACTCAATTTTGATCCTTATGGCATCAAGAGTTTCCTCCCAGTGTCGAGAATTTTTTGGCACTGCTTCCACTTATCTATTTGCCTCTTTCATTCCGATCATAGTGAATGGCTTTGCTTCGCCATCTGTAGTCGATTGCAAGGATAGTATATTCCATTACATATCTCTATTCAAAACTGTGATGTAGCATGGTTTAGCTGATTCCATAGTTATTCCTTTGTAAACTTTGTCATCGTCCAAGTTAGATATATATGATCCATTCAATGGAGCTGATCTATCGGAGTACTAAGTCCAAGCAATTTTGGGAAACTAGGTTTCCTTGACTGCGATCGAATTATTCCAAGTTGACATCATCAGCCAATGTCATTCTAGATGTGTATATTGGAAGGATGTGTCACCGCTGTCTTTTGTCATAGTAAATTCTTCCAAGCCCAATGTTGAGATTCTAATCATGCATCGGTTTTTTATCTTCGAAAACTTCCATACGAATGACTCAACTCTATGGATTTTTCCTTGATGTTGTGAATCTTCAGGTAATAACGAATTGTTAAATGCCAAGACCTTTATTCTCCTTGATGGAAATTTGTTGCCAGAATGATTTGTTTTGCGAAACTCTATGCGTGCCTTGCTTGACTGCTAATGTCGTCACAAATGTCATGTTCATGTGCAGTTCGTATCTTCGAGAGTTGATGCTTTTGCTGCTTGGTTCCAAGCAACATTTCTTGAGGCTACCCATCTCAGGGTTACGTCAAAATTCTTTATAAGTTGAATACTGGAGTTTCGGTTATGCAGCAACTTCTATCTCTAGAAACAAGCACATGAGTGGCTCGACCTTGGGGATTTCCCTTCAGCGACATCCTATCTCTGTGCAGTGGCTGATTCCTGTAACGAAGAGCCAAACTAGTCGATTAGTCGTTGAATGGTTATGTCTTCCCATTGTTGCTAATCTTCGGGCAGTATTAGTTTTCTAGAGAGAGGGATAGAAAACCAGCTGAACATCAACTTCTATTTCTGGAAGCTATTACATTGATGGTTTGCTGTTGGGAGTTTTCTCATTGAGCCTATAATTTGAAGTTTTCCTAGCATTATGGGGGAACACTGGTACCTAGAGAATTGGATAGTTTTCTGGTGTTGCTAGGACAACACTTTTACTTAGAAAACAGAAAAATTTCCAACATTGCCAGGGCAACACGGGTACTTAGGAGATATAATGTTTTTCGTTGCTTTGCTTTCTTTGTAACCGTCAAGCTCTCCCCTTGGTAATACAAGGCTGTTTCTTAACAATTCCATGTTTATTCGTGCTTGTTCTAGGCCATATGCATTCTGCTCGGCTAATAACATTGTTGTAAGTATCGGCCTTATCCGTGGATTTCAATCTTCGAGAATTAAGGTTTAGTTGCTTGATGTCAATTATCTCTCCTTACTATTGTCTGTCCTTGGACAACAACTGGCTTTTCATAAGTAGGAGTTCAAGTATTTGATCAATCTCTGTATGGTTGATTATTCCAAGCGCAGCTAAATTCCAAGCCATAATGAATCTACGATGGTCGATGGTTATCCTTCCTAACATTGCTAATCCCTAAGCGGCGTCAGATTCCTGAAAGACAGGTTATTTCCTCCAAATGTCGGTGGCCTTTGGGCTACGCTGGATTCTTACAAGTAGGGTGCTTTGGATTTATTGATGTTGCAGGGGCAATATTGGTGCCTAGGAGGCTAGATCAATTTTCCTTCCAATTTCATAAATTCAGCATAATATGTTGCTTAGCTCTGCCATAATTTCCAAAATTCTCTACTTGGTGTAATGGACTTATGGAGTGATTTGATTAATTTTGTCCAAATGTGTGCCGCTCCATTCCAGAGGGCTGTTTACTCTTGATTGCCTGATCTAAATACTTGTTATAAGACAGACTATTCTAGGCGACTTTTTGGTTGCCCTCAGTCTATGTTGTATGATTGCTCCTGTCTTTAGGAACTTATGGTTTGAATGCTCAATTTCAAATACCACTTACTTTGATTGAGGTTGATTCTCTCCAAGCTCGATAGTGAGGTTCTATCCATGAATTCGTTTCTGTCTCTAGAGACCCACAGACAACTCGATCCTTTGAATTTTCCTTCCACATTGTCGATATCCGGGCAATGCTGAGTATTGGAAGGCGGGTATTTGTAACATCTCATACTTTTAGTAACGCTACTTAGGATATTTAATCAGTTAAATAAAATAAAATAATGAAAGATGATTAATGGATTGAGATTTGATTATCATCGAGGGTAGGCGTGCCATGTCAAAATGTAAATCAAAATGAGATGGCATGAATAAATTGTGTTAGGAAATAAGTAAGGTGTAAAATAGGAAAAGGGCTCTCTAATACCCTAAACCCTTTGCCATGGGTTATCACTTCATTTCATTTACAAAAATTAAAAGTAAGGAGAGGCCGACCACCATTTTCAAGGTAAGAAAAAGAAAGAAAAAAGGAGAAGCTTAATCAACATCGAATTCAATTCAAATCTCACATCTTTAACCACAAAGTTAAGGTGAATAATTACCACATCTCAATTTTCTTATGGTTTTCGGTTTTAAGGATATTCCGAAGTGTTTTTGCATGTTTATGTCATGTTGTAAATGGTTAAAATTTATGTATGCTTATTGATGGTTTATGCATGTTCATATTAGTTTTTATGATATGTTCTAATATGAAAACCCTATTGAATGACATCCAAATAACTTGCGAATTTAAACACAGATCTGAAATAATATTTTAGAGATGAGTTTCAATTTTCATAATTTTATGAAATAATGTGGATTTCAAATTAATTTTCTAGTGAACAAATTGATTTATTGGGTTATAAATTATTTACGGCTAAATAAATAATTATCTGTATCTAAAATTTATATATGTTAGAAAACATATTAATAGGATTTCTAGGAATTTTTATAGAATTTTCCTAAGTGTTTTGATGAATATATAAAATTATTTAATGTTTGTGATTTAAATGTTTTATTACCTAATTAAGGAGAAGGAGTGTTTTGTAAAATAAAATTATTATCTATTTTTGAAAATGTTGGTAGCACTTTTGAAAAAGGTATTTAGCAACCAATGAAAATTTGTGAAATAATAGCATGTTAGTTGAAAAGTGCTTCTCTTTTAAGTTAAAAAAATAACAACATGTTTTTAGCATGTTCCGCTACTTTCGGTACAAGGGTTCCGACTAGGACATTTCGCCACCATGCTTTCAAAATCAATGCGTGTGGTATCAAGTTACTTGGTACATAGCGTATTGGATAGAGGCGGAAGGTACTTAGTTGAAACATTGGGTTCCGAAATAGTTGGAGTATGCCTTTGTTTTAAATTAAAATAGCGCATGCTTTGCTTTCGAAGGGATAGCTTTCGACACAGTTGGCTTGCAACTATGTCAGTTGTTTTTAAAGAAAAGGTTTCGAATCGGTTGCACTCTTTTGGTTTAAGTACTTCTTTCGAAGGAGTCGAAACCCCTAGCTGCCGCCTTTCTACCTTTCGAAGTCAATGGTCTTGAAAGGTATACTTAGCTTTTAAAATTAGCCACTTCTCCAATGCTTTCGAAAGGGTGGTTTCAACACCATCACTTCTTTACTTAGGAATGCTTTCAAAAAGTTGGCTTTCAACTTAAATGATTTTATAGGCCCCTTTATTCTATTGAGGTATAACCCAAAGGTTTTGAAAGAGAAGGTTTAAATGGTTTTGGAAGATGATTTTCCACATGTTTTAAATTGAACCCAAGTGCTTTCGAAAGGATTGAGTTCATAAAGTTTTGATACTTTTGAAAGTTTTTTAAGAAAAACTTCAAAGGTATGGTTCTCCCAAGGGTTTCGAAGGAGTCGAAAGGCAATGTTTTCTGATGGTTTCGAAAGGGTTGAAAGGGAAGGTTTTTCCAAGAGTTTCTAAAGGCAATGTTTTGAAGTGTTTTAAGATACGATGTCTAAGATTTTAAAGCTTTCGAAAGGAAAGTTTTCAAAGGTTTCGAAAGGGTTTTGAGAATGGTTTCGAAAGGGAGTTTTGGCCTTTCGGTCAAAGATAAATGAAGGGTTTTACTTGGTTTCTAAAGAAATGCTTTCAAGGGTTTTGAAAGGGGTACCTTCAATAGAATCGAAAGGGTACTTCCAAGTGTTTAAATGTTTTCATCAACTTAAGTTTAGTTATATATATATGTGTGTGTGTGTGTGTGTGTGTGTGTGTGTGTATAGTAAGGTGATTTTGAGTAAAGAATAAAGCATGTGTATTTCCTTGTGTGAGTTTGATTTAAAGGTTTTAAATCATTTTGAAAAGGATTTTAAGGAAAATTATGGGAATGGATCTCTAAGTAAAATGACTAAGATATTAGAATACCAGATGGGACTGGAACAGGGCTGCGCCCTATACTAGCTATTGGTCCCAGCTAATTTTGTCCATAATTCTAGTGTGTAGGGCACCAGTGAAACTAAATTATGAATACACACAAAAGAGAACATATATTTTTATATAGATAGGTTATTGGTGAGCTTGCAAAACCATTAGGATTAGGTGACCCTGGGTGATGATTAAGTTAGGGAAAGACCATCCAAAAGAGAAGTATTTAACAAATAGTTAGGGTCAGACCTTCTAGAAGAGGAATGTCTAACAGATGTTAGATAAATTTTGTTTATATTGTTTAGTAGGCCGGAGTCGGTCAAAGGTTAGTGTTAGCCAAACAAAACTATGGTGTTAGAACAAGAAGTTCATTTATTACCTGATATGTATGTTTACATAATGATGTTTTACAGTATTCAACCAGTTTTGGGTGCAAAAAAAGATTTGCAAAAGAAAGATATGTTTTATAAGGACGTTAGTGAGGGGAAACCCGTTCCGCTACGGTGTTGTCGCACTTAACATTAATAACCGAGATGTATAGTATTATTCACACCAGGCTTAATGTCTGACTCGAAGTTTATGTTTTTCCCCTTAAACTCTCGGGTGCTCAAAATTGATTTGAGTGGACTGAGGGTTGAGGCTTTTCAGGTTTTTAGTAGGATGACAAATAAAGCTACCGAGGGCAAGCTGGAGGCTGACGGATAGCTATTTAGGAGTTGCAATTCTTGTTTCTTATTTACTTCCACTATGTATTTAGTTAGTTATGATTCTAATCATCCAAGGGGGCATCTTCATATGTCACTCTTGGCGTATTTTGTAATAAGTATATTTGACCATTGCTTGGGAAACGTTTTGGGATTATGTAGTATGAACATGGAACATGTGTTTTGAAATGTAATGGAAAATATTGTTTTGAGATCTGTGCTTTGTTTCATATTTAAGTGCTTCTGATATTATATATACTATTAACATAGCTATATTTAATTGCCGGAAGTTAATACTATAGATGACTGCAGTATCTATAGTGCTTAGCATTGGGCCTCTAAATAAGGGATGTTACAACTTGGTGTCGATGCATAGGTTTATGAAATACTTAAACTTAATATGATTTTTGAAAACATAATCCTTAGGAATTAGAGTTAAGATTGTAGTATGGGATAACGCTATAGCAACGTACTTGTATTTGTTATATATAAGTATACACTTTATCTCTAGCCTCCTATCTTTATTAAGATATTCTTTTGTATCTCACATAGTTTGAATACAGATATGGATTTGAGAAGAGTGAATCTTGGAGGGAGCACCACCACAAATGCAAATGCCTGACCGAATAATAGAAGAAACTAAGGTCAGGCACATGCTGAGAATGTTGGTGCAGGAATCGTACAAGTGGATATGGAAGCCATGTATCATCTTTTCGTGAACATGATGCAAGTTGGAATTGTAGCAGAAGTTGTTAGAGGGAATGCTGCTAGAGGAGGAGTTCAGTAAGCTCCGATGGTAAACTATTATGCTAACTTGAGCAGAGATTATGTTAGGCTTGAAGGAAAGCCGTTTATTGGAACAGAGCATGCTATCAAGGTGGAAAACTGGCTGCTACAATGTGAAAGGATTTTTGTCGACTTGGGGCTCATTGATGAAAGGAAAAGGAGGCTTGGTTCAAGATAGCTTTGGGATGCTGCTTTGTTTTGGTGGAATACTATGACAGCTGGTGTGGATGAGGAGACAATGACGTCGGAAGAGCTTAGGAGGAGGTTCCAAGAGAGGTTCATGTCAGTAATAGCGCAGTCTATTTGATCAGGAAGTTTGCTGAGTTAGAACAAGAAGAAATGTATATTCTGGAGTATGTTAGCAAGTTTGAAGAGTTGGCTAGATATGGGTATGCCACTATTGACACTGTGATGAAAAGGAATGAGAAGTTCATTAGAGGTTTGAAGCCAGAGTTGGCAAGGGTTACTTTACCGCACTTTAGATATCTATGTGATGTAATTGTGGAGACGGCATTGAGACATGAAAAGATGTTAGCTTGTTTGGAGAAGAAGAAGGAAAAGGATGTCTAGGTTGGACAAGGCCAAAAGAGGAAGTTTTTCCATAAGAAGAATGCCGAGAAAGGAGGAATAGCAAAGAAAGGAAAGTCTGAGGTGGTCTGCTATAAGTACGACAAGAAGGGACATTATGCTCATGAGTGTCATATCAGAAAAGGAAAAGGAAAGGAGGCGATTGGAAAGAAGAACATCAGGCGCTTCAATTGTGATCAGATCGGCACTACAAGAATCAATGCAAGGAGCCCACAAAGGATGGAAAGGGCATGTCGTATGCATTGGAACTTGCTACTTCAAAGCCGACGGTGTAGGAAAAGGGAAAGGTGGTGTTAGGAGGTACGCTTTAGATTCACGGTATGTCTGTTAGCATTTTTTTTGATACCGGTGCATCGTACTCTTTTATTTCTCGATGTTTGGTGGATAATCTTAACCTAGAACCCTCATATTTAGTAACTTCCTTAAGGGTTGCAAATCCGATAGGAGGGTATGCGACATTTGGGATGAAGTGTGACCATCTAGATTTGATTTGTTAGGTGATACCTTTGATTATTGTTTGCATGTGTTTGACTTTGTAGGGTTTGATATTATATTGGTTATGGATTGGTTAAGTAAGTATGATGCTAGGACATTTTGCCATGATAGGAAAATATCACTTAGACACATTGATTGTAGTGATCAGATAGTTTATATCATAGAAAACCCAAGTGGTATGGTGGATGCTTTGTTGGGTGTTGTGGAGTTAGAAGATGAGTTAAATCACGTTTTCATAGTTAGAAAATTTGTAGATTTTTTGAGTCCATATTTGGGTTGCCACCGAAACGAGCCATTGAATTTAGAATAGATTTGGTGCCTGGAGCAGAATAGGTGAGTAGATCACCAAGTAGAATGACACCCATAGGAATGAAGGAATTAAAGGTGCAGTTAGCAGATTTGGAGCAAGAGCTTTATCATGCCGAGTAATTTGCCTTGGGGAGTAGCTGTAGTGTTTGCTAAGAAGCCGGACATATCGTTAAGGTTATGTATCGATTATTGTAAGTTAAATGAGCAGACGATAAAGAATCGATATCCATTACCGAGAATTGAAGATTTGTTCGACCAATTGAGTAGAGCCATGGTATTTTCTCAGTTAGATTTGGTAACAGATTTCCACGGCTCAGAGTAGCGAAGGATGGTATACTTTTGGTGGCGTTTAGGACCAGATATTGATCGTATGAATGGTTAGTTATGTCGTTCGGACTAATTAATGCATCGGCATTCTTTGTGGATATGATGAACTGATTTTTTCGAAAGGACATGAATAGGTTCGTATTGGTTTTCATAGATGATACTTGATATACTCTAAGATGAAAGAGAGCATGAAGTTTGTCTTAGAGTGATGCTTGGGATGCTAAGGCAGCATCAGCTGAAGGTGAAGTTTTCAAAGTGTAATTTCTGGCAGAAGGAAGTGAAGTTTCTTAGTCATGTAGTCTCAGAGAAAGGGTTGTTAGTAGATCCAACTAAGATTGAAATAGTGGATAGTTGGAAGAGATCCGAGACAGTGACCGAGATAAAGAGTTTCCTTGGGCTGGCTGGGTACCATCGAAGGTTCATTAAGGATTTTTCACGGATAGCAGCACCTATGACTAAGCTAACGAGAAAGGATGTGAAGTCTGTGTGGACCGATAGGTGTGAGGAACCGTTCCAAAGTTTGAAACACTTATTGACCCATGCACCATGTCGATTGTTCGAAAAGAAAATCAGGATCTGGTGGTTTATACCGATACGTGTGGAATAAGATTAGAAGTTGTGTTAATGAAGAGAGGTAAAGTGATTGCCTATGCTTCTAGACATCTTAGACCGCATGAGGTCAAATATCTGATGCATGATTTGGAATTGGCTATATTTATATTTTCTTTGATGGTGTGGAGACATTACCTTTTGGGAGAAAGGTTTGAGTTATATACAGATCATAAGTCGCTGAAGTATTTGTTCTCTCAGAAGGAGCTGAACATGAGATAGCAGAGTTGGTTAGAGTTTATTGTCGTGTATGATTTTGGGATTCAGTACACACCAGGAAAAGGAAATAAGGTGGCAGATGCACTTAGAAAGAAACATCATAATGCGGTGTTGGCGATGATTGCTGAGTGGAAAGATTTGGAAGTATTAGCATATTATAGAATGCAGTCTTGGAGGATCAGGAAATTAAAGGATGGAACATAGAGCGATGACTTGAGAGATTTCAGTCTTGACCAGAATGGGTAGTTGAGAAAGAAGGGTCGATTATGTGTATCAAATGTGGGAGACATATGGAAGGAAGTTTTGGAGGAATTTCATCGTTTGAAGTTCACTATTCATCCAGGAGGAACGAAGATGTAACATATCTGAAGAGAAGTTTCTTCTAGGAAGGAATGAAGAAGGATGTTGGCTTATGGGTGAAACAGTGTTTGAACTATCAGCAGGTGAAAGCCAAGCATCAAAAGCCATGTGGGTTGCTTTAACCATTGGATATTCCAGTATGGAAGTGGGATTCTATTTCTATGGATTTTATCGATGGGTTGGCAAGATCTAGTAGAGGAAATGAAATCATATGGGACATAGTGGATAGACTGACCAAGAGTGCTCATTTAATTCCAATTAAGTCAACTAGGACGACACCTGTATTGGCTAAGTTATTTATGAAGAATGTGGTTAGGCTACATAGAATTCCTAGTAGTATAGTAAGAGATAGAGATTCTTTCACTAGTGAGTTCTGGAGGAGTCTATAGGATTTTTAGGAACCAAGCTCAAGATAAGCACCGCTTACTTTCCATAGACCGATGGGCAAACAAAAAGAGTTAATAAAATCTTGGAAGATTTGTTGAGGGCTTGTGTATTGGATTTTGGAGGATCATGCGAAGACCATCTACATTTAGTCGAGTTTTCATATAACAATAGTTATCAGACTAGTATTGGGATGACACCGTTTGAAGCTTTGTATGGAAGGCCATGCAAATCATTCGTTTGTTGGTTAGAGACCGAGGATAGATTGGTTCTCGGTTCGGATTTAGAGTGAGAAGCCGAAAAGAAGATTGAGTTGATTCGAGCTAGAATGTAGGAGGCTAAGTCTAGGCAGAAAAGTTATGCAGACAGAAGAAGGAAAGACTTGGATTTCTCTGTTGGAGATCATGTGTTTATTAAGGTTTCACCGATGAAGGGTGTGATTAGATTTAGAAGATCGAGGAAGTTAGGACCAAGATTCGTTGGACCTTTTTGTATTATAGAAAGGATCGGGAAACTCGCATATATATATTAGAAATGCCGAGTATTTTGGCTGGAGTCCACAATGTTTTCCATGTATCTCATCTTAAAAAGTGTGTCCGAGACCTAGAGACTACTATTGCACCAACTGTGTTAGATAATCAAGTAGTAGAACCGGACTTGACCATAGCCAGAAAGCCGATCGGGTAGTCGTGAGAGATGAGGAAAAGCTTAGGACCAAGACCGTCAGACTAGTGACAGTTCAGTGGAGCGGTGATGAGAGAAGCTGTACTTGGAAGACTGAGAGCAGGAATAGAGATGCTTATCCTGATTTGTTTTGATGGTATGTTTTACCTATTGATTGATTTGTTATGTACCTCATCGTAATTTCGATGACAAAATTCTTTAAAAAGGGGAGTCTATAACACCTCATATTTTTAGTAACACTATTTAGGATATTTATTAGTTAAATAAAATAAAATAATGTAAGATGATTAATGGATTGAGATTTGATTATAATCAAGGGTAGCTGTGCCATGTTAAAATGTAAATCAAAACGAGATAGCATGAAAAAATGTGTTATGAAATAAGTAAGAGGTAAAATAGAAAAAAGGCTCTCTTTACCCTACACCCTTAGCCATGGGTTATCATTTTATTTCATTTACAAAAATTAAAACTAAGGAGAGGCCAGTCACCATTTTCAAAAGTAAGAAAAAGAAAGAAAAAAGGGAATCTTAATCAACGTCGAATTCAATTCAAATCTCACATCTTTAATAACAAAGCTAAGGTGAATAATTACTACATCTCACTTTTCTTATGGTTTTCGAATTTAAGGATATTCTAAAGTGTTTTTGCATGTTTATGCCATGTTGTAAATGATTAAAAGTTTATATATGCATGTTGAGGATATATGCATGTTCATATTTGTTTTTATAATATGTTTTGATATGAAAACCTTATTAAACGACATCCAAATGTCTTATGGATTTAATTACAAATCAGAAATAATATTTTAGAGATAGGTTTCAATTTTCATAATTTTCTAAATTAATGTAGATTTTAAGTCAATTTTCTAGTAAAGAAAATGATTTATTGGGGCATAAATTATTTATGGCTAAATAAGTCGTAGCGAAAAACAATCTCTACCAAATTAATTATTTTGGTCTGAAATTTATATATGTTACAAAATGTAATAAATAGGATTTTTTGGAATTTTTATAGAATTTTTCTAAGTGTTTAAATGTCTTCGAAAGATGTTTTTCACATGTTTTAAATTTAACCCAAGTGCTTTCAAAAGGTTTGAATTTATAAAGTGCTGATACTTTCGAAAGGTTTTCAAGAAAGATTTCAAAGGGGTGGTTACCCCAAGGGTTTCGAAGGAGTAGAAAGGTAATGTTTTCTGATGTTTTCGAAAGGGTTGAAAGAGAAAGTTTTTCTAAGGGTTTCTAAAGGCAATGTTTTAAGTGTTTTAAGATATGATGTCTAAGGTTCTAAAGATTTCGAAAGGAAGGTTTTCAAAGGTTTTGATATTGTTTTGAAAATAGTTTTGAAAGGAAGGTTTCGGCCTATCGGCCTAAGATAAATGAAGGTTTTACTTGGTTTCGAAAGAAATGCTTTCAATGGGGTTTGAAAGGGGTACTTTCAAGTGTTTAAATGTTTTCATCAACTAAAGTTTGAGTAAAGTGTGTGTATATATATAAGATGTCAAGGTGATTTTGAGTAAAGCATAGAGCATAATATTTCCTTGTGTGTGTTTTATTTGAAGTTTAAATCATTTTGAAAAGGATTTCAAGCAAAATTATGGGAATGGATCCCTAAGTAAAATGACTTGGATATTAGAATACCTGATGGGACCGGTAGAGGGTCGTGCCCTCTACATTAGCTATTTCCCCCAGCTAATTTTGTCCAAAATTTTGGTGTGTAGGGTTTTGTCGTAGGTAAGACTAAATTATGATTACACATAGAAGGGAATATGTATTTGTATACAGATAGGTTATTGGTGAGCTCGCAAAACCATTAGCATCAAGTGATCCTGGAGGATGATTAAGTTAGGGACAGACCGTCCAGAAGAGAAGTATTTAACAAATAGTTAAGGAAGGACTGTCTAGAAGAGGAGTGTTCAACAGATGTTAGATAAAAAAAATTATTGTCTGGTAGGCCCGAGTCAGCCAAATGTTAGTAGTTAGCCAAACAAAACTATAATATGAGAACAGATAGTTCATTTATTACCTAATGTATATGTTTACATAATGATGCTTCATAGTATTTAACTAGTTTTGGGTCAAGGAAAAGATTTGCAAAAGAAAGAAATGTTTTATAAGGATGTTAGTTAAAGGAAACCCGTTCTGCTAAGCAGCATGGTCTCACTTAACATTAATAACCGAGATGTATAGTATTGTTCACACCAGGCTTCACGTCTTACTCGAATTTTATGTTTTCCCCTTAAACTCACAGGTGCTAAAAATTGATTTGAGTAGGCTGAGGGTTGAGGCTTTTCAGGTTTTTAGTAGGGTGATGAATAAAGCTACCAAGGGTGAGCAGGAAATTGACGGATATCTATTTAGGAGTTGGAGTTTTTGTTTGTTGTTTATTTTCGATTTGTATTTAGTTAGTTATGACTTCCATCCTTCAAAGGGCATCTTCATATGTCGCTCTTGGCGTATTTTATAATAAGTATATTTGATCATTGCTTGGGAAACATTTTGGGATTATGTAGTATGAATATGGAACATATGTTTTGAAATATAATGGAAAAATATTGTTTTGAAAAATTTGATTTGTTTCATGTTCAAGTGCTTCTAATATTATAAATACCATTAACATAATCGTATTTAGTCGTCGGAAGTTAATACTATAGATGATTGTAGCATATGTAGCGCTTAGCATTGGGCCTCTAGGTAGAGGATGTTACAACATCTATTCTTGTCGATTCCACAATTAATAAATTTCCCAATTTTGCTGGAGCAACATTAGTACATAGAAGATTTTAACTAACTGTTGATGTTAATGGGGTAACATCGATGATATGGAGCGTACTTGAATGCAATTTTATTTCAAGCAACGAAGAAATGGTGCGTACTTGAATACAATCCTGGTTCAAGCAGTGAATGAATGGAGCGTACATGAACGTAATTTCTATTCAGGCAATTAAAGAATGGAGCATACTTGAACACAATATCGGTTCAAGCAGCAAACGAATGGGGTGTACTTGAACGCAGTCCCAGTTCAAGCAACAAAGGAATGGAGCATATTTGAATGCAGTTCTGATTCAAGAAGAAAATGAATGGAGCATACTTAAATGCAATTCCAATTCAAGCAACGAAAGAATAGAGCATACTTGAACATAATCCCGGGTTCAAGCAGCGAACGAATGAAGTATACTTGAAGTAATTCTGGTTTAAAAAGCGAAGGAATAGGTACTTATTTTAGACGTGGTTTAAATTGGACCAAAAAGCGAACGAATGGAGCAAACTTATTGACTATAAATTCAAGATTTAAATATAAACATTTCACCTTATTGACTAGCTTAGAATTTTAGAAAATAGTTTTAAGTAGTTAAAAGTAGTTTTAAATAATGAAAATAGTTAAAAATACTTAAAATCTTAAAATGGATTTGAAATAGATAAATTAGTTTAAAATAATTTAAATTGGGTTAAGTAGATTTAAAATAGATTAAAATAGTTAAGTATTCAAAATGGTTTATATAACTGAGTAATTTGGAAAACAAAATAAAACAGCTTCAAAACCAAACCATTTCAATTATAACTTCCCAATTCAAAACAATTTCAATTTCCCTTCTACCGATTCAATTTCGATTTCGATTCAATCAACGTCAACTTTGACTCCAAATTTATTCAATTTTATATTCACTTTCAATTAATTCAATTTCAATTTATATCGATTTGGAGCTTGATTTTTCAAAAATATCCGTTTTATAAAACTTAACAAAATTATCCATCAATATTCAAGTTTAAATCCAAATTTCAAATATGATTCAATTGCAAGCTCGATTTCAAAATATCATTTTTATATCACTTTTACTTAATAACATTCAAAGCTCGAATTAAGGTTCAATCTTTAAACAAATCAATTTTCGAAATTCAATCATATCCCGATTTTTAATTTCCAAAGTCTCCACTTTAATTATTTAACAATTTCTTTTAACCAAAATTTATTTCAACATTCCAAACTCAATTTTTCGATAAATTCGATTTCTATAAATTGATTTCTATTTATAACTATTAAATCAAAACATTTAAATAAATTCCAAATCGACGATTTTAAAAATTATTAATTTGGCCAATTCAGTGTTCGTATATAATTTTCTATCCTATGGCCAAGTAATTATTTATTTCAATTAAATGTTAGTGATGAATATATATCACTTAAATCAAATCACAGTTTCATATGTATGCATAACATGATATATATAAGAAAATAAACATCCAAACATTTAAATATCAACTAATAGCATCCATCGAAATACATCATCCAATAGACAATACAATTCATGGCAATTTCATAGTTATCAATGTCAGGTAATTTAATCGCAATTCAATTTCAATTTCAATTTAACTGTCAGTTTAATTTTCAACGGTTAATTCAAATGACAATCTATATGACAATTAAATTTTATCAAACAACGACTAATAAAATCATAACACTTCACAATGTCAAATTTAACTAGCATAAAGATATTTAGTACGTTGTGAGCGTTATAAAATACTCACCTTGATTTCAATGAAGTTTCAGCGTTTTATTTCGAATAAAATTAAACGAGCGTTTAATTTTACTCGAAATTTTCACTAGCTCCAAACGATTCCAATCTAGTTCCATAGCGTAGTGCTCATCCATACGATTCCAACGCAACTTGTTTTGCAATTTTTCGATCTCGTATGAAAGAGTTACATCATTTAAAAGTTTAAACGAATTAAAAGATAATGGATTTCAATTTCTATTTTTTTTTAGACCCTACCAGATCTGGGCCATCCATTTTCTATTGCAAAATCACGGCCGCACGTGCGTTCTTCTCCCTCAATCACGTACGCGTTCCAGATTATAACGCACGGCGGACCCATAAACCCAAACTAGGGTTCCATATCGCGGCCTCCACGATCAACTTGCAAATGATCAGCAACCACCATTATGAAGCTTGCATTTGACTCCACCATCTCCATGAATCAGTGAAGCTCGGCCACCACCTGGGCCCAGAAAAATATGCCAAACGAGCACGAACATGGGCCCCAATCTCCCTCCATGTCACTCCATATCCCATCAAACCCGTGTGGATTGAAAGCTCTCTTTGAGCTCTTCGACTTTCATGTTGAACACTTCGCGTGAATGCTTACGGATTTGGAGAGATTGAGGAGGAAAGAAGATTGATTTTCGGCCATTTATTTTGTTGCTGGCTGTAACAACCCGGAGTTTTATAACAATTAATTTTCGTCATTAAAACGATTTAATTTGGTTGATACTTGCTGTTAGGAATTTTTTGTAATCGGTTGAATTCTTTTAAAACTTTTCAAGTGATGTTTGGGGTATAACTAAAATATTGGCCCACGTTTTCACTTGCTTGATGCCGTTCCCTTCATATTTTACTTCGGCCCGTTCTTTTCCCCCTTTTCATTTTCTTTTGCAACCCTAAACAAAATCACGAAAATGGTGGCGGCTCGTCCCTTTTTCATCGTTCGAAATTAGGGCATAGGAATCGAAGAAGAGGCTGCAATGGGTCGAACTTCGCTTGTTTTCTTCGATCAACTTCGCGATGTTGCCGGCTTCGTCTATTCGAACGAGTTAGATTGCAAGTTGAGTCTGGGTCTTCGGCGAAGGTGAGTAATTTCTAATTACTCACATCTAATTTAATCTCATAAGTATGCGATTTGTGATTTGATTTACATGGCTTTGACGGTTTTTGATCTGCGTTTGACGATGTTGTTTTCGTTTGATTTTGACTATATTGTTTACTGCCTTTGGTAGTACTTGCGACATTGTTGTAATTGTTGCTTTAAATACCTTGTTGCTTTTAGCTTGATACATGCGGTTTTGATTTGTGACTTGGTCATTATGGCTTTGATTTTGTGGCATTCAAACTTGACGGCTCTGGCTCGGGGTTGATTTCCTTTCGTCTTTGGGCATTTGAAAAAAAAATGCTACTTTGGTTACTTCTGATATTTTATCACTTGTATTCTGCGCATCTATACATACATACATATATATATATGCTCACATATATAATCAGATTTGCTAGTTGCCTCTAGTTTTGTTGGTCTTGCCTAGTATCACTCTGTTTCAACTCCACTTCATGTTTATTGCTCCGAGTTAATTTGGATCAGTAACCTGGTTGGTCGGCAGTTCCTTGTGCCACCTATATTTCACTTTTGTTCAGGTTGTATTTATTATTTTACTACCTCATGCTGGGCCGCCTTTGCTTGTGCATGTTTGTCACCTGATTTGGAGTACCCTATGTCGTATGTCTTCATGTATGCTTGTCTAGTCTGGTGCATTTTGAAGTTGAATTCGTGGATCTGTATCTTTGTTGTTCCACATAAGTTCATAGTATGTTTGTGCCTTTGACCCTGGACATGTGTCTGCAACATTATGTAGTGGCCTTACTTGTGCATTTTGATGTGTGAGTCGCCGAGTCAGTTTGCATTTTTACTTGGTTAATCTTCAGTTTGGTTGCATTGTGATCTTGTGGTGGCTGTATTTTTAGTTGCAGTTGCCCTTGTATCCTTGTGTGCCTTATTGCTGGTGCATTGCCTTCGTGGCCTTCATGTTCATGTGTGCCTGGTCATGTGTTCTTTGATTTGTATATTTTTGTGTCCATCCCTGAGTATTGTTCGATCTGCTATTTGCACACTGCTTTTGTACTTGTGTACTTCATATCTCCCCCGTGTATGGGGTGCTTCCCTGACCTGTGCATAGCTTGATGTCTGTACACATTTTGCCTTGGTTCTGGCCATTCTTTGTTTCAGTGACATTATATTTAGTCGGGATAGTTTTGAGTACAGTTCCATTTTGGTTCTTGCATTATGTGGTATGGCACTGCATCACCCTGTTGCAGTGTTGTTTCAATTTCTCATTGACCCTTTTATGTTTGAGCATGTTGCATAAGTGTAGCATATCTAGCTTGTTTGTCTCGACCATATTTGGTTTTTCTGTTCACTTGAGCTGCTGCAGTGTGCATATATGGTTATTTATAACCATTTCATTTTGAGGCTGTGTCACTAATGTCGGCTTTCCTTATTCATTTCTCAGTCGAACTTTGGTTCATTTTACAGTGTCATCCCCCATGTAATTTGCAGTTGCATTTCTGGTCAATCTTTGTACCTGAGTCCCTGATGTTGGTTTGCATTATTTTGTTCATTTGGATTTAACAATCTTGTTGAGTTCACTTGAAATCCCTGTATGCATGTCATATGGGTTTGCTTTGTGGTAAACTGTACTGCATTTCTGAGTTAGTTATTGTCATTTTCTACATATTTATATATGTGGCCTTGTACCACTTGATGGCATTTGGATTGATTTTCGAATTACACTTGAGTTGAATCCGGTGACTCGGGTTTGATCTTGTGTTTGCTTGTGAATTTTCATTGGGTACATCATCACTGTGGTGGCAAGGCAGTGCACGCAAGCGTGAACTGCAGCCACACGGTACTGAGTTATTTTTGGGTACGACATCACTATAGTGGCAAGGCAGTGCACGCAAGCGTGAGCTGCAGCCACATGGTATGGCGTGTATGATATTCTATTTTGTTTCGACTTATGGATCTTTTGCGTATTCCATATTCTGTAGTGGCGAGGCAGTACACGCGTGCGTGTACTGCAGCCCTACTCGAATTAATATTTTAATTGATATTTCAATGGTTTGAACTGTTTTGTTTATCCATTTCAATATTCTGAATTGTATTCTGATTTGGTTTAATTTGCTGATTTGTTGTTTAACACTGTTACATGTTATATTTATCGTTATCTGATTTCTTTATTTAAGGATCGGATAGACGAGATTTATTGTGACTGTCGTCTATTCATTATTTAATTATTATTGCTTCTGTGCACTAATAACTGAGTTTGAATTAGACTGACCCGCGTATTATTTTCTTTTGAATGTAATACTCGGGTCAGACCCGAGTTATTTCAGGTTGTAGATATCTTACTTTGGAGTTGCTGCTAGAGCTATGAAGTCTTTTCATACTCTTTGGAGTAGATGTTGTCATAGTATAGGATGTTGTATATTCTTGTATATTATTTACGATAATGTACTTGTGTATATAAGTTCCTGAGTCGACAGTTGTAGTTGTATCATATGTATTGTATCACATGTATTGTAATTGACATCAGTTATTATATATATGAGACATTTTTGTTTTATCTGTGTTCCACATATATATTATCTGTGTTATTGTTATATCTATTGTCCTAAACTATTATGAACCATCATAGTTAGTTTTATACTGGAATTGGATATGTTGATGGGAGTAAATAAATAAGAAATGAAAAGTAAAAATATATACCACTCCTATCGAGATAACCAATACTAGTGTAAGGCCTAACTACGGATGGCCGCTCCTATCCAGCCTTATTCTTCGTGATAACAAACAATATTTCTTTTAATACTCTTTGTTATTGTGAGCATAGAGGTGGGGCGTCACACTGGTGGCTGGGCATTGAAACCCTAGGGTTTTGACTTTTTGTTTGCAAATGAAATAAAGTGAGTCCTTACATAGAAAATTCAACGAACACTATCCATCCGAAATTTTCGAACTCCGATTTACGTGCGGTGACCGGCGTTTCTAGGGTTTACCCCACATTACAGACATAATGGAATAGGTTTCGGAAGCTAATTCAATCGTCTGTGCGAGTTATGGCAATAAACGATCGATTTTAAATTAAATCGATTACTAAATTTCTAGGCGTTTTGGCTTGCCCCGGACAAACGGTAAATCCGATTGACACGAAATTTGAAATCTTACAATAATATCACATTACGGATCCGATGAAACTAGTTTTGTTGAAATCCGAGACTGTTAGAAAAATGGCTATTTTAACTCGTCAATTAAATATTAAAATATTCAATTTTCACAAATTTACTTTTAATTTGATTTTAAAAGTTCTACAACATCATTCTAATTTTAATATGATAAAATAAAATTTTACAGATCATTTTTAATCATATTAAACCCGTTATTCAATTATCCAATAAATTCCAAATATTAAATTCTTATTAACTCTACTATAATCCCGATATAACTTACATTCACTTTGGAAACCAAATTGAATCATATTTAAATCAAATTTCAATTATTCACTCTATTTTCATATATTAAATTTCAATATCAAATTAATCATATTAAGTTCGGAATTTAATTATTCAAACATTTGTAATATTAAATTTAAACAAATTTAATTATTCTCAAATCACTATCTTTTGAAATATTCAAACGAATTTATAAAATTTAACAAATTCAAATTATAGAACAACCATTTTCATTAAAACAGTTATTCGATTCCCATTATTCAATTATTCAATAAATTCCAAATATTAAATTTAAACAATTTAATTGTTCAATATTTGACGGATTTCAATATTGGATTTTTTTTTAAATAAAAATTTCATTATCAGTCGATTTACTATATTACATCAAATGAATTCCACATTATTATTTAACTACAGTTAGAGATAATGCACTCAACTAATATATAAACTTCCATTTCAATTGCAATTGGTTCACAAATGCAATTCGACTAACTAAATGAATAGATAACTTAAGTAATTATCACCGTTAACTTTTTAATTACTTATAAATTTATTATTTACAAACAAGTGTCACAATTACCTATACAATACAAATTCATTCAATTACCTTTGACTACATATTATTTCAATTGATTTGGGACTTCATTCAATTCATAAATAATTAACTTAGATAAATTTTTGTTGCATTTCATTCTAGTTATTATTATTCCAAACGAATTACAAATTTTTTTCTAACATTAAATCATGAAATCTCATTAAATTTAGCTATTTTAATTATCGAAAATTTATGGGTCGTTACACTCTCCCCCAGTAAAAAACTTTTCGTCCCCGAAAAGGAAAAAGAAGGGAAAAGGAACTAAGTATAGGATTCAACATTAGATATATTTTATTCAAAGTTACCAACTTATAAAACAATGAAATTCCATTTATAAAGTCATAACTACGCTTCCACTAAGTTACTCCGAACGGCTTTCTAACTTTAAAAGTTAGTTATCAAAACAAGTTAAAAAAAAACTTGAAAAATTTTCTAACACCCGGATTTTACGGAAAATTTCGGCAGAGTCTCCTTTGCGCGGCTCGTTCGGAGAAAAAAATGACAGTATATTTATCACAAATATGCATCTCATCAAGTGATGAGGCATCTCGTAGGGAAAAAGGTGTAAAAGTACGGTATGTAATTCGAGATATGTACCTTATATTTTATTAGCGAGCATATACGGCTAATATAGCGCAAAAACGAGCTCCAAATGCGAAGCAAGCGCAATCCGCACCTACTAAACACTCAACAAACCATGAGAAACATGCATATATGAAAATAATATAAATATACAACATATAGCAACATAACAACTACATGTGCCAACATAGCAAATGCAACAAAACAACAAATGCATCCACAAATCAATTATCATCCAACTATCATCTAACAAATCCATAACCAATCAATATAGATTTACTTCCCATTAATATTTATTTACTTGATTTTCAATTTTAATCACAGTTGATTCATTAACGTTGGATTTTACTAACATTCATTTTCAATTCAATTAGTTAACATTCACTAATTTATTTTACATTAGTTCACTTCCAATTTGAATCAAATTAAATTCTATTTAAATTCATTTAACTTCCAATTTGATTTCAAGGATTTATAGCTTTCAATTTCATTAACACTTAATGAATTATATAAAATCAACTAACAATCATATAACACCCAACATAACAAAATTATTAATTTTACATTCAATCTGGTTTATCTCTTTTATATATATATATATATCCTGTTATATAATTTTACAAGAATCATTTTATATTTAGCATCTTAAATTTCCAATATTAACTTTAATTAAGTCCGTAAGCCGTACATATATCATCTGTGAGCAATATCAATCTAATCGCTTATTCGATCACACAATTTCACTTCAAAACTAGTATCGTTCACACGACTCCCTAGTGCGGACTCAGATTTGGTCCCTTGATTGGAAACTGTTACTCTCCTTGCATAGCCATATACTATGATAGAGAATTCCAGAATCAAATTAAAAATCCATATCCAGGGTTCGCCGTCGAAAATCGAGTGAAAAAACCTAACTTGGATCGATATAAATCATCTCGAAATTTTGTGCTCGAATTTGGATCAAATCGTTATGCCAATAAATAATATACGTACAATCTCACGTATTACCTTCCAATGGATTTCTATCCAATTTATCTATACTAAATTATTTTATTGACTTCTATTTTTTTCCACCTAATTACTCACAATCCATTATTCAGTTAGTATATTCATTTCCTTAAATAGCATGTTCTTTAACATCTTAACAAAGAATTTGTTTACTCAAGTTCATTTTAAACATTCTATATAATTTAATTAAACTCAATTTCTTTTCCCAATTGATTCTTAGCTGTACTAAATTCTTTTGTTTATATTTACTTCATATTCAGTTTCAGTTAATACCCAATTTATTTACGGAACATTTTATTAATCATCACTTTAATTTATAGTCATTCCATAAAAGTCTAACTTCTCATATATGACTTTTCTTAGTTTACGGTTATCTTAAAGGTTACAAATTCAAATTTTTTTCAATCCCTTTGCAATTTATATTTATTTTCTATAACCAATTTACAAAGATATAATATGATTCATTTATCTTCTTTCTTAAGTTCACTTACTTGTTCCATATATCCATTCATCATTTCATGTTATATTTAAGTATATAACCCTTTTATCACAACCAAAATTTTTCATTTCTATACGTTTTAATTTCTTTTGAGTTTTCCTTACTTGTGTACTTCAATTATTTTCAGGTTCTGTTTATTTGTACAACATCTCATTACATATCCAAAACATCATTTCAACTTCTTAATATTTGGTAAGTCATATTATATGTTCTTAGCATGCAAATTTGGTATTATACAAATTTATAGAATTTCATTTTTACTTAATTAGAATGTTCACAAATTTGATTTATTTAAATCCTCTTTATCTTTCAATTTTAAAGGTACACTGCAACTCTAAAGTTTTTCCAAAACATAAGCTTAGATATCTTAATCCTCTTATTTTATAAATTCTGGTTATTCGCATTTCGTTTAAATAATTTGAAATTTACTAATTAATATAACTTAGAAATTTAAATGCCCGGTTCTTTCCAAATCGTTTGAAATAAACATATACACTTATATCTTTTTTTTATATAACAAATCATACCTTTAGAGTTTAAACCAAAACCTATTTACCCAAAAAAAAATTCGAAGAAAAGCAAAGCTTTTTAGAAGTCTCCCCCACTTTGAGACTCGAAAATGAACGTCGATGATGCTGCGCAGTCATCACCGAAATTATTTTCCAGCGACATAAGAGAGGAGTACTGAATTTTATTCCTTCTTAAAATCCTTTCAAAATACTTCCATAAACAATTTCCTACTAATATTACTACATATTTCTTCAAAGCTTTGAAAACCATTTTTCAAAATCTCCAGGTCTTAAATCCAATATTTTCCAATTTAAATCTATTTTAATTCATAAGTCACCTTTATAAAATATTCTTATAGGATTTTCTTTCTTAAAACATTTCACCAGTGTTTAATCATTGTTCATTTTGTAATTCAACTTATTTATTAAATTACAATATCCAATTAATGATAATAACCTATATTTTCATTCCTAACAACCAGGTAAGCTAGATAAGTCACGATAATTTCTGAAAATTTTTCTTCGTATACAAAATATAATTAGGGCAAAATTATTTCATTTACCCAATTTCAAAACAATACTATGTCGAATTGTTCTGTTTAAGTGTTTAGAGATCCCTATCAATGACGTTAATTACTCGTATTGACCAGAATCCATAAGCCACTTAACAAATCAACCGACACAATATAAGACATTTTATATCATTAACAAATACGCTCTCTCATATGTATACTCTCAGCGACTCATCATAGGGTATTACTATCCTATTTATAAAGAGTCAGACCCCACAAAGCCAAGGTTATCGCTAAACCAAAGCTCTGATACAAACTGTAACGGCCCGCCTTTTTGGACAGTTTAAACCGACGATCAAATACACATGTCGATTCCAAACCATTCAAAAGGGCAGATGGTTATTGGGGTAAATAAGAAAAGAAGAGGAAAGAGAAATAAAAGAAAGGAAACAACATAGAATCTTGCAGCGGAACGATAAAATATAATAATCAAATAAACAGTTCATGAAGCTGTTTACTATACTTTGACAATTATTTATACAACATGTATCAGAGTTATACATATACAACAGAACAATTAAAATAATGCAGCAGACAGCATGATGTAAGGGTAATAATAGTAATACTATACGAAATCTTCGTCTTCATCCTCCAGAATAGATCTTCAAAAATCTGAAAAACTCAGGACTGACCCGAGCGTAATGAAAGGACAAAACACTCGAGTCAGGACTAAAATATCCTTATGAAAGTTAAATCAATCGTAAATAAATATGAGTGTAACGGCGTCAGAGATGTTTACGGGGTTTGACATCTCATATCCAGTGTCAACGTGCGTGCAATAACTCAAGAGATGTTACGGGATTTTCCATCTCTTAAGGATCCGTTAAACTATCTACTATGTAGTAATGTACGCTAAGTAGATAATGCCTATCAGTAATATAAAGTATCAAAATAGCATTAAGGAGTTACCATAATCCCCCTTAACACATTTTTATAGTGCCATAGTCTATACAGCACCGTAAGCCCACCGTAAACTGGTGGTTATCAGAGGGTACCCCATAGGTATAATACAAAACATAACGTAGTGGTCGCGAATAGGATAATCAGTATGACAAGGTACATGAGGCGATACCAACTAGGATACTAGTAGTTGCGTGATCCGGACTGATGTTGAGCATAGCCAACAGCTACCCCAACACCGCGAAACAACACTCCCAAATCAAGGGGTGCACCCAAATCGAATCACAAATGTAATAGATATGGTATCGAAGAAGTGTGTCCGCTAGAGATGGCGAACCTCAATGGCTCGACGTGGCTCCTGTTTTAGTCATGTCAGGGGTCATCCAATATCGTTCTCTTTCTTCAGTCAACGCGTTCACCAAACCATCCACTTCATTCTGGATCAACACTCCACGTATAATAGTTATTAAAGTGGTTTTCGGTATCGACGGAGAGTATGTCCATATCCGATCCCGATCTCTTTAATAGCTACGTATTATTACACCGTTGGCTCTTTTACATTTCAAATCGATTCATAATTGATATCAAAATATCATATTCGCTTCAAAAATCAAATCCATTTCAAATATCATCGTAGCCATTCAAAATATAAGGTTCCTTTCAAAAATCATTTCCCGCATCAATATCTCATTTCGATTTCAAAATCATTTCGAATTTCAATTTAGGTTGCAACTTCATTTAACTCAATTCGTATTTAAATTCAAGATTTAAATATAAACATTTCATCTTATTGACTAGCTTAGAATTTTAGAAAATAGTTTTAAGTAGTTAAAAGTAGTTTTAAATAATTAAAATAGTTAAAAATACTTAAAATCTTAAAATGGATTTGAAATAGATAAATTAGTTTAAAATAATTTAAATTGGGTTAAGTAGATTTAAAATAGATTAAAATAGTTAAGTATTCAAAATGGTTTATATAACTGAGTAATTTGGAAAACAAAATAAAACAGCTTCAAAACCAAACCATTTCAATTATAACTTCCCAATTCAAAACAATTTCAATTTCCCTTCTACCGATTCAATTTCGATTTCGATTCAATCAACGTCAACTTTGACTCCAAATTTATTCAATTTTATATTCACTTTCAATTAATTCAATTTCAATTTATATCGATTTGGAGCTTGATTTTTCAGAAATATCCGTTTTATAAAACTTAACAAAATTATCCATCAATATTCAAGTTTAAATCCAAATTTCAAATATGATTCAATTGCAAGCTCGATTTCAAAATATCATTTTTATATCACTTTTACTTAATAACATTCAAAGCTCGAATTAAGGTTCAATCTTTGAACAAATCAATTTTCGAAATTCAATCATATCCCGATTTTTAATTTCCAAAGTCTCCACTTTAATTATTTAACAATTTCTTTTAACCAAAATTTATTTCAACATTCCAAACTCAATTTTTCGATAAATTCGATTTCTATAAATTGATTTCTATTTATAACCAGTAAATCAAAACATTTAAATAAATTTCAAATCGACGATTTTAAAAATTATTAATTTAGCCAATTCGGTGTTCGTATATAATTTTCTATCCTATAGCCAAATAATTATTTATTTCAATTAAATGTCAGTGATGAATATATATCACTTAAATCAAATCACAGTTTCATATGTATGCATAACAGGATATATATAAGCAAATAAACATCCAAACATTTAAATATCAACCAATAGCATCCATCGAAATACATCATCCAATAGACAATACAATTCATGGCAATTTCATAGTTATCAATGTCAGGTAATTTAATCGCAATTCAATTTCAATTTCAATTTAACTATCAATTTAATTTTCAACGGTTGATTCAAATGACAATCTATATGACAACTAAATTTTATCAAACAACGACCAATAAAATCATAACACTTCACAATGTCAAATTTAACTAGCATAAAGATATTTAGTACGTTGTGAGCGTTATAAAACACTCACCTTGATTTCAATGAAGTTTCAGCGTTTTATTTCGAATAAAATTAAACGAGCATTTAATTTTACTCGAAATTTTCACTAGCTCCAAACGATTCCAATCTAGTTCCATAGCGTAGTGCTCGTCCATACGATTCCAACGCAACTTGTTTTGCAATTTTTCGATCTCGTATGAAAGAGTTACATCATTTAAAAGTTTAAACGAATTAAAAGATAATCGATTTCAATTTCTATTTTTTTTTTAGACCCTACCAGATCTGGGCCATCCATTTTCTATTGCAAAATCACGACCGCACGTGCGTTCTTCTCCCTCAATCACGTACGCGTTCCAGGTTATAACGCACGGCCGACCCATAAACCCAAACTAGGGTTGCATATCGCGGCCTCCACGATCAACTTGTAAACGATCAGCAACCACCATTATGAAGCTTGCATTCGACTCCACCATCTTCATGAATCTAGTGAAGCTCGGCCACCACCTGGGCCCAGAAAAATGTGCCAAACGAGCACGAACATGGGCCCCTATCTCCCTCCTTGTCGCTCCATATCCCATCAACACCGTATGGATTGAAAGCTCTCTTCGAGCTCTTCGACTTTCGTGTTGAACACTTCGCGTGAATGCTTACGGATTTGGAGAGATTGAGGAGGATAGAAGATTGATTTTCGGCCATTCATTTTGTTGCTGGCGGCTGGGCATTGAAACCCTAGGGCTTTGCCTTTTTGTTTGCAAATGAAATAAAGCGAGTCCTTATATAGAAAATTCAACGAACACTATTCATCCGAAATTTTCGAATCCCGATTTACGCGCGGTGACCGGCGTTTCTAGGGTTTACCGCGCGACCAGGACACAATGGAATAGGTTTCGGAAGCTAATTCGATCGTCTGTGTGAGTTATGGCAATAAACGATCGATTTTAAATAAATCGGTTAACTAAATTTCTAGGCGTTTTGGCGTGCCCCGGACAAACGGTAAATCCGATTGACACGAAATTTGAAATCTTATAATAATATCACATTATGGATCCGATGAAACTAGTTTCGTCGAAATCCGAGGCTATTTGAAAAGTGGCTATTTTAACTCGCCAATTAAATATTAAAATTTCAATTTTCACAAATTTACTTTTTGTTTGATTTTAAAAGTTCTACAACATCATTCTAACTTTAATATGATAAAATAAAATTTTACTAATCATTTTTAATCATATTAAACCCGTTATTCAATTATCCAATAAATTCCAAGTATTAAATTCCTATTAACTCTATTATAATCCCGATATAACTTACATTCACTTTGGAAACCAATTTGAGTCATATTTAAATCAAATTTCAATTATTCACTCTATTTTCATATATTAAATTTCAATATCAAATTAATCATATTAAGTTCGGAATTTAATTATTCAAACATTTGTAATATTAAATTTAAACAAATTTGATTATTCTTAAATCACTATCTTTTGAAATATTCAAACGAATTTATAAAATTTAACAAATTCAAATTATAGAACAACCATTTTCATTAAAACAGTTATTCGATTCCCGTTATTCAATTATTCAACAAATTCCAAATATTAAATTTAAACAATTTAATTGTTCAATATTTGACGGATTTCAATATTGGATTTTTTTTTAAAATAAAAATTTCATTATCAGTCGATTTACTATATTACATCAAATGAATTCCACATTATTATTTAACTACAGTTAGAGATAATGCACTCAACTAATATACAAACTTCCATTTCAATTGGAATTGGTTCACAAATTCAATTCGACTAACTAAATGAATAGGCAACTTAAGTAATTATCACCGTTAACTTTTTAATTACTTATAAATTTATTATTTACAAACAAGTGTCACAATTACCTATACAATACAAATTCATTCAATTACCTTTGACTACATATTATTTCAATTGATTTGGGACTTCATTCAATTCATAAATAATTAACTTAGATAAAATTTTGTTGCATTTCAATCTAGTTATTATTATCCAAACGAATTACAAATTTTTTTCTAACATTAAATCACGAAATCTCGTTAAATTTAGCTATTTTAATTATCGAAAATTTACGGTTCATTACAATTGTTGTCCATTGCATTGATTTGAACCATCTTCTTTGCTTAAACATTGATGGTCTTGCCTTTTAATGCGTCTGCCTCTTCCAATCTTAGATAGTGGCTTGCTTTCCACTTGAACTCCTTCATGGTAGTCTGTTGTTTCATCTTGATCCATTTTCCAAAGTCTATATCAGGATGGATAACTTGGATCAAAGCCATGAATACCATGTCTTTATTAGGATTTCTCACTTCAATAACTACCATATTAAATCGGTTCATAAAGGTTTTGATGGTTCGTTGGGCCATTGGAAAAAGCCAGACAAAGGTATCACATTTTTTGGATGAGCCATGTGAAGTCCAAACTGTTCCATGAATTTCCTTTCCAAGTCATCAAAGATGGAGATGGATCTTGTCGAGAGTCCGGTAAACCACATTAAAATGATTCATTCTAAGAAGATTAGGAAACATCTATAGCAGATAACATCCGTTGTCCTGGCTCTCCCCATATGCCAACTACATTTATACATGATTTAGTATCTGTTATCTCGTTATAGGCTGGTACAGTGGGTATAGTAAACTTCTAGAGATATTATTCCCTTAGGATATTTTTAGTGAATGGAGTCTGACTTGGTGCAGAACCCCAGTCGTCATCTTTTTTACCCTTACTTTCTTCCATCAAGCATTTGACCATGTCCGCTATGTACACCTCACTAGTCCGGTAGTCTACAGATCGACTGTTATGGGCTACACCAAGTGTCTGGCTCTGTAAACTGCCTTGATTTATCAGTTGAGGCCTAGGCTCTTCATTCTTCGGGAGAATCACTTTTGCAGAATTCCATTGGCACACGGTTGGCCTGGTAGTGTCAGTTTGGACTTCTTTTTTGGCATTCTTCTTGTTTATATCAACTTTTAATTCCAATCCCTTATCGCCAAGTTTTATGTCTTCTTCAGAGTCACAAAGAAGCATTGGAACATTTTCCGATGGAGCATTCGCTCCAAGGTTAAGGTTCATAACAGGTTGAGTAGGTGGAGTACTTCCATTCCCCTTAATAACAATTCCAGTTGCTCCACCAACTATCTTTTTTTTTTGCTTTCCTCCCTCCTATGCAAGCTTGAGAATGAGGAATTCTCTTGTTCCACAACGGCGGCGGTTTCTAGCCCACTTCTTGGAGCGGTTAGTGGTTGCAACACTAGTAGAGCGTCTATCTTGGCCACAAGAGCTTTTTGGCTACCAGACATCTTTTGGTTAAGTTGATCAACCATTTGGTTAAATTCTCCTTTCATCAAAACTTAACGATGAGTAGAAATTTTGGTGTTCTATTTCCACTGTTAACTCCGGTTGGTAAGTTGGTGGTGTTATTGACTTCAACCTTCTGGCGGCTTGGTCCATCACTACTAAACATTGCATTGGTAGATCTTCTAGAAGTGTTGCTCTTTCTTCCCGCCATTGATATTCAATGGCAAGTCTTCAAATTCTTTTAAAAGTAGGATTTATGGATCTAAGTGAAAGCACCAAAATGTTAACCCAAAAGATGGAGATGAGTATGTGAAAGCACTATAGTGGATAGAATATGCAAAGATAACAGAAAATAGTAATAAAGTAAAAGAAATAAGAGAGAGATATATAGATTTTTATAGTGGTTCGACTATTAACTAAATCTACGTCCACTTTATTACTTTGCTTATTGATTTGATCATATTTGTATGAGATTACAAAGGGTATCAGAGAAAAAGAATCTCAAGTGCATGGGTTAAACAAGTTCTAAGTCCTAGACTTGCCTAGAGCAGCTATCCTGATGACTATTATAAAGACGAAAATTTTGAAGAAGAGATAGAGTTCCTGCATAGTGATAACAGAATCCCTATGCTCTCTTGATTTATCTATGATTTGTATTTATAGAGGTAGTAGTCGCATTGGGCCAAACAAAGAGTTTTAGCAGGGCTTGGAAGTCGGCCCAGAAGAGTGTGCAAAATCGTGGACCCATTTGAGTTAATACTGAAAGTCGGTACCGACCTCTTCATGTCGGTGTTGACTTCTGTAGTTCAACCCAGATGGTTAGAATCCACTTGCGTTCTTCATGCTACTTTATTTTGAGATGTTCTATATAGTTAGTCTAGCAAAGTGGTTGTTGTTGATGATGGTTCCTTCATCACTTGGTCTATTTTATCATTGTGATTGCTGGCTCTTCAATCTTGATATTCAATTGATCAGAATACCTTGATATTGGTTGAGCACAAATGAAGTAGGCAAAGAAGAAGCTTTTCAAAGTTTGAGTGAGAACTATGGAAGTATGGGATGTCTCCATCGACATGATGAAATTGGCATCGACTTCTCCCCCTAACTCCAATCATGTAGAAATTTCTCTGAGCTATTTCTATTCCTAATCTAAATCTGTCTGCAAGATTTAAAGTCGTTTCAACTACGTCTCGACGTTCTAACTTTTATTGATTTCTTCTTGGTTCAAAACCCAGTTAATAAGAATAATTTATGATTAAAAAAAATTCTACCATTATAGAGAGATTAAAAGAGATTATGAGATTAAGGAAGAAAAACGAAGTGAAGTTTATGACTATGGTTCCATTGCTTCACTTAAATAGTTGTTTAGCAGAGTTATGAGTTAGCACACAGTTTGGCCCGAAATAGTTAGACACTTCATTTATAGCTTGTAAAATCCCTATCTTCCCTAACCATGACTCCGAATTTAACAAATTTATAGTCAAAACTGATCAACTCAGAATAAAACACAACGGTTATAAATACAACATCTAAATCACCATTTAATTAAAAATCTATTTTAATTAATTTCATAGTAACCTTTTCAAATTTGTGGATCGTTCTATTGTGCATGGGATGAGATGCGACAAATTGTTGAGTGGTGATTTCCAAGGAAAAACCCTTTTAAGAGGAATGAATGTAACAACCAATGTTTTAAGGCGTGGTTATTAAAGATAATAAGTAGTCTTAAATGAATTAAATGACTTAATTGAACTAATAATTAAAAAGATAAGATTTTAAAGATGAATGAATTAGGACTTTAGATTTATTTTATTATGTTCTTATTGTCATTTAAATATGAAAGGAAAAGAGTTTGTTAGAATTCAATTAAATTGATAAAATGAGTAAAAAAGAGAAGTTAGGAGCAACATAGTACTTCATTTCAAATAAAATTGGCTTATTTATTATGAAATGTACCCTTTAATTCTTTATTATTATTGTTCTTCTTTTTAAAAAGAAAGTTGGGGTTTCTTAGAATAAATTACCTTAACCTTTTCATTTCTTTACAAAAAAAGTCCGAGTTAATTATCTAAATTCTTCTTTCCGGGAAAAGGGAAATACTATTTCTGTGTGAAAGATAGCTTTCCAAGCCAAGGTAATTGTCTAAAGAGAAAATATAAAGAATACACTATTAAAAGTAAACAAAATGGAGCAACATACTCATAAAAGAATCTCAGCAAAGATTTATTTATTTATCTAAACGAATATGTGTTGGTGTAGATTTCTGGTGAAGTGGCGTAGCAGTGGTAAAATCAAACCTATAGAGATTGCTCCAAGGCACATTGACGACTCTTTTCTTAAGACGTTATTTTTCCTAACCACTCGTATAAACAAACAAGTGGATGTTGTGACTTAAGACAAATTATCTCCCAAGACAAAATGGAGCCAAGATGATTAATCTTTCTAATCGATTGCAATAGCACTGTCAAAATCAATTTAAACTATTTACTAAGCTGACTGTGGTGACAAGAGTGTCGAGTTTATGATTTGCAGTATCATAAACCCGAAATAGTATTGAAAGGAGTAAGAGAGCAGAAGATAAGGAGATCCGAAACAAAGGAAAATTGAATTCTTAAATGCTTCTCAAGTGTTTTGTTTGTAGAGAGAAGAAGATTAAAAACTAAAACACTTTTTAAACATTCCTATTTATAGTTGCGAATAGATGCCTTTTCGTTGTGAGAAGACGCATCCATTCATTTCAAAATGTCCTATCGTTTGCAATAGTCACATTTTCTTCCATTTCTGTCTATTTAATTTTGAATTCTGCGCTAGTTAATGGGTTAAGATCTAGTCCATTTTAATTAAAAAAAATTGTCCAAAATTTTAATTTGGACTAAAGCCGACCTGGTCCGATTGGTTAGTCAGACGGATGGAGGGGGCGTCGCGCGCGCGTATGGTAGTTGTGCATGACCTTGCTTTTCATAAAAGAACAAGCATTGGATACCTAAAGGGCCCAACTTTCCCTTGAGGAATCTGTATATAAGCAAATATAATTCCTACTCTTCAATGATGTGGGTCCCAATCACACTTCTTCTTCCACTCATTCTCTTCTACTCATTTTAAAATAAATAACTCACATAAATAATTTTGTAAAATTTACATTAACAATCTTCCATTAAATTTTTTAATTAAATTTCTCTTTTCATATTTTGTAAGAAATTTTGTGCATAAGAATAGATACCTTGTAGACTTGAATCTATAAATAATGATACCCTATCAAAGCATGCCAATATGGAGTAGTTGATTAAGTATTAAACCAGCGATCATATACGATGTACCAGATGTGTTTCACACACTCATTTTTTTCCTACATATAGTTCATAAGCCAACACGTGGATTGGCATCGTGTGACAACCCATGGTTGAGAAGCAATTAATTTATTAATGTAGTTTTGGAATTATATTGGTAAATGATTTAAATAAATTAATTAAATAGATTTATGAAAAAAAATTGAGTTTATAATACATAAAGTTGCAACTTATAGAAAAATTATTTTGTAAAGGAAAATGATTTGGTGAAGTAAATAAATCATATTAGGATTGTGTGTGTGTATATTTCATAAAGCAAAGAAAATAGAAAAGAAAAGAATTAAAGCCCAAGGCCCAAGGCCCAAATATGTTCAAAATCTAGAAATATGTTGCCCAAGATATCCAAACTCAAGAAAAATCCGTTCTCTAGAAATTTTTACTCCAAATATAAATATCACTTAGGCTTTCTATCACTAAATAACTCAAATGAAAATCCAAATAAAATCCACAAACCGAAATAGCTTTAGATCTTAGCTTCTCAACAACTCTACATCCATTAGCAATCAAGTAGCAAGTGTTTTATCATCAATTTAAAGGAGGAAGTTCTTATAGTGAACAGCAAGAGAATGAGCAGTTAATGAAGCTTTCAAAAAGAAGGGAAGCTTCATTTCAGGTGAGTTCTACTGCCCACAACTATGTATATTGGGTGTTATTGTGTTATACTTGTGCAAGTGCAGATGATATACATGACCATACCACAAAATATATATTCAGCATCGGTTCCTTATTTCATATTCCTCACTGTAAACTCTGCAATTTGTTTGGTTATGTGGAATATGGTTGATAATTGGATATGTTATGTGCTTCTAAATTTTTGAACAGGTTGAATATATATAAAAGTGTGTTTGCATGAATTTTAACATGTGCCGTGTTTTTTTTAAGGGGTGCATACAAGTTTTTGTATACATTTTTATCTCTCTCTGCACTCGAGTTATTGAACATGCAAGTGTGAAAAGTGTGTGTACATATATAAATCCAAACTGATATCCATTTTCTAAAATTATATTAAAGTGCATTAAAATGATATATATATATATATATATATATATCATGTTGTATTAAAATGATGTGATAAAGGAAGAATTGTTAAAAGATGGAACTTGAATATAATTGCCTGTGGAATTTTGTTGTTCATGCGTGTAGAGTAGTTGTCTGAATTATATGAGTACATTTGTGGAGCATTCAAATGAGGTGCGTGTGTTGTATATAATTGATGTGAGTGTGTTTCGATGTCAAAATGTAAATTGTCAAAAGTTAGGCTATATATATTAATGCATATGTTCCAGAATTAAGGAGTTGAATTTATACAAGTGCCCATACAAATTTATGTGCATGTGTGCTAGGTTATACATTCATATGTGTTTGCTCGCGTATAAAGGAACGTTTATGTGAAGTGGGGATCTCAGAATATGCAATATTGTATGAATATAATTATGTTTGTGTGTATGTTGGTGGTTTGATGCATGGATCCATGTGTTTCCATATATTTATTTAAGCAAGAAATTATGTGCGTGTATGTTTCTACGGGCTCTGTGCATGTGACAGGTTGATATTTATTCATTTCTAATCGCAATGTTGCTCCTACATTTTACACTCGTTTGTTCATTGCTTTTCTTTCATATTTTTTAGTCTATCATCAATTAGTTTTAAATATTGCAAGCTAGATTATTTCAATGCCTAAGAAATTTATAAATTCACTTTCATTATATTTGTCAAGTTATAGTTATTGTACATGAATGTTATGTACAAAGATCAATAAATTGACAAAGAAAGTTTATTTATATGTTTGATCATTATTTTAATACCAACTAATTTTATATTATATTTTGTTATCATAAACTTTTAATATATTCTTGTGTAATTATTATATTTTATTTATACTTTGATATTGTTTTCTATTTTTGTGTGGCGAGAAATTTGAATAAACGATCTAGTGATACCGTTTGGTATGAGACTTTTGGTAACACTTTTTTGATTATTTATTGGACTTGTCATATAGAAACATCTAGTGTGAATTGAGTGTAGTTTATGGGCATTAATAATTACCCAAGTAACATACGCTGGTACGGGACGCCTTTAAGTTATTTGTTTGATTATTCTTTGTAAGTAAATATCACTCAAACGGGGATACACTCATATACGTATGTATATAGTGATATTTCTTATAGTAAGTATTCAATAGTCACGTGGTTACTTATGAGAATCGTGAAATAACCTAAAAATGGAGATAAGTATAGAAATAGGATGAGTACTATATGATGTCCCATATTGTGTCCAACTAACTTTATGGTTTGGGAGTGAACCATATTCGCCAACATATACCCTGGCGGCCTGATCATGATGTCGTGCCCTTGATTTGTGACACCGTAGTTATTGTTGGGTTAGGTGACCTATAGAGTGGGTGCCTTATAACCCCTTGTGTCGCTTAGGCCAGCAATCAGTTAGCTGTATGGGAAAAAGCAGGATCGTGATCAAGGCTTTGCACTGATGAGCCATTGATGGATATGGATCATGATTTCCATCCAGCTAACTAAGGCGGTAAGAACATATCCTACTACAAGTATACGACAGTAGACCATGGATTAATGAAGCAGGCGTACGGCTATCAGTCTCCTATCTGGCTGTAGTGTATACATCTGTAGTGGATTGGCATATGTTGTTCTCATTCCTACGATGAGTTGACTATACTAGAGAATGTATCTAAAGTGTAGCCAGTCCTCATATATCCATACTCTTTTGATTTAGAGATAACCTCTGTTTATTAATTATGATTTTTTTTATGATTCATTCAAACTTATGACTCATTTGATGTTGATTTGGATGGCGTGATTTATTAAGCTATCTCACTTTATATTTTATTACTTATGATGTTCTATACTATATTGTCTATCATCATTGCCATTATACTATATGGCATTATAATCAGACATAGTCTAACCTATGTGTTTCTTTGTAATACTCAGGCCATTCCGAGAGATTTCTAGTGTAGGTACTCGGTGATGAAGGAGCTTAGTATAGACTTTTGTGGCGGCTAATGTAGGAGATAGGATGATACATGTCCTACTCATTTCGTAGCCTCATTGTACTTAGTAGTATTTGATGTATTAGTGATGCAAGACATATTGGGCTAGAGACATCTTGTAGCCTTTTTATTTATGTATTGTATTTTATGATATATATATATATATATATATATATTATACTTCATCTATGTGTTCTGAATTTATATTCTCTAAAATGATACTTAATTATTTGTGGTTGTGTATTGTTCATCCTAGAAGCACACGTGCTTATTGCTTTATATAGAGACCAAACAAAAACATAGTAAGTAACATCACTCTTAAGATACGTATCGGTGTTGGTTCAAAGGAATGTGCACCTATGTGCCCCATATCGCTTCATTCTCTATATTACTCGACAATATTACTAAGTAATACTCTTGAGTAGTATGAGTATTAAAGTGGGGCATTATAATTGGTATCAGTGCAGGTTTGAATAATATTAATCATAAAGAGATACGATTCGGTGGCATAGATGGATTTATGAGACCTTGCCCCTTAGGTATTTGGTAGATAACCTAACTAAATTATCTAAGTATACATGGTGATTATAGGGAGCAGCCATCTAGTTCGTATTTGTTTTTTGTGTAATTTGATATATATATATATATAATTAACTAATTAATATTTTGAATGTCCATAACTTATTTCTCATTCTTTTCAGAGGTTAGGCATGGCTGGACCTCGTGCTGGTTGAGAAGATCCAAGTTAATCCAGCAGATTTGGAGGAGCCTGTATGACCAATGAGCAACTTATGGAACAGTGAGGAGCATCCAACGGTTGAGTGCTTCCATCATACCAAGTACTCCTACTAACGGATTTGATTTTTCTAGGCTAAGTGGTGACTATGCTAAACTTGGAGGAGGATCCTTTAAGGGCATAGAGGGAGTGATAGGAGTGCAGGCTTGGGAGAAGACGTGTGAACGCACCATCACACGTATATGTTTTACAAATCAACAAAAGGTCCAAATAGCTACAAACCAACTGAAGGAGAGAGCTCATGGCTGGTATGAACTTCTGGTAGCTGAAACTGACGAGTCAGAGATGTCCTGGGAGGATTCCAGAGATAGTTTTGAGAGGAAGTTCCTTCCAAAAACTGAGAAAGTAGAATTGGCTCGTAAATTCACTGATTCAATGAAGCATACCAAGTATGTGGTAGAATATGTAGCTGATTTTGAAGCTTTATCTAAGTATAGAATGGAATTCATTAGCGCACCCATGAAGAAAAATCAGAAATTTATCTATGGTTTAAGGAAGACTCTAAGAAAATTTCTTCTTCTTCTTCTTCAGTTAGAAACTACATTTAAGAAGACTGTGGATGCTGCACTAAGACACGAGGAAGAAGAAAAAGGCAACAATGAAGAGGAAGAGCGAAAGAGCAACGCAACCATAGTGCAGAAGCATAGATTTCCTTTCAATAAGCCAAAGCGAAGGTTCTTCAAGTCAAAGCAATCTAAGATATATAAGAAGGAAGACAAGAAATGATTTAGAGAGTACATGGTATGTTATAATTATGGAGAGAAAGGGAATTTCTCTAAGGAGTGCAAAAAGCCATGAAAAGCACCTTCTCAGTCAATATATAAGATCTAAAGAGCCGTGGACATGTTGTTAGTGCTTGCCCAAGGAGAGTTGGAGAGCTTAACGCACTTGAGACAATAGGGAGCAACTCTCAAAGTAAAGGGAAGGAACCTATGGTTCTTGAAGGTATGATTCTATTTAAAGGTTTATATATTAGAGTTCTACTCGATACGGGTATGTAACACTCATTCATATCGAATGAACAAGTAGATAGATTTAAGCTTTATATAGTTTATCTTGTCAAATCCTTAAGGATTGCAAATCCTGTTGGAGGGGGTACGCGACTCTCAAGATGTTATGTAAAGATGTCAAACTGTTATTGGGTCGTTATCCTTTCTATTGTGGTTTACATGTCTTTGAATACCTAGGTTTTGGAATTATACTTAGGATACATTGGCTTGAGCATCGCGAAGCACATCTCCTGTGTCTTAATAGAATCATGAACCTAAGCCATCCTTATTTTGAGGAAAGAACTAGTATAATAATTGGAGATGTTAGTGAAGATAGTATAGGATCTTTGTTTTCTATTGAAGCATGAGAAGAAGACGATATCGCTTGGATCCCAACAGTCAAGGAATGCCCTGATATGTTTGAGACGATTACTTATTTACCTCCTAAATAAGTTATAGAGTTCTGAATAGACCTTGTCCCCGGAGCTCAACCCGTAAGTTTACCTCCGACTATAATGTTAATAAAGGAGAATGAAGAGCTTAAGAAGCAACTGATAGAACTTGGATCAAAGCATTTATGAGGTCGAGAAGTTCATCCTAGGGAGCTGCAATAGTATTTGTAAAGAAGGTAGACGGTTCTCTTAGTTATGCATGGATTATAGGAAGCTTATTGATTTGACCATCAAAAACAAAAATCCCCTCCCTAGAATCGATGATATGTTTGATCAGTTGAGCGGAGCTAAAAAAAAATTTCATAGATGGATTTAGCTACTGGATTCCATAAGCTTAGGATCGCTGAAGACAACATCCCATTGACAGCATTTAGAACTCAATATGGCTCGTATAAATGGTTGCTGAGGCCATTTGGTCTGACGAACGTTCCTGCTTATTTTGCTGATTTAATGAATAGAGTCTTCAAGGAATATTTGGATAAATTTGTTGTAGAAATTTGAATAAACAGTCTAGTGATAACGTTTGGTATGGGACTTTCGGTAACACTTTTTCGGTTATTCATCGGACTTGTCATATAGAAATATCTAGTGTGGATCGAGTTTAGTTTATGTGCATTGAATAATTATCGAAGCAACATGCGCTGGTATAGGACACCTTTATTTCATTTGTTTGATCATTCTTTGTAAGTAAATGTCACTCAAACAGGGATATACTCTTAAGTATATAGTGATAGTTCTTGTAGTAAGTATTTGGTAGTCACGCGGTGACTTATAAGAACCGTACGACGATATATAATTGGAGATAAGTATAGTTATAAGAAGAGTGCTATATGACCGACCATATTGTGTCCAACTCACTTTATGGTTTGAGAGTGAACTAGATTGGCCAGAATCTATCCTAGCGGCCTGATCATGGGTTCGCGCCCCAGATCTGTGACATCGTAGTTATTGTTGGGGTTAGGTGGACCATAGGGAAGGTGTCATATAGCTCCTTGTGTCACTTAGGCCAGCAGTCATTTACCTATAGGGGCAAAGTATAGTCGTGACAAGACTTCGCGTCAATGAGCCACTGGTGGATATGGGCCACGATTTCCGTCCAGGTAACCAAGGCTGTAAGAATAGATCTTGGTACAAGTATACAGCAGTTGACCCTTGATTAATGAAGCAGGCATACGGCTATCAGTCTCCTGTCTAGCTCTAGTGTATATGTGTGTAGTGGATTGGCATACATTGTTCTCATTCCTACGATGAGTTGACTATACCAAAGACTATATCCAAAGTGTAGCCAGTCCCTGTATATTCATACTCTTTTGATTTAGAGATGCCTCTATTTTTTATTTATGATTTAGATTTGTGATTGATTCAAACTTATGACTCATTTCATGTTGGTTTGGATGATGTGATTTATTATGCTATCTCACTTAATATTTTGTTACTTAGGATGTTCTATATTATGTTTGTAGCGACCGGGGGTTTTCGACCCACGAAAACCGACCAAGTTGTTAAGGTTTAAGAAGAAAAGAGATATAAGAAGAAAACAGAAATAACAACAACATAGATTCTCACAATTGCAGTGGAACAAAATATATTATACAATAATAGCATTTTATACAAAAGAAAAACTGTAATTGTTAATATACATACAAGTTCTCAAAGCACAATCATCACATATATAATCTGGACAGTTATAATAACTTGTCCCTAAATGTTGAATATGCAGCCTACAATATATAGTGGAATATAATCAAATAAGCGCAATATGTCTCTACCACCTAGCTCGTCTCCTGAGCTCCAAAGCAACCTAACTTGAAAACTGTAATACTCGATCTGTCCCGAGCATTACAATAAAGTAACATTAGAGTCAGGCTGGAAACTAGCGTAAGTAAACACACTTAGTTTGAAACACTAGAGTTTTAAATTTTTTCAAAAACCAAGGTAACTTATACAAACACGACGAGCATTTATCTTATTATAACCAAAGCACTTTACAGAAGTCCATCGATATTATAATAGTGTCTAAGTACAATACTTATTTAAAATAGTCAAATTTGTTACATTTAAAACGAAGTCCGGTAAATTAGACTCTAACATTTAATCCGTAAATGTTCGTGGTGGTTATTGGATCGAAGTGGTTTCGGATAATGCAGATATCTGATCCCCATCTCTTTGAACTCAAAACGATAAATTTTAAATGTCCAACTTTTTTTTAATAAAAAATTTATATTCAGGGTGATAATATTAACATATAGGAATTTGTTACATATGTTTATTTCCAATAAAATGTATAAACATTTTGTCTAACTATTTTACTTGTCTGGCCACTTGATGGCACAGACAAGAACAATTAAAATAAATATTCAAGAGTCGTAAACCAATGCATAAATCATTAACAAATTAAAAATTAAAAATTAATATTAGCTAATTTACAAAACAAGATTTAATTGTTTTAAATTAATTGAATCTATTTATATTTTAAATCCAAATTACTTATAATTTAAGAGTTATAGTAAAGTAAAATTAAACAATTTTTTTAAAAACTAATTTATTAGTTAATACAAGATTAAATCGATTAAGACTTTAACTATTATTATCTTAAATTATTATAAACACTTAATTTTTATATTACATAAAATCAACAAATTACTAAGATACTATATAATAGATCACATGTAGAAGTTTCCAGGTTAATTGGATTTTCATTGAAAAGGAACAATATTTGAAAGTTTAAAATATTTTTGAATATAACACTAACTAAAGCACTTCACTTTTCTCTTTTAAAAACAAAGCCCAAACTACACGTCTTGGCCCAAACAATTCAAACCAGCCCACACTTGTCCCTTCCTTCTTCTTTTGCTATCCTTTCCTCTTAATTATCCTGTAACGACCCGATATTTTCAACCATTCGCATCCGCATATGTCGGACTTGAATTGTTCAAAATACCGCGTTGTAAATATAATTTGGCAAATCTCAAAATATACAGTAAATAATTAATCACAGAATCACAGACACAGAATCAGAATACTCGCAGCGGAATTTAAAAATACTTAGTGGTTCATGAAGCCACTATAAATAGTCTCAATCAAATAAAAATTACATAGTCTTTAATCCAAATATAGTTTTAAATCATCAGTAGAACAATCCAAATGTCCACTAGTCTTGATTTCATAAATTTAGATAAAGAACTGGAAGGGAAGTTTGCCAGCAGCTTGAAAGCGATCTACAGAAATCCTAGCTCCGGGATGAAAACTGAACTACAACTCAGGCTGAGCCGAGCGTAAAATAAAACATAAACACTCGAGTCAGGACATACATACTTATATAGTGTAAGCTAATTCAAGTGTACTGTAATATAGAGCAAGTAACTTAAAGGATGCTTGGGACCGCCCATCCTCTAAGGATCCGTTAAACTATTTACTATGTAGTAATATTCGCTATTATAATAATGTCTATTAGTAAAATAAACTTACTTTTAAATAGCGTTAAGGCTTTACATTTTCCACCTTAACACGTAATATATTCCCATAGTCTATACAGTACCGTAATCTCCCCCGTACTGGGCGTCGTCAGAGGGCACTCCATAGGTATGGTACAAAACCAAAATCCTATAAGGCGCGCTAGGGTAGGTGACACGGCACAACTAGGCAATGCCAGGGAAGATATACCAATTACGCTTCCGGACCGATGGAAACGCATAGCCGCAGCTACCGCCCACCTCGAACAACACTTCCAAATCAAAGGTGCGCACCAAACAATCACAAAAGCAATATAATGGCATACGAAGAAGTGCGTCCGATCAGAGGTGCTACCTCATTAATCCGTCAATCGCTCCTGTTTTAGCCACCTTATTCCAACTCACGGGAGTCGGGTCCATGTATTTACCTCAAGAAAACGTCACCACCATCCTACTCCATTCTGGAATCTCCACCGCGTACACGGTTGTCAAAGTGGTTTTCGGTATGCCAGATATCCGATCCCGGTCTCTTTAACAACCAAACATTATTATAACCCGTGGTTACAACTTTAAAAAAATTGGTATTTATACTTTAAAAATCAAAATAAATTTCAAATACATTTCAATATCATAATATCCTTTCAAACATCATTTATTTAAACATCAGTCATTTCATTTAATATAAAATACCATTTAAATCTATTCAATTTATTTAGGAATTAATTGTCTTTCAACTCACATTTAAAAGTTAAATTCTTCCATTTAAAACCATTTAAAGTCAATTCCTTATTCTTATTTATTCATATTATATTCCAAAATTTAAGCCTTTTTTTCCAAAGATTATTTCCATAAATTTTATTAAAACAATCAAAATTCAGTTTCCGTAGCACTTATAAAATGCTACCTAAAGTTATAGGTTAAAACAGTCTATTTACAAAAGACAGCATTTAAGTGCTGTAATTTATTAACTTAAACATTAAGTTTAAATTCCCAAAATAAAACTTAATATCAATTATTTTACTTAACTAAAATCTCACTCTTAACAAAAATTCAGAATTTTCCAAAATAAGTTATACTCCAAAATTTTACATAAACATTCATTTATTTAACATTTGACTCATTCAAAAATAATTATAAATAAATAAATAAATAATCCTTCAAATACATTTAAACCAGAAAATTATAAATTTCTATTTAAAAATATTTTTTTAAAACATTTCATAAAAATATTATATAAACCACGGGTCTGTATATAGTTTTCTAGCCTAGGTCAAGTGATACGGATATATATCATTTCAATCTGCAATTTACAAAAACCTCGGGTTCTATCATTTCAAACCCGCAATCCCAAGTTAAATATTTAAAATTAAACAATTAAATAAATAAATGAATAAAAAATTATCGTACAGGCCTATCATTTCAGCCTATAACGATCTCAAATTTACAGGGAACTTGCAGTGATGATTTAACAGTAAATAAGCATTAAATAGTATAACTGCAATAATATAAAATAAATAAACAACTGATGATGTGTCAATTAATAATGGGGTTTAACATCATACGCTTATATCACAGGCAGATAAAATTTAAATAAAAGTTTACAATTACACTTGTGATAAATTCACAGATATATAGGTATGTTTGTTTGGTGAGAAATACTCACCTGAATGCTACAGAAAGTTTGATTTCCAACGATGGTAACACTTGGAAAAAAAAGAAAACGCACAGAAGCACGATCAAACTGATGCAGAGGCTGCGACCAGATTTATATTTTGAAAAGGGAACGAATCAAAACTAAGAAAAATTTTAACCCGAAATTCTCAAAACAGAAGGGAACGAATGGAAATAAATTCGCCCCATAGGCTCGACTACTCCACCACACGGCTAGACTACGTTCTCAAAACTCGGTTCAAAATTTTGCCCTTTACTTACTTTCACCCCTTTTTATTTCTACAAGTGGCGGAAACACTAATAATTTAAATCTAATTCTCGGCATCATAAAAGAATTTTATGCGCATAATGTTGATAATACATATACCCTCACAATACTAATTATATGAACACTTCTTCACTAGTACAAAAACCCTCCTACAGCCGATTCTTATATTTGCATATTCAATAATTATTATTAATTATTTTCCTTCTCTAACTACTGTTGCAACCTAGTTTGGACACTTATGACCCACACGCATACTTTCACCTCCATTCATATATTTTTTATTCTACTCTATTATATTTTGGGTAAAGTTTAAATTTTATTTCTAAAATAAATTGGTCAAATTCCCTACTGAAAATCTTGAAGGATGGCTAGATGACATAAAAGCTTAGTTATCAGTTTATGAAAAAATTTCGTGCAATTTTATTTGGAGGAGAGGCTGACATCAGTGGTAAAGGAGGAGGGCAGGGATATAGTGGTGAAGGAGGAGTCATAGCCTAAGGTGGTGGAGTTTTAAGCCTTTGTGTGAACAAAAAAAAGAGAAAAAATGGAAATAAAGAAGAAGAAAGCAAAGGAGGAAGAAGGAAAAATATAAACATAGGTCATACCTGATGCTGCATGCTAGAAGAAGCTGAGATGAAATGAAAATTTATGTGAGCCTTGAATTTATAGGAGAATATTGGGTTGCTTTGTATGCCAGGAAATGGTGAATGAGATCAGGGAACAAATATATGCAGAGGTTATTGATTTTTCCAAAGGAGATTTTTTTTTTCCGTGAATTAAGTGTAGATAAATGGTAAGGTAGGATAAATTTCGAAGCTAAAATGCACATTCTTTTTGATTTTTTCTCAGAGGATATTTACGTGATTTAAGGTGAACAAAAATAGGAAGGAAATAAAATTTTAAATTAACTGCATGGTGGCTTGGATTTAAACAAAGAAACAGACAGGAATATTAGACAACATTTGTACACGTTTCTTTTCTCCTTTAATTTTTTTTAAATAATTGCGTTTATTAAAAAGAAGAAACGGTAAAGTTTTGGCAAAGATTTTATGACAAATTTAAACAGATATTGAATGCGTTGATAAATTTTTGGCAAAGATAAAATTTTGATTTGAACGTTTAAAAGAAGGAAGCTGCATGATTTTCCTTTGATTTTTCAGAAATCTCGTTCTACATGTGAGGAAATAAATTTCTTTCGTTGATTGCAAACGTTTCCAGTGGCAAGCGTTTTATTTTGTATATGCATTCTTACGTGCAGGAATTTAGGAAGAGGAAAAACAAAATATCTAGGAAATATTTGTTCTTGCTTTAAATAAGAAATAAATATGACTGGGGTGGAGAAACAGCAAGAATTTATTGCTGAGAATGGTAAAAGGAAATCACAGATTATATACCTATTAACCAAATGAAGTTATACATGGATTTGAGATTTTTATAATTAGCATTGATTTATAAGGAAACGGCAAAGTTTTACTAGACAAAGATTTATACCAAATTTAAAGCAAATTGAATGCGTTGGTTTTTATTATCAATACGTTTTCCTATATACGTTATTTATACCATTAAATATCGTACCCTCTTAAATGCGAAATTATCAGTTTATTAATATGCTATAAATTCTTAACATTTATTACTAAATTAAAAAGATAAAACTTTGGTTACATCTCTCTCTGTTCTTATTACCATTAAAAGGCGATTTATTATCCAAATGGACCAAATATTACAAATTTTTAAAGCAAGTATATAATCCAATTTTTTTTTATTAAAATTCCCATTTAGAGTTATCCTTAAACAAAGTGAAACTTTCATTTATTCTTTTGCATTTTGGAAATGATTTGATCAAAATAATATATATAAATTGGGAATTAAATTTTACTGGAAAGAGAAAAATAACGTAAGAAATATGGGTAAAGAGAAAAACGCATATGAAATAGGCAAGCAGATAGGAGAATGGATGCTGCGCATGAGTGAGATTTAGGAGAAAATTGTGTTTTGAAAAATGCAAGAAATAAATTTTGTTGAATGGAAAAAAATCTATGGAAATCAAATTTTTAAAGCAATGCGTTGAATTTAGAGGCAACGTACTTGATTTGAACGCTAGAATATTCCTTCCTTCTAAAAACACACGCCACTGATAAATTTACTCATTTACACTAAGGTCATATTTTTAAGAATGTGTACCATAGCCATAATATTTTATGCCCAAAATATACCAAAATAACGGATTAAAATTCTATACGTTTTCTTATATATATACGGTATTTATTCCCTAAATTTACGCGCTCTTTAAACGCGTAATAACCCAGTTCATTTATACACTATAAAAAAATTTAAAATTTACTACTGAAATGGAATAAAATTTGTTTACATTTTTTTTTTGATCTATTTACCATTGACAAAGAAATTTATTATTCAAAATATTGCTTAACTTTAAAAGGTAGATAATCCATTTTATAGCTAAGGTAAAAATTATTGTGTTGTTTTAACAGTCCAGAAAAATAGAAAATTGGCGAACGTTTATAAAATTGAACAAAGAAAAGTGTTGATTCTTAGAATAAAGAAACAGAAAAGAATATTTGATTTGAACGTTATTGAAAAATCAATGGGTTATATTTATTAAATAAGTGGAGTCAACGGAAAGAAAATTTATTCCTTTCCCACTTAAAATTCATGTAAACTGATTTATTTGATTATTTATATCCAAGGTAATAAATTTAGACGCGTGAAAAACCGATGCAAAACACGCGCCCAGTTTCATAATAAATGTGACTCTTTTTAAATTTACGCGTTCTCTTATGTAGTAAATATACGTTAAAAATATTCCATCAATAACACGGATTTTAAACGCGTAATTAAATAGTTTATTTATACACTAATTTTTTTTCAAATCTTATTTCTTAATCAAAACTTGATTTTGCTAGAAATTAAGTTATTTGCCATCTTTGACAGAAAACCCATATTTCCAATTAAAGTTAATTCTTAACCACGTCAAAATTTCAGAGATCTTATTATTTAATTAAAAATTTGGTCAATTTTTTTTTATAATCACTTTAAAATTTAGATTTTCATATAATAAACCCCAAAGTTTGAAAAATACAAGTGAAAAATACTTGTTAAAAATTTGGGCTGTTACACTCCCAGAGCACGAAAACAACATGCACGCATGTGTGCACATATACACACCTCCCAACCACCGTGACGTGCCGCCGATCATCTCCATACATCGGCAATGTCCACAGTACCTTGTCAACACCCTGGAACCTACAGCGAATCTTCGATTCAAAAAGTCAAACTTCCATTCCAAACCTTGAACCAACCGAAACCACTCCAATGCCTTGCCACATGCCCACGGTTGATCATCCACCTCCAAACTTCGACACAAGATTCGCCATCGCCTCCGCTTCCCTTCCTCCCTGGACCGCACCCCCAACTCTTCCTCCACTTTTTGCTCTTCCCATGAAATACGAGACCACACAACGACAGCCTAAAATCCTATTCCAGCCTCATCTCGCCTCCACACTCCACCAAAAATTGCCGCACCATTTTTCTTGGATTCCTAGTCACCCAAAACTTCATCCACGACCAACACCGAGGCACGTCATCAACCACGTCTCCGCAATTTCGATGAAATGCAATTTCTGATCAACTCCAAAATTCTACCCACCCATAAACCTAAAACTCACCGAACCTATCTTTAAAATCAAATTCTTCACTTGCGATCATGATGGTATGATCGGTTTGTAGTATTAAGATAGTCAAATTTCAACTATTCTTTACCCATTCACCGTAATGTGGTTATTTCTCTCCCTATGCTAAATTGAATCGAATAAAATAAATTTTAAAATATTCTATGATGAAAAAAAATAACTTCTGCTTTGAAATCGAGGTTTGAGACTAAATAGACGCTGAGATATCCATTGTCAAAGTTTTAAGGTTTAACAGTTCCTAGCTAAAATAATAACAGAGAAGAATACTGGGTTTGGTTAGGTCTGACCATGTTGAACCCACATATACATGTACATACTCACAGAAAATCACACGTACACTTGTCATAAACCACTTCTTCATCCAAAAACATGATTTATATCCAAATATCTATGGTAACCAGTAGACAAATAGAGTGTTGTACTCACATTTAACAAAAAGGATGAACTGCTGCTTCTCTTTTCTTTTGTTCCAAATTAGCTTTTGACTCTGACTTGATTTCCCTTCTTTAATTTTCAAATGGCAGATTGTTATTTTATTTTATTTTATTTTCTTCTGCATGAATACGAACAAGTGTGGATAAGCATGAACTGTGTATATATAGAAGAGAATGGGACTGTGTATAGCCCTTTTCTTTTTTTTCATTTATTTCATTTTTTCCTTCTATCTTATTTTCTTGATTTGATGATTTTATTTCACCTTTAACCCGATTTCTTTTGTGGATTTGATTTTATATGACTTGATAAAAGGTTTTGTACGCTTGAATTAAATGCTTGTCATGATGACGTTCCCCTGTGTATATGTTTTTATATATATGTATACATATATGTATATATATATATATATATATATCCTTATAAGCCTACTTTTACCATGTTCGTGTTTACATGTTGCATTTTTTAATACTAAATTACACACACATTTTCCTCATAAGGTTTGTCACTTATATGTTTATATATTTACACATTTATTTGCATTTACATATACACTATTTTATATAATATATATACCTATACATATGCTTATGTATATTTCACCATCATATATATATATATATATACACACACATAAACATTATTCCCTGTTTACATGTACACTACTTCATTTGGACATATATATATATACACATATGTATACATATACACTTATATATTTTATCAAACATCATAAAGCTATATATATATATATATATATTACTTATATGGATATCCCATCTTAAATTTTTATGGTGGAGTGTGTGTGCGTGTGTGTGTGTGTGTGTATATATATATATATATATATATATAATTTTATCATATGCGGAATTTATCCTTTTTAATTAACATAGTTTTAATCAATTTATATATTCAAATATTTTAAACATCAGAAAATTTATTTATTCGACAAATAAAATTTAGTATTCCAATAATTAAAATCAGTTAATTACCAATAACAGGTGATTGAAAATTCGGGTCGTTACATTCCTCCCCCCTTAGAACATTTCATCCTCGAAAAGGAACGAAGCGAGAATTAGAATTTTTGATGTATATTATTGATTAAATCATTCTTTAAAACATTTAAACTCCTTACTCATTTATTATACAAATTAAAAATACATACACTTTAAATCCCATAGAATTACCAAGCTAATTTTATATTAAAACATTTTTCATAACTCGATGTCTTAACAAGTCCATCCTTGTTCATACAGAAATTTAGTCATACGTTGATCAAGTGTAGGACTGTAAATCTATGAGTACTTAGCAGACCCGTTTCAACACCCAGTGAAAATACTTGAAAAACCTTTTTAAAAAATGCTATGGAAAGTATCACCCCCTTTCCCACCATGGATCGCAGTTAACCCGATGATTGCGTCGCTATCTCGGCAAAACTATAAGAAAACTGTAGGCATCCACACCTCTCGAATTACGCCATGGAAACACTATAGTCCGCAGCTACACCAAGGTTTCGTTGCTATCACAGCAAAACCATAAGTAGTCTGTAGGCAATCGCGGCCCCTCAGATTAGCTATCAAATGAAATTAAACCACATAGATCGCAGACTACACAAAGGTTGCGTCACTATCCAAGTGAAACCCAACATAGACTGTAGGCAGTAGCTGCCTCCCAAATTATGCTATGGTACCAAACCTCATAGATCGCAATCTATCGTTATCCTAGAAAAATCAAACATAGATTGTAGGAAATCGCTGCCACCCGAATTACACTATGGAACTACGTAGATCGCAGTTGCACAAAGGTTACGTTGCAATCACAGCAAAACCCAATGTAACTGTAGGTATCAACACCTCTCGACTTACGCTATCCAACGAATGATCACCAGAAACTCATGAGTTTTGTCCAGACTTCCTCTAGGATCCCAATTCTCATTGAACCTACCCTGTGGATTCCAAGGTAGAACCACCCAGTGGATCTCCTACTCTATGTTTCGAATTCATGGGGGCGCCTTTCCATACTTCTAATTTCAAAACATATCATACTATATATAATACCTTTCAAATCATCCTCTTTATATGTATCACATATAAACTTTATCTATACAAAAACGATATCTTCAAAATCGATAGTTTTCAAAATTTGATTTACCAAATTTCTAAAATTGACTATTTAAAAAATCAAAAGTCTTCAAAAATCAATGGGTTCCAAAACTATTTCAGTTTAATATGCATATATGATCATTCTTTCCAACTCGAATAATTTTCGGATCAACAATTTTTTAAGTCCACCTCATACTTATATAAACTCTGTTTAGTATTTCAAATATCTTTCAAAGATCATTTCTTTCTGGTTATAAATTCAACAAGGGTGTTTAAATATATAACTAATATATATAATCTCATTTACGCCAAATCAAATTTTCCAAGTTTGATTACTTTACAAAGTTATTTGTCACATTTCTTACCTCTTATAAAGTAACTTTCAGTTATGGCAACTATTAAGTCTTCACTTTTAAGTCATCATATTTACTTATAATGTACTATTTCACTTCAAAATCATTTTCCCCTTAATATCTCGCTTCGGTTTCAAGTCAGAATTTCTTCGAGTTTCCATTGGGTTATATCTTCAGTTTATCCCAATTTGTATTTAAATCCATAATTATAATATAAACAATTTCAACTCTGACTGATTTGAATTTAGAAAATAGTTTGAATAGTTTAAACTAGTTAAATAATTAATATAAGATAGTTTGAGTTTTAAAAATGGTTTGTACAGTAAATAGCTTAGAAAATCAAATAATTTGAATATAATATAGATTCAAAATAGTTTATATTAAAATAATTTATATGAAAATAGTTTCAAGGTCATACTAATTCAATTCCCAATCTTCCAACTCAAATCAATTTCAATTCCCATTTCCATTTAAATTGATTTGATCCCGATTCCAATTCAAATTAACTTTGATTCCAATTTTAATTCAAATCAATTCCTATTTCGATTTCAAATTAATTCAATTTTGATTACAATTCCGTTTAATTTAATTCCAATTTGAAATAATTCCAATTCAATTCTCAAATTTTAACTATCCTGATTTATATAAATTTGAGTTCGCTTTTCAAAATGTCGATTAAACTTACTTAAATCAAACTAACCATCATTATTCAATTTGACAGTCCAGATCATTAAAAATAATTCAATTCCGAGCCCAAATTCCAAAATATCCACTTAAATTACTTTTACTTAGATTTTATTTCAAGGTTTGAGTGAGAGTTCAAATCTTTTTTAACAAATCAATTATCGATATTCAATAGATTTCCCAATCATAACTTCAAAATTTCAGACCTGATACTTTAAACAATTTCGGCTAACAAGTTCATTTTTAACATTTCAAATTTAAGTTCAAAATGATTCCAATTCCATAAATTCAATTTTATTCCTTAAAATCAAAATCGTTTAATAATTTCAAATTATAGCTTTATTTCTATTTAATTTCACGGATGGATATATATCATTTCAACCTATTTTTTAATTTATTCGAAATAATTCGATTTACAGTTTATATACTTTAAATAATAGATAGAATGATAGCAGGACATGTCAAAATAATTAAACATCTAGGTCATCTAAAACATCAATCAATAGGATCCATCACAAGTCTCCAAAGTGCGAAACTCATTTTATTTCAAAAATCATTTTGAAATTATTCATAAATAACTTCTTTTGCAACTCTTATCAAATCTATACCCTTTTTACAATTTAATCTATTTAACTTCTATAAGTTGAATCTTAATATCACCTTGAAATTTCTAATTCAGCCTATAGGTTCAAAACTTATTTAACTTGGCTATAGTTAATTCCCAAATTCGTTCAAATTTTTTCAATTTAAATTTTACCTTCTAATTTAAATTTCTTATTAATATCACTTCCCACTTATAAGTCCAAAAACTTACTTTTATTTTGAATTATACTTCTCATTTCAAGGGGATTCCAAAAGTCGACACCCAGTATTTATTTCAAATCAACTATGAAATCAAATATATATATATGTATGTATGTATGTATGTATGTATGTATGTATGTATATGTATACACACATATATATCCCATTTACATACCAAATAACCCTTTAAATTTTTAAACCAACCTTAGTTTCTATCCAAAATAAATTCCTTCGAAATTTTCAAACAACTTTTGTTTAAAATGAAAATTTCCATATCAAAAATATTCTAATAATATTACTTATTATTACCTTAAACACTTTGGAACACATTTTCAATAAAATAAATTTCGAGACTTAGATTCGAACTCCTCAATTAAGATCCTTTTTTTATTTATAAGTCATATTTATAAATTAAGCTTATATAATTTCACTTTGTTAAAACATTTCACAATGGTTTATCATTGTTTATTCTAAAATAAACATTCTATATTAAGACATAACAACCAATTTATGATAATATTGATCATATCTAGAAACCAAACACATCATATATCCCATAATAATTTTCTAAAAATTACAATCAGGATAAACTTATTTCATTTCAAAACACTTCGAAAAACTCTCCTGAAATTTTCGGAATTTAAATTCTAGTTTGAGTCTACTTTTAGCTTAACCCATTTATATAGTTCATTCTTGTCAAATTCTTATTTGGTTATATATATTTAACCACCTAAATCTTATAGTCTTATTTGATTATAATAATTACAACCAATCACCTTAATATACTATAATAGTTCAAGAAATTATTTCTTTATATATCAAAATATAATCATATAAAAATTATTTTAAAATCATCTTTAAAAATCATTATATAAGAAAATAACAAGTATGCCCCTATATATAATACACTCAACTCATTCTAGGGTACTACTGACCCTATCTCAAATGAGTAATCCCCATCAGAGCCAAGGTTCTCCCTTAACCTTCAGCTCTGATACTACGTGTAATGACCAGGGGGTTTTTGACCCACAAAACTGACACTAATACATTCACTGTATAGAGTGCCGAGTAATCGAGTTTCGAAAATACCAGGTTGTTAAGGTTTAAGAAAATAAGAGATAGAAGAAGAAAACAGATATAACGACAATACATAATCTCATAATCGCAGCGAAACAAAATATAATATATAATAACATCATTCTATACAAATGAAAAACTGTAATTATTAAATACAAGTTATCAAAGCATAATCATCACATATATAATCTGGACAGTTATAATAACTTGTCCCTAAGTGCTGAATGTATAGCCTACAATACACCGTGGAATATAATCAAATACGCGCAATACGTCTCTGCCACCCAGCTCGTCTCCTGAGCTACAAAGCAACCTAACCTGAAAACTGTAATACTTGGCCTGACCCAAGCATTATAGTAAAGTAACACTCGAGTCAAGCTGCAACCATCGTGAGTAAACACGCTTAATCTGAAATACTTAAGTTTTAAAATTTTCAAAAATGAAGGTAAATCATATAAACACGACAATTTTTAATCTTATTATAACCAAAGCACTTCACAGAAGTACATCGATATTATAATTGTGTTAAGTACAATACTTATTTAAAATAGTCAAATTTGTTATATTAAAAACGAAATCCAGTAAATTAGACTCTAACATTTAATCTGTAAAGGTTCGTGGTGGTTATTGGATCGAACTGGTTTCGGATAATGCAGATATCCGATCCCAGTCGCTTTGAACTCAAAACGATAAATTTTAAATGTCCCAATCGTTTTTATACAAACAGTTTATATTCGGGGTGACAATACTTACATATAGGAATTTGTTGCATATGTTTATTTCCAATAAAATGTATCAACGTTTTGTTCTAACTATTTTACTTGTCTGGCCACTTGATGGCACAGATAAGAACAATTAACATAAATAATCAAGAGTCGTAAACCAAAGCATAGATCATTAACAAATTAACGATTAATAATTAATATTAACCAATCCATAAACTGGATTTAATTGTTTTAAATTAACTGAATCTATTTATATTATAAGTCCAAATTACTTAGAATTTAAGAATTTAAAAAAATGATTTATTTGTAAGGACCCGATTCTTCGACTTCCGAAAACCGACATCAATACGTTCACTGTATCAACTGCTAAGCACTCGAATGCCGGAAAACCGAACACTTAGGGTTTTAAGAAAAATAAAAAGATAGAAGAAGAGAGAAAAGATAGAACAAAACAGAAAGAAAATAACAGAACAATATCAGAATCTCACAATCGCAGCGGACAACATATAATAGATAAATGAATAATCTTTAAACAAAGAATATATCAGTTATTACATTACATTACCTTACATTACATTATATCATCAGTGTGTACAACAACAACAACAACAACAAACGGCGGAAAAGAAATACTATATACTAGTTGATACGCTATGCCATCCAGCTTGCCTCCAGCTATTCCTGAATTCCAGAATATCCTGATAAACCTGACTCTTGACTGCCCGTGTGGAAATTGGTAGGCACCCAGAGTTTAGGAAGGAAAACAATAAACTCCGAGTCAGTCATGTGACTGGTGTGAGAACTAAAACAGTTTATTTTTAAAACAAAGAATAGGATAATTTTAAAATAGATTCGCAATGCTTTTAAAAATGAAACTACCATAAGGCCTCCTGGCACACACACAATACAAATGCAGACATGGGGGAGATTTCTCCTTATGATAGTCAAAGATGCTTACTACGCAAAATCAAATCATTTTTGATATTATTATTAGTGCATAGTGTAGAAAATATTTCGAAAGTAGAATATAGCCAGCATAGGTACCATTATATTATGCCTACTATAGCTACCATATTGAATGCAGGTTCTACAACTAAAACCGTACAAGGCTCGTATTGTGTCTTTGGATTTCCAACAAATGGTCAGGCCAAGGAACTTCCCATTGCCACATGGAAACGCCTCTAGAATGACGTCCCAAGAACCAAACCGGATCTCAGCCAACACAAGGCCGGGTTACCCCTAACTGGGTAACTACTAACACGAATATGCCATCCCCCGATCGTAACCGATCTACATCCTAGGATCCTCGATTTCCAATAACCATAAAGTAATAAGTTTGCAGCAACAACATAGGTTAAATATCTAGGCTCCATACCATGATACCACCTCTATCCAGAAGGAATGACATACACTAAAGGGGCGCTACCCCCTAATAACCTTGTCGCATCCTTCTTGTTTTGACCATTTCCGGGGTGTGAGGTCCGACGAAGTCTCGTCCACAAAGCCACGCTTTGGTACAAAGCCATGCTTTGGGTCAACAAATGATCAAAGTAATGATCACAAAGATAAATGATCAAACAAATTATCATATCACAAATGATCAAACAATGATCATTTCACAGCAACACTCAGCATGTCACATTACCAAATTGGGAATATATCGCTGATAACCATCAACTACATAACCTCTGAGCTCGTACGTCTCAGAGAAGGGTGTTAAGCTAAGAGAATAAATTCTCCACCACCAACAGAAATATATTTGAAAGAAATCAGCTTTATATCTCAATTTGTAATGTCTGACATACTATCTATACAAGTCTGTTCCGGGATCGAACAGAACCGGAGGCACTTACAAAGAAGTCTTTGCAATCCGGATATTCACTAATCACGTCCGGACTTCCCATCACATATGGAATTTCTATACCAGGGCCATTCGGTGTAGAAACATTCGACGGTAATCCTTCCGTTTTCAAAAATATCTGATCTTCAACACCGGTCTTCAAATGCAATTCATAACGACGTATCACATATTCGGAATGGGTTATACGACCCCAAGGTCCTTTCCCGGCTAACCCGAATAGTGAGCGCTTATTCAAAAATAAGCGTGGCATTCAAATTCAAACAAATCACAACAAATATCCATTCAAAGGTAAATATTGATAGTCGGTTATCGAACTATCAATGGATATGCACAACATCACCAGATTCCAAATAATTTTCCAAATTATTTATTTTCCAAAAATAATATCTTTACTAGATATATATATAATTTTCACACTTCAACCATTTGAAAACAAATTTTCAGATCACTTTTCACCTTTACCACTTTTGAAAACAGATTTCAAACATTTTCCTTACGCGGAAATATTTTCATTTCAACATGGTTCATTTAAATCCATTAAATAAATCCTTAATGATTTACTTTATATTTACGTTCCAAATCCGTAAATTTATTCCCACACTTCAAAAATAAATCAACGTTTATTTTTAAACAACTTCCCCTTTTCATTTATAAATTCTATAGTGAATTTACATTCCAAAATATTTATGAATACACGATTTCAATTATTCATTTTCAATTTATCTTCAAGAAGATAAATTCTCAAAAACGTTTCATTTCACATTGGAAAAACATTTCCATACTTACTTATTGATAAGTAATTCACAAATCTATTTATTTTCAACATTTGGAAAATATTCAATATACTTAAATTGAAATTAAGTATATATTTCCTTCTTTAAGGAAATCATTCTCTTAAACATATTTATTTGGGCTAAAACGAATGTTACGTAAAACATCGTTACAATGACCCAAAATCACTAGTATAGGGATTCGAAATTAAAATAGATATATGAATCCCAATACTATACAAAACATTTCCTTTCGGAAATCATTTACTATAACAACAGTATTATAGTCCACTATTTCCTTTTATTTCTCGAAAACGTCTATTTCAACAATGAATGTTGAAATCTATGGTTTCGATTCATAACACATTTTAAAAACATCGTTAGATCGTTTTAATTCTATTTAAAACATCACATCCAAAACATTTTCTTTAACATATTATTCACTATTCAAAAACGTGAATATACTTCGTTAACCAATTTCATCATTTCTAAACATTTTATTTTAAAGGATTATTCACTGTCTAAAACGTGAATATAACTCCATTAATAAGTTATAACAATTTGCTTATCAAAATAAGCCGTTTGCGGATTTATAAAACAATGTTTATAAATTCCATTTCTATTTATTTTATAACAACTTCCTTTTATAAATCTCCTTTATTAACCTATTTCAATTTATAACTCAATTATATACCAAAAGTTCATATTATAAGTTAAATACTTATAATTTATTTGTTTACAAAATTGTTCTTCTAAACTTCCCAAATTATAAATCTTATAACTTATAAGATTCATTTATTTACCCAAAACTATTCTTTTAATAACTTTACAAATTTTATAAACCTACTGCTTATAAAATTCCATTTATAACTTCACCGTTTATAATTCTATAAATTTCATTCATTTATGAAGTTCATTTACACTTCATTCTAACACTTATAAAAACTCATTTTATAATTCAAATATTTTAATTTATAAATATCAATTTATAAATCTTTTTTATATAAATCAATTTATATTATTATTTAAAAAACATCTTTAAACTCCTTTATAATTTCATCATTTTGATTTATAAAATAATCAAATCTTATAAATTCTATATTTGAACTTTTTATAATAAATTCAAAAATCCCAATTTAAACTATTTCATAAAATCATTTACCCTAAATTTTCAAAAATCAACTTTTAACTATATTTCTCAAAAATCATAATTTCTATAACATTAAAATCATAACGTTTATTTATTTAAAATGAATCAATTCCAAAAATATTTTATAACGTATACTTTCAAAAATCACTTTAAAAATCCTTTTAAAATTCCAAAATTGGCCCAATGATGCTACACACCAAATAGTCAATCACGACAACAACGACATCATATATCTATATATGATAATCATCAAATATCAAAATATCTGAAATCAAATAAATATTGTTGAGGAATCCAGTTGGATCCCTCCAACCTGTTTTCCTGCATCCAACGATGTTAGCACAATACCAATTCCGTTCCAGTACGGAATTATCGCGGTATATAGGATTTATAAAATATTATCCGCTTAATAGATGGCGCAATAGGGTCTCATCCGCTATATAATGCGGGAAATCAACTCCAAGTACATAAATAATACCAATTTCACTGTACTGTGAAATATTCACGGTATATGTTTTTTAATAAATAACATCCGCTTAATAACGGCGTATAATGTCTATTTTAACAATCAATAGATAACAATCATCGTTCAAACATACAATCAAGAATTTTAAATCTAACTATTTAAAATCAAAATCGAAACCGATTTGATTGAGTGAGAAGTTCTCACCTTGATTTCAATTTCGTTTTCAGCTTTTATTTCGAATAAAATTAAACGGACGTTTAATTTTACCCGAAATTTTCGCTAGCTCCAAACGACTCCAATCCAGTTCCATAATGTAGTGTTCATCCATACAAACCCAACGCAACTTGTTTCGTGCGTTTTCGACCTCGTATGAAAAAGATATGAATTTTTAAAGTTACACGAATTTATATATATAAATTTACAACATTTATTTTTATTTTCTAAACCAAATTAATCAGGGCCGCACGTTCAAAACCCTACCATCTCAATCGTTCGTTTACCTTCTTCCCCTTTCCAGTAATACGCACGCGCAACCTCAAACCCAACTGCCGCCACCATATTTTGAATTTTCGCAACCTCATCGTTGACTTCCACCACGATCAGCAACTTCCACGCGAACGCTCATGACAAGAGCTACCCACGCCCAGAACCATGTTGAGCTCGGTCACCCCCTCTTGCGCGTGAAACGAGAACACACAGCCAGCTTTGAACGCCAATCGCCATCAATTCTCCGCTCCATATCACTTCGTAGCCGTTGGATTTATAGACCTTGGAGTGCTCTACCATATTGTAGTTGAGAAATTTTCGAAATGAGTTATGGATTGGAAGAAAATTGGAGGAGAAAGGGATGAACTTTCAGCCATTGAATTTTTATGAAGGTGGCGGCCTGCTGTAGTTTGATCTAGGGTTTTATAATTTTGCAAAAGTGAATTGTAGAGGGGCTTTTATAGAAAAAACGACGAACACTATTCATCCCGGATTTTTCGAACTCCAAACGAAGCGTGCCGATTAGCGTTCCTAAGGTTTACCCCGCGTTTCGAACACAATGGAACGTGTTTCGGGAGCTAATTCGATCATCTGTGCGAGTTATGGCAATAAACGATTGATTTTAAATTAAATCGGTAAATCGAATTTCTAGGCGTTTTAGCTTGCACCGGACAAACGGTAAATCCGATTGACATGAAATTTGAAACCATACAATAATATCACATTACGGATCCGATGAAACTGGTTTCGTCGAAATCCGAGACTATTCGAAAAAATGGCTATTTTAACTCGCCAAATTAATATTAAAACAATTTCGATGCGTTTCGAGCTGCCACGGTCAAACGAAAACTCCGATTGCTACGAAAATTGAAATCCGATAATAACAAACTATTACGGATCCAATGGAACTAGTTTCATCCAATTCTGAGACTGTTCGAAAATTGACTAATTTCACTAGTCGATTTAAATATTAAAATATTCAATTTTCACAAATTAACTTTTAATTCAATTTTAAAAGTTCTATAACATCATTCTAACTCCAACATGATTAATTAAAATTTTACAAATCATTTTCAATCATAGTTAACCCAATTTTCAATTATTTCTGTAATTTAACATATTAAATTATCGATTTAATTATTCAGTTAAATCCAATTATTCGAAATAAAATTTATTCGACTTATAAATTTCACTTATTAACATTTAAAATTAATTAAATATACAAATTTTAATTAACAGAAATTCTGGGTCGTTACATTATTAGTAGTATATTAAAATTAAACAATCCATTTAACAACTAATTTATTGGTTAATATAAGATTAAATCGATTAAGAGTTTAATTATTATTCTCTTAAAATATTATAAATACTTAATTTTTATATTACATAAAATTAACAAATTATTAAGATACTAGGTAATAGATCACATGTAGAAGTTTCCAGGTTAATTGGATTTACATTGAAAAGGAACAATATTTGAAAGCTCAAATGATTTTTGAATATAACACTTACTAAACACTTCACTTTTCTCTTCTAAAAACAAAGCACAAACTATATGTCATGGCCCAACTCCTCCCTTCCTTTTTCTTCTACTATCCTTTCCACTTTCATTTTTCCAGTGCACGAAAACAATGCGCACGCATGTGCGCACATGCACACACCTCCTATCCACCCTAATGTGCCACCGATCATCTCCACACATCGCCAATGACCACTGCACCTCGCTCAACACCCTGGAACCCACAGCGAAGCTTCGATTCGAAAAGTCGAACGTCCAACCCAAACCTAGAACCAACCGAAACCACTCCAATGTCTTGCCACGCATCCATGGTTGATCATCCACCTCCAAACTTTGACCCAAGATTCGTCATCGCCTCCTCTTCCCTTTCCCTGGGACCACACCCCAACTCATCCTCCACCCTTCGCTATTACCATGAAATATGGGACCACACAACAACCTAAAACCCTATTCCATCATCATCTCGCCTCCACACTCCACCAAAAATCACCGCACCATTTTTCTTGGATGCCCTATCACCCAAACTTCCTCCACGACCAACGCCGAGGCAAGACATCTACCACATCGCCGCAATTTCGACGAAATCCAATTTTTGATCAACTCCAAAATCTTACCCACCCACAAACCTAAAAATCACCGAACCTATCATAAAAATCAAGTTTTTCACTTGCGATCATGATGGTATAATCTGTTTGTAGTATTTAGATAATCGAATTTCGACTATACTTTACCCATTCACTATAATGTGGTGATTTCTTTTCCACTGGTAAATGGGATCGAATGAAATAAATTTTAAAATATTCTATGATAAAATAAACTTTCGTTTTGAAATCAAGGTTTAAGACTCAATAGACGTCGAGATATCCATTTTCAAAGTTTTAAGGTTCAAAAGTTCCTAGCTAAAACAATAACAGAGAAGAATACAGGGCTTGGTTAGGTCTGACCATGTTGAACAAACATATATATGTACATACTACAATAAATCACATGTACACTTATCATAAATCACTTCTTCATCCACAAAACACAATTTATATCCAAATATCTATGGTAACCGGTAGACAAACAAAGTATTGGACTCACAGTTAACAAAAAGAATGAATCGCTGCTTCTCTTTTCTTTTCATTCTAGCTTCAAGCTTTTGACTCTGACTTGATTTCCCTTCTTTAATTTTTTAATAACAGATTGTTATTATATTTTTTTCTTCTTCGTGAATACGAACGAGTATGGATAGGTACAAACTGTGCATATATAGAAGAGAATGGGACTGTGTACAACCCTTTTCTTTTTTTTTCATTTATTTCATTTTCCCGTTTTATTTTCTTTTCTTCATATGATGATTTGATTTCACCTTTGACCTAATTTCTTTTGTGGATTTGGTTTTATGTGACTTGATTGAAGGTTTTGTATGCTTAAATTAAACGCTTATCATTATGATGTTCCCTCATGTATATGTTTATGTATACAATTATGTGTATGTATATATATCCTTATATGCCTACTTTTACCATGTTCATGTTTACAAGTTGCATTTTTTTTCATACTAATTTACTCACATATTTCCTCATAAGGTGTTTCACTTATATATTTATATATTTACACATTTATTTACATATACATATAAACTATTTTATATAACATATATACGTATACTATACATATGTATATTTTACCATCATACATACATACATACATACATACATATATATACTTACACATTATTCCTTATTTACATATACATTACTTCATACGGACATATATATATATATGCATATGTATACATATACACTTATATATATTATCAAACATCATAAGGCTTATATATATACATACTTATATGGATATCCCATCTTAAATTTTTATGGTGGATTGTGTGTGTATATGTATATATATATTATTTTATCACATCCAAAATTTATCTTTTATAATTAACATAGTTTTAATCAATTTATATATTTAAATATTTTATACATCATAAAATTTATTTATTCGAAAAATAAAATTTAATATTCCAATAATTAAAATCAGTTAATTACCCAATAACATGTGACTGAAAATCGGGTCGTTGCAATATTGGTTATCATCGTTGCCACTATACTATATATGGTATTATACTCAGACATAGTCTAACCTGTGTGTTTTTTGAAATACTAAGGCCAGTCCGGGAGATTTCTATTGTAGATACTCAAGGATGAAGAAGCTTAGTGTGGATGTTTGTGGAGGATAATATAGGAGATAGGATGATACATTCCTAATTATTTTGTGGCCTCATTGTACTTATAAGTATTTGATGTATTAGTGATGCATGATAAATTGGGCTAGAGACATCTTGTAGCCCTTTCAACTATGTATTGTATTTTATGATATATATATATATATATATATATATTGTACTTTATACTTTGTATTCTGATTTTGTATTCTCTGATTGATACTTAATTATTTGTGGTTGTGTATTGTTCATCCTGGAGGCACACGTGCTTATTACTTTGTACCGAGATGGAACACGAAAATAGTAACTAACATCATTCTTAAGATACGTATCGGTGTTGATCCTAGGGAATATTCACATGTGTGCCCCATATCGCTTTGTTATCTATATTACTCGATAATATTACTAAGCAATACTCTTGAATAGTATGAATATTAAAGTGGGGCGTTACAATTGGTATTAGAGCAGGTTTGAATAATATTTATCATAGAGACACGAACTGGTTGGATTTAGGAGACCTTATCCCTTGGGTGTTGGGTAGATAACCTAAATAAATTATCTAAGTATACATGGTGATTATAGGGAGTAGCCATCTAGTGCATATTTGTTATTTGTGTGATTTGATACATACATACATATATATATAATATTAATATTTTGGATGTCCACAACTTATATCTCATTTTTTTCAGAGGTAAGGCATGGCTGGACCTCGTGCTAGTTGAGAAGATCCAAGTCGATCAAATAGATCTGGAGGCATCAGTATGACCACTGAGCAACTATGGAACTGGTGAGGAGCATCCAGCAGTTAAGTGCTTCCACCACACGGAGTACTCCCACTCCTCGATTTGATTTTGCCAGGCTAAGTGGCGACTATGCTAAACTTAGAGGAGACACTTTAAGGGCACAGAGGGAGTGATAGGAGTGTAGGCTTAGCTAGAGATGTGTGAATGCATCTTTACACGTATGGGTGTTACAATCAACAAAAGGTCCAAATAGCTTCTAGCCAATCGTAGAAGAGAGCTCGTGACTAGAATGAACTTCTTGTAGCTGAAACTGATGACTTAGAGATTTCTTTGGAGAATTTTAAGGATAGATTTGGGAGGAAATTCCTTCCAAAAGCTGAGAAAGTAGCATTGGCCAATATATCCATCGATTTAAAACAGTATACCAAGTCTGTGGTAGAATATGTAGCTGAATTAAATGCTTTATCTAAGTAAGTAATGGAATTAATTTGCACACCCATGAAGAAAAATTAGAAGTTTGTCTATAGATTAAGTAAGACTCTAAGGAAACCTCACCTTCTTCAGTTAGAAAATACATTTGAGAGGCTTGTGGATGCTGCATTGGGATGCGAGGAAGAAGAAAAAGGCAACAGTGAAAAGGAAGAGCCAAAGAGCAAGGCAACTGTTAGGGCTGTCAATTTCCTACACGACCCGAAACCCGACCCGAAACCTGCACGGAAATTAGCAGGTTAACCCGACCCATTTAAGTTGGCGGGTTATTTTCGAGTCAACCCGAATTTGACCCGTTTATAAATGGGTGGGTTTCGGGTTGACCCGCTAACCCGAAATTGACCCGTTAACAACCCGTTTATACTTATACGGGTTATATGGGTTGACCCGACCCGTTCACGACCCGTTCCGACCCGTTTATGACCCAATTATACCTTATACAGGTTGACCCGACCCGTTCACGACCCGTTTACACCTTATATGGGTTGACCCGACCCGACCCGTTTATAAACGGGTTGAGTTTTTATGACCCGTTATAAACGGGTTGAGTTTTTATGACCCGTTTAAAATCAACCCGAACCCGACTTGACCCGACCCAAACCCAACCCAACCCGACCCATTAACAGCCCTAGCAACTGTTGTGCATAAGCATAGATTTCCTTTCAAGAAGCAAAAGCTTAGGTTCTTTAAGTCAAAGCATTCTAAGATAGATAAGAAGGAAGGCAAGAAACGATTTAGAGACTATGTGGTATGTTATAATCGTTGAGAGAAAGGGCATTTCTTAAGGAGTGCACACAGCCACGTAAAGTGTAACATCCAGCCTTTTTGGATAGTTAGTCGACAATAAACCACACATGTCTAACTTAAACTATAAATAAGACAGATTATTAATGGGATTGTTTAAATGAAATAAGATTCAAAAGAAAAAATACAGAATCTCGCAGCGGAAGGATAAAATATAATACACAAAATAAATACATAAACAGTTCATGAAGCTATTTTTCAACAAAATCAAAATTTACATTTTTCCAGGCAGAATAGACAATTGCTATTGCAGTTGTAGATACAGTACCCGACTCTGTCTTCGTCTTCAGAAATAAGTGTCATCGCTAAACCAAGATACTCAGTTTGGCCTGAGCTAAAGTAAAACGAAAACACTCGAGTCAGGACTAACATTTTTATGTAAGTAAGTCAAATCAAGTGAAATGTACATATAACTCAATAATTGAAATGCTTAGCTTTTATATCAGGTATATATCATTTCAACCCAAAGTGCTTTTCCTAACTATTAGGAAACTTGGAGTGTGAGAACAACAATAACATAAATAACATAACATGTCAATGATCAACATGCGTGCGTAATTAACAATTTAATATATACACATGCATAACTAACATATTACACGTGCCACATATCATAAACAATATAAGTGAATATTTCAAACTCTAAAATGTCATACACTAACATAACATATAAATATATAACGTGACATATATACAAGGAACTTGCAAGGTGACTGAAAATAAAATAACATGGCATATCATTTTTTTCCAGACATAACACAATATTACCACATAGCATAGCATAGGTGACATATTTTTAACATAGCATGTGAAACATATGTTTTTATTAACATAACACTTTTTTTCAACATAGCATATGTGACATATTTCAACATGGCGTATATAAATATATTTTTCTAACATAACACATTTTCTAACATATGATATATGACATATTTAACATACATATGTGACAATTAATCAAATCAACATAACACTATTCGTGACATATAAAACAACATGTGCATGTGAATATTTTAACACAAATTCAAGGGAATATATATCCCATATTCCTATCTAAAGAAAATGTGACGACCCGACTTCCTAACTCCAAGAAATCGCATCATCTTGAAGAAAGAAAGGGATAGAAGAAGAAAAGAAAGAAAGAAACAACAACATCAGAGAACTCACATCGGAACGAATGAAATATAGTATATAACATAAATATTAAATTGTATTATATTATACCAGAGTACACAATAAAAAAACACAGATTAGACAGTTATAAACATCTGTCTAATTATACAACCCAAGTACAACAGAAGAAACAGATACCAAACACAGCGGAATCAATATATATCTACACGTCGAAGCCTCCTGCTCCATATCTCCTCCAAAATTCGTCAAGCAAACCTGAATCACTTGACTATTCATACATAATGTGAGTACCCAAGAGTTTAATAAAACAGAAAATAAACACTCGGGTCAGACAGGGGTTTGGTGTGAGTAAACGGGTTAAAATTGCTTAACTTTAGAAAATCCTTTGAAAAGAAAAGGTATCACGTAAGACTTCCCACACATAAACATGGAAAAGTTTTTACCTTACGCTAACCAAAACATTTGATAGAAAATCCAGTGATATTATAATAGTGTCTAGGGTTTTCAAGTAAATATGAAATAGCTGAAATTGTTACATCTATAAAATTCCAGCTACTAGCCACAAAAGTGGGTAATATAATCAAAACAGTAGGGTCTCGTAGGAAGAATGGGTTTCCATCAATGGCAGGGCTACTGAGGTACCGCCTGTCACAGTACGTGGCCTAGATCACCGTACCGAGGAGTACGCCCGCTCCCCTACAACACAACGCCGGGACCATTCCTTACTGAACAGTCCCTAAAAAAGACAACCCAGGTAGTTGTCCGGATCAATCGCCCCACACAGCCGAATAAAATGGCCTTCTAGACAGGAGTAAATCTTGCTCTCCAGTGGGAGCTACCCACGAAGCCTTGCTGCACCTTCCCTGTTTTAGCCATTCCCCGTTGATGAGGCTTGAGGCTGCGATTACCTTTATAGAACACATCTATCTTAGAATGCTCATCGTCCACCTGACGATGTGCTGAAAGCATTCAATCCATACAAGTTCGTTCCGGGTTCGAATGAAACCGAAGGCACTATCTCGTTGCACTCATTTTGGAATCACCCTCAGAGTCAACGACCATAGCCCTTGCACTCTAGTCTCCATCTCGAATCTATAAGTACTATTCCGTCAAACTCATTACGGAATCACCCACAGAGTTATACTGACGTATAGCCCTTACACCTCGAGTCTTCACTTGCTCCACTTGGATTCACGACCTAACGTTTAATTGGAATCGATGTGGTTTTCGGATTTCAAATATGGAAACCCGATCCCGGTCTCATCGAAACCAAACGCCATTTTAACGTCCAAGTTGTACTTAAGTGTTTAACAATTAAACTTATATTTAGGATGATATAACATATAGATGAATAACATTATCACAATAGATAATTCATATCAACATTCATCTCACAAAGAAACATATCACTAATATTATAGTCATCCAAATCATCCAGTATCAACCAATCACCCAATATCAACCAATCACCCAATATTAACCAATCACCCAATATCAACCAATATCATTCAACATCCAATATCAGTCATTCAATATTAATCAATCACCCATAGCAGAATTGATTATCAATTTAATTAACCTTTTAATTAAATTAATTACTATCCTTTAATTACTTGGATTATTGATTTATTACAAATCAAATTCATTATCATCTCTTAATGATCTTCCTTAATTAATCTTCCTCGATTAATTATCCTTTAATTACATTCAAGTAATTATCCTTAACCATATTCAGTAATTAACCTTTAATTACTATCATTAATTACAATAATTAATGATCCTTCATTAATTAATTAACTATAATTAACTACATTAATCCTTAATTAATTACAAATTAATTAATCACACATAATTTAATTACTTATATTAATCAACCTTGATTAATATCATAAATCACATTAATTAATGATCCGTATTAATTAATAATTACTTTAATTAATCAACCTTGATTAATTCATTAATTACACTTATGATCCTTTTAATTAATAATTCCTTTAATTAATTAAATAATTAATTTATAATTAATCGTCTTATTAATCTTAAATAGTGATTAACAACTTGTAATTACTTATCTTAAATAACTTCTTAATTAATTATATTAATCCTGATTAATTAATTATTTTAATTAATTAATCTTTAATTACTTCATTAAGCAATTATTAAACAATTAAATTAACAATTAATCCTTAATTAATTACCTTATTAATTAATTACAATTTTAATTAATTACACTTAGTAATTAATCTTAAATTAATCTCGTTCATTAATTAATTAATCACATTAATTAATTAACTAAAATAATTAAGTAATTAACTCTTAATTACTTACATAAGTAATTATCTCTAATTACTATTATTAATAAGTCTTAATTACTTTCTTAATTAATTACTTAACAAATGATTAATTCCATCATTAATTAATTACTTCATAATTAATTAACTTTAAAATAATTAAGTTAATCAATTCCTTAATTGATAACATTTGGTGATTATCCAAAAATCACTTCAATTAAATTACTCCCATGAGTAACATTCACTAATTTCTTCCATATTATTTACTTCCATTCTTAATCATTCAAACATTAACCATTAACTACTTTATTAAGTAATTACACTTAATTAATCCATAATTAAGTGATTATTTAAAATTAAATAAATAATTAACTAATTATTTAAAATTAATTAAACAATTAATTAATTAACTTCTAATATTAAAGAAAATCTTTAATAAATTAAGAAAGCATAAATCTTAATCAAACTTAACTTATTAACAAATCATATTAAATAAGCATTCTTAAGTTCATATAAATAATAAATTAATCATAATTATTCTCATAATTAAATCATTTGAATTATTCAAATTTTAATAACTTGAAAACAAATTATTTAATTTGGTTTACAAAATTACCATAATAACTAATTTGAAAATAAGTCATTTAGAAATCAAATTTGAAATATAAAACACTTTAAACATTTAATTTAATCTTATTTATTTTCCGTATAAATTTGAACTTGATTTCTAAAACATTACTTTAAAATTTTACTTTAACTTGGATTTAATAATTTAAATTCAAGATACTTGTTTACAATTATTGAAGCTTGCTCTCTCAGTTATTCAAACTCGAGTTACTTAGCACTTGTCTTCAATTTATTCAATAACAGTTTATAGCTCAGCAACATTATCTTCCAAACTACAGTACTTAAAAAAAACACAACCACCCTATAACCCAAGGTAAACCCAGCAGTATCACGCGTACTACCGGAGACAACCTACACTACTCCTTACCTCGAGTCAACACGCGAGAATCACGAAAGCGACTTCGAGCTGCTTTCGTCTTCTCCAAAGCAAAGTTTCCAGTGTACACGCCATTAGCATGGTGCACGTGCCCAAACAACTCCGGCCAAGCTAGATCATCGCGACCATCGATGTTGGTCACTTGAACGCATGCGAACCCACTACCAAACCCAGAATCATGAATGAGTACGTGAATCGAAATTGACCAAAAATCTCGAAACTGCAGATAATATCGCGACACAGAACTTCCCCCAACGCCGACCACCACGACATTGATGATCCTCGTCGTCCATGCTACACCTTCGACTTGACTCCACACTACTCTCGCACTCCACGCGATCACTTCCGGTTCAACATTTCAGTCGCAAAACCCACAATATCAAGCCGATCATGGAAACAGACAAAAACCCTAAAACGATCAAATTCAAACTCCACGACCAATTGAAAAATTCGTGAACAATTTTCCCATGCTCACCATTGTTCGAACTACCCTTGATCCAAATTTCAACTCGAACCATCGAGTAGTTTGACGACAATCACCAAAAACTTAGAAAAGGGTCAAACCCAAAATTCACACCAATTTCTCAACTAAAATTTACAACATGCCCATCAAAATTCACGAAATCCCTTCATGATTACATGCATGTAATCCAAGTTGGAAAATAAAATAGTTAATTTTTTATCAAAATTTAGTTTCACTGTCATTTTTTAAAAAAAATCAACTTGAATATTCTCGTAGAAAGATTTAGTAATGAAATTTCATGATTTCAATCATCTCCAGCTTGCAAATTACATATTATCAATGCATAAAAATGAGTTATTGAATTTAAAGAGAGGCAAGATCAAAATAGCAGAACCTATATTTCAATGTTCAGGCATTCAAACAAACATATTTTCCTGTAAACTAATATCCATAATCCAAGCCAAATTTTATTGCATGCATACACAACTAACTTCAGATTAGTAAATCTGTTTTTAAAAATAATTTTACTCACTTGATAAATTGCAGAGCACAGCACAGAGCAGGTATTGATTTATTCCAGGCCTTGAAATATTAAATCTGGAAAATACTCTAAATTCTTGCTTTGCTGATGAAGTTAATTCCTTTGCATGCTCCAAAAATCTTTGATTGTTGAATTATTGTTGATCATCCATTTTAGTTGCAGGTTGAAATTATAGATTGAAGTTTTGTAGATTTTTCTTTGTTTTGGGTTTAATTTCTGGTTGAGCTAAGAAAGAAAACAAAAGGGAAAATGTTTTTTAGTAAACTAATTTTCTTCTTAAAATTTAAAATAAGAATTTTGCCACATGTTCGTAATTCAAGCAAATGTCATATGCTTGCTTAATTTACTTACATGTGTTTTTAAAAGGTGTTTGTATGTTTACATTTGTACTTAAGAGTTTATTTATGAATTTTTATTCAATTTAAAATGTAAACAAAAACTTACATATTTAAATTCCTTAATTAATAAATGTTTTATGTGTTTATAAATTTACTTTTAAAAGAAAATATTCTAAAACATTTATATTTATCAATTATAACCATTTTAAATTTGAGCATTTTAAAAGAAAACAAAAAGGAAACTTTATTTAAACTGTTATATCTAAAAACAAACAATTATCTTATATTTTAAAACAATTGAATTAGTTTTTAAATTAGCTTTTGAAGAATATTAATTTTTAAACAAAGCTTGTTTAAATCCTTTTTAAACTATCATAAACAATTATCTTACATTTTTGGAAACAGATTGAATTAATCTTTAAATTATCTTTTGAAAAACATTATGTTTTAAAACAAAGCTTCAGTTACAATATTCATTCATATAAAATTTATTAATAGATTAAATTAAATTTTCAAAACAAATTCAAATTATAACATATACAACAATTATCTTATATATTAAAATAATTGAATTATCCTTTAGATTGGCTTTTGAAGAATATTAATTACACCAGAGTTCTGATTACAATTCATACATGTATAGATTATCAATAGATTTAAATTAAAATTTCAAAACAATATCAAATTATAACATATGCTTGCATATATTACAATTTGAAAATTCAACTTTTAATTTAAAACAAAAGATATTCCCATTCACAATATATATCAAACATATATATTATAAACAGAATAAAATTTTATTAGCTTTTGAAAACTGTTCTTATCAAATTTTGCTAGATTAAAAATTTATTAACCTTTAAAGATTACATTTACTAATTTAAACTAAAATTATAAAGAAAATTTATCAAACCTATTTAATTATTATTACAGATTATTAAATCGATATTGCCCAAAATTCCGGGTCGATACAATCCCTCCCCTTTAAAAGAATTTCGTCCTCGAAATTTAAAAGAAAAGATAATTTAATAATCCAACAAAGATTTTTAATTTCAATTAGCAAAGCATACTTATCATCAGTTACTATCAACCAAAGCAATCAATCACACAAACAAACTTAACTAATTATCCTGACATACGTCAGAATAAAACTCTAATACTATTTCGAGTTTCCCAAGTATAAATCACCGGGAGACTCGCTCTACAAAAGTTAAACTAACAAACAACACCACCAAAAACCAGAGCTCCTCTCTTCTCCACATCCATCAATCTGAACAGAACATCAGATTACTCTCAAATCCAGCTTAACATCCAACTCCAACTGAACTACAGATTCAACAAGCAATAATGAATCATACACATACTCCTTCAAAGGTACGTGAAATAAAATGAATTCCAGCAATCCAAACTGGCAATTCAATCTTATAGTCAATAGATCTTATCTTATCAGAACACAGATAAGAAATCCCAAATGCCTCAGAGCTAGCTATCCAGTCTTACCCAACTACTGCTCTCTTAACCAGAGAAATCTTAACAATAATGAAGTCTCCAACTTCGAATTCCAACTCCTTATCTCATATCTGTATAACCCAATAGACAATCCTGGGCTGCCAATCTCTTCCTGATTGGCTCATCCTATGCTGATACTTCCAGAAACAATTAGACCAAAGCAAACTAGCTTCTGGATCTTATTCAACAGAAAAGTTTTCCAAGATCCATCGAAATCCAGAACACAAACCCTACTACTCAAGCAATAGCAAACAGAACTTGCTTCCTTTCTTGCACAGCTGCTACCTTGCTTCCGCTGCACAACTCTGATTCTGAAATAGATGAGAATACTGTTGATGAACACAAGTATGATTTATCCAATATTTGGAAAGCTTTGTTCATCCAATCCATAAAAATCTGAGTGACTCATCTGACTTGCTCACACAACTTTACTACAGAATCCAATTCCAAAACAAGATCCAACCAAATCCAAATTCCAAAAAATAAATTCTTGAGCTGCTACACCAACTCTACTTCTCCAAGAACCATCCTACAACTGGGCTAGCTACTATAATCACGTCTGGAACCAAAACAATATGGAACTCAACTTCAGATGCGGACAAACTTCTGATTACCTCAGTAGCTCCTACTTCCCATGAGAATCCTCAGTCTCAAACACAAGAATGCTCAAGAAAATTACAAACCAATCGCAATTCACTTTTGCGATCCAACCTAATTCGAATTCCAAAGAAACTGTCCTCTCTTTACCAATTAGAACAGCTCTAAGCTTTTCCAAACAAGGTTAATTCTTCAAGATAACTTCCTCCAACTGCTCGGGCTGTTGATAGAAGAACCACCGAGATTCCCAAACCATCGGAGAAACAACTACACTGCTGCTTCCAAACTCTACCTCGATGATACCGCGAAGCTAAAAGATCTCCTCGTCAGTACACCAAACACTTCGAGTTGCATTGCTACCACAACTAACCAAAAACTTCTAACCCAAAGGCTTCTCCAAAACCAGAACCATCAACAGACCACACAATGGACCTTCGAGATGGCAGACAACCCAAAAGAAACTCGGGCTCCAAACCAAGCATCAACACCTCCCTCTCCTTAAAGGATGACAAATAAGACCATGCCGAAGTGAAACAACTTATACACAGATGAATCATCTCTGTGGCAGGTAAAGACTGCTCCTCAACCACTTCTAAAACTGCTTCAAGAGAAAACTTCTCCGGAAAATATCCAAGGATACTGCATCTCATCACGCAATTATCAAGATACCATCGCTTACTACTGCACTTCCATCAAATCCAAACTCAAGAAAAATTCGCTCGCCCGAGCGAAATCCAAACTTACACTTCAAAGATAAACTCCGAATCTTTTAAAATGATTTCCTTCGGATATCAGAGAAATCCTTACTCTAAACAAAAAATCTCACTCGCGACGGTATTAGGTCTACAGTCTCGATAAATACTTCCAACCTCAACATATGGACCTCTTCCATTAGTGGTAGTTGTGTTACTTACAAACACCACTACTACTCCATTTACCTTAAAAACTTATGTTGGAAAATCCGAACAGATAACCCAACAGATCAGGTGTGTGTGTGTGTGTGTGTGTGTGTGTGTATATAAATTACAAGTACGCTCTCTCAAGAAAGACACCACTACAGAGCCTAAGTATTCACGCAACCTAACGCTCTGATACCAAATGTGACGACCCGACTCCTAGCTCCAGGAAATCGCATCATCTTGAAGAAAGAAAGGGATAGAAGAAGAAGAGAAAGAGAAAGAAAGAAACAACAACATCATAGAACTCACAGCGGAACGAATGAATATATAACATAAATATTACATTGTATCATATTATACCAGAGTACACAATAAACAACACAAATTAGACAGTTATAAACATCTGTCTAATTATACAACCCAAGTACAATAGAAGAAACAGATACCAAACACAGCGGAATCAATATATATCTACACGTCGAAGCCTCCTGCTCCATATCTCCTCCAAAATTCGTCAAGCAAACCTGAATCACTTGACTACTCATACATAATATGAGTACCCAAGAGTTTAATAAAACAGAAAATAAACACTCGGGTCAGATAGGGGTTTGGTGTGAGTAAACGGGTTAAAATTGCTTAACTTTAGAAAATCCTTTGAAAAGAAAAGGTATCACGTAAGACTTCCCGCACATAAACATGGAAAAGTTTTTACCTTACGCTAACCAAAACATTTGATAGAAAATCCAGTGATATTATAATAGTGTCTAGGGTTTTCAAGTAAATATGAAATAGCCGAAATTGTTACATCTATTAAATTCCAGCTACTAGCCACAAAAGTGGGTAATATAATCAAAACAGTAGGGTCTCTTAGGAAGAATGGGTTTTCATCAATGGCAGGGCTACTGGGGTACCGCCCGTCACACTACGTGGCCTAGATCCCCGTACCGAGGAGTACGTCCGCTCCCCTGTAACACAAGGCCGGGACCATTCCTTACAAAACAGTCTCGAACAAGACAACCCAGGCAGTTGTCCGGATCAACCGCCCCACGCAGCTGAATAAAAAGGGTCTTCTAGACAGGAGTAAATATTGCTCTCCAGTGGGAGCTACCCACAAAGCCTTGCTGCACCTTCCATGTTTTAGCCATTCCCCGTTGATGAGGCTTGAGGCTGCGATTACCTTTATAGAACACATCTATCTTAGAATGCTCATCGTCCACCTGACGATGTGCTGAAAGCATTCAATCCATACAAGTCCGTTCCGGGTACGAACGAAACTGAAGGCACTATCTCGCTGCACTCATTTTGGAATCACCTTCAGAGTCAACGACCATAGCCCTTGCACTCTAATCTCCATCTCGAATCTATAAGTACTATTCCGTCAAACTCATTACGGAATCACCCACAGAGTTATACTGACGTATAGCCCTTACACCTCGAGTCTTCACTTGCTCCACTTGGATTCACGACCTAACGTTTAATTGGAATCGATGTGGTTTTCGGATTTCAAATATGGAAACCCGATCCCGGTCTCATCGAAACCAAACGCCATTTTAATGTCCAAGTTGTACTTAAGGGTTTAACAATTAAACTTATATTTAGGATGATATAACATATAGATGAATAACATTAGCACAATAGATAATTCATAACAACATTCATCTCACAAAGAAACATATCACAAATATTATAGTCATCCAAATCATCCAGTATCAACCAATCACCCAATATCAACCAATCACCCAATATCAACCAATATCATTCAACATCCAATATCAGTCATTCAATATTAATCAATCGCCCATAGCAGAAATGATTATCAATTTAATTAACCTTTTAATTAAATTAATTACTATCCTTTAATTACTTGGATTGTTGATTTATTACAAATCAAATTCATTATCATCTCTTAATGATCTTCCTTAATTAATCTTCCTCGATTAATTATCCTTTAATTACATTCAAGTAATTATCCTTAACCATATTCAGTAATTAACCTTTAATTACTATCATTAATTACAATAATTAATGATCCTTCATTAATTAATTAACTATAATTAACTACATTAATCCTTAATTAATTACAATTAATTAATCACACATAATTTAATTACTTATATTAATCAACCTTGATTAATATCATAAATCACATTAATTAATGATCCGTATTAATTAATAATTACTTTAATTAATCAACCTTGATTAATTCATTAATTACACTTATGATCCTTTTAATTAATAATTCCTTTAATTAATTAAATAATTAATTTATAATTAATCATCTTATTAATCTTAAACAATGATTAACAACTTGTAATTACTTATCTTAAATAACTTCTTAATTAATTATATTAATCCTGATTAATTAATTATTTTAATTACTTAATCTTTAATTACTTCATTAAGTAATTATTAAACAATTAAATTAACAATTAATCCTTAATTAATTACCTTATTAATTAATTACAAATTTAATTAATTACACTTAGTAATTAATCTTAAATTAATCTCATTCATTATTTAATTAATCATATTAATTAATTAACTAAAATAATTAAGTAATTAACTCTTAATTACTTACATAAGTAATTATCTCTAATTACTATTATTAATAAATCTTAATTACTTTCTTAATTAATTACTTAACAAATAATTAATTCCATCATTAAATAATTCTTAATTCATTAATTAATTATTTCATAATTAATTAACTTTAAAACAATTAAGTTAATCAATTCCTTAATTGATAACATTTGGTGATTATCCAAAAACAACTTCAATTAAATTACTCCCATGAGTAACCTTCACTAATTTCTTCCATATTATTTACTTCAATTCTTAATCATTCAAACATTAACCATTAACTACTTTATTAAGTAATTACACTTAATTAATCCATAATTAAGTGATTATTTAAAATTAAATAAATAATTAACTAATTATTTAAAATTAATTAAACAATTAATTAATTAACTTCTAATATTAAGAAAATCTTTAATAAATTAAGAAAGCATAAATCTTAATCAAACTTAACTTATTAACAAATCATATTAAATAAGTATTCTTAAGTTCATATAAATAATAAATTAACCATAATTATTCTCATAATTAAATCATTTGAATTATTCAAATTTTAATAACTTGAAAACAAATTACTTAATTTGGTTTACAAAATTATCATAATAACTTATTTGAAAATAAGTCATTTAGAAATCAAATTTGAAATTTAAAACACTTTAAACATCTAATTTAATCTTATTTATTTTCCGTATAAATTTGAACTTGATTTCCAAAACATTACTTTAAAATTTTACTTTAACTTGGATTTAATAATTTAAATTCAAGACACTGGTTTACAATTATTGAAGCTTGCTCTCTCAGTTATTCAAACTCGAGTTACTTAGCACTTGCCTTCAATTTATTCAATAACAAGTTTATAGCTCAGCAACATTATCTTCCAAACTACAGTACTTTAAAAAAAACACAACCACCCTATAACCCGAGGTAAACCCAGCAGTATCACGCGTACTACCCGAGACAACCCACGCTACTCCTTACCTCGAGTCAACAAGCGAGAATCGCGAAAGCGACTTCGAGCTGCTTTCGTCTTCTCCAAAGCAAAGTTTCCAGTGTACACGCCATTAGCACGGTGCACGTGCCCAAACAACTCCGGCCAAGCTAGATCATCGCTACCATCGACGTTGGTCACTTGAACGCGTTCGAACCCACTACCAAACCCAGAATCATGAATGAGTACGCGAATCGAAATTGACCAAAAATCTCGAAACTGCAGATAATATCGCGACACAGAACTTCCCCCAACGCCGACCACCACGACATTGATGATCCTCGTCGTCGATGCTACACCTTCGAATTGACTCCACACTACTCTCGCACTCCACGCGATCCCTTCCGGTTCAACATTTCAGTCGCAAAACCCACAATATCAAGCCGATCATGGAAACGGTCTAAAACCCTAAAACGATCAAATTCAAACTCCACGACCAATTGAAAAATTCGTGAACAATTTTCCCATGCTCACCATTGTTCGAACTACCCTCGATCCAAATTTCAACTCGAACCATCGAGTAGTTTGACGACAATCACCAAAAACTTAGAAAAGGGTCAAACCCAAAATTCACACCAATTTCTCAACTAAAATTTACAACATGCCCATCAAAATTCACGAAATCCCTTCGTGATTACATGCATGTAATCCAAGTTGGAAATTAAAATAGTTAATTTTTTATCAAAATTTAGTTTCACTGTCATTTTTAAAAAAAAATCAACTTGAATATTCTCGTAGAAAGATTTAGTAATGAAATTTCATGATTTCAATCATCTCCAGCTTGCAAATTACATATTATCAATGCATAAAAATGAGTTATTGAACTTAAAGAGAGGCAAGATCAAAATAGCAGAACCTATATTTCAATGTTCAGGCATTCAAACAAACATATTTTCCTGTAAACTAATATCCATAATCCAAGCCAAATTTTATTGCATGCATACACAACTAACTTCAGATTAGTAAATCTGTTTTTAAAATAATTTTACTCACTTGATAAATTGCAGAGCACAGCACAGAGCAGGTATTGATTTATTCCAGGCCTTGAAATATTAAATCTGGAAAATACTTTATATTCTTGCTTTGCTGATGAAGTTAATTCCTTTGCATGCTCCAAAAATCTTTGATTGTTGAATTATCGTTGATCATCCATTTTAGTTGCAGGTTGAAATTATAGATTGAAGTTTTGTAGATTTTTCTTTGTTTTAGGTTTAATTTCAGATTTTCCATTAATTTCTGGTTGAGCTAAGAAAGAAAACAAAAGGGAAAATGTTTTTGAGTAAACTAATTTTCTTCTTAAAATTTAAAATAAGAATTTTGCCACATGTTCTTAATTCAAACAAATGTCATATGCTTGCTTAATTTACTTACATGTGTTTTTAAAAGGTGTTTGTATGTTTACATTTGTACTTAAGAGTTTATTTATGAATTTTTATTTAATTTAAAATATAAACAAAAACTTACATATTTAAATTCCTTAATTAATAAATGTTTTATGTGTTTATAAATTTACTTTGAAAAGAAAATATTCTAAAACATTTATATTTATCATTTATAACCATTTTAAATTTGCGCATTTTAAAAGAAAACAAAAAGAAAACTTTATTTAAACTGTTATATCTAAAAACAAACAATTATCTTATATTTTAAAACAATTGAATTAGTTTTTAAATTAGCTTTTGAAGAATATTAATTTTTAAACAAAGCTTGTTTAAATCCTTTTTAAACTATCATATACAATTATCTTACATTCTTGGAAATAGATTGAATTAATCTTTAAATTATCTTTTGAAAAACATTATGTTTTAAAACAAAGATTCAATTACAATATTCATTCATATAAAATTTATTAATAGATTAAATTAAATTTTCAAAACAAATTCAAATTATAACATATACAACAATTATCTTATATATTAAAACAATTGAATTATCCTTTAGATTGGCTTTTGAAGAATATTAATTACACCAGAGTTCTGATTACAATTCATACATATATAGATTATCAATAGATTTAAATTAAAATTTCAAAAAAATATCAAATTATAACATGTGCTTGCATATATTACAATTTGAAAATTCAACTTTTAATTTAAAACAAAAGATAATCCCATTCACAATATATATCAAACATATATATTATAAATAGAATAAAATTTTATTAGCTTTTGAAAACAATTCTTATCAAATTTTGCTAGATTAAAATTTGTTAACCTTTAAAGATTACAATTACTAATTTAAACTAAAATTATAAAGAAAATTTATCAAACCAATTTAATTATTATTGCAGATTATTAAATCGATATTGCCCAAAATTCCGGGTCATTACAGAAAACATTTCTCATAATATTTCAATCGATGTTTATTTACCTAACAATTAAAATGTTAATCGTGGGTGATTTCTCACCTTTCGAAGTTAGAGAATTTGACAACACAATTAGCTACAAATTTGAATTCACGAACTCTACAAGCTACCATTCCAAACAAGCAAAGCAAAGCAAGCGCGGATCAACACGAATCAAAATATAACAAAGTATATTTATTTTCCTCTTTTGTTTTTTTGTTTTTTCAAAAATGGAGGAGGGAAGGAGATGGCTGTGGATGGTGGTGGAGGGCGGCAGGAGAGGAGTTGAAGGGTTCTGAAGAAGGAAGGATGGAATTAGATTTGGGAATTTTGGAGTTTTGAGTTTTTATAGATTTGAGGAAGAGGAAGAGGAAGAAGAGTACGCAGAAACTAATGCGGAGTTTCTGTATGTACTTGGTTTTAGTGTCAGAAAGGAAATAGAAGGTCAATGGGTGGGAGAAGGAAATGTCCAAAGTCTCTTAGGGTTCCTAGGGTCTTATGGTTTACGAAGGAGCCCATTAGACCAAACAAACCCAATAAGACTTAGTCAAAAAAATACAGCTAAACATTGTAACATTATGTCAATTTTTCACCGTGTTTTAAATTTTTAGAGTAATAGGAATTGTATTTTGACAAAACGAATAATGGAATCATTCTTAAAATTTTGTGAAGATTTTTTCCATGCAATAAAATTTAAATTTCCAAACTTTTCAAATTTCAAATTAAATTTGAATTTTGACCAAGTTTGACCGAAAATATATCCTCAAAAATATCATTTTATTGAATTTGGTCATATATAATACTCAACATCACAAATTCAAATTTTATTTTTATTTAAATTCAAAATACGACCATTTTAAAGTTGTTAAAAGTTACGAATCATTACACTTTATCTTAATTAAAAGGTTCAATATCAATAATGTAATATAAATTTGTTTCTCCCGTTATCTTATTAAAGATTCCATATCAGTTAAATTGAATGGTGGTTATAAATTTACACTTTTATCGTTACTAACATATTTATAACTTCTATTGTCGTAACTAAACAATTGTATTATTTTATTTATAGTAAATTGAAATGTTCATTGCATTAACAGAAGATATTCCTCTCTTACGAATTAATGGTTTACCATTTCCATTATTTGAAATCAACTTGGTATGTTACCATTTAAATTGCGCATTTATTCTTCTTAAATAAACATGCATTTTATCGTTGCTTACAGTTTCCTTCATTATTCAATTCATGCTATTGACTACGCATCCAATTTTCATCCAATTACATTCAAATCTATGTTACCATCTTCATATAACTTATCGAAATTTGTTATTTAATAACTTGTTCTAGTTTGTATCAATAAAACATCAAATTTTTAATCCTAACCAAATTCTATCCAACAATTATAATTTAAATTTAATAAATTCTTTTGTTTTGATTTGCACTTTTTTATATTCAATCATCTAATACCATATTAATTGCAATAATTAATTATATGAATTTTCATTCATTTCCAAATTAATTCCAAACATATTAGATAATGAGATGACAAATGAACAATTGTTACTTTTAAGTAATTTGATCACATTTATAAATTTATTGTTTACATACAAAGATTATAACTACTTACCATATCACTGATTTTATATTCTATATTAACTAATTTCAATCAAGTACATACAATCTCACCGTTACATACATCATTTAATTTATTTCATTATTTATAGTTATAAACAACCTAAAATTTATTTCAGTTAATTGAAATTACATTAAGTAGTTATCAGTACTATTCAAACAACATTATTAAATCATATTCTAATTATTCCATTAATAATAAATCAAAAATTTTTGTTTCTCACAATATTAATTTTTAAAATCTTATTTAATTTAATAGTTTTAACTATCAAAATTCATGGGTCGTTACACTCTCCCATACTTAAAACTTTTCGTTCTCGAAAAGGAATAAGAAGGGATAAAAAACTAATATTTTTCTTTAGAACAATCAATTTATAAACACTTTAAACTTACATAATTAAGTAATTTAAATAAAATATATCAATTTATAAACAACTAAATCTTTCGTATTCAAGTCTAATAAAAGTTTGAAAATATTTTCACTTTCACAAAAAAATTCTAAGTCCTAATTCACGAAAATTTTCGACAGAGTCACCTTTGCACGGTTAGGTCCGAAAAAATAATATTATCAATAATTACAACATATATATCATATTTCGAAAATAAAAAATCCCAGACCATGGAAAACGATAAAATATCGTTGCAAGACCGTAATCCGAGAACGTACCTATTTGTCGCGCAGATAACTTTATTTATGAAATCAAAAGCAATAGTTATTGCTTCCACAAACCTGTATTTCACTTATATAATCCAAAGAGTTAAAATTATATAAAAGAATAATATTTTAGTTTTTTCAGTTAGTAACAAAAGCAAATCAATATAAAACATATGCAAACAAAACAGCACAACCATCATATGCAACAAAGGAAACTATCATACATCCATATCGATCAATCTCATGGTTTGTTCACGTTTAGACACTTTCATCGTACAACAGTGATAAATAAACTACTAAGCATACCCTACGCATAACAGCCTTAGATAATTACTTAATAAATTATCCAAACATCCTTGAACAATTTGAAGTATCATTTCCCAAACATTCCACTAGCCAAACACATAGGATTTTAAATATTATTTAAGTTTATTCGATCGATTTTTTCATCATTTACTTTTCATTTATTTATTTATATAAAGATCAATCACTTACACAATTTTTTTTCCATTAATGATTTAAGTCATTAATGAATCATTTCATAAAATATTACTTAAGCTTCCACGACCTTACTTAAGTTTATAACTTAATTCGGTTATAGAATAAAAATTTAAGTTTTTGGTATTTACCCTTGAACATAAAAGAAATATTTCAATATATCTAAAAATTCAATTAAAACATTTAATCTCATTCACTTAGTAAAAATGTAAGATATATTTAAAACATTCTCAAAGCATTATGTAAAGATTTTCCAAAAAGTTTAAAACAATGTTAGAAATTTATATCAAAATATTATAATAAGCTTTAAAATAAAGTTCTTCAAATCCGCTAATTTATTAGGCTCGTTATTATGAAATAAGTATAAACTCAAAATTATTAAACTGAAAGTAATAGTGTACTCAAATATTATATTAAATTTCCAAATCAAAGTATAAAATTTCATATCTTCATAATTAATTTTATACACTTGTTTTAAAATGAATATTCAAATCATGGAAAAACATTTATTTTAGTTTAATACAAAATTCAAATAGTAAATAAACCTATAAATTTCATATTACTACTTCGAAAGCCAAGTAAATATTTCAAACCATACTTCTAAAATAAAGATTCAAATTTATTTTTCAAGCACATTACTATAAGTAAAACTTGCCAAATCATTTTTTTATAAAATTTTATAACATATTTTTTTTTATAGTCCATTATATAGTACTTTGAATTATACGTTCAAAGAAATTATAAATTTTACTTGAATATTCATTTGAAAACTTCATTTACAAATCAATCATCCTTAATACGTTAATATTTTACAAAAAGGGAAAGTTTGGCTCACATCCCTGTTAAGTTTCAAAAGAGAGAAAACATCCTCCTCAAACTAAACTTGCGCTTCCAGTCCCTGTTTTCAAATCTGCCTACACTAAAAGTCCCAAATACCCTTTTAGTTTTTAGCATTTCAAACGTGTATAACTTTCTTTAGAAACATCGGATTAGCATACCGCTTTCACCAAAAAATCATAAATTTTATGATTTTTGGAATGAGACCATAATTGATACCAAAAAAACTTATTTGCAGTAAGGCTGCAATTATTCCATATATTTGTAAAGAATTCTGCAATTTTTGAACATCATCGATTTTTCTTCAAATGTCAGCAAGTATTCCATATAATTGCAGACTTTTATGCAATTATATGGAATAACTGTAGACTTTTATGCAATTATATGTAATAATTGCAGACTTCTCTGCTATTATTCCATATAATTGTCGATTTTTTTACAATTATTTAGTATGCTTGTCATTTTCTGCAATTATATGAAATGGTCATCAATTTTTCCTCAAATATCAGCAATTATTCAATATAATTGCAAACTTTTACGTAGTCATATGGAATAATTATAGATTTTTCTGCCATTACTCGATATAAGTGCATACTTTTATGCAATATATCGAATAATTGTAGAAATCTCTGCAATTATTCCAAGTAATCATAGAAAAGTGCAATCATACCATATAATTGGAGACTTTTCTGCAGTTATTGCATATAATTGCTAAATTATCTACAATCATACCATATGGTTGCAGAAAATTTAAAAAACATCAATTTATACATGTAAATAACTTATCATGCCGTTGGTTTTACACAAGCACAATGCCACTCATTAGAATGATAATAAAATTTATGATTTGATGGTGAAACGTTTTGTTAATCCATCGTTTCTACAAAAATTTATTACGTTTTAAAGATTGATAATTAATGGGGTGCAAAATTTAATTATGGATGTGAGAATAACATCCACATATGAAGAATCAACGTGCAACAATGGAGCACAGGGATATTTTAGGGATGAAAATGGCAGTATTTGAAAATATAGGGAGGATGTTTTGTGTATTGGGTTTGATTCTAAGGATGCATCCCTTATTTTTACTTACAAAAATTTATCTGTAAACTTACTTGCTTCATTTATAAATACCATTTAAATATTTTAAATAACATCTTTATAAACATATGTAAACTATTTGAAAATAATTATTTACATCATTACTTATATTTAAAAAGGAGTTATTAAAAACCTTAAATCTATTGTTTATTAATTTATTAGTTTAATCTCAAAAATACTTTTCAAACAAAATCAATCGTCATTAAATTTAAATATGTTTTATGGAATTAATAATTTCTCACGATATTTACAACACTAATAATTAACTATTAAATCATGTTGTACATAAATAAATAGTATTTTAAACAAATTAAAGTATTTAGAAAAGAAAAAAATGATCAAAATATCCTTTATATAATACTTTATCAAAATACTTTTATAACACTATATCTTAACAAGTTTATCCTCGTTCTTACAGACTCTAGCCATGCATTGATCAGGCGCAAGGCTAGAATTCTTCAAATGCTTAGTTGACCTGTTTCAACATCTAGTGAAAAAAAAGATATGAAATGTACCACTCAAAATCTAATGTCATGTTATCCCGCTTTTTGACAAAGCCGCGATGCCACAAGATTGGTCGAAAACGGGAAACAGTCCATCTCAGAGATTGGTTATACTTCACTTAACCATGGATATCGATGAATTTCGTCCGAGTCTGGAATGGGCCACAGTTGATAGGACATGACAAGAAAGATCATAGAAGTCGACATTTCAAATTTCAAGTCAATCCGAGTTCGTATGCTCAAGATATGATGGGTTCAATGCGAAGAGAGGTGGTCACTGTCTGGTTCGAGACCATCCATTTCGAACCCATCCACCGCCTTTGTTTCGAAACCATGCTGTTCGAAACCATCCACGCCCTCTCCTTCGAACCCACCTAGTTCGAACCCATCTGCGCGCTTGCCTTCGAAACCACGAGGTTCGAACCCAAGCCACGTTCGAACCCATAAGGATTCCTGGGTTCGAATTAGTCACATTCGAAACCAGGGGTACTTCCCATTTCGAACCCACCGAGTCAATTGGTTTGGATGACGTGTTCGCCGTAGTTCACGGAGTCGAAGCGGTCCATTCGGAGATAAGTTAGGATCGATTCGAATATTGCGCGCCACGTCACTACAAGCCCACGTGCACTGCTGGGTTCGAAATGAAGGGTTCGAACGTCATGGGTTCGAAATCCACAGCCAACCGAAAATACCAATTTCGAACCGAGCATATCTCCTCGACCACAAATCCAAATGCAACCAAATTTTCACAGTAGCTTCCATATGAGGTAAAGATTGTTCCTGCCAAGTTTCAGCTCGATTGGACCATTCCTTGATGGGTTCGAAATCACTTCGAACCGATGTCCGATCGAGACGAAACTTGGTGGGGTCGGTCGCGTGGGCCCACTCACGTGCCAGAAGAAGTCTCACGAAGTTTCAGCAAGATCTGGGCCTCCAACGCCTATAAATAGCACCCTGAAGCCTTCAGAAAGAGGGATCTTTCCGCCATTGAACGCCAAGACTCTGCCGGATTCAAGTTTAACCATCAGAATCGCTGTTGTATTCAGATTTCAAAGCAATTGTCGTCTGTAATCCATTGTAATCGATTTAATCAAGCAAAGCAATAAAGAGAAAACCTTCAAAGTGGACGTAGGCGCGAACGCCGAACCACTATAAATCCTGTGTTTGTGATTGTTGTTCGTGAATTATTGTGATTTGTTGATTAGAGCTGAATTATATACTGATTGTTGCTGAGTTCTGTGTTGAATATTATCGAATTGAACACGTAAACGGGTGCTTTCACGACCTTGGGTGTTTGTGACCAATTTTGGCGCAAACATTTTGGTGCTTTCACTGAGAATTGAACTCAGGAAGAAGTTGGATTTGAAAGTTCAGAAGTTCAGATTTAGGAATTATGGCAAGACAATCGAGTAGGAGACCAAGGACTGAGAGAAGTGAACCACAGGGAAGCCAAGAGGCTTCGTCAGGAGCAAATCAACCATCAATATACATTACTAGGGACGAGATGGAAACTATGATGAAGAGGCAAGAGGAAATGATCCAGAGTTTACTCCGTCAGATAGGACAGCTCGGGGCACAGAATAGGGAAGCCAATGGAGTCCAGAACGGAGCAGGGCCATCCGGAGTAGCACCTGGATTAGGGGGCACACCCTTGGAGAACGTTGATCCAGTTTCGGAAGGAGAAAGGGGAGCATCTGCGCAACCCGGTAGTAGTAGAGATGCAAACGCTCAGTCAAGGGGGCAGATCCCGGAGTTACCTCGTGAGCTCGGGGGGCAGGTTGGAAGTAGTGAACAAGGATTACATCTCGGAGACAACGACCGATTGGCAGAGATAGTTAGGAGAGCTTTGAGAGGCGGTATGGTGAACAAAGATTTGGAAGATGTCAATAGAAGTCCTTTTACTTCAGCAATCAGGCAAGCTAGGAACCCACCTGATTTCAAACTACCATCGTTGGATATGTATGACGGGAGAGCGGACCCCACGGTCCACCTGACAAAATATATGAGGCATATGGAAGTACTGGGGGCATCGGAGGAGGTTATGGCCCGGTGTTTTCCATTGTATTTGACAGATATCGCCGCACTATGGTTTAGACAGTTGGAGAACGGATCCATCGGTACATGGAATGGTTTAGTGGAGAGATTTATGAGACAATTCAGGGTTCATATTACCAGACCCAAGAACGTGATGACTCTGGCAACCCTAAAGCAAAAGGCTGGAGAGACCTTGAGAAGTTATCTAGCACGATTTAATGCTGCAGCAGCTTCAGTGGATAGAGCAGATCCATCCATGGTAGTAATGGCAGCCGTGTCCGGAATAGCTGACGGCACAGAGTTCAAAAATTCATTGACTAAAGATCCACCCGTAGATCTGGAGGAATTCTATCACGAAGCAGAAAAGTTTTTACGACTCGAAGATGCGAACGCCGAGAAAGAAGAAAGAGATGGGATAGAAATTTTTGCACTCAAAGACGCCCCTAGAAGGGACTCGGACAAGGATAAAGGTAAAAGAAAGATTGAGAATGACAGAGACAGATCAAAGCGGCAACGGAGGGAGCCGCGATTCACCACCTACGCTGAGTTGAGCGAGAGCTTGGAGCGAATTTACCAAGATACCAAAGAACAGATTCCGTATCGTAGGCCAATGCGAAGGGATCCTACCTCAGACGAAAGGAAATCAGATAAGTTCTGTGTATTCCATGAATTAAATGGTCATAACACTAACGATTGTAGGCACCTGAAGGATGAGGTGGAAGGGCATATCAGGAACGGTATGCTCCTTCAGTATGTAAGGAGGCGAGCTCCTGTGGCGGAACCAGAGCGACCACCATCCACGTCAGCTAGAGGCGATCCTGAATCAAGGCACCGTTTGGTTATCAACTGAATGAAATAACGATGAACAAGTCGTAAGCTTCCACTACCACAATTAAATCATTTACACATGCGCGAGATCGCGAACGATCTCCAGGCATGCTCTGAGTGATCACCGACCGTTTCGTAGTGGGAACTTACACTTTGACATCCATGCTTTACTTTCGTTTCATTTTGATTTGAACGTTTGGACTTTGTTTATCTGGACATTGTTTTTGGAACTCATCTGTTTGATAATTATTTGATTTTGATAACTCTGGAATGACTAAGCTACGCACACATGTATGGGGTCACGAACGATCCCTAGGTAAGCTCTGAGACGGCGATGAACCGCCCCTATAAACGATCCAGGAACTCACCCGAACGTGACCCTGGCATCGATAACACCAAGCCCTCCCGGGCACACACACAATTCGCCTCGAACGGCATCCGACCTCGAACGGTCACAATCCGCCACGAACGGCACCCGACTTCGAACAGTCATAACTCGCCTTACCTCAAATGGCTTGATCGCGAACGGTCGTCACTTGAGGTCCGAAACCCGACCGCGAACGGTCACAAATTTGCCTCGAACGGCACACGATCGCGAACGATCACCCTCCGCCTCGAACGGCACACGACCGCGAACGGTCACAGATTCGCCTCGAACGGCACACGATCGCGAACGATCGCTTCCTGCCTCGAACGCCATTGATCGCGAACGGTCATGGCTCACTGATTATGAAATCCGACCTCGAACGGTCACCACTCGCCTTGAACGGCACTTGGTCGCGAACGATCATCATTTGCCACGAACGGCAGTCGACCGCGAACGGTCCCATCTCATCATTCGCCGCGAACGGCATCGACCGCGAACGGTCCTATTCCATCTTATGCCACGAACGGCACGGACCGCGAACGGTCCCGATTCACTTCAAGCAGCATGCGATCCCGAACGATCGAAGCATGCATTTGTACGCTCGACCGCGCACGGTCGCACTTCCCCTCGAATGGCTCGATCACGAACGATCGTCATTTGAAGTTGAGCGCTTGACCATGAACGGCTGCACTTCATCCCAAATAGCTCGATCTCGAACGATCGTCATTTGAGTCCATATGAAACTATCGAGTTCTTTGCAGGTTGATAACCGGATACGAACATCCAACTCAAGGCATTACAAAACACACCTTCCTACAGCAAGGCATGTTTTGGGGGGCAAAGTGTTATCCCGCTTTTTGACAAAGCCGCGATGCCACAAGATTGGTCGAAAACGGGAAACAGTCCATCTCAGAGATTGGTTATACTTCACTTAACCATGGATATCGATGAATTTCGTCCGAGTCCGGAATGGGCCACAGTTGATAGGACATGACAAGAAAGATCATAGAAGTCGACATTTCAAATTTCAAGTCAATCCGAGTTCGTATGCTCAAGATATGATGGGTTCAATGCGAAGAGAGGTGGTCACTGTCTGGTTCGAGACCATCCATTTCGAACCCATCCACCGCCTTTGTTTCGAAACCATGCTGTTCGAAACCATCCACGCCCTCTCCTTCGAACCCACCTAGTTCGAACCCATCTGCGCGCTTGCCTTCGAAACCACGAGGTTCGAACCCAAGCCACGTTCGAACCCATAAGGATTCCTGGGTTCGAATTAGTCACATTCGAAACCAGGGGTACTTCCCATTTCGAACCCACCGAGTCAATTGGTTTGGATGACGTGTTCGCCGTAGTTCACGGAGTCGAAGCGGTCCATTCGGAGATAAGTTAGGATCGATTCGAATATTGCGCGCCACGTCACTACAAGCCCACGTGCACTGCTGGGTTCGAAATGAAGGGTTCGAACGTCATGGGTTCGAAATCCACAGCCAACCGAAAATACCAATTTCGAACCGAGCATATCTCCTCGACCACAAATCCAAATGCAACCAAATTTTCATAGTAGCTTCCATATGAGGTAAAGATTGTTCCTGCCAAGTTTCAGCTCGATTGGACCATTCCTTGATGGGTTCGAAATCACTTCGAACCGATGTCCGATCGAGACGAAACTTGGTGGGGTCGGTCGCGTGGGCCCACTCACGTGCCAGAAGAAGTCTCACGAAGTTTCAGCAAGATCTGGGCCTCCAACGCCTATAAATAGCACCCTGAAGCCTTCAGAAAGAGGGATCTTTCCGCCATTGAACGCCAAGACTCTGCCGGATTCAAGTTTAACCATCAGAATCGCTGTTGTATTCAGATTTCAAAGCAATTGTCGTCTGTAATCCATTGTAATCGATTTAATCAAGCAAAGCAATAAAGAGAAAACCTTCAAAGTGGACGTAGGCGCGAACGCCGAACCACTATAAATCCTGTGTTTGTGATTGTTGTTCGTGAATTATTGTGATTTGTTGATTAGAGCTGAATTATATACTGATTGTTGCTGAGTTCTGTGTTGAATATTATCGAATTGAACACGTAAACGGGTGCTTTCACGACCTTGGGTGTTTGTGACCAATTTTGGCGCAAACATGTCAAATGATGACGTTACAATAGCAGTGGCCTGCTGGTGATCCAGTGTTTACGCAATGGACATAAAACCTTCCTAAAGATCCTTCCACCTTTCGGATTTTGAAAAAAATATCGTAGTTTGGTAGACAAGGGACCATCGACCCTTGCTGCAATGGTATGCTGCTGATTTAATGATTTACGCAATGGATGCACTTCCTTCCGAAAGTCCATAAACAATAGATCCTAGGATCGAAAGTGCCTCCATTGGGTACAATAAAGAACCATCTACCTTGGAAAAAATCGAGGAACTCATGAGTTTAAGTTCGGACAATTATATCGGTTCGAATCCATTTCTGAATTCACCCAAGTATGTTAGGGTTTTTTGGTCAAATCCATTCCTGGATTCCCCAACATCCATCTAGGTCAAAGCATATCATACTATGATTCTTCGCGGAGGGTACTTTTCCATACCTTTTACTTCAAAATATATCATACCATATATAGTACACTTTCAAAATCATAACTTCAAATATCACACTTATATAAATTCCATTACATATAAGGTTTCATTTTCAAATCGAGTACTTTCCAAAATCATTAGTCTCAAATATCAAATCATTCTTGTATAACTTCCGTTGCATATAAGATTTACCTCTTCAAATCAAATACCTTCCAAAATCAGTAGTCTTTAAAATCACCTTATACTTATATAAAGTCCATCTTATTTAAAAAAAATCCAAAATCAATTACGCTGCATAAAAATCCACATAGGATTAAACATCTTTGCTTTATAAAAGATTTTGAATTTAGAATAGTTTTGGATCTAAAATAGTTTTTTTTTAATATTTCTATAAAATAGTGATTAATTAAAAATAGTTTTGGACTCAAGTAGTTTTTTAATTTGAATAAAATAAAACAAAAAAATAGTTTTTTAGTTTGAATAAAATAAAATAAAAATAGTTTGTAAAATATTTTGAATTAATAGTGGTTTTGCATTAAAAATTCCAATTTAAATTACAAAGGATATCCAACCCAACAACTTCATTTTCAGTGTCAAAGCATATATTATATTAGAACAGAAGATGTACATATGTTATCATCATGCAATATCACATTCAATCGCTCGCTCGATCACACAATTTTGCTTTCGAACTAGTATTGTTCATTCGACTTCCCTAGTGTGGACTTTGATAATGTTTCTTGACTAGAAACCATCATTCCCCTTGATACTCATATACTATGATAGAGAATTTTAGAACTAAACCAAAAATCCATGTCAAATATTACCATCAAGGATCGAATGAAAAATCCTAACATGAAATGGCGTAATTCACCTCGAACTTGTATACTCAAATCTGGATCGGATTAATTATGCAAATAGAACAATATACGTACAACTTACGTATTTATTCCAACTCGTTTCATCGCAATTACATTTTCAATTCACATTATAAATCTCATTCATTTACACATTTTATCTCATTTCAATTAATATAAAATAAATTTCTCTATTTAATGACAAAATCATTAATAAATAACATCACTACATCTTGCTTCGTTTTAAATCACATTCATTTTCACATAGTATTTCTCATTTAATACTACATTTATTTGGGAATGATTTCATAAGAAATTTCCTTAAGTTTATAACCAATTTATAAAGGCTTAACTTCTTTTTTAAGAAATTATTCTAGTTTAAAGTTATCACAATTTTAATTATAATCATTTCTTACAATATCCATTTATTTCATACACAATTTACAGGTCATGACTTTATTTATAATCTTTTATTTTTTTAATTCATATTTGTTTATCCAATTAGTTTTTACTTTTACTTTTCAAATAATTTATGACACATTTCATAAATTTTAACTAAGTTCATAACCCTTTTTTTAACAATTTAATCTCATTTACTGCATTTCTTAAATCACATTTTCAATTTGAACATTCCAAGGCTTAAAATTCACACTTGTATATTATTGCATTACATGCCAAGAGTGTATACAACAATTCTATTCATTTGCTAAACATAGACATAACAATTGTAAACCTTATTTCACTTACTTTCAAATTAAGGTTATCAAATTCAACTGCATTATTTTACACAATTACTAAGTTTCAACCCATATATTAATTAAGAAGTTTTCATCTATCCAAAATATCCAGATATTCTATTTTATTTCAATAGTTGAAACAACCAATCAACAAAACAACAAGATTCACAACAAAACATTTCAATTTCATGAACAAATTTCCTAATTATTCACTTATTTTCTTTAATATACCATTATTAAACTAGTGTTTATTTCATAAATTCAAATCAACAATAATAGTCAATGCTTGTACACTGACAAAATACAACTAATCAACAATAAATGATTATAATTAAATATTATCATTTCCTAAAATAAATACATTACAAATAACTATATTAGTTATATAAAATATTATTCCTTTATATATAACATATAATATTAGAAAAAATTATGTCATTTCAGAACTTATATAAAACATTTTATAACACTAACAAATACACGCTCTCGTATATATATGCACTCAAATTCATTCTAGGGTATTACTAACCTCATCTCTAATGAGCTAACCCCAACAGGCTAAGGTTATCGCTAAATCTGGCTCTAATACCAACTGTAATAACCTACTTTATTAGACAGTTTAAGTCGACAATAAACCACTCATGTCTAACTTAAACTATTCGTAAAACAGATTATTGATGGGATTGTTCAAATGAAATAATATTCAAAAGAACAAAATACAAAATCTCGTAGCGGAAGGATAAAATATAATACAAAAATAAATACATAAACAGTTCATGAAGCTATCTTTCAACAAAATCAAAATTTACATTTTTCCAAGCAGAATAGACAATTACTATAATAGTAGTAGATACGGTCCTCGACTCCGTCTTCATCTTCAAAAATAAGTGTCTTCGCTAAATTGAAATACTCGGTTTGACCCAAGGGAAAAGTAAAACAAAAATACTCGAGTCAGGACTAACATTCTTATGTAAGTAAGTCAACTCAAGTGAAATGCACCACAAGTATTTCAAAAATGGATGAATTCTATGTTCGGACATTTATCTTTTGCAACTATTTATATACACTAACATAACATATAAACATATAACATGACATATATACAAGGAACTTGCAAGGTGATTTACAATAAAATAACATGATATATCATTTTTTTTCCAAACATAACACATTATTTCCACATAGCATAGGTAATATATTGTTAACATAGCATGTGCAACGTATGATTTTATTAACATAACACTTTTTTTCAACATAGCATATGTGACATATTTCAACATGGCATATATAAAAAAAATTCTAACATAACACATTTCTAACATATCATATGTACATATTTAACGTACATATGTGACAATTAATCAAATCAACATAACATACTATCTATGACATATAAAACAACATGTTTACGTGAATATTTGAACACAAATTCAAGGGAACATAACAACATATATCCCATATTCCTATCTAAAGCAAATATTTCTCATAACATTTCAATAAATGTTTATTTACCTAACAGTAAAAAATGTTAATCGTGAGTGATTGCTCACATTTCGAAGTTAGAGAATTTGACAACACAATTAGCTACGAATTTGAATTCACAAACTCTATAAGCTACCAATCCAAACAACCAAAGCAAAGCAAGCGCGAATCAACACGAATCAAAATAACAAAGTATATTTATTTTTCTCTTTTGTTTTTTTCCTTTTAAATAGAGGAGGGAAGGAGATGGTCGTGGATGGTGGTGGAGGGCGGCGGAAGATGGAAGGTGTAGAAGAGTTTTGAAGGAGGAAAGATGGAATTTGATTTGGGAATTTTGGAGTTTCGAGTTTTAAGGTTCTATAGATTTGAGGAAAAGGAAGAAGAGTACGCAGAAAGTTTTTCAAACGAGGAATTTCTGTATGTATTTGGTTTTAGTCAGATAGGAAATAGATGGTCACTGGGTGGGAAAAAGAAAGGTCCAAAGTCTGTTATGGTTCCTAGGGTCTCTTGGTTTATTAAAGAGCTCATCGGACCAAACAAATCCAATAAGACTTAGCCAAAAAAAACACAACTAAACACTACAAATTATGTCAATTTTTTAATGTATTTTAAATTTTTAGAGCAATATGAATTGGATTTTGACAAAACAAAAAATGGAATCATGCTTAAAATTTTGTGTAAATTCTTTCCATGCAATAAAATTTAAATTTTCGAACTTTTAAAATTTTAAATTAAATTTGAATTTTGACCAAATTTGACCAAAAATTTTGTTTTCTCAAAAAATTTCATTTTATTGGTTTTGGTCAAATATAATACTCAACATCACAAATTCCAATTTTTAAGTTTCAAATTTTATTTTTATTTAAATTCAAAATATCGCCATTTTAAAGTTGTTAAAAATTACGGATCTTTACACTTTATCTTAATTAAAAGATTTAATATCAATTAATGTAATATAAATTTGTTTCTCCCTTTATCTTATTAAAATTCCATGTCAATTAGTTCAACACACACACACACACACACAAATATATATATATATTTCAAATTGAATGGTGGTTATAAATTTCCACTTTTATTGTTACCAACATATTTATAACTTCTATTATCCGTTATTAAACGGTTGTAATATTATATTTACATTGAATTGAAATGTTCGTTGCATTAACAAAAGATGTTCCTCTCTTATCAATTAATGGTTTTACCTCATTTTCGTTATTTGAAATCAACTTGGTATGTAACCATTTAAATTACACAATTATTCTTCTTAAATAAACATGCATTTTATGGTTGCTTACAATTTCCTTTATTATTCAATTCATGCTATTAACTACGCATCCAGTTTTCATCCAATTACATTCAAATCTATGTTATGATCTTTATATAACTTATCGGAATTTGTTATTTAATAATTTATTCTAGTTCGTATCAATAAAACATCAAATTTTTATTCCTAACCAAATTCAATTCAACGATTATAATCTAAATTCCAATAAATTATTTTGTTTTGATTTACACATTTTTTATTCAATCATCTAATACCATATTAACTGCAATAATTAATTACATAAATTTTGTTGATTTCCAAACTAATTAATTCCATATTAACTGCAATAATTAATACCATATTAACTGCAATAATTAATTACATAAATTTTGTTGATTTTCAAACTAATTAATTCCATATTAACTGCAATAATTAATACCATATTAGCTGCACTATTACATATATCATTTAATTTATTTCATTATTTACAATTATAACCAAAATAACCTAAAATTTATTTCGATTGATTGAAATTACATTAAATAGTTATTAATAGCATTCAAACAACATTATTAAATCAATTATAATTATTTCCTTAATAATAAATCATAAATTTTAATTTCTCATAATATTAAACTTCCAAATCTTATTTAATTTAATAGTTTTAATTATCAAAATTCAAGGCTCGTTACACAAAACACCTTGTCAGCCGATATGGAAGATCTATAGAGACGTGGGATATATTGCTAATGCTTGCCTAAGGAAAGCTGGAAAGCTTAACGCACTTGAGATAATAGAGAATAGCGCTCAAAGTAAAGGGAAGAAACTTGTAGTTCTTGAAGGTACGATTCTATTTAAAGATTTATATATTAGAGTTCTATTCAATATGGGTGTGTCACACTCATTCATATTGAAGAAACTAGTAGATAGATTCAAACTTGATGTAGTTTATCTTTTCACCTCCTTGAGGATTGCGAATCCTGTTGGGGGATATGCAACTCCAAAGATGTTATGTAAAGATGTCAAACTGTTGTTGGTGGCTATCCTTTCTATTGTGATTGACATGTCTTGAATACTTGGGTTTTGGAATTATACTTGGGATGCATTTGTTTGAGCGTCGTGAAGCACATCTTCTACGTCATGAAAGGATCATAACCGTAAGCCATTCTAATCCTAAGGAATAGTATAATATTTGGAGACATTTATGATGATATTAGAGGATCTTTGTTTGCCATAGAAACATGAGAAGAAGACGATATCGCTCGAATTACAATAGTCAAGGACTACCCGAGTACCTTTGAGCTAATTACTAATTTACCTCCTAAATAAGCTATAGAATCTGAATAGACCTTGTTCCTATAGCTCAACCCGTAAGTTGACCTTCGAATATAATGTCAGCAAAGAAGAATGAGGAGCTTAAAAAGCAGCCGACAGAACTTGAATCAAAGCATTTCATAAGGTCGAGCAGTTCATCCTAGGGAGCTGCAATAGTATTTGTAAAGAAGGCAGACATTTCTCGTAGTTATGCATCGATTATAGGAAGCTTAATGATTTGACCATCAAGAATAAATATGCCCTCCCTAAAATGATGATACGTTTGAACATTCGAGTGGAGAAAAAATCTTTTCATGGATGGATTTAACTATTGGATTCTATCAGCTCAGGATCGCTTATGACTGCATCCCACTAATAGCTTTTAGAAGTCGACATGGTTCGTATAAATGGTTGGTGATGCCATTTTGTCTGATGAACGCTCGTGTTTATTTTGTAGATTTAATGAATAAAGTCTTCAAGGAATATTTTATTAAGTTTGTTATAGTAATCATCATTGACATTTTATTATACTCTAAATTTGGGGAGGAGCATGAGAAGCATCTCAGAATGGTGTTGGAGGCATTAAGGCATAATAAGCTAAAAGCCAAGTCCTCTAAATTCCATTTTTGGAGGAAGCAAGTAAAGTTTCTTAGCCATTTTGTTTCGGCGGAAGGTTCTCTGTGGACCCAACCAAATTCGAAGCCATACAGAACTGGAAGAGGCCAGAGACAATTTCAGAGATTTGAAGTTTCCTGGGATTGACAGCTTATTATTGGCGATTCATCAAGGATTTATCGAAAATAGTATAGCCATTAACTAATCTCACCAAAAAAGGCGTTAAGTTTGTATGGACGAACACATGCGAGGAAGCTTACCAGAAGTTAAAGGAGTTGCTTAAAAATGCACCTATATTTATTGTGCCCGAAGGCAATCATGATTTAGAAGTATATATTGATGCATGTAGCTCAGGCTGGATGCCATTCTGATGTAGAAGGGTAGAGTCATAGCATATCTATACTATTATATTATTACCGAGTTCTATTTCATGAGCGCTCAAGGCCCTTGGATATTTTGAGAAATGAACGGTCACGAATTTTATTTTCCTCTGTTCGTCCCCATCTCTCCGCTTCCTTTCCATTCTCAGTCTCTATTCCTTTGCATATAGTCTATGACCTACATTGCTTTTCTTCTATCCTAAATTGCTATTTCCCACATGTTTTTCGCCGATGACCTTACAAAATTTCTGGCAAAGCAAGAACTTTTACCTGTGGGGTGAAGGTAAAGCATCGATCTGCCTTCGTCTTGCTACCATAGGAGAGATTGGCTAATGGCAGGTACAACTTTTGTTCCCCTAATATCCTTTTCCCCCTTTTCAACCTACAATCTAAGTTAATTATCCTTTACCCTAAATCGGATTCCTTAATTACAGCCAAAACCACCCAACAATTTTACTCGTGGTAGATAATGCCTTCTCCAGAGATCAATTGTCTTGCTGAATTCAACTCTTCAATGATTTCGTCTCCCTAAGTTTGGTATCGCGCCATGCCCTTAAAGAACATAGTTCAAATAGCTGAACGAGTAAGGTAACATGCTTTGAAAACTCAGTATTTAACATACGAAAATTGCAATGAATTCACCTTTTTGGGTCGTTTTCTAATGGTTTCTTTATGCATATAGGATGCTCAAATGTGGTTTAGTTTTGCATGATGGATGGCGAAATCAGTGGCCGTTTTGCTGAATCTCTCGCCGTCCATGACCTATATGCCCCTATCTTATATGCCTTATATGCTTTTTCTCCTCCTCCTAGATCAGGTAATTTTTTTTTCTGGATTTCCTACTGTTTTTCTCTATGAGTTTTAGTTATTTCTCATCTTTTTGTTACCGTTGTTTTTACATGATTATACGGTTTATACTTTATTGTTTTTGCAAGAGCCTAAGCGAAAAATCATTGCCATCACAAATATGTTTGAATACCTGAAAAATCATATCAGTTAGTTGTTGAAGTAGAAAAGATAAGTCATAATTTATTGTTTTTCCTCACTGCATAAGTTTGGTAAACTACATATATAAGTCATGAAAAAGAAATTGGCATTCTCCACAATACCACCAAAAAAAAAAAAATACATTTCTTTATATTTTTTAATGCAAGGAAACATCCATTATCAGCTTAGTCATTGCAAGCTTCTTCTCTTACTATTTGGATAGTCAATCACCTCCACAATTGATTATATATTATTTGATTTTAATTAGATTTTCCTACACAATATGTATACTTAACTTCCATATATATTTTATTCAATTAACTTAGACTTGTAACATAAATATGAACAAAAATTTGGTTACATATGTGTTAAAGCCAATAATATATTTATTATTATTTTTGCGCCACTCCGCTTTCTTAACCACACATATTAATGCATGTATATTGATTAGAATTATCCACAAGCGTCATTAGTTAACATTTTCCGATGAAATATGGTTATATCAACACATTTCTACCTGTGCACAAACCTTACGTGAATAACCAAAACAGAGAAGAACATGACTTTGCTGTTTTTTTACTACACTCAATATACTAATTTGATGAAAATAGAAAAATAAATAAATAAGTGTTGTTAATACATGTATGGTCTTTTAATTTTTGACTCATACTACAACTTCTTTTGAAATAAAGATTCAAATGTCCCACTTCGATTGACTATTTTGTACTTTCTTCTAGGAACAACAATTATAAGTAGCATGCGACATTTTCAGTTCGCTTATTTTGTTTGTCATGAACTCATAAAAGACCGCATATGATTTTGCATTAATTCAAGTCTACTGTATTGTTTTGCATTGTTGTCTTCCAACTAATTATGTACCATAGCATACCATAAATGCTTGATGTCACGGATAATTTCTAGCAGAATGACGACTCTAAATGGAAAAAAGGAAACAACCAAAATTTTATAGTATGGAGACATTGAACAAACAAGCAAAGATGTAACAAAATTTGCACAAGAACAGTATTAGATGGGCATATACGACATGCGTTAATATGGCTACAAAGATTATTTCCAACATAGGAGATGCTGTATGAAATAGGAACCATGTTACCGTCAACATCAAGCTGGGTAAATTTGCATTTATTTATTTGGCACGTTCACTTTTCACTTATACGAAACATATGTGTTCTTTATTTCAAATTTTCAGTCCATGCTCAGACTTAATGAACTGGTAATACATTAAGCAAGTAGAGGATCAAATTAATTTTTTTACCATTTTAACATTTTGTTAGCTATCATCTTCAAAGTTTCTAGCACCTATTTGTGTTTTTCTGCCTTTATTTGCATATTAAATTGTTAAAATCATGACTAACTATAGTTCAAACTATGTTCTGTTTTAGTATAATTCTAATAAAGAATATTTTTAACACTATATTTGTTTAACCAACATACTCAATTTGTTTATCTCCCATTTGGTTCCTCCCCACTTCACAATTGTTTTTCATTGCAGCAACAACATTTTGACATATGATATTTAGTCTCGGGTTCTCCACAGATTTATTTTCTAAGGTACCTGAAAGTCCAGGGTTAATTTTTACATAAATTTTGCACCGACTAAAGTTTATATTATTATTTGCAATTGTGTACATAAGGTTGAGTTTTAGTTATACTCTGAATCAGCAAGATAAAGATGTTTCTATTTTGTGCCATGGTAAATAATTCCAATGCAGAAGATTTCAAATTTTGTGATCTGCCTTCATCGAGTTGGAATAATGTTAAAGCATATGGTTTGACATTAATGAAATACATGCATGATGCACCATGAACTTTACTTTTGTTTGCTGAATTTGGCAAAAGAACTTTATTAGAAAGTAATTTATTTTTAGATTTATAGCAAAAATATTGAATTTTATGTGTGTATGACTTCTAGAAGGAACTACAGTTCTCAATCATGAATCCAAAAGGTAATATTTCCCATACAGAAAACACTTTTTGGCCCTCATTATTTCCTTGGAAACCAATTTAGCTCTGCATAAAAAGCAACGCACATTTATTCTATTCTATTATATGGAAAATTGAAATTTTATTTCTTTATCTCCTTGCTCCATGATTTTGATTATCAAATTCACTATTTCCTCTAATACATTATTATTATTCAATGAGTCCGGAAGTATTTGTCATTCAATCATTTTCATGATGGCATTTGATCATGGCACCTCTTTATTTTACCATTAAATTAAATTCCCTTTCTTCTTTCATTACAAATTGTTGCAAATATCCTTGAAATTTTTTTATCCGTTTCTAATTAGAAATATTGATTTGATTTCTTTTGTTCAATGTAGTTGGTGTGAGAACTGCTTTGCCTAAAGTAAGGAAATTTTTCTTTAATGTAATTATATGTGTAATCTCTATGGAATTTTAATAAATCCCCATAGAGTTTTAATAAATTCATTTTTTATTTATGTTGTTTTAATGAATTTATCCCATTAGCTGTTGTACAATCTCTACAGATTTTTAGTTTCCAAATTCTAAAAAGTTAATTTTACTCACGTTAATGTCATATTGAACTATAATCAAAGATGAAAATGAATTTTTTATATGAATTATTATTGCATGGATGAATAATATTAGAAATTTATAGCTTATATGTGGTAGTTACTTTACTGAAGTCGGTCGAACCAAATATTGAAATATACATATCACAAAATTAACCTTTTTTTAAAGGAGTTCTATGTAGTAATAAGTAATGTGATTTTATTTATATTTTAAGTATTAGATATTTTTGACATACAATATAACAACCAATAATGAAACTGAAATTTTGTATGTATAATTATTATACCACTGAAAGCTGGCTAAACTTCTACTGCCAACTAAAAAATGGTACATTAGAGATTATAGTATATTATCAAGTGGTAGATATTGAACAATAAACAAAGATGAAAATGAATATTTTTATATGAATTATTATTTGGATGAATAATATTAGAAATTTGTAACACATATGTGGTAATTATTTTATAAAAGTCGGTTGAACCAAATATTGAAATATTCATACTACAAAATTAACCTTTTTTAAAGAAGTGCTATGTGGTAATAAGTAATGTGATTTTATTTATATTTTAAGTATTAGAAATTTTTGACATACAGTATGAAAACTAAAGATGAAAATGAATTTTGTATGGATAATTATTATGTCACTGAAAACTGGCTAAACTTCTACTGCCAACTAAAAAATAGTACATAGGAGATCATAGTATATTACCAAGTGGTAGACTATGCTTTATGCTACATAGGGTAGCTTAACCAAATCTTCGATATCATAACATTTGCCAATTTTGAAGAGTGAATCTTTGTATGGCTTCTTTTATAAATCTGCCCACAGAACTATTTACCAATAATTAAACCTCAGCTATACAAATATGATTATTTATGCATCTTCAAATGTTCCTAAATGCATATTTATTGTTTTAATTTTTGAAATAATTTTTTGTTGAATTGTTTCAGGCAGTTACATAGATCATGTTTTGTGGTTTTTTTTCCAAAGTATATCAAGGAAAAATAATAGCATAAAATAAAAAATTTGACTGTCCTTTTATTACCAACCAAATTATGAGTGTGCACTTTGCTACGATTAATCAAGGAGCTCTTACATTACATATTACAGTGAGATTGGTTTTTAAATCCATTCCAACATACCTTCTAGAACTATTACCGATGAAAATTGTTTACTAATGTGAAAAATATAATTTTGGCAATCGATCTAAGTATCAGGTTAAATAAATTGACCAACATATATCATGCAATAAAACCAGTTACTAAAATCTATTTGGGTATGGGATTAAATAACTTTACTGAAATGTAATTATACACTCCTAACGCAATAAGCAAGATACCAAATTGTAAATGATTGTAAATTATGTCAAATATTCCGAAACTGAATCTACCACTGAAAGTCTCTTAATTTTAGAATTAGACCGAATAGCTAAAATTAAAAAAAGTTGAAACTAGACACAAACCAAGATCTTGAGCTAGGTTCAAACTATTAGATTTCTCAAGGGATGTTATTCTAGTTCATTAACGGTGGTATAGTCCCCATAGTGTATTAGTTTCCAGTTGATAATTTTATTCACTGATTGATCAATAACGGAAGATGCAAATGAATTTTTATATGAATTTTTGTTGCATGGCTGAAAAATATCAGAAATTTATAGTTTAATTGTTACAATTTGATAAAAATTGCTAAGATGGAATGAAATTACAGGATGTATGGTTTCAATATTATTGTGATCTCTCTATAGTATTTTTTTAATCATAGTCCTCCTTTAACCAATAACTTGACTTTGCTAATTCTTGCTGCTAATTTGGTAATAAACCGATTATCGAAAAACATACATTGGATGGTCAAAGGTAGACTTTAGTTCTGCTTAGCTGAATCAATCCATATCATTACCACTGGGTTCTAATACAAATTGACTGATTTGTATTTTCAAGAATTTTTCATAGTGCAACTAAAAAACTATGTTTTTCTTGACAATTTTACATGAATAAATTATTGTCCATTTGCTGTCTCCTTTATTCAATGTAGTAAGCTAAACATGAAGTTGCAGGAGGTGTTTAACTACATTCGATGTTCAATAATTCAATACGTATATTGCTCACACAAAGTTATATAATTTATTATTCCCCACCACCTACTTTGGGTCTGTATTCAAGTTCTTACTATTACTATACAACTTTTTTCTTCCATGTCTATTGCTTATACAAACATATTCGAAAGATTGTTCTCTCCTACTCATCGACACCTTTTTTATTTTTCCAGGTTGCTCTTGATATTTTGGATAAGCTTTACACAGATGGGTGAAATAAAGCCAACGAGTAGCTTTTAACTGAAATTTACCCAACTGCAATGCACTAAGTACTACTATATTTTTACTCCTTTTGGTTTGTCATCAGTCAAAAAACCTATAAAACATTGTTTTTTGATCATATACTACTAGGCTAGGTTTATACTATTTTGTGTCATGCATTAACGTTTTGACAAGTTTAATATACTTGCAATATAATAGTCGAATGATGCTCTGGTTAAACTTATGTATGTCTGCAAAATTCAGAATCTTCCAACTAAATGCCATCAACATATTCACTTTATAAATCACCAGCCTATGTGGGGAAAGATATTTCAAGCTAAATCAACATATTCTTTCTAGATAAGTTAGGGTAGATGTCGTTTTTCACACTAATGGAGGATGTGATGGTATGATTTTATGTTGGTAGAGTTTTTTAGCCGTTAGGGAGATGATAATAAAATAATGGATTTATTTTGATCAAAATGCTAAAAAAGAAGTTACAGGATGCGATTATTTCTCTGCACCTACAAGTCAGCCTTACAAAATTGGCCATAATGACTACTTTCTAAGAGATATTATACAACAACTATGTGAAACTAAGATGTACATGGCCTAAACATTAGTATAGGCTTTCATGTTTTATTTTGTTTGTATTTACTAATGGTGTAGGTGGACTTATTGTGCGAATTTTCATTGTATGCCAATTAGAATTTTTTACATGTCGACTCTGATTATAATTTTTATATTCCAATGTTTTTTGTAACATTGGATCGGTATTCCGATGGGTAAACAATTTATTTTCATTTCGGTTTATTTTATTTTTCTTTCGTATTAAAGAAATAAACATATTGATGGAAATGGAAAAAAATATCCAACTATTATTATAGCATATGAGCCTAATTCATTACCCGTTTGAGAACTTACAAAGCGAGAGAGACTATCAATAAGGTCTCCATTTTATTGATAGTCTCTCTAAGAAACTTACAAAGCAAGAGAGACTAAGAGAGACTAATTAGCCGATAGTTCTTTTATGTGTAAAACCGCTCTATTTTTGTGGTATAGCTGCTACTACATACCCATCCTCTTCAATTAGATACTAATTCTGTCATATTCAAATTTTATACATCATACAAATTCGCTACCAGTGCCATTCTTTCTATTTGGTTATGACATCAACAATTGCAATATTTTGACAACAACCATGTGTGAAGCACGGGTTCGCACTAGTGTAATGAGATAGTTAAGGCCAAATGAAGTTAGATATGCTATGCATGACTTGGAGCTAGCTGCTATAGTGTTCACATTGAAGATATGGCGACACTACCTACTTGGAGAAATATTTTTGTTATATAGAGATCACAAATCATTGAAGTATGTATTTACACAAAAAACAGAGTGGATGGATTTAGAACTTCACTCTATGTGTGATTTTCGGGAAAGAGATTCAAAAGTAGGTTTTGAAGCGGTGATTGATAGTCTCATTGCCCGACAATCATTGACAGATCGGATAGCTGATGCTCAAAGGCGAGATCTGCCTACTCTTCCTATGATTTAGAAGCTAGACTCTAGAGATAAAGTTAAAGATCTTGTTGACTGTTCCTTGAATGCACAAGGACGGAGAAGAGATAGATTAGTTGCACCTAACTTGGATAATCTCTATAAAGAAGTGATGGACGATTGTCACTGATCGCGTTATACCATTCATCCTAGAGGAAGCAAGAAGTATATGGACATGAAGAGCCTATATTATTGGAAAGGGATGAAGCATGATATAGGAAAGTATGTGAAAACTTGTATGACCTGTCAACTAGTATAGGCAGAACATCAGAGACCCAGTGTATTTTTACAACTACTGGAAATTCCTCGATAGAAATGGGATCAGGTATTAATGGACTTTGTTGATGGGTTGCCACGATTTAGTAGTTGTCATGAAAATATCTAAGTGATAGTGGATTAATTAACCAAATTAGCACAATTCATTCTCATGAAGTCAACCTGAACCACACCATACTTTGCCAAGTTGTATGTGAAGGAAGTAATGAGACTACATGGAGTCCCTAGCTCCATCGTATATGACTGTGATCCTCTATTTACTAATCGGTTTTGTAAAATCATTTAGGAAGTATTAGGGACTAAACCGAATTTTATTACAGCCTATCACCCTCAAATTGATGTGCAGACAGAGCGAATCAACCAAGTACTTGAAGATTGACTTCTTGCCTATGTTTTGGATTTTTGTGGAAGTTAAAGGATCGTCTCCGTCTTGTCGAGTTTGCTAACAACAATAGTTTCCAATCCAGTACTGGCATAGCACCATTTGATGTTTTATATGGAAGGCTATGTTGATCACCAGCATGTTGGTTAGACAGAGGAGACAAGTTCGTTCTGGGTCCTGATTCTTTGAAAGAAGCTATAGAAAAAACAGAGCAGTTCGGATAAAGAATGAAACAAGCCCAGGATCGACAGAAATCTTAAGCAGATCACAGAAGGAGATAATTAGAGTTTGTAGTTGGAAGTTGGGCATATGTGAGGATATCTCCAATAAAAGGACTAATGAGGCTTAGAAAATTAGGGAAGTTGGTGCGTCGATATGTAGGACCATACCCGATTATTGAACGAATCGGGTAGATGGCATATATAGTTGCTTTGCCTAACAACTTCTCTAGTACTCGTGTTGTCTTCTATGTATCTCAGTTAAGGAAGTGTTTGAGGAGCACTGAGGCAGTTGAATCAAGAGTTATTCCATAGATTAGGATATCTCCTGACTTGACTTATGTGCATCATTCGATTCATATAATCGATTTGAAAGTTCCAAAGCTTAGGAGAAAAAATGTCCCAATGGTGAAAGTGCAGTGGTCTGGTAACCCGTCAGATTGTACGTGGGAGATCGAAGGGAAAATGATATAGACTTATCTTGAGTTTTTTAAAGATGCGCATGAGTCATGTATGTAACCTATTCCTTATCCGTTAAGCACTAATTAATGGTATACAGAGCTAGAATATGTCTAGCTAATTATTAATTTCTTCCAATAAGAATTGCGAGAATGCAATTTTCTGAGGGGGGCAAACAACCCGTAGTTAAGAAGCGATTAATTAGTAATTACATAATAATAAACAATGAATTTATTTGGAATTAAAATCAAGTGATTAGGATTATGGTGGAAATATTGGAATTGAAAAGGATAAATTTATTAATGTAGTTTGGAATTATATTGGTAAATGATTCAAAAAAGTAACTAAATAAATTTATGAAAATAAATTTTGATTTTGTAGTATATAAAGTTGTTATTTATAGAAAATTTATTTTGTAAAGAAAAATGATTTTGTAAAGAAAATAGATCATGTTAGGCTTTTGTGTGTGTGTATTTCATAAAAACAAATAAAAGAAAAAAAAAGAAAAAAAAAAGAATTAAAGCCCAAATATGCTCAAAATCTAGAAATAAGCTGACTCAGATGTCCAAACTCAAGCAAAATCTATTCTTTGGAAATTTGTACTTAGATAAAAATCACTTGGGATCAAACAATTATCGTTTTGAGAAAAATCATTTTCTTCCATCCAAATTCTATCACTTAATAATTCAAACGAAAATCCAAATAAAATCCACAAACTAAAATAGCTTTAAATTTTGGCTTCTCAACAACTCTACATCCATTAGCAATCGAGTAGCAAGTGTTTTATCATTAATTTGAAGAAGAAAGTTGTTATAGTCAAGAGCAAGAGAGGGAGCAGATAGTGGAGCATTGAAAAAGAAGAGAAGCTTCATTTCAAGTGAGTTCTAATGCCAACAACCATGTATATTGGGTGTTATTATGCTATACTAGTGCCCATGACCGTACCTCAGTATAAACATTCAACATCAGTTCCTTACTTCATATTCCTCACTATAAACTGTAATTTGTTTAGTTACCTGGAAACCGATTGATAATTGGATGCGTTATATGCTTCCAAAATTTTAAACAGGTTGAATATATATATATATATATATATATATATGGGGCCGACTATTTGAATACAAATTGATGGCACAAATGGAAATACAAAAGATCTAGACCATCGAATCCTTTTGTCTTTACATGGAAGGTGGAATTCCGGAGGCAATCTAATGGTAGAGATCACTTGTGTCACCAAATTGTGTTCAAGCAGGCTTTCCCTATATATATATACATATATATATATACATATATATATATATATTTTTGCAATAATTTTAACCCATGCCATGTTTATTTGAATGGTGTATACATGTTTTTATATACATATTTATCTCTTCCTGTACTTGAGTAGTTTAACATGCAAATGTGAAAATTCTAAGTCTATGTATGTACTCGTGTGCGTGTAAATCCAAACTGATATCCATTTTTTTGAAAGTATATTAAGTACATTAAAATGAAGCAAATACATATAGTTAACTACCGTGTTGTACTAAAATGATATGACAAAGCAAGAATTGTTAAAATTGGGTACTTGAATGTAATTGATTGCAAAATTTTGTCGTTCATGCATGTAGAATAGTTTTCTAGAGTGTATGAGTACATTTGTAGAGCATTCAAATGAGATGCATGTGTTGTATATAACTGATGTGAGTGTATTTCTTTGTCACATTGTAAACTGTCAAAAGTTAGGCTATCTATATAAATGCCTATGTTCAAGAATTAAAGAGTTGAGTTTATACAAATGCCTGTAGAAATTTATTTGCGTGTGTGTTAGGTTATACATTTATATATGTGTTTTCTTGAGTATAGGGCAACGTTTATGTGAAGTGGGGATCGTGGAATAGGAAATATTGTATGAAAATCATTATATTTGTGCGTATGTATGTGGTTTGATGCACGGATTCAGTTTATTTCCATATATCTATTCAAGTAAGAAATTATATTTATTCAAGCAATGTTGCTCCTACATTTTACGCTCATTTGTTCATTTCTTTTCTTCCACATTTTTTACAGTCTATCGTAAATCGGTTTTAAATAATGCAAGCTAGATTATTTCAACGCCTGAGAAATTTAAAAGTTTTCTTTCATTATATTTGTCAAGTGCTAGTTATTGTACATGAACGTGACTTACAAAGATCAATGAATTGCCAAAGAAAGTTTATTTGTATTTATGATCATTATTTTAATACCAAGTAATTTCATATTATATTTTGTTATAGAAAACTTTTATTATATTTTTGTGTAATTATTGTATTTTATTTATACTTTGATATTGTTTTCCATTTCTATGTGGAGAGGAATTTGAATAAACGGTTTAGTGATGCCATTTAGTATGCGACTTTCGGTAACATTTTTCCTCTTATTTATAGGACTTTTCATATAAAAATATCTAGCGTGGATTGAATGCAGTTTATAAGCATTGAATAATTATCATAATAACATGCAGTAATATGCGATGTTATTCTCTTATTTGTTTGATTATTCTTTGTAAGGAAATATCACTCAAACAGGAATATGCTCATATGTATGTGGTGAAACTTCTTGCAGCAAGTATTCGACGGTTATGTGGTGATTTTTAAGAACCATGCGACAACCTATAATCAGGGGTAAGTATAATAATTGGATGAGTACTATATGACCATATGATAGGTGCCACATAGCCCCTTGTGTTGCTTAGGCCAGCAGTCAGTTGCATATAGGGGAAAAGCAAGGTTATGACCAAAGCTACGCGTTGATGAGCCATTGGTGGATATGGGTCACAATTTTCGTCGAGGTAACTAAGCTTGTAGAACAGATCCAACTACAAGCATATGGCTGCAGACCCTGGGTTCCTAGAGTAGGCATACAGATATTAGCCTCCCACCTGGTTCCGATGTATACGAGTGTAGTGGATTGGCATATACTGTTGTCATTCCTACGACGAGTTGACTAGACTAGAGATTGTATCTGAAGTGTAGTTAGTCTCCGCAGATCCATACTCTTATATTATAGAGATTGCCTCTGATTATTATTTTTGATTTGGATTGTGATTGATTCGAACTTATGACTCATTTGATGTTTGTGAGAAATGCAGATTACGGATCTTAAGGCTAGAATTAACACTAGAGGGGGGTGAATAGTATTTTAAGGAATTACTAAATCTTTTTGAGTTTATGTTAATTTGAATAGAAATGTAAGCAATATTCAGACATAGATATAATCACAGAATCAAAAACAGATGCAGGAACAAAGTAAAAGCAATAAAGGAAAGAACACACCGGATTTTATGCTGGTTCGGAGTTACACTACATCCAGTCTCGCACACAAGTATGGATTTCCTTTCAAAAGCAATTGTTACAATTACATCCTCAATTTCAAGGCCATGAGGTACACCACTCCAAATTCACAATCCTTTGGGTAGAGATATTTAATTTTACGAGCAACAAGTTCACCCAATTGATTTCACATGCTACAATCACACCTTTTATCACTTGATTGATTTCACAGGCTACAATCACACCTTTTCTCGCTCAATTAATTACAAAGAAGCCTATAACTCTGAATAGCACTGAGATCTTGTTAAGATAGTGATAGAGAATCAAACTAGAGATGATTTAGTTAGATTCAATGGTGATTTCGACAGAGTAATGATAAAAATATATATAAAGAAACGTGGAAGAAGAAGAGGAGTGAAATCAGAGAAAATATGTATCTAAATTCGTTTAAAACTTCCCCTGTTTATAGTAGAACAACAGCCATGTCCATTCGTGGAAGGATATGTCGAATAGACACTTCCTTTGAAATTCAAATTTTTGAAATCAACTGCCACCTTGTCGACAGGGGTCCCTAGGGGTTGTCAACAAGCCCATGGTATTTTTGGAAATTTATTTTTCTTTGAAAATAACTTCTATCTTATATTAAAACTACTTTAAACTTTAAAAATATACTTAACTATAGCTAAAATACATAAATAAGTATAGAGAATTATATATACATAATTTTACTATAATTTTATATTTAAATCTAAGTATAAATATTAAAAGTTAAATATATTATAATTAAAAGATAATTTAAAACCAAAGATAATTTGAATTTGAAGGTAAAGATTATTTTGAGGCTAAAAGTATTTTAAAACCAGGATAGATGTTTTTGATTCTTTTAAGGAAGGTTTTGAAATCATGTTGAAAACAAGATATAATTTTGTAAAAACATTTGAATAAAAGTTAGTGGATACAAAACAATGTTCCACTAGATTTTTCGAACTCTTGATAATCTTGATGCTCATGAGTCTTCAATCTTGATATCTTGAATCTCTATACTGTACATTCTTCATTCTTGATACCTGCATGGTTAAATCCTGCATATACGTATATATCTAAACTATAATGTTAGTATTTATTTTATAATCTTATTCTAAGGTTGTTGTCATCAAAACCATCTTCTCAGGGACTAACAATGTTGATTTGGATGATGTTATTTATTATGCTATATCACTTTACATTTTGTTACTTATGATATTATATACTATATTAGCTATCATCATTGCCATTATGCTATATGGTATTATAATTAGGTATAGTTTGACATGTGTGCTCTTTGTAATACTCAAGCCAATCCGAGAGATTTATAGTGTAGGTACTCAGCGATGAAGGAGCTTAGTATAGACTTTTATGGAGGCTCATATACTAGATATGGTTATACATTTCCTACTCATTTTGTAGCCTTATTGTACTTAGTCGCATTTAATGTATTAGTGGATGCCCTTTTGACTATATATTATACTGTATGATATGTGTGTGTGTGTGTGTTCTATTATACTTTATCTGATGCATTCTAACTCTATGTTCTCTGACGATACTTAATTATTTATGGTTGCGTATCGTTCATCCTGGAGGCACATGTTCTTATTGCTTTGTACTGAGACCTAACACGAATATAGTAAGCAACATCATTCTTGAGATACTTATCGGTGTTGGTCCAAGGGAATATTCACGTTTGTGCCCCACATTTCTTCATTACCTATATTACTTGATAGTGTTACTAAGTAATACTCTTGAGTAGTATGAATATAAAAGTGGGGCATTACATTTTGTCTATATCTTGGTTTTATGAAATGCGCTTGGAGACTTAAGCAATAATCTCGTAGAAGGTGACACTACCTTCGTCATTCATATAGGTAGGTTTATTGCAAGTGCCCTATAACTATACACTTCAACAGTACTTTTATTATAAATGTAACGACCCAGAATTTTATTAAATTAAAATTTGAATATTTAATTAATTTTAAATATTAATAAGTGAATTTATAAGTCGAATAAATTTTATTTCGAGTAATTGGATTTAATTGGATGATTAAATCGATAATTTAATATGTTGAATTATGGAAATAATTGAAAATTGAGTTAAATATGATTGAAAATGATTTGTAAAATTTTATTTTATCATGTTGGAGTTAGAATGATATTTTAGAACTTTTAAAATCGAATTAAGAGTTAATTTGTGAAAATTGAATATTTTAATATTAAATCGACTAGTGAAAATAGTCAATTTTTGAACAGTCTCAGAATTGGACGAGACCAGTTCCATTGGATCCGTAATAGTTAGTTATTACTGGATTTCAAATTTCGTAGCAATCGGAGTTATCGTTTGATCGTGGCAGCTCGAAACGCATCGAATTATTTTTAATATTAACTTGGCGAGTTAAAATAGCCATTTTTCAAAAAGTCTCGGATTTCGACGAAACTAGTTTCATCGGATCCGTAATGTGATATTATTGTAAGGTTTCAAATTTCGTGTCAATTGGATTTAGCGTTTGTCCGGTACAAATTAAAACGCCTAGAAAATCGTTTAAATCGGTTTAATTTAAATTGAACGTTTATAGCCATAACTCGCACAGATGTCCGAATTAGCTTTCGAAACCTATTCCATTATGTCCAAAACGCGGGGTAAACCCTAGAAACGCTGGTTACGGCGCGTAAATCGGAGTTCGGAATTCCCGGATGAATAGTGTCGATCGATTTTCCTATAAATAGACCCTCCTCTCTTTAGAAAAAAAAACCCTAATAACTGCACAGCCGCCACCCTCATCAATGGCCGAAATTTTCGCAACTTCTCTCCCCCAAATCTTTCAATCCACAAACCCATTCAAGAAATTTCCAACTAGCAAAAGGTAGAGGGCAGCGAGATGAGCACATCCAACGGCTGGAATTGAGAACGGAGCCATGGATTGTCGTGATTTTGGCCGCGTTTGTCATGGAGTGCGCACGCATTTCGATGAAAAGGGGGGGCCGAGCTTCATGATGTTCGTGCCGAGCATGGAGGGGAGCAGTGCGCACGAGGTGGAGGTCCTTGATCACCTTCAAGCGGCTCGAGGAGGCGTGCGTTTTAAACCCTAGTGCACGGCTATGGGTTACGTTGGTTCGAACGTAAAACTGGAAGAAAGGGGAAGAATCAACGTGCGGCTGAGATCCGGGATAGGGGGAATGCACGGTGGATGATGGATATAGGTTTAAAAATTTAATTAAAGTTGTAAATTTTTATAGTTAAAAATCGTGTAAACTTCAAAAATTCATATCTTTTTCATACGAGGTCGAAAACGCGCGAAACCAGTTGCGTTGGGATCGTATGGACGAGCACTACGCGATGAAATTGGATTGGAGTCATTTGGAGTTAGTGAGAATTTCGGGTAAAATTAAACGTCTGTTTAATTTTATTCGAAATAAATCGCTAAAACGAAATTGAAATCAAGGTGAGAACTTCTCACTCAATCGAATCAGTTTCGATTTTATTTTAAATAGTTAGATTTAAAATATTTGAATGCAAGTTTGAACGATGATTGATATCTATTGATTGTTAAAATAGACATTATGCGCCGTTAGTAAGCGGATGTTATTTATTAAAAACATATACCGCGAATATTTCATAAACAGTGAAATTGGTATTATATATAATAGCAATATATATATATTGGCATATGTATATATTGGAGTTGTTGATTTCCCGTATTTTTTAGCGGATGAGACCCTATTGCGCCGTCTATTAAGCGGATAATATTTTAAATCCCATATACCGCGATAATTCCGTACTGGAGCGGAATTGGTATTGTGCTAATGTTTTTGGATGCAGGAAAACAGGTTGGAGGGATCCAACTGGATTCCTCAACAGTATTTATTTGATTTCAGATATTTTGATATTTGATGGATTATCATATCGATATATGATATCGTTGTTGTCGTGATTGACTATTTGGTATGTAGCATCATTGGACCAAATTTTGGAATTTTAAAATGTTTTTAAAGAGATTTTTGAAAGTGTAAGTTATAAAATATTTTTGGAATTGATCCATTATAAATAAATAACGTTATAATTTTAATGTTATAACAAATTATGATTTTTGAGAAATATAGTTAAAGGTTGATTTTTGAAAATACGAGGCTAATGATTTTATAAAATAGTTTAATCGGGATTTTTGAATTTATTATAAAAAGTTGAAAATATAGGATTTGTAAAATTTGATTATTTTATAAATCAAAATGATGAAGTTTTTAAAGGAGTTTAAAGACGTTTTAAAATATTAATATGAATGGATTTATATAAGAGATTTATAAATTGATAAATTGTAAATTAAAATATTTGAATTATAAAAACGAGTTTTTATAAGTGTTAGAATGAATTGTGAAAGAATTTCATAAATGAATGAAATTTATAGAATTATAATCGGTGAAGTTAGAAATGGAATTTTATAAGCAGTAGGTTTATAAAATTTATAAAGTTATTGAAAGAATATATTTGGATAAATAATTGAATCTTATAAGTTATAAGATTTATAATTATGAAGTTTAAAGGAACGATTGTGCAAACAAATAAATTATAGGTGTTTAACTTATAATATGAATTTTGTTTTATAATTGAGTTATGAATTGAATAGGTTAATAAAGGAATTTATAAACAATGTTTTATAAATTCACAAACGACTTATTTTGATAAGTAAATTGTTATAACTTATTAATGGAGTTATATTCACATTTTTGACTGTGAATAATCCTTTGAAATAAAATGAATAGAAGTGATGAAAGTTGTTAACAAAGTATATTCACGTTTTTGAATAGTGAATAATATGTTAAAGAAAATGTTTAGATTTGATGTTTTAAATAGAATTAAAACGATCTAACGATGTTTTAAAATGTGTTGAGATTCGAAACCATAGATTTCAACATTTATTGTTGAAATAGACGTTTTCGAGAAATAAAAGGAAATGGTGGACTATAACACTGTTGTTATAGTAAATGATTTCCGAAAGGAAATGTTTTGTATAGTATTGGGATTTATATATCTATTTTAATTTCGAATCCCTATACTAGTGATTTTGGGTTGTCGTAACGATGTTTTACGTAACATTCGTTTTGGCCCAAATAAATATGTTTAAGAGAATGATTTCCTTAAAGAATGAAATATGTACTTAATCTCGATTTTAAGTATATTGAATATTTTCTAAGTGTTGAAAATAAATAAAATTTGTGAATTACTTATGAATAAGTAAGTATGGAATTGTTTTCCAATATAAAGTGAATATCTTAAGAATTTATCTTTTTGAAGATAAATTGAAATGAATAATTGAAATCTTATATGCATGGATATTTTGAAATATAAATTCACTATGGAATTTATGAATGAAAAGGGGAACTTGTTTAAAAATAAATATTAATTTATTTTTGAAGTGTGAAATTATATATCTAGTAAAGATATTTTTGAAAAATAAATAATTTGGAAAATTATTTGGAATCTGGTGATGTTGTGCATATCCATTGATAGTTCAATAACCGACTATCAATATTTCCCTTTGAATGGGTATTTGATGTGATTTGTTTGAATTTGAATGCCACACTTATTTTTGAATAAGCGCTCACTATTCGGGTTAACCGGGAAAGGACCATGGGGTCGTATAACCCATTCCGAATATGTGATACGTCGTTATGAATTGCATTTGAAGATCGGTGTTGAAGACCGGATATTTGCGAGAGCGATAGGATGACCTGTCGATTGACTCTGCACCGGTTGCTCCGGTATAGAGTTCTCCATATGTGATGGGGAATCCGATCAGGATTGTGGATATCCGGATTGCAAGGACTTCTGTGTAAGTGCCTTCGGTTCTGTTCGAGCCCGAAACAGACTTGTATGGATTGTATGTCTGACATTACAAATTGAGATATAAAGCCGATTTCATTCAAATATATTTCTATTGGTGGCGGAGAATTTATTCTTTTAGCTTAACACCCTTCTCTGAGACGTACGAGCTCAGAGGTTATGTAGTTGAAGGTTATCAGCGATATATTCCCAATTTGGTAATGTGACATGCTGAGTGTTGCTGTGAAATGATCATTGTGTTGATTATTTGTGATAGGATCATTTATTTGATCGTCTATCCTGGTGATCATTTCTATGATCATTTGTTGACCCAAAGCATGGCTTTTGTATAAAGTATGTTTTTGTGGACGTGACTTCGTCGAGCCTCACACCTCGGGAATGGTCAAAACAGGAAAGATGCGGCAAGGTTATGAGGGGTAGCGCCCTTTAGGATATGTGCATTTCCTTCTGGAAAAGGGTGGTATCATGGTATGGAGCCCAGATACTTACTCATGTTGAAAACACTTTATGATTGTGTGAATTGATTGCGAGCGCTCGCTGAAAGGTCCCAAAGGACCGGGGGATGGCATATTCGGTCAGTTGTTACTCAGTTAGGGGTAACCCGGCCTTGTGTTGGTAGAGATCCGGTTTGATTCTCGGGGATGTCCATCCAGAGGCATTCTCATGTGGCAATGGGAAGTTCCTTGGCCTGATCATTCGTTGGAAATCCAAAGAAACAATTCGATCTTGTACGGTATTAGTTGTAGAACCTATCATTCACTTATGGTGGCGCCCCACTGTTTGGATGGTAGCTATAGTAGGCATAGTTTGGAATGTCTATGCTGGCTAAGATTTATATTCTACTTTAGAAATGAATTTTTTTCTACACTATGCACTAATAATAATATCAAATGTTTCTTTTTAATGCGTATCAAGCATCTTTGGCTATCATAAGGAGAAATCTCCTCCTATTCTGCGTTTGCATTGTGTGTGTGTGCGGGAGGCCTTATGGTAGTCTCATTTTTAAAAGCATTGCGAATTGACTTTAAAAATATTCCTCTATTTTGATTTTAAAGATAAATAAACTGTTTTGAGTTCTCACACCAGTCACAAGACTGACTCGGAGTTTATTGTTTTCCTTCCTAAACTCTGGGTGCCCACCAATTTCCACACGGGCAGTCAAGAGTTAGGTTTATCAGGATATTCTGGATATTCTGGAGTTGCTGGAGGCAAGCTGGATGGCATGGCGTATTACTGGTATATAGTATTTCTTTTCCGCTGTTTGTTGTTGTATGATGTTGTACACTTTGATGATATGATGTAATGAAATGTAATGTAATGTAATGTAATAACTGATATAGTTCTTTGTTTAAAGATTATTCATTTATTATTATATGTTGTTCCGCTGCGAATTGTGAGATTCTGTTGTTGTTCTGTTGTTTTCTTCTGTTCCGTTCTATTTTCTATTTTCTTTTCTCTATCTTCTTATCTTCTTCTCTCTTCTTCTCTCCTTTTCTTCTTCTTAAACCCTCAGTGTTCGGGTTTCCGGCCTTCGATTTCTCGGCAGTCAATAAAGTGAGTATCGAGGTTGAATTTTCGAAAGTCGAAAATTTCCGGGACGTTACATTTGGTATCAGAGCATATGGTTAAGCGACAACCATGGTTCTGTTGGGTATTACTCATTAGAGATAGAGTCAGTAGTACTCTAGAATGAGTTGAGTGTAATAATAGCTATGAGAGCGTATTTGTTAGTGAATATAAAATTGTTTTATATTGTGATGATTGGTTTATTGAGTGGCATATGAACTTTCGTCAGCGTGGTCTGCAAAACTATGCCGAAGGCGTTTTATAAGCACTTGAATAGAACAATTCGACATAATATTGTTTTAAAATTGGGTAAATGAAATAATTTTACCTTGATTATATTTTATATGTAAAGGAATAATTTTTCAGAATTATTAAAGTATATATAAGTTGATTGTTTAGTTGTTTGAATAATCTAAATAAAAGAATAATTGTATAAGCAAAGGAATTATAAGAATTGAATTATAATTAAAGTGATTTATAATTGTGAAATAAACTTATATATATAAGAAGTGAAACTATATGAATATATTTATGAATATGAGTCGTAAATAAAAATGAATTTAAAATTAAATGGAAATTTACTTTAAAAATGGAAATATAACTTAAGAGATGTTGAATGAAGTTGATATTAGTATCAAAGTAAATTAATAAAGTTAAGTGATAGATATGAACTTAAGTTATGTAAATGAAATTCAACTTGAAATGGTTAAATGAATTACCAATTGAATTGAATTAATGAATTGAATGTAAATCAATTGAATGTGAATTTAGTTGATATGAAATAATGAATATAAGTGTTAATTCATTAGAATCTAATGTTATTAGAAGTTGAATAGTTGAATGAAAATAATTTAATTAAACCAATTGATAAGCAAAGGAATTTGGTTGTAATTAATATACATTGATTGTTATATGATTGTTAGTTGATTGTGTATAATTCATTAAGTGTTAATGAAATTAAATTAATGAAATTGGAAGCTAAAGTAATTGAAATTCAATTGGAAGTTAAGTGAATGTTAAATAGAATTGAATTTGTTTTGGAAGTGAACCAACTTGAATATGAATTAGTGAATATAAACTAATTGAAAATAAATGTTAGAAACATCCACTGTTAATGAATCAAATGTGATTAAATTGAAAACCATTTCATTTAATATTAATGAGAATATGAATGAATATTTATTGGTTATGGATGATAGTTGGTTGATGGTTGCATTTGTTGCTTTTACTGCATTTTCTATGTTGACATACATAGTTATTTTGTTGCTATATGTTGTATATCGATACTATTGTCTATATACATGTTTCTCATGTTGTTTGTTGAGTGATTAGTAGGTGCGGATCGCGTTTGCTTCGCATTTGGAGCTCGCTTTCGCGCTATATTAGCCGTATATGCTCGCTAATAAAATATAAGGTACATATCTCGGATTACATACCGTACTTTTATACTTTTTTCCCTTCGGGACGCCTCATTACTTGATGAGATGTATATTTGTGATATATATACTGTCATTTTTTTTCGGATCGAGCCGCGCAAAGGAGACTATGGCGAATTTTTCCGAAAATTTAAGGCGTTAGAAAAAATTTGAGAAAATTGAAATTTTTTTGAAAACTATAACTTTGATTTGGAATTGAAAGTTAAACAATAGTAGTTGTTTTTGAAAAGATAACTAAGTATGATTTGAAAACTTAGTAAAGTATTGTAAGAAGTTTAATTATGAATTTTGGAAAATTAATAGATCCCGTAACTTTTCTTACTTGTTAATTTCGAGGACGAAATTCTTTTAAGGAGGGAAGATTGTAACGACCCAGAATTTTATTAAATTAAAATTTGAATATTTAATTAATTTTAAATATTAATAAGTGAATTTATAAGTCGAATAAATTTTATTTCGAGTAATTGGATTTAATTGGATAATTAAATCGATAATTTAATATGTTGAATTATGGAAATACTTGAAAATTGAGTTAAATATGATTGAAAATGATTTGTAAAATCTTATTTTATCATGTTGGAGTTAGAATGATATTTTAGAACTTTTAAAATCGAATTAAGAGTTAATTTGTGAAAATTGAATATTTTAATATTAAATCGACTAGTGAAAATAGTCAATTTTTGAACAGTCTCAGAATTGGACGAGACCAGTTCCATTGGATCCGTAATAGTTAGTTATTATCGGATTTCAAATTTCGTAGCAATCAGAGTTATCATTTGATCGTGGCAGCTCGAAACGCATCAAATTATTTTTAATATTAATTTGGCGAGTTAAAATAGCCATTTTTCAAAAAGTCTCGGATTTCGACGAAACTAGTTTCATCGGATCCGTAATGTGATATTATTGTAAGGTTTCAAATTTCGTGTCAATTGGATTTACCGTTTGTCCGGTACAAATTAAAACGCCTAGAAAATCGTTTAAATCGGTTTAATTTAAATTGAACGTTTATAGCCATAACTCGCACAGATGTCCGAATTAGCTTTCGAAACCTATTCCATTATGTCCAAAACGCGGGGTAAACCCTAGAAACGCTGGTTACGGCGCGTAAATCGGAGTTCGGAATTCCCGGATGAATAGTGTCGATCGATTTTCCTATAAATAGACCCTCCTCTCTTTAGAAAATAAAAAAAACCCTAATAACTGCACAGCCGCCACCCTCAACAATGGCCGAAATTTTCGCAACTTCTCTCCCCCAAATCTTTCAATCCACAAACCCATTCAAGAAATTTCCAACTAGCAAAAGGTAGAGGGCAGCGAGATGAGCACATCCAACGGCTGGAATTGAGAACGGAGCCATGGATTGTCGTGATTTTGGCCGCGTTTGTCATGGAGTGCGCACGCATTTCGATGAAAAAGGGGGCCGAGCTTCATGATGTTCGTGCCGAGCATGGAGGGGAGCAGTGCGCACGAGGTGGAGGTCCTTGATCACCTTCAAGCGGCTCGAGGAGGCGTGTGTTTTAAACCCTAGTGCACGGCTATGGGTTACGTTGTTTCGAACGTAAAACTGGAAGAAAGGGGAAGAAGCAACGTGCGGCTGAGATCCAGGATAGGGGGAATGCACGGTGGATGATGGATATAGGTTTAAAAATTTAATTAAAGTTGTAAATTTTTATAGTTAAAAATCGTGTAAACTTCAAAAATTCATATCTTTTTCATACGAGGTCGAAAACGCGCGAAACCAGTTGCGTTGGGATCGTATGGACGAGCACTACGCGATGAAATTGGATTGGAGTCGTTTGGAGTTAGTGAGAATTTTGGGTAAAATTAAACGTCCGTTTAATTTTATTCGAAATAAATTGCTAAAACGAAATTGAAATCAAGGTGAGAACTTCTCACTCAATCGAATCAGTTTCGATTTTATTTTAAATAGTTAGATTTAAAATATTTGAATGCAAGTTTGAACGATGATTGATATCTATTGATTGTTAAAATAGACATTATGCGCCGTTAGTAAGCGGATGTTATTTATTAAAAACATATACCGCGAATATTTCATAAACAGTGAAATTGGTATTATATATAATAGCAATATATATATATATATATATATATATATATTGGCATATGTATATATTGGAGTTGTTGATTTCCCGTATTTTTTAGCGGATGAGACCCTATTGCGCCGTCTATTAAGCGGATAATATTTTAAATCCCATATACCGCGATAATTCCGTACTGGAGCGGAATTGGTATTGTGCTAATGTTTTTGGATGCAGGAAAACAGGTTGGAGGGATCCAACTGGATTCCTCAACAGTATTTATTTGATTTCAGATATTTTGATATTTGATGGATTATCATATCGATATATGATATCGTTGTTGTCGTGATTGACTATTTGGTATGTAGCATCATTGGACCAAATTTTGGAATTTTAAAATGTTTTTAAAGAGATTTTTGAAAGTGTAAGTTATAAAATATTTTTGGAATTGATCCATTATAAATAAATAACGTTATAATTTTAATGTTATAACAAATTATGATTTTTGAGAAATATAGTTAAAGGTTGATTTTTGAAAATACGAGGCTAATGATTTTATAAAATAGTTTAATCGGGATTTTTGAATTTATTATAAAAAGTTGAAAATATAGGATTTGTAAAATTTGATTATTTTATAAATCAAAATGATGAAGTTTTTAAAGGAGTTTAAAGACGTTTTAAAATATTAATATGAATGGATTTATATAAGAGATTTATAAATTGATAAATTGTAAATTAAAATATTTGAATTATAAAAACGAGTTTTTATAAGTGTTAGAATGAATTGTGAATGAATTTCATAAATGAATGAAATTTATAGAATTATAATCGGTGAAGTTAGAAATGGAATTTTATAAGCAGTAGGTTTATAAAATTTATAAAGTTATTGAAAGAATATATTTGGATAAATAATTGAATCTTATAAGTTATAAGATTTATAATTATGAAGTTTAAAGGAACGATTGTGCAAACAAATAAATTATAGGTGTTTAACTTATAATATGAATTTTGTTTTATAATTGAGTTATGAATTGAATAGGTTAATAAAGGAATTTATAAACAATGTTTTATAAATTCACAAACGACTTATTTTGATAAGTAAATTGTTATAACTTATTAATGGAGTTATATTCACATTTTTGACTGTGAATAATCCTTTGAAATAAAATGAATAGAAGTGATGAAAGTTGTTAACAAAGTATATTCACGTTTTTGAATAGTGAATAATATGTTAAAGAAAATGTTTAGATTTGATGTTTTAAATAGAATTAAAACGATCTAACGATGTTTTAAAATGTGTTGAGATTCGAAACCATAGATTTCAACATTTATTGTTGAAATAGACGTTTTCGAGAAATAAAAGGAAATGGTGGACTATAACACTGTTGTTATAGTAAATGATTTCCGAAAGGAAATGTTTTGTATAGTATTGGGATTTATATATCTATTTTAATTTCGAATCCCTATACTAGTGATTTTGGGTTGTCGTAACGATGTTTTACGTAACATTCGTTTTGGCCCAATAAATATGTTTAAGAGAATGATTTCCTTAAAGAATGAAATATGTACTTAATCTCGATTTTAAGTATATTGAATATTTTCTAAGTGTTGAAAATAAATAAAATTTGTGAATTACTTATGAATAAGTAAGTATGGAATTGTTTTCCAATATAAAGTGAATATCTTAAGAATTTATCTTTTTGAAGATAAATTGAAATGAATAATTGAAATCTTATATGCATGGATATTTTGAAATATAAATTCACTATGGAATTTATGAATGAAAAGGGGAACTTGTTTAAAAATAAATATTGATTTATTTTTGAAGTGTGAAATTATATATCTAGTAAAGATATTTTTGAAAAATAAATAATTTGGAAAATTATTTGGAATCTGGTGATCTTGTGCATATCCATTGATAGTTCAATAACCGACTATCAATATTTCCCTTTGAATGGGTATTTGATGTGATTTGTTTGAATTTGAATGCCACACTTATTTTTGAATAAGCGCTCACTATTCGGGTTAACCGGGAAAGGACCATGGGGTCGTATAACCCATTCCGAATATGTGATACGTCGTTATGAATTGCATTTGAAGATCGGTGTTGAAGACCGGATATTTGCGAGAGCGATAGGATGACCTGTCGATTGACTCTGCACCGAGTTGCTCCGGTATAGAGTTCTCCATATGTGATGTGGAATCCGATCAGGATTGTGGATATCCGGATTGCAAGGACTTCTGTGTAAGTGCCTTCGGTTCTATTCGAGCCCGGAACAGACTTGTATGGATTGTATGTCTGACATTACAAATTAAGATATAAAGCCGATTTCATTGAAATATATTTCTGTTGGTGGCGGAGAATTTATTCTTTTAGCTTAACACCCTTCTCTGAGATGTACGAGCTCAGAGGTTATGTAGTTGAAGGTTATCAGCGATATATTCCCAATTTGATAATGTGACATGCTGAGTGTTGCTGTGAAATGATCATTGTGCTGATTATTTGTGATAGGATCATTTATTTGATCGTCTATCCTGGTGATCATTTCTATGATCATTTGTTGACCCAAAGCATGGCTTTTGTATAAAGTATGTTTTTGTGGACGTGACTTCGTTGAGCCTCACACCTCGGGAATGGTCAAAACAGGAAAGATGCGGCAAGGTTATGAGGGGTAGCGCCCTTTAGGATATGTGCATTTCCTTCTGGAAAAGGGTGGTATCATGGTATGGAGCCCAGATACTTACTCATGTTGAAAACACTTTATGATTGTGTGAATTGATTGCGAGCGCTCGGTGAAAGGTCCCAAAGGACCGGGGGATGGCATATTCGGTCAGTTGTTACTCAGTTAGGGGTAACCCCGCCTTGTGTTGGTAGAGATCTGGTTTGGTTCTCGGGGATGTCCATCCAAAGGCATTCTCATGTGGCAATGGGAAGTTCCTTGGCCTGATCATTCGTTGGAAATCCAAAGAAACAATACGATCTTGTACGGTATTAGTTGTAGAACCTATCATTCACTTATGGTGGCACCCCACTGTTTGGATGGTAGCTATAGTAGGCATAGTTCGGAATGTCTATGCTGGCTAAGATTTATATTCTACTTTAGAAATGAATTTTTTCTACACTATGCACTAATAATAATATCAAATGTTTCTTTTTAATGCGTATCAAGCATCTTTGGCTATCATAAGGAGAAATCTCCTTCGATTCTGCGTTTGCATTGTGTGTGTGCGGGAGGCCTTATGGTAGTCTCATTTTTAAAAGCATTGCGAATTGACTTTAAAAATTATCCTCTATTTTGATTTTAAAGATAAATAAACTGTTTTGAGTTCTCACACCAGTCACAAGACTGACTCGGAGTTTATTGTTTTCCTTCCTAAACTCTGGGTGCCCACCAATTTCCATACGGGCAGTCAAGAGTTAGGTTTATCAGGATATTCTGGATATTCTGGAGTTGCTGGAGGCAAGCTGGATGGCATGGCGTATTACTCGTATATAGTATTTCTTTTCCGCTGTTTGTTGTTGTATGATGTTGTACACTCTGATGGTATGATGTAATGAAATGTAATGTGATGTAATGTAATAACTGATATAGTTCTTTGTTTAAAGATTATTCATTTATTATTATATGTTGTTCCGCTGCGAATTGTGAGATTCTGTTGTTGTTCTGTTGTTTTCTTCTGTTCCGTTCTATTTTCTATTTTCTTTTCTCTATCTTCTTATCTTCTTCTCTCTTCTTCTCTCCTTTTCTTCTTCTTAAACCCTCAGTGTTCGGGTTTCCGGCCTTCGATTTCTCGGCAGTCGATAAAGTGAGTATCGATGTTGAATTTTCGAAAGTCGAAAATTTCCGGGACGTTACAATAAACTTATTAAGTACTAAGTGGTATAACCTCCAGCATATCATTGTAGGTATTAAGCACTGTTCTTGGAATGGGTACAACATTAGTTGTTCAGACTAATATTACAGTGCTTTAAATCACATCATATAATGTACTTTTGCTCACTGAACTCAAGGTAATGAATTTCATCATGTTGAGTTGAGTTTCTATCATATGTGATTTTTATGTTAGCTTTAAACTTATTTCTTTTGATGTTTTTCAAGACCAAATCTATTGCAAGTCCTTTTGTAAACGGATCGGCCAAGTTTTGATTAGATCTCATAAAATCTATCGTAAGTACCCCATCAGTGAGCATTTTCCTTACTGCATTGTGCGTTAGGCCAATATGCCTAGATTTTCCATTATATACCTGGCTATATGCTCTTGATAGTGTTGCTTGACTATCATAGTGCACAGATATCAGAGGCATTGGTCTTGGCCATATAGGAATTTCTTGAGAAACGATTTTCCTTAACTCAGAACATCCATCTGTTTGTTCAAACACGTGGTGAGAGAAAATAACGTCTTAAGGAAAGCATCATCAACGTGCTTTAAAGCGATCTCTACGGATTTGGTTTACCATTGTTGTGCCACTTCAGTATAAATCCACAACAACAATGAACCAATTTGGTACCACTCGGTGAACAAAACTCCATATCTTCCTTCCACTCTAAGGATGAAGGATGACATAAAGCTCAATGGCCTAACTTTGTTGATAGCTCAATGATTGCTTTGAAGTCCAAGTCGCGGTTCAACTTGTGCATTTTACCTTAGTGACATGCGGACAAACCATAATCAAAATCTAAGGCTTCATAAATATTTTGCAGGATCACACCTTTAGAACCTTCACTTGATGAAACAAATCTTTCAAAGCCGCCTGACCCTCCATTAAAAGTCAAAGGAGCACTATCCGTCACTTGAGTTAGTACCGAGACTCTAAAATGTCCACTTTTGCAGCTTGAAACTAAGTTAAGCAGAACAGCTTATAGGCAAAACCATGTCAACTTGATTTTCAAGCAAAGATGCACTAGCGACACGAAGTTCATTGACATGCACCACTTGAGTGTTTAGCAACATGAAGTTCATTGACATGCACATCTTGAGTATTTGAAACAAAAAAGCCTAATAATAATTAGTTGTACTTTGGAGCAGATCTAATGGATCACATACATTAGAAACATGCACGCGAGGTACATTAACTATGCATGAGCATGTGAAGGTAGATATGAATCATCGTATGCAGCTTTAAGAGAGGTATCAGTCTTTGCATAGCAACAGGGGAAGGTAAAAGACGTGGAGGAGGCAGCATAGAAGAAGCATTGTAGGACTGAAATAGAACATCTGAATGATGATGTGAAGGAGCATTAAGGTTTTGCATCAAGTTGAAGAGAAACTTTAAAATATGCATTAAATCAGCCTGTGGATAAACAATGATTTCCATTTGAGAAATTGTATCAGTATGAGTAAAAGCAAGCACTGGGGAGATAGGATGAGCATTATGCTCAGACTGGTCATGAGAACATTGAGAGGAGTGAAAGGAATTGCAAGAATTTAGGTGTAACGACCCGACTTTTTGGACAGTTTAAACCGATGATCAAATACACATGTCGATTCCAAACCATTCAAAAGTGCAGATAGTTATTGGGGTAAATAAGAAAAGAAAAGAAATAAAGGAAATGAAACAACACAGAATCTCGCAGCGGAACGATAAAATATAATAGTCAAATAAATAGTTCATGAAGCTGTTTACTATACTTTGACAATTATTTATACAACATTTATCAGAGTTATACATATATAACAGAATAATTAAAATAATGCAGCAGGTAGCATGATGCAAGGGTAAGAATAGTAATAGTATACCAAATCTTCGTCTTCATCCTGCAGAATAGATCTTCAAAAATCTGAAAAACTCCGGACTGACCCGAGCGTAGTGAAAAGACAAAACACTCGAGTCAAGACTAAAATATCCTTATGAAAGTTAAATCAATCGTAAATAAATATGAGTGTAACGGCGTCAAAGATGTTTACGGGGTTTGACATCTCATACCCAGTGTCAACGTGCGTGCAATAACTCAAAAGATGTTACGGGATTTTCCATCTCTCAAGGATCCGTGAAACTATCTACTATGTAGTAATACACGCTAAGTAGATAATGCCTATAAGTAATATAAAGTATCAAAATAGCGTTAAGGCGTTACCATAATCCCCCTTAACACATTTTATATTCCCAAAAGCATATACAAGACCGTAGTTTCCCCAAAACCAGAAGTCACCAGAGGGCAATCCATATACTCAAGGTACAAATCAAAACGTAGTGGTCGCGAATAGGATAATCAGTATGACAAGGTACAAGAGGCGATACCAACTAGGATACTAGTATTTGCGTGATCCAGACAGATGTTGAGCACAGCCAGCAGCTACCCCAACACCGCGAAACAACACTCCCAAATCAAGGGGTGCATCCAAATCGAATCACAAATGTAATAGAAATGGTATCGAATCACAAATCAAGGGGTGCACCCAAGGCGAACCTCAATGCCCGGCGCGGCTCCTGTTTTAGTCATGTCAGGGGTCATCCAATAATCGTTCTCTTTCTTCAATCAACGCGTTCACCAAACCATCCACTTCATTCTGGATCAACACTCCGCGTATAATAGTTATTAAAGTGGTGTTCGGTATTGACAGAGAGTATGTTCATATCCGATCCCGGTCTCTTTAATAACTACGTATTATTACACCGTTGGCTCTTTTACATTTCAAATCGATTCATAATTGATATCAAAATATCATATTCGCTTCAAAAGTCATATCCATTTCAAATATCGTCGTATCTTTTCAAATACAAGATTTCGTTTCAGAAATCGTTTTTCGCATCAATATCTCATTTCGATTTCAAAATCATTTCGAATTTCAATTTAGGTTGCAACTTCATTTAATCCAATCCGTATTTAAATTCAAGATTTAAATATAAACATTTCACCTTATTGACCAGCTTAGAATTTTAGAAAATAGTTTTAAGTAGTTTAAAAGTAGTTTTAAATAATTAAAATAGTTAAAAATACTTAAAATCTTAAAATGGATTTGAAATAGATAAATTAGTTTAACATAATTTAAATTGGTTTAAGTAGATTTAAAATAGATTAAAATAGTTTAAATATTCAAAAATGGTTTATATAACAGAGTAATTTGGAAAACGAAATAAAGCAGCTTCAAAAACAATCCGTTTCAATTTATAACTTCCCAATTCAAATCAATTTCAATTTCCATTCTACTGATTCAATTTCGATTTCAATTCAAATCAATGTCAACTTTGACTTTAAATTTATTCAAATTTATATTCACTTTCAATTTATTCAATTTCAATTTATACCGATTTGGAGATTGATTTTTTTCAAAAATATCCATTTAACACTTAACGAAATTATCCATCAATTTTCGAGTTTAAATCCAAATTTCAAATATGATTCAATTCCAAGCTCGACTTCAAAATATCATTTTTATATCACTTTTACTTGGTAATATTCGAAGCTCGAATTAAGGTTAAATCTTTAGACAAATCAATTTTCGAAATTCAGTCATATCCAAATTTTAAATCTCAAAGTCTCCACTTAAATTTTATTCAACAATTTCTTTTGACCAAAATTTTATTTCAACATTCCAAACTCAATTTTTCGATAAATTCAATTTCTATAAACTGATTTCTATTTATAACTTTTAAATCGAAACATTTAAATAAATTTCAAATTGACGATTTCAAAAATTATTAATTTAGCCAATTCGGTGTCCGTATATAATTTTCTATCCTATGGCCAAGTAATTATTTATTTCAATTAAATGTCAGGGATGAGTATATATTACTTAAATTAAATCACAGTATCATATGCATGCATAACAAGATCTATATAAGAAAATAAACATCCAAACATTCAATTATCAACCAATAGCATCCATCAAAATACATCATCCAATAAACAATACAATTCATGGCAGTTTCATAGTTATCAATGTCAGGTAATTTAATCGCAATGCAATTTCATTTCAATTTAACTGTCAATTTAATTTTCAACGGTTAATTCAAATGACAATCTATATGACAATTAAATTCTATCAAACAATGACAAAATAAAATCATAACACTTCATAATATCAAATTTAACTAGCATAAAGATATTTAGTACGTTGTGAGCGTTATAAAACACTCACCTAGATTTCAATGTAGTTCCAGTGTTTTATTTAGAATAAAATTAAACGAGCGTTTAATTTTACCCGAAATTTTCACTATCTCCAAATGATTCCAATCCAGCTCCATTGCGTAGTACTCGACAAAACAATTGCAACGCAATCCGTTTCGTGCGTTTTTGACCTCGTATGAAGAAGATACACATTTTTAAACATTATACAAATTTTTATATATATAATTTACAACAATTTTTTTTAATACCCTAGCTCCATCACAGCCGTCCATCCCACCACTGCAAATCACGGCCGCATCCCCTTTCTTCCATCTCCAGTTTCTTTCACGCGCGTATGAACCCATAGCCGTCGATTTTCAAGTAATTATCACGACCACCTCGTCGACTTCCAGAACGATCTGCAAGCGCCACCACGAAGCCCATCACCAGAGCCACCTACGACGTGAGCATCTTGAAGCTCGGCCTCCCATCTCGCCTCGAAAAACGTGAAAAACAGAGCAGCTTCAATCTCGATTTGCCATCGATCCATGGCTCCGTTTCCGATCTCCACCGTTGGATAGCTAGATCTTGATGCCCTCTACAACTTTGTAGTTGACGACTTTTGCTAATTGTTTGTAGATTTGGAGATAATAGAGGAGGAAGTTTCGAAATTCTCAGCAATTAATATCTAGGGCCGGCTAGAAGAAGAAGCAAGGGTTTGAGTGCAAAATGAAATGTTGAGGTACTTATATAGAATTTCGCAAAAACACTATTCACCGAAAATTTTTCGAACTCCAAACGAAGCATGCCGGCTGGCATTTCTAGGGTTTACCCCGCGTTCCAGACACAATGGAATAGGTTTCGAAGGCTAATTCGATCATCTGTGAGAGTTACGGCAATAAACGATCAAATTTAAATTAAACCGATTCAACTAATTTCTATGCGTTTTGGCTTGCCCCGGACAAACGGTAAATCCGATTGACACGAAATTTGAAATCTTACAATAATATGACATTACGGATCCGATGAAACTATTTTCGTCGAAATCCGAGACTGTTTGAAACATGACTATTTTAACTCGCCAGATTAATATTAAAACAATTTCAACGCGTTTCGAGCTGCCACGGTCAAACGAAAACTCCGATTGCTACGAAAATTGAAATCCGGTAATAACTAACTATTACGGATCCAATGGAACTAGTTTCGTCCAATTCTGAGACTGTTCGAAAATTGGCTATTTTTCAGTCGCTAATTAAATATTAAAATATTCAATTTTCACAAATAAATTTTAAATTCAGTTTTAAAAGTTCTATAACATCACTATGACTCCAATATGATAAAATAAAATTTTACAAATCATTTTTAATCATATTAAACCCGTTATTCAATTTATCCAATAAATTCCAATTTTAAAATCTTATTAACTCTATTAAAATCCAAATATAACTTACATTCACTTTGGAAACCAATTTGAATCATATTAAATCAAATTTCAATTATTCACTCTATTTTCATATATTAAATTTCAATATCAAATTAATCATATCAAATTCGAAATTTAATTTATTCAAACATTCGTAATATTAAATTTAACAAATTTGATTGTTCTTAAATCGCTATCTTTTGACATATTCAAAACGAACTTATAAAATTTAACAAATTCAAATTATAGAACAACCATTTTCATTAAAACAGCTATTCAATTCCCGTTATTCAATTAATTCAATAGATTCCAAATATTAAATTTAAACAATTTAATTGTTCAATATTTGACGGAATCAATATTGGATTTTAAATAAAAATTTCATTATCTGCCGATTTACTATATTACATCAAATGAACTCTACATTATTATTAATCAACAGTTAGAGATAATGCACTCAACTATATATGAACTTTCATTTTAATTTCAATTGGTTCACAAATTCAATTCGACTAACTAAATAAATAGGTAACTTAAATAATTATCACCGTTAACTTTTAATTTATTATAAGTTTATTATTTACAAACAAGTGTCAAAATTACCTATACAATACAAATTCATTCAATCACCTTTGACTACATAACATTTCAATTGATTTGGGATTTTATTCAATTCATAAATACTTAACTTAGATAGAATCTTGTTGCATTTCGTTCTAGTTATTATTATTCCAAACGACTTACAAATTTTTTTCTAACACTAAATCACAAAATCTGATTAAATTAACTATTTTAATTATCGAAAACTTACGGGTCGTTACACTCTCCCTCACTCAAAACTTTTCGTCCCCGAAAAGGAAAAAGAAGGGAAAAGGAACTAAGTAAAGAATTCAACATTTGATATATTTTATTAAAAATTATCCACTTATAAACAATGAAATTCCATTTATAAAGTCATAACTACGCTTCCAATAAGCTACTCCAAATGGCTTCCTAACTTTAAAAGTTAGTAATCAAAACAAGTTATAAAAAAAAATTAAAACTTGAAAATTTTTATAACACCCGGATTTTACGGAAAATTTCGGCAGAGTCTCCTTTGCGTGGCTCGATCGAAAAAAAATATAACATTATATATATCACAAATATACATCTCATCAAGTGATGAGGCACCCCGCAGGGAAAAAGTGTAAAAATACGATATGTAATCCGAGATATGTACCTTATATATTGTTAGCGAGCATATACAGCTAATATAGCGCGAAAGCGAGCTCCAAATGCGAAGCAAGCGAAATCCGCACCTACTACACACTCAATAACTAAGTTAGAACCATACATATAAAGATAGATCGATATACTTAGCATACACAACATATATATAACATATTTAGCTTCAAAACTGAAATTCCAATTTCAGGACAGCAAACAAATTCTAGTTTTATGTCAACTAAACGATAAAATTCGACAATAGAATCTGAATAAAAGTTGTTGTATTCATCTCAGGCTTTCCGAAATGTCTAAAATCATCGAATTCGGACCATACGTTCAAAAATTATGGCCGTTTTACTTAGAGGATACGCCTCAGCCTGGGCAATGAATTGTGCAGGTCCGCGAAGTCACCCACGTTTCGACCCTCTAAACGACATTAAAACACAAAACACTTAAAACAAAAGTTTTATCTTATGTTCTTAGCTTTCCAGAAAGTGCAAGATCATCAAAATCCGATAAACCAGTCAAAAGATATGGTGAAAATACTAAGGGTGTATACTACAGATTTTACTTATTTTTACACAGGACAGCGAGTAACATTCAAGTTTTTAACCTATTAGACGAAGGAATTTTCTCAAGTTATCTAAACAAGAGTTGTGCTATAGTTTCTAATCTTTTCGAAAAGTCTAAGATCGTCAAATTCCGTTCAGCTATTTAAAAGTTATGATTGTTTTCGTTTCAGCATATATTGGACAATTTTTGGATTTTTCCAAAAATTGCTTTTATTATTTCAAAGTACAAACCATCATAACTTCAAATTTCTAAAGAACAATTATAAGCACAAAGTTATTTATTTTCTTATTCATCCATGCAAAAGGTTTACATTCAATTTGTTCCCGATTTATTCAAGTTTGTTTCATTCACATTTTAAATTCAAGTCAATTTGCTTCAATTTAAATTGAATTCAATTATATTTAATTTCACTTTGCTTCAAATTTGAATTTAATTATTTTAAAATTTTATTCCGTTTATTCAGTTCCATTAACACTAATGAATTCTACTTAATCAATTTTCATCCATCTAACAACCAATGCATATCAAACATCAACATCCATCCACAATCTACACTAAATCAATTATACATTTCCAAGTCAATTTTAATTTCGTACACTTCCAAGTTTATTGACATTTAGTTATATTCAAATTTAATTAGTTTCCATTTACCAATTTTATATTTCATTAATTTTAAATTTTATTTATTCACTTAGATATATCATTCATTTTACAGCTTAAATTTCTTTTATATTTACAACTATCAATAGATCTTCACATTTTATTATTCACTCTCACGCTGGTATATTATTTCTCTACCTATCCTTATTAGCATTTTAAACCTTTTAAGTATTTGGTAAGTTATAGTTATTCAAATAGAATGTAGTTAAACAACATACAACTTCTTTCATTTAAAGTTGAATTTTCAATTAATTAATTCTTAAGTCATTACTTAAATTTCACTATAATTTAATTTCACATTTACATTCACATATAGTATTTCCATTTTATATTAACATAATTGTGAATCACCCTTAAATATTAATTTAAATTCCAATTATTTACTAACAATTTTTATTTATATTTGCAAACCATTAATTAAATGCATATTTCATTATTCAAACCTATACGTGTATATTATCCAATTAACAATTCATATAACATTTTTGAACTTCTTAAATATTTTGGTAAGTTATATCTATGCTATAAAATGAAATTTAATACTATGCGAGTTTTACAGTTTCAATTTTATTTTAAGTTCATAATTTCCTAATTCTAAGGATTTCTACTTCAATTGATATTTTCACTTAGCTCTTAGGTTCATTTCTCAGTTCACAATTCAGAAGTTCCTAAATGATTCAAGTCTAAATTCATTTCAATCATTTAAAAAAAATCATTAATTTTTAAAGGACTTAAGAATTCCAATCCCGGTTTCATTTCAAATCAAGTTTTGAAATAATATATACTTATATAATTTATATATCAAATCATACTATAGAGAATACAAAACAAAACAAAATTTGAATCGAACAAGGCTTAGACAAGCTATTAAGTGGTCTCCCCCACTCGGACTCTCGAAAATAAACGTCGATGATGCGTGCACTCATCACCGAAATCATTCTCTCGCGTCAAGAGAAGGGAATATAACACTTATTATATAAAAAAATCCTTCGAAAACAATTTCAACTCAATTATACTATCATATAATACTCATATTATATTTTTCAAATTCTTGTAAGTTAATTTTAAACACCGGAATTTAAATTCCCAAATCCGAGTAAAATTCATTTATATTCATTATCAATTGCGTTTACAAGATTTCATTTTTCTAAATCCATTGTTATTTAATCAATTGTTGTAAATATTGACTGATCAAACAATAACGACAATAATCTAATATTATCATCTCCTAACAATCAATTCAATCAAAATGGATAAATATTCAAATAATTCTTTTATATAAAATATATTCCAAAACGATATTGTGTTGGTTTGTCCTATTCGAGTGTTTAGAAATTCCTATCGACGCCTTGGCGTCCCAAGTATCGACCAGAATTCATAAATACTCAACAGAACAAAGTTAACACAATATAAAACCATTTTATATCAAATAACAAGTACGCTCTCTTATATACACTCAACTCATTCATATAGTTTACCTCTATTTCAATGAGTTATTCTCCACTAGAGCCAAGGTTTATCGCTAAACCAAAGCTCTGATACCAACTGTAACGACCCGACTTTTTGGACAGTTTAAACCGACGATCAAATACACATGTCGATTCCAAACCATTCAAAAGTGCAGATAGTTATTGGGGTAAAAAAGAAAAGAAAAAAAAAAGAAATAAAGGAAATGAAACAACACAGAATCTCGCAGCGGAACGATAAAATATAATAGTCAAATAAACAGTTCATGAAGCTGTTTACTATACTTTGACAATTATTAATACAACATTTATCAGAGCTATACATATACAACAGAACAATTAAAATAATGCAGCAGATAGCATGATGCAAGGGTAATAATAGTAATAGTATACCAAATCTTCGTATTCATCCTCCAGAATAGACCTTCAAAAATCTGAAAAACTCAGGACCGACCCGAGCGTAATGAAAAGACAAAACACTCGAGTCAGGACTAAAATATCCTTATGAAAGTTAAATCAATCGTAAATAAATATGAGTGTAACGGCGTCAAAGATGTTTACGGGGTTTGACATCTCATATCCAGTGTCAACGTGCGTGCAATAACTCAAAAGATGTTACGGGATTTTCCATCTCTCAAGGATCCGTGAAACTATCTACTATGTAGTAATATACGCTAAGTAGATAATGCCTATCAGTAATATAAAGTATCAAAATAGCGTTAAGGCGTTACCATAATCCCCCTTAACACATTTTATATTCCCAAAAGCATATACAAGACCGTAGTTTCCCCAAAACCGGAAGTCACCAGAGGGCAATCCATATACTCAAGGTACAAATCAAAACGCAGTGGTCACGAATAGGATAATCAGTATGACAAGGTACATGAGGCGATACCAACTAGGATACTAGTAGTTGCGTGATCCGGCCTGATGTTGAGCATAGCCAGCAGCTACCCCAACACCGCGAAACAACACTCCCAAATCAAGGGGTGCACCCAAATCGAATCACAAATGTAATAGAAATGGTATCGAAGAAGCGTGTCCGCTAGAGGTGGCGAACCTCAATGGCCCGGCGCGGCTCCTGTTTTAGTCATGTCAGGGGTCATCCAATAATCGTTCTCTTTCTTAAGTCAACGCGTTCACCAAACCATCCACTTCATTCTGGATCAACACTCCGCGTATAATAGTTATTAAAGTGGTGTTCGGTATCGACAGAGAGTATGTCCATATCCGATCCCGGTCTCTTTAATAACTACGTATTATTACACCTTGGCTCTTTTACATTTCAAATCGATTCATAATTGATATCAAAATATCATATTCGCTTCAAAAGTCATATCCATTTCAAATATCGTCGTATCTTTTCAAATACAAGATTTCGTTTCAGAAATCGTTTTTCGCATCAATATCTCATTTCAATTTCAAAATCATTTCGAATTTCAATTTAGGTTGCAACTTCATTTAATCCAATCCGTATTTAAATTCAAGATTTAAATATAAACATTTCACCTTATTGACCAGCTTAGAATTTTAGAAAATAGTTTAAGTAGTTTAAAAGTAGTTTTAAATAATTAAAATACTTAAAAATACTTAAAATCTTAAAATGGATTTGAAATAGATAAATTAGTTTAACATAATGTAAATTGGGTTAAGTAGATTTAAAATAGATTAAAATAGTTTAAGTATTCAAAAATGGTTTATATAACAGAGTAATTTGGAAAACGAAATAAAGCAGCTTCAAAAACAATCCATTTCAATTTATAACTTCCCAATTCAAATCAATTTCAATTTCCATTCTACTGGTTCAATTTCGATTTCAATTCAAATCAATGTTAACTTTGACTTTAAATTTATTCAAATTTATATTCGCTTTCAATTTATTCAATTTCAATTTATACCGATTTGGAGCTTGATTTTTTTCAAAAATATCCATTTAACACTTAACAAAATTATCCATCAATTTTCGAGTTTAAATCCAAATTTCAAATATGATTCAATTCCAAGCTCGACTTCAAAATATCATTTTTATATCACTTTTACTTAGTAATATTCAAAGCTCGAATTAAGGTTAAATCTTTAGACAAATCAATTTTCGAAATTCAGTCATATCTAAATTTTAAATCTCAAAGTCTCCACTTAAATTTTATTCAACAATTTCTTTTAACCAAAATTTTATTTCAACATTCCAAACTCAATTTTTCGATAAATTCGATTTCTATAAACTGATTTCTATTTATAACTTTTAAATCGAAACATTTAAATAAATTTCAAATCGACGATTTCAAAAATTATTAATTTAGCCAATTCGGTGTCCGTATATAATTTTCTATCCTATGGCCAAGTAATTATTTATTTCAATTAAATGTCAGGGATGAGTATATATTACTTAAATTAAATCACAGTATCATATGTATGCATAATAGGATCTATATAAGCAAATAAACATCCAAACATTCAATTATCAACCAATAGCATCCATCAAAATACATCATCCAATAAACAATACAATTCATGGCAGTTTCATAGTTATCAATGTCAGGTAATTTAATCGCAATGCAATTTCATTTCAATTTAACTGTCAATTTAATTTTCAACGGTTAATTCAAATGACAACCTATATGACAATTAAATTCTATCAAACAACGACAAATAAAATCATAACACTTCATAATATCAAATTTAACTAGCATAAAGATATTTAGTACGTTGTGAGCGTTATAAAACACTCACCTTGATTTCAATGTAGTTCCAGCGTTTTATTTCGAATAAAATTAAACGAGCGTTTAATTTTACCCGAAATTTTCACTATCTCCAAATGATTCCAATCCTGCTCCATTGCGTAGTACTCGACAAAATGATTGCAACGCAATTCGTTTCGTGCGTTTTCGACCTCGTATGAAGAAGATACACATTTTAAAACATTATACAAATTTTTATATATATAATTTACAACAATTTTTTTTTAATACCCTAGCTCCATCACAGCCGTCCATCCCACCACTGCAAATCACGGCCGCATCCCCTTTCTTCCATCTCCAGTTTCTTTCACGCGCGTATGAACCCATAGCCGTCGATTTTCAAGTAATTATCACGACCACCTCGTCGACTTCCAGAACGATCAGAAAGCGCCACCACGAAGCCCATCACCAGAGCCACCTACGCCGTGAGCAGCTCGAAGCTCGACCTCCCATCTCGCCTCGAAAAACGTGAAAAATGCAGCAGCTTCAATCTCGATTTGCCATCGATCCATGGCTCCGTTTCCGATCTCCACCGTTGGATAGCTAGATCTTAATGCCCTCTACAACTTTGTAGTTGACGACTTTTGCTAATTGTTTGTAGATTTAGAGATAATAGAGGAGGAAGTTTCGAAATTCTCAGCAATTAATATCTAGGGCCAGCTAGAAGAAGAAGCAAGGGTTTGAGGGCAAAATGAAATGTTGAGGTACTTATATAGAATTTCGCAAAAACACTATTCACCGAAAAATTTTCGAACTCCAAACGAAGCGTGCCGGCTGGCATTTCTAGGGTTTACCCCGCGTTCCGGACACAATGGAACAGGTTTCGGAAGCTAATTCGATCATCTGTGAGAGTTACGGCAATAAACGATCAAATTTAAATTAAACCGATTCAACTAATTTCTATGCGTTTTGGCTTGCCCCGGACAAACGGTAAATCCGATTGACACGAAATTTGAAACCTTACAATAATATGACATTACGGATCCGATGAAACTATTTTCGTCGAAATCCGAGACTGTTTGAAAAATGACTATTTTAACTCGCCAGATTAATATTAAAACAATTTCAACGCGTTTCGAGCTGCCACGGTCAAACGAAAACTCCGATTGCTACGAAAATTGAAATCCGGTAATAACTAACTATTACGGATCCAATGGAACTAGTTTCGTCCTATTCTGAGACTGTTCGAAAATTGGCTATTTTTCAGTCGCTAATTAAATATTAAAATATTCAATTTTCACAAATAAATTTTAAATTCAGTTTTAAAAGTTCTATAACATCACTACGACTCCAATATGATAAAATAATATTTTACAAATCATTTTTAATCATATTAAACCCGTTATTCAATTTATCCAATAAATTCCAATTTTAAAATCTTATTAACTCTATTAAAATCCAAATATAACTTACATTCACTTTGGAAACCAATTTGAATCATATTAAATCAAATTTCAATTATTCACTCTATTTTCATATATTAAATTTCAATATCAAATTAATCATATCAAATTCGAAATTTAATTTATTCAAACATTCGTAATATTAAATTTAACAAATTTGATTATTCTTAAATCACTATCTTTTGACATATTCAAAACGAACTTATAAAATTTAACAAATTCAAATTATAGAACAACCATTTTCATTAAAACAGTTATTCAATTCCCGTTATTCAATTAATTCAATAGATTCCAAATATTAAATTTAAACAATTTAATTGTTCAATATTTGACGGATTTCAATATTGGATTTTAAATAAAAATTTCATTATCAGCCGATTTACTATATTACATCAAATGAACTCTACATTATTATTAATCAACAGTTAGAGATAATGCACTCAACTATACATGAACTTTCATTTTAATTTCAATTGGTTCACAAATTCAATTCGACTAACTAAATGAATAGGTAACATAAATAATTATCACCGTTAACTTTTAATTTATTATAAGTTTATTATTTACAAACAAGTGTCACAATTACCTATACAATACAAATTCATTCAATCACCTTTGACTACATAACATTTCAATTGATTTGGGATTTTATTCAATTCATAAATACTTAACTTAGATAGAATCTTGTTGCATTTCGTTCTAGTTATTATTATTCCAAACGACGTACAAATTTTTTTCTAACACTAAATCACAAAATCTTATTAAATTAAATATTTTAATTATCGAAAACTTACGGGTATCAGTCTTTGCATAGCAACAGGGGGAGGCAAAAGACGTGGAGGAGGCAGCATAGAAGAAGCATTGTAGGACTGAAATAGAACATCTGAATGATGATGTGAAGGAGCATTAAGGTTTTGCATCAAGTTGAAGAGAAACTTTAAAATATGCATTAAATCAGCCTGTGGATAAACAATGATTTCCATTTGAGAAATTGTATCAGTATGAGTAAAAGCAAGCACTGGGGAGATAGGATGCGCATTATGCTCAGACTGGTCATGAGAACATTGAGAGGAGTGAATGGAATTGCAAGAATTTAGGTAGGAAACACAAGTTTAGAAAGTTTCACAACAACATGTGAATTATTACGCAGAGTAAGAGGTTGCCTCGCATTCTAAGCATAGGAACTTCTAGCTAAAATGGATTGACCAGAACTGGCATGGCCAGTAGCGATACTTCAGCATAAACTGTAACATCTCGGAATTTTTAACAATATCAATTTAATAATCTGTGTAAAAATTAATTTGATATTGATAATTTTGTTAATAATAATTCAAATAGATTTAATAATCTTTTTCAATAAATATTTAGATTGGTAATTTTATTTTTTAAAAATAATAAATTGGTTTCTATTTATAATATAAATATATAGTTTATATTGTAAATAGATTAGCATTGTTTTAAATTTAATAAATAAAGCATATTTTCTAATTCTAATATTTGTAGTAATTTGGAAAATTTGTTTTTATTTAATATATAATCTTTCCAAAGTTAAATAAATAAATCTTGGTTTAAACTTAATGAATCATGATTTAAAATTAAAATATATACATTAATAATTTGGAAAGTTTTGATTTTTATTTAATATTGAGTTTTCAAAGCAATTTAATAAATAAATCTATGATCTTAAAATTGATAAGAAAAATATTTAAATGTTTAAAATAATTTGGCTTGAGTTTTAAATTAAAATGGATTAACAAACAAAAAGTTTTATGGCTTAGTAAAATAGATAATTTATTAATAAAAATATAATTTCTTTTAAAATAATTTTAATTTAATAATGAGATATTTTTAAAAATAATATTAATAGTGTATTGATTTACAAATAAATTTTGAATAAAATGGCAATTGTTATTTCAAGTTTAATTTGTATTTATAACTTGATTTTTTTAAAATATTAGATTTTGAATTTGATTTGAAATTAAATTTACAAAGTATAAATTTTAATTGTTTTAATTTTTATATGTATAAGTTTTATTTATACACATGATTTGTTTTTATTTCTTTTTATGAATTTATATACATATTTAATATTAACTAACAAATTAAAATTAAGCTTAATACATATGTTAACTTGTAAATCAAATACAAATTACTTTAAAAAAGGGACAAGTGTTATAAGATTAACATCACAATTTGAAAAATGTTAAAATAAGTTTACAAGTGTCAAATTGTTTTAATTTTTTTTTCTTTTATTTGATAAATCTGAAATTTACACTTATATAAGCCTACATCTTCATCTCTTTATTTCTTTTCTCATCTCAATTCAAAAGACAAAGAAACTTAAACCTATCTCATGCAGATTAGAAAAACATGAAACCCAAATTCAAGTTTTTTTCAAAAATCTATAAGTTCACGATCAAATGCAGATCTGCAAATCTACAATTACATGCACCTCCAAAACCCAACTCAGTTCACAAATACAAAAATCAAAGTCCCTGCAATTTCAAAACTATAGCATGTAGCTTCAAAAACCCACACTTGCTATTTTCAAATATAAAAAAAATCTGCACCTCTTCAAAATCAATACACTTACCATTTTTAAGCTCCTCAATTCAAATTCTGTTCTACACCATTTTGTTTTCTTTCCCTGTAATCTTGAAGCCTACACCTGCTATTTTCACAAAAAAAGCAAGTTCAAAGGGAAATCTGCAGCCCAAGTTTTAAAATCCAAAAACAAGTTGAATCTGGAAAAAATCAAGTCTTCCTGCAATATCTTCAGCAAAGTTTCAAAAGCAGTTTTTTTTAAAATCAAAGAGGCAGAGACATTTTGTTTTCAGCAAATAAATTTCAAAGGCTTCTTCACAAATCTGGGAAGATTTTTTATCTTCAAATAGGTGAGCAACTTTTTAAATCTAAAAAGTTTAAAAATAGGTTGCATGCTAGTAAACTGAAATAAATGAGTATCTCATGTGTGAAAGTTGATGTGAAATTGTATTTATATGAATGATTTTTGAATGACCTCTGTTTATGTTTCCAGTAACCTGTTTGTTTTAAATACATATTCTTTTGATCCAATTTCTGTTAGGATCTAGATTACAGACAATCATTGTTTGTTTAAGTTTTAAGGTAAGTTTAAAATTGAATTAAGCTAATAATGAACTGGTATTGGCTCTGGAAAAAAAACAAATGATTGAGCAAGTTCAAAGATAGCTGAAAATCTAATTATCCTGTTTTCTGGATTCATGAATATAAATTGAATACTAAAATCATAATATGATTTTTAACACTGGAATTAGAATTTTTAGTAAAGAGGTTATATTGCAGTTGGGTTTTGAACTGGAAAGGGGATTATTTGACTTGTTGGTGATCCATGGATAGTGGAGGCATGGGGTTCTTCCTGGTGATGGAAGAGAGGTAGGAGAAGCTAGGGAAAATGCTAATTGGTGATGAAATTTATCTGAGTAGTTGCGGTAGTGTTTTCTTTTTTTAAAACCCTATTTTTACTGTGAGGTAAGAATTGATCACCATAGCTAGTGGAGTTGATCGAGTGTTGAGATATTTTGGGAACGGATAGTATGATCGTAGTTGAAGCCATGGCCGAAGTCGCTAACCTTCTGATGGTCGGAGTAGCGAGCAAGAAACATTGACAGGTTTGGGTCATGGAGGGCTCTGATGTTTCCAGGTTTAGAATTAGTGCTCGTTTTTTATTTGAGAAAGTGTGGCGATTTTTGGAGGGTCACGATGTTGTCAGGGGATGATCGCTGATAGGTAGAGGTGCTGGTGGATGGCCGGTGATGACCAGAGCCGCGGTGCACGTGCACCGTGCAGTTGAAGTTCAGGCGAACTTTTTAGTGTTATATAGATTTGGAACTTGGGAATGGCTCGAGTTATTCGAGTTTTGACTCGAAGCTAATGAGGGAATTACTCTAAGAGGTATTGGTGTGTCTCGGGTTTCAGGTGATTTTATAGGTTTTGACAAACCTGTACACGGTTTGTATAAATTTTTAGAACCAGAAGTTTTTAAATGTAAAGAATGGTTTTAAACCTAGTTTAAATCCAAGTTTGAAATTTTAGAATTCAAGTTTAAATTTAAAATCTCAGTTTTAAATAAATAAATAAAATATAATTAAATTTAAACTTGAATGTTAAACTACTTTATAATGGTAAGTAGTTTTCAAATTTTAAAACCGAAGTTTTTAAATATGAGTAAGTTTTGAAGTAAGATTTAATCTGGAAATCAAAAGTTAATAAGAACTTCAGTTTTTGAAATAAAAAGAATTTTAAGATTTGAAGTTTTAAAAAATTTGTATGTAAAGTTTAAATTTAAATTATTAAATTTAAAAATGAATTTAGTTTCAGACCTTATGAATTCCTTATATTTGACAAGCACTTGTTGTCTTGTAATTCTTAAAAAGTTTTAAATTATTTAAACTTGGTTTAAATTTAAATTTTATTCATTGTAAATCTTGTATTTAAAATGAAATTTAAAGGTAAGTTCAAAAGTGCTTTGTTTCAAATAATTTGTTTTTAAACATAATTTTATCTTAAAATTAAGTTAAGATTTAATGTTTTTAAAATTAATTTAATTAATGAGTAATTAAGGAATGGTTAGTTAATTTATTTTATTTATTAATTAAGGTTTGATAAATATTGATTAAAGGTTAATGAATTTGAAATTAAAGATCATTAATTTGATTATTAACTAATGATTAAAGAATTATTAATTAAGTAATTAAATTTTAATCAAGGTTAATAAATTAAATAATTAAGGATTAATTAGTGATAGTTAACTCTTAATTAATTAAATAATTAGACTTTAATTAATGAATAATTAAAGATGATTTAATTTGGGATTAATCTAAGTTAATTACTTAATGAAATAATTAGAGAATGGTTAATGAAGGCCATTAACCAGGATTATTTAAATAATTAATTAATGTGATTAATTTTTACAATTAATTAGATTTATTAATTTAATAATAATCGTTTGTGAATTGTTGAGTATAATTACTTAATGAAGTAATTGAGAAATTAATTACTTAAGGAAATTAATTGAGTTAAATGTGATGGTTTGATTAAATTTTTTTAAGTTTAATTAATTTTAAACACTTGAGGTTTTAAAGATAATTACTTTATGTAATTAATGGATTGGAAATTACTTAGTGAAGTAATTGATTGATAATTATAGGTTGTAATTTATGGAAGATGTTTAAAATGTAAGTAATTTGAATTAAATTACTTAGTAATTAATCAAGGGATTAATTAAGGAATAATTAATTTGTTTTTAATAAAGTAATTAATATTAGTTAATTACTGAATATAGTTAATCAATAATGATTAATAATTATGGGTTAATTACTTAAGGTAATTAATTTAGGAAGATAATTAATTAAATAAAATTAAGGATCATTAATTATTATAATTAATGATGTAATTAAAGTTGATTAATTAAGATTAATTAATTAATGATAAGTGATTAAAGGTAAATTAATTAATGTAATTAATTAAGAATTAACGTAACTAATTAAAATTAATTAATTAATTGAAGTAATTAAATGTTAATTACTGTTTTTGTTTGAGAATAATTAATTTGTGAAACTAATTAAGGATAATTACTTGAATGTAATTAAGGATAATTAATCAAGGGTGATTAATTAAGGAGATTTATTTGAATGATTAATCAATCGATTGTAATTCAATTAAATGGTTAAGTAAGCAAGATCTATATTGGTGAAGTAATTAATTTAATTTATTTTAAATTAATTAAAGATGAAGTAATTAATTTAATTCATTTTAAATTAATTAGAGGTAGAGATAGTTAATTTAATTCATTTTAAATTAATTATATTGTGATGAGTAAATCATCGCTTATATATGAATGGATGGTATTGATTGCCTTGAATGGTTGTGATCTCAGAAATGAGATAAGTAATGTTTTGTGGTATGATATGAATGCTTTGGTCACATTGCGACGATAATATAGATTATCTATTGTGATGATGACATGGATTACCTATTATGATATGGATCATCTGCTTATTCGATAATGTTGATTATCTATTGTGATTTGTAAGTTATCTATCTGTGTATATATAGACAATTGAGTTGTTTTAAACTCTAAAACAACTTGGACCTAAAAGACACGTTTTGGATTTCGATGAGAATGGATCGGGTTTCCATATTTGGATATCCGAAAACCATATCGATCTAAATTTACGATAGGTCGTGAATCTTATGTGAAGAGTGAAGACTCGAGGTGTAAGGATTATTCGTTAGTATAACTCCGGGGGTGATTCCGTGATGAGTTTGACGAAAATAGTACTTACAGGCTCGAGATGGTGATTCAGAGTGCAAGGGTTATCGTCGTTAACTCTGAGGGTGATTCCAAAATGAGTGTAACGAGATAATGCCTTCGGTTTCGTTCGAACCCGAAACGAACTTGTATGGATTGAATGCTTCCAGAACATCGTCAGGTGGACGATGAGAATTCTAAGTGATGTGTTCACTAAAGGTAATCGTTGCCTCAAGCCTCATCAACCGGGAATGGCTAAAACAGGGGAGGTGCAGCAAGGCTAAGTGGGTCATGCCCAAGTAGGACGAGATTTTCCCCTGTCTAGATGTCCCTTTTATTTCGGCTGTGTAGATGGTTGTGAGCTCCAACCATTGAGGTTGTCTTGTTCAGAACTGTTCGGTAAGGAATGGTTCTGGCCTTGTGTTGTAGGGGAGCGGGCGTACTCCTCGGTACGTTGATCTAGGCCACGTACTGTGACGGGCGGTACCCCAGTAGCCCTGCCATTGTATGGAATCCAAAATACAATAAGTGCCAACGGTTTTGATTGTACTACCAACTTTTGTGGCTAGTAGCTGGAATTTAATGGATGTAACAATTTCGGCTATTTCATATTTATTTGAAAACCCTAGACCTATTATAATATCACTGGATTTCCTATCAAATGTTTTGGTTAGCGTAAGGTAAAAACTTTTCCATGTTTATGTGTGGGAAGTCTTACGTGATACCTTTCTTTCAAAAGGATTTTAAAAGTTAAGCAACCTTAACCTGTTACTCACACCAGACCCATGTCTGACCCGGAGTTTTTCTTCTGTTTTTCTTAAACTCTTGGGTACTCAAATTTTTCTGAGTAGCCAAGGGATTCAGGTTAGCTTTGACGAATTATGGAGGAGCAATGGAGCAGGAGGCTTCTGCGTGTAGATATATAGTTTCCGCTGTGTGTTCTCTGAGTTGTTCTTTGTATTGAATTGAGTTGTATAACTAGACAGGTTTTTATAACTGTCTTGTATGTGTTGTACTATTTATCCAACTCTGATAATGGTTGTAAACTATGTAGTATTTATGTTATCAATATAATTTATTCGTTCCGCTGTTTAGATTCTGATGTTGTTTCTACTTTCTCTTCTTTCTTTTCTCTTTTCTATCCCTTTCTTTCTTATTAATGATGCGTCATTCTGTAGAGACGGATGGTGGGTCATTACAGTGGTATCAGAGCGTTAGGTTGAGTGAATACCTAGGCTTTGTAGTGGTGTCTTTCTTGAGAGAGCGTATTTGTAAATTTTAAATATATATATATATTTACTTCTACCTATTTGTTGGGTTACCCGTACAGGTTTTCCAATATAAGTTATAAAGGTAGATGGGGTAGTAGTGTGTGTAACACGACTACCATTGGTTGGAGTTTGAATGTTTGAGGTTGGAAGTGTATTTGTCGATACTGTAGACCTAATACCGTCTCGAGTGAATTTTGTAGTGATGAAGGATTTCATCGATCTCTGAAGGAAACCTGTTAAGGTTCGGAGTTTATTTTTGAAGTCGAACGAGTAGAGTTTGGATCTGTCAGATGGGCAGAAGCGAGTGATGGTATTTTGGATACCTCAGGGAGTAGTAGCTGCGTGATGAGACGCAGTGACTATGGATGTCTCCGAAAATGTTTTCTTTTGTAGCAAGTATAGGGAAGTGTGTCTGCTTCGGTGTTGTGGCTGAGTTCAGTAGGACGTTTGTGTTTGGTTTGAAGTCCGAGTTTCTCGAAGAGCTTTGGGATTAGGAGACCTTTGGCATCTGTGGCAGCAGTGCAACTTGGAGTGTTCTGTGTTGGCAGGAGTTTTCTGGCTTAGCAGTTTCTGGAAGTGGAGTTCAGAAGCAGCAGAGTGGACCTGTTTCTTCGATGGGTTCGCTAGCTAAGTATAAGCTGTTCTGTTTTAAAGGAAGAATAGTTTTCTTTGGATTTGGTTTGGATTGATTGCAAAAGTGACTTGCGATTGTTTGAGTATTCTCTTAGGTTATCAGAATTTTTGTGGATGTCTTCAGAGAAGTCAGAGTTTTGTTCGCATCTGGAGTTTGAGTTTCCTTATCGATTAGGATTCCAGGAGTACTACCGGTGGTTCAACTTAGTAAAGAATAGTTCCAAGGAGATTAAGTTGGTGAAGCAGCTCAGGTTTTGGAGAAGCTTCTGTGTTTTCTTTATGGATCTGATGAACCATATCTCTGGGATGTGTTGTTGAGTTGTGCTCGTGTTCTTCTTCAGCATTCTCTTCCACTTCGGAACAGAGTTGAGCAGCAGAAGTAGTTTGGAAGTGCATCTGCTTTTCTTTTCTGGACAGGAGAAGTGAGTTTAGTCTTCTGATGTTTGAGGAGTAGGGTTTGATCTTGATTGATCTTGAGGAGATCATTTTGTTGAGATGATTGGTTTTGTTTGTTTCTAGAGACATCAGCGAAGGTTGAGCTGATCAGGAAGGTTGTAAGCAGCTCAGGATCGTCTGGAGATTTTTGTGGATAAGAGACGAAAGAATTTTGATTCCGGAGTCGGAGATTTGATCTTGGATAAGTTTTCTCTGATTGTAAAGGAGCTATAAGATTGAGTAAGGCTGGAAAGCTAGCTCTGAGGTGTTTTGGATCTTTTCTGTGATCTTGGAGGTTAAGTGTTTGATCTACAGGATTGAATTACCAGTTTGGATAACTGGGATTCGATGAGTTTCACGTATCTTTGAGGGAGTACGTGTATGATGTATCTCTGGTTGTGGAACCAGTAGTTTGGGAGTTTTGGTAGTTGAGTCAGACTCGTCTATAGTCTGATATCTTGTCTAGTGTTGTAGATATAGATGAATAGGAACTTTGTAGCTTCATAGTATTGATTGTTTGGATTCTCTAGAGCGAGTGTCCCGGTATATATATACACTTGGGGAAACTCGAGGGATTCTATCTAGAATTTTGTCTGGATAGTTAGATTTGTTTGATTGGATAAATTGGTTGCAATGGTTGTTAGCATATGTTTGATATATGCTTGTTTTTGAAATTAAAATCTTTAATGAGATTATTAAATTATCTTTGTTTTAAATTTCGGGGGCGAAATTCTTTTAAGGGGGGAGGATTGTAACATCCCAGAATTTTTAACAATATCAATTTAATAATCTGTATTAAAATTAATTTGATATTGATAATTTTGTTAATAATAATTCAAATAGATTTAATAATCTTTTTCAATAAATATTTAGATTGTCTTTTAAAAATAATAAATTGGTTTCTATTTATAATATAAATATGTAGTTTATATTGTAAATAGATTTGCATTGTTTTAAATTTAATAAATAAAGCATATTTTCTAATTCTAATATTTGTAGTAATTTGGAAATTTTGTTTTTATTTAATATATAAGCTTTCCAAAGTTAAATAAATAAATCTTGGTTTAAACTTAATAAATGAACCATGATTTAAAATTGAAATATATACATTAATAATTTGGAAAGTTTTGATTTTTATTTAATATTGAGTTTTCAAAGCTATTTAATAAATAAATATATGATCTTAAAATTGATAAGAAAAATATTTAAATGTTTAAAATAATTTGGCGTGAGTTTTAAATTTAAATGAATTAACAAACAAAAAGTTTTATGGCTTAATAAAATATATAATTTATTAATAAAAATATAATTTCTTTTAAAATGATTTTAATTTAATAATGAGATATTTTTAAAAATAATATTAATAGTGTATTGATTTACAAATAAATTTTGAATAAAATGGCAATTGTTATTTCAAGTTTAATTTGTATTTATAACTTGATTTTTTTTAAATATTAGATTTTGAATTTGATTTGAATTTAAATTTCTAAAGTATAAATTTTAATTGTTTTAATTTTTATATGTATAAGTTTTATTTATAAACATGATTTATTTTTATTTCTTTTTATGAATTTATATACATATTTAATATTAACTAACAAATTAAAATTAAGCTTAATACATATGTTAACTTGTAAATCAAATACAAATTACTTTAAAAAAGGGACAAGTGTTATAAGATTAACATAACAATTTGACAAATGTTAAAATAAGTTTTGCAAGTGTTAAATTGTTTTAATTTTTCTTCTTTTATTTGATAAATCTGAAATTTACACTTATATAAGCCTACATTTTCATCTCTTCATTTCTTTTCTCATCTCAATTCAGAAGACAAAGAAACTTAAACCTATCTCATGCAGATCTGAAAAATATGAAACCCAAATTCAAGTTTTTTTCAAAAAATCTATAAGTTCATGATCAAATGCAGATCTGTAAATTTGCAATTACATGCACCTCCAAAACCCAACTCAGTTCACAAATACAAAATCAAAATCCCTGCAATTTCAAAACTATAGCTCGTTGCTTCAAAAACCCGCACTTGCTATTTTCAAATAAAAAAATATATGCACCTCTTCAAAATCAATACACTTACCATTTTTAAACTCCTCAATTCAAATTCTGTTCTACACCATTTTGATTTCTTTCCCTGTAATCTTGAAGCCTGCACCTGCTATTTTCACACAAAAAGCAAGTTCAAAGGGAAATCTGCAGCCCAAGTTTTAAAATCCAAAAACAAATTGAATCTGGAAAAAATCAAGTCTTCCTGTAATATCTTCAGCAAAGTTTCAAAAGCAGTTTTTTTTAAATCAAAGAGGTAGAGACATTTTGTTTTCAGCAAATAAATTTCAAAGGCTTCTTCACAAATCTGGGAAGATTTGTTATCTTCAAATAGGTGAGTAACTTTTTAAATCTAAAAAGTTTAAAAATAGGTTGCATGCTAATAAACTGAAATAAATGAGTATCGCATGTGTGAATGTTGATGTGAAATTGTATTATATGAATGATTTTTGAATGACCTCTGTTTATGTTTCCAGTAACCCTGTTTGTTTTAAATACATATTCTTTTGATCCAATTTCTGTTAGGATCTAGATTATAGACAATCATTGTTTGTTTAAGTTTTAAAGTATGTTTAAAATTGAATTAAGCTAAAAATAAACTAGTATTGGCTCTGAAAAAAAAACAAATGATTGAGCAAGTTCAAAGATAACTGAAAATTTAATTATCCTGTTTTCTGGATTCATGAATATAAATTGAATACTAAAATCATAATATGATTTTTAACACTGGAATTAGAATTTTTAGTAAAGAGGTTATGTTGCAGTTGGGTTTTGAACTGGAAAGGGGATTATTTGATTTGCTGGTGATCTATGGATAGTGGAGGCATGGGGTTCTTCCTGGTGATGGAAGAGAGGTAGGAGAAGCTAGGAAAAATGCTAATTGGTGATGAAATTCATCTGAGTAGTTGCGGTAGTGTTTTCTTTTTTCAAACCTTAGTTTTACTGTAAGGTAAGAATTGATCACCACACCTAGTGTTGATCGAGTGTTGAGATATTTTGGGAACGGATAGTATGATCGTAGTTGAAGCCATAGCCGAAGTCGCTGACCTTCTGATGGTCGGAGTGGCGAGCAAGAAACGTTGATAGGTTTGGGTCGTGGAGGGCTCTGATGTTTCCAGTTTAGAATTAGTGCTCGATTTTTATTTGAGAAAGTGTGGTGATTTTTGGAGGGTCGCGATGTCGTCAGGGGATGATCGCTGATGGGTAGAGGTGCTGGTCGATGGCCTATGATGGCCAGAGCCACGGTGCACGTGCACCGTGTAGTTGAAGTTCAGGTGAACTTTTTAGTGTTATGTAGATTTTGAACTAGGGAATGACTCGAGTTATTCGAGTTTTGACTCGAAGCAAATGAGGGAATTACTCGAAGAGATATCGGTGTGTCTCGGGTTTCAGGTGATATTACAGGTTTTGACAAACCTATACCCAGTTTGCATAAATTTTTGGAACTAGAAGTTTTTAAATGTAAAGAATGGTTTTAAACCTAGTTTATATCCAAGTTTGAAATTTTAGAATTCAAGTTTAAATTTAAAATCTCAGTTTTAAATAATAATAAAAAATATAATTAAATTTAAACTTGAATGTTAAACTACTTTATAATGGTAAGTAGTTTTCAAATTTTAAAACTAAAGTTTTTAAATATGAGTAAGTTTTGAAGTAAGATTTAATCTGGAAATCAAAAGTTAATAAGAACTTCAGTTTTTGAAATAAAAGAATTTTAAGATTTGAAGTTTTAAACAAATTTGTATGTAAAGTTTAAATTTAAATTATTAAATTTAAAATGAATTTAGTTTCAAACCTCATGAATTCCTTATATTTGACAAGCACTTGTTGTCTTGTAATTTTTAAAAAGTTTTAAATTGTTTAAACTTGGTTTAAATTTAAATTTTATTCATTGTAAATCTTGTATTTAAAATGAAATTTAAGGGTAAGTTCAAAAGTGCTTTTTTTCAAATAATTTGTTTTTAAACATAATTAAGAAATGTTTTATCTTAAAATTAAGTTAAGATTTAATGTTTTCGAAATTAGTTTAATTAATGAGTAATTAAGGAATGGTTAGTTAATTTATTTTATTTATTAATTAAGGTTTAATCAATATTGATTAAAGGTTAATCAATTTGAAATTAAAGATCATTAATTTGATTATTAACTAATGGTTAAAGAATTATTAATTAAGTAATTAAATTTTAATCAAGGTTAATAGATTAAATAATTAAGGATTAATTAAGTGACTGTTAACTCTTAATTAATTAAATAATTAGACTTTAATTAATGAATAATTAAAGATGATTTAATTTGGGATTAATCTAAGTTAATTACTTAATGAAATAATTAGAGAATGGTTAATGAAGGTCATTAACCAGGATTATTTAAATAATTAATTAATGTGATTAATTTTTACAATTAATTAGATTTATTAATTTAATAATAATCGTTTGTGAATTGTTGAGTATAATTACTTAATGAAGTAATTAAGAAATTAGTTACTTAAGGAAATTAATTGAGTTAAATGTGATGGTTTAATTTAAATTAATTAAGTTTAATTAATTTTAAACACTTGAGGTTTTAAAGATAATTACTTAATGTAATTAATGGATTGGAAATTACATAGTGAAATAATTGATTGATAATTACAGGTTGTAATTTATGGAAGATGTTTAAAATGTAGGTAACTTGAATTAAATTACTTAGTAATTAATCAAGGGATTAATTAAGTAATAATTAATTTGTTTTTAATAAAGTAATTAAGGTTAGTTAATTACTGAATATATTTAATCAAGAATGATTAATAATTATGGGTTAATTACTTAAGGTAATTAATTTAGGAAAATAATTAATTAAATAAAATTAAGGATCATTAATTATTATAATTAATGATGTAATTAAAGTTGATTAATTAAGATTAATTAAGTAATGATAAGTGGTTAAAGGTAAATTAATTAATGTAATTAATTAAGAATTAATGTAATTAATTATAGTTAATTAATTAATTGAAGTAATTAAATGTTAATTACTATTTTTGTTTGAGAATAATTAATTTGTGAAATTAATTAGGGATAATTACTTGAATGCAATTAAGGATAATTAATCAAGGGTGATTAATTAAGGTGATTTATTTGAATGATTAATCAATTCATTGTAAATCAATTAAATGGTTAAGTAAGCAAGATTTATATTGGTGAAGTAATTAATTTAATTTATTTAAATTAATTAAAGATGAAGTAATTAATTTAATTCATTTTAAATTAATTAGAGGTAGAGATAGTTAATCTAATTCATTTTAAATTAATTATATTGTGTTGAGTAAATCATTGCTTATATATGAATGGATGGTATTGATTGCCTTGAATGGTTGTGATCTCAGAAATGAGATAAGTAATGTTTTGTGGTATGATATGAATGCTTTGGTTACATTGCGATGATAATATAGATTATCTATTGTGATGATGATATGGATTACCTATTATGATATGGATCATCTGTTTATTTGATAATGTTGATTATTTATTGTGATTTATGAGTTATCATCTGTGTATATAGAGAATTGAATTGTTTTAAACTCTAAAACAACTTGGATCTAAAAGACATGTTTTGGTTTTTGATGAGACCGGGATCGAGTTTCCATATTTGGATATCCGAAAACCACATCGATCCAAATTTACGATAGGTCGTGAATCTTATGTGAAGAGTGAAGACTCAAGGTGTAAGGACTATTCGTCAATATAACTCTGGGGGTGATTCCATGATGAGTTTGACGAAAATAGTACTTACAGGCTCGAGATGGTGAATCAGAGTGCAAGGGTTATCGTCGTTAACTCTGAGGGTGATTCCAAAAATGAGTGTAATGAGATAATGCCTTCGGTTTCGTTCGAACCCGAAACGAACTTGTATGGATTGAATGATTTCAGAACATCGTCAGGTCGACGATGAGCATTCTAAGTGATGTGTTCACTAAAGGTTATTGTAGCCTCAAGCCTCATCAATCGGGAATGGGTAAAACAAGGGAGGTGCAGCAAGGGTAAGTGGGTCATGCCCAAGAAGGACGAGATTTTCCACTGTCCAGAGGCCCCTTTTATTTCGGCTGTGTGGACGGTTGTGAGCTCCAACCCTCGAGGTTGTCTTGTTCGGAACTGTTCAGTAAAATGGTTCCAGCCTTATGTTGCAGGGGAGCGGGCGTACTCCTCGGTAGGTTGATCTAGGCCACGTACTGTGACAGGCGGTACCCCAGTAGCCATGCCATTGTATGGAATCCAAAATCCAATAAGTGCCAACGGTTTTGATTGTATTACCCACTTTTGTGGCTAGTAGCTGGAATTTAATAGATGTAACAATTTCGACTATTTCATATTTATTTGAAAACCCTAGACCTATTATAATATCACTGGATTTCCTATCAAATGTTTTGGTTAGCGTAAGGTAAAAACTTTTCCATGTTTATGTGTGGGAAGTCTTATGTGATACCTTTCTTTCAAAAGGATTTTAAAAGTTAAGCAACCTTAACCTGTTACTCACACCAGACCTATGACTGACCGGGAGTTTATCTTCTGTTTTTCTTAAAATCTTGGGTACTCAAATTTTTACGAGTAGCCAAGGGATTCAGGTTAGCTTTGATGAATTATGGAGGAGCAATGGAGCAGGAGGCTTCTGCGTGTAGATCTATAGTTTCCGCTGTGTGTTCTCTGAGTTGTTCTTTGTATTGAATTGAGTTGTATAACTAGACAGGTGTTTATAACTGTCTAGTATGTGTTGTACTATCTGTATAACTCTGATAATGGTTGTAAACTATGTAATATTTATGTTATCAATATAATTTATTCGTTCCGCTGTTTAGATTCTGATGTTGTTTCTTCTTTCTCTTCTTTCTTTTCTCTTTTCTATCACTTTCTTTCTTATTAATGATGCGTCATTCTATGGAGACGGATGGCGGGTCATTACACAAACCCATGCATGTTGGGCATGCACATCATGTGTGTTTGAACCAAAAATGGCACAAACACACAGCAGATTAAGTAAAGAATAAAAAGTGAAGAATTAAGTAAAAAAACAAGTAAGAAAGAACACAAAACAATTTATAGTTGTTTGGAAAATCAAGGCCTATGCCCACTTTGTAATTTTACTGCTTATATTCTGACTTGGAGGCAGAAGTACTGTAGGATCGATTTCACCCTAGAGGGGGTGAATAAGGTGATACTACCAATTATAAAAATTATTGTGGAAGTTTATTTAATATAATTTCAGCACTGATCACAGAAGAATAACAACAGCATAGATAATAGTAAAAATAGAAAATAGAACACATAGATTTACCCAGCTTCGACAGAACCCTGCCTACGTGCTACCCCCAAGGTTTCTATTAGAAATTAATTAGTCGGAAGCTTATACACGTAAACTCAGGACACCCGCTACCGACTAACCTAACTCTATGCTCAAAACCCTGCCACAACTCAGCCACTGAGTTGTGCATTCTCGAACTACACCGCCATAGTTCGTCCCCTAGTCATACGACTAGACCATTTCAAAAGTTTAAAAGAAAAATTAAATTTTAAAACACGATTTAAAATAAAAACCCTAATTTAAAAATTAAACCCAAATATTATAGAATCCGGCCCAAAAAAATACAAAAATAATAATCCCCTTTTCTCTTTTATTTGTTCGGCCGGTTCCTTTTCTCGTATGTGATAATGGCTGCTTCGTTTGTTTCTTCTTTAATTTGAAATTAGGGCTTCTGGGACAATCTTTGAAGCCGTCGACTTTTTTTGATTAATCAAATAGGTGATTATGCGTTGCTTGATCTGTGGATCGACCATCTCCTTGAGTTGCACATGGCTGCTTCTCGATCGAGTTCGATCTTTACTTGCTCGGCCATTCGATTTATGTTGAATGATTGTGATTTATCTTCACCATTCAATTCGTATATTTTGATTGCCTGGTTATCACGGCTTTGATTTTGGCTTTCCTGGTCACCATCGTATTAAAATTATAACTTGATTTGAAACAAAGCTTTCGTTTCTGACTTGATGATGTTGATTTGGCTGCTCCGTGAATTTCTTTTCTTTATCATCACGGCTTTGATTTTTTGAAACTTCTATCGTTTGAAAATTTCTCTGAGATATTGTTTTGTTTGCATTATTAATGTGCACTTGTTGTTGGACTTCATGTAGCTTGTCTGATCTTTGTAAAAGCTGTGTCTTTGTTCGAAACTGCTACGTAAAAATATTCGACTTGAACTATTCGAATATGAACTGATATGTGCTTGTGAACATATTCTATTTGTCATTATTGCTTTTCATATATATGTTTCTTTGTCGTATTGTCCACTTGAGTTCATATGCATTGATGTTGGTTTTCATGTACGCCATTTGAAATGATCTATTTCCATATAGTCTGGTTCACTGAGTCATTTTTGACTTTGGTATGAAACTGACTTGTTCAATTGGGAATTCCTGCGTTCATGTGGTCTGTACATTCATGTTGTATCTGCATGCTTGAATGTTTTGAGCTGCTTCGACCAGCTGAACCATTGACTGTTTCTTGCATTTTTGTTCATCATGTTGTTGCAGTCAAGTCCGCACTGTTCTGTCCATTTGTATTCAGTTGCACTTCATGTATTTATATAGTCTGGTGGCTTCATGTGATTTGACTGTTGAGGCAGTGCCATTGATATTTGAGTCTTCATTTGATCTCCAGGTCTATTTGCATTAGTGCTTTGACTCTTACTTGTTTATTGTCACTAGCTTATGCTCTGTTCACTTGTTCGAGTTTGCCACTGTCCATGCCGTGTACTTGAGTCTGATTTGTGAGCCAGTTCATGTTGATAGTATATATAAGGTCTGGCATAATTTAAGTTTGGTTAAGTTGTTTAGTCTACATGGCACTATCTACTGCTTTTTTTCATCGTGATACATGTGTGTTTGCATTTTGTCCTTGTTAGCTGTAGGTCTACATTTCCATTGATGTCACCTCTGACCTTGGTTCTTCTGCATAGCATATTGAGCTGGTACATGTTGTTTACTTTGTAGTTGTACATATGTCTTGTAGAAATGTTGCATTCACTTCACTGCATCCATATTGTGCTTGAATTTGCAGTACACCACTTCTTATGTGCGTGTTGCATATTCACTTGTACTTGACAATTTTGTAATGCACTTGCGTTTAATCTAGCTTATAGATCAGGTTTGACCTTGTGCTCGTGTCGTGACTTAATATTTATTTCACTTGAGTTGAATCCGGCTTTTGATTTGGGTTTGACCTTCTGCTCACCTGTCCCTGTAATTTTATCAAGTGCATATTGGTGTGCACGGCCTTGTGGCATGTACAATGATACACTATGCATGTCATAAGTTGTTCGTGTTTGATGAATTTAAAACTAACGATGGCAAACAACCAAAATAACTGAGGAAAATAAAATTTTCAAAAATACATTTTATTTTACACTGTAGAAATATTTTATTTTCAATTTTACTGCATTAATGTATATTTTTGTAGATTGCCCAGATGTTGGATTCAATCTGGAATAGAATTGAAGATAAATACGAGTGAATGAGTGAAATATAGTGAGGTGCAAATGTAAATGATAAATTCTGATGTAATCGGATTTGTATTGTAATTGAAATTGTACATATATAGTGAGAGCTCAAAGTTGTACAATTCAAAATTGTAATAAAATATTTGTTTGAATGAAATATTTGTTTGAATTTAAATCTGTGTTATTTATTTTATCCAGCAAATATTTATTTAATTATGTGAAAAATAAAATAGTACATCAATAAATACATTTAAATGAATATATATATATATATATATATATATTATCATCAAACAAAAACCATATACTCGTATATTTAACAATCTCCCCCTTTTATATTCAAACAGATTTTTTATTTCAATTTTGAAAAGTACAAATTTGGGCTCTCACTATACATACACAATTTCAATTACAATACAAATCCGGTTATATCATAATTTATCATTTACATTTGCACCTCGCAACATTTCACTCATTCACTCGTATTTATCTTCAATTCTATTCCAGATTAAATCCAACATCTGAGCAATCTGCAAAAATATCATTGACGCGGTAAAATTGAAAATAAAATATTTCTGCAGTGTAAAATAAAATGTATTTTTGAAAATGTTATTTTCCTCGGTTATTTGGGTTGTTTGCCATCATTTAATTTTGAATTCATCAAACACGAACAACTTGTGACATGCATAGTATATCACTATACATGCCACAAGGCCGTGCACACCAATATACACTTGATAAAATTACAGGGACAGGTGAGCAGAAGGTCAAACCTAAATCAAAAGCCGGATTCAACTCAAGTGAAATAAATATTAAGTCACAACACGAGCAAATGGTATTCCAAAACCTTTACCTAAAGAAGTTAAAAGAGAAGGAATTAAATAGTGGTGTCATCGTTTGGTTGGATTTTTCTTGGATGGATCTCTTTCTTATTTGACTATAACAAAGTATCTGAGAAGTGTTTGGAGATTGAAAGGTGAAGTTGATATAAAACTGATAATGAAAATTTCTATTTTAAATTCCCGAATGATCTAGACAGAATGAAGATTTTACAATCCGATCCTATCTTTATTAAAGGTAAAATGTTCATTATAACAACATGGAATCCATCATACGGTTATGTTCAAGAGCAAATTAAAAAAAATTCCAGTTTGGGTTCATTTTTATAGAATTCCTCTGATTGCTTGGACTTTAATTGGAATTAATTGGTTGTCTTGTCATGTTGGAAAATTGATCTGTCTTGATGAAACTACAGAAAAATTGACAAGATTCAAGTATGCTAAAGCTTTGATTGAGGCATCTCCTAATCAAGAACTTCCTGAGTATATTGCAATTGATGATTTAGGTGATAGTTGCCCTCATGTTAAGGTTGTATATGATTGTAAACCAAAAATTTGTTGTAAGTGCAAAGTGTTTGGACATGAAACTAAGGGTTGTTCAGGAAATTTTAAGTTTGTGAGATCTGAAATGCATTCTGAAAGTGATATTGGAGCAGCTGATAGCAGTGAATACATTGAACAGAATATTACACAAGAAAAGGTACTGAAGACTCACAATTCTGGAAATTTAAATTTGAAGACCATGAAAGTCTGGAGGAGGAAGGAAAAAGATCAAGAAGGTCATAATGATTGTAATAATTGGAGAAAGAAATCTAATAATCGTTTATTTGATATTGGGAAGAAGAAATTGGATCAAAAATAGAAAGTTCAAAAGAAAATAGAGTCCTATATTGACAATAGTATTTCAGGTTTAAGAATGAGCAAATCAAATTGGATGGTATGGGATATGACGAGCATATTACTACTTCAAATTCTTTTACGTTATTGTCAGATGTTTGTGAAGTTTCTATTAATAATGAGTTAACAACAGAAAATGAGACTTCTAATTCTCAATCTGGAAACACTCGGGAAATTGTTGTTTCATCTGAAAATCATGGCTATGTTGCAGTTAACATGTTTAATAATAGCTCTGTCGCAAAGGATTCAGTAACAACAACTGAGATACTGGAACATAAAGAGATTTTGGTGGAGAGTTCAATTGTAAATAAGGAATATCAAAATCACAAGGAAACAGCAAACTCAAAGAATGACAAGGCTTTGGAATCAACTTTTTTGTTAGAACAAGGAAATTATGCAAATGATATTAATTCCGTGACTTTGAAAAACAGTAATGATGTTATCAATGAACAATCTTCTCCATATATCAATATAGCTCCTCCTTCCCAGCTAATTTTACCACCACCTTGTAATTCAAAGGAGGATATTGTGGAACAGGTTATATCAATTAATAAAAAAGGAAAAAGAGGTAAAAAGAAAGTTTCTTTCATTGAATCAGCTTATGATCTTAATAATGGTAATAACTATAAAATTGATGAAATTCAGCCAAGAAATAATAACGAGTCTACAACATCTTACAAAGAATCTTCAATTCATTCAAGTGGAAATTGTTGAATATGCGCTTATATGATTTTTGTTTGATGATAATAAACATATATACATTCGTTTAAATGTATTTGATAATATACTATTTTATTTTTCACAGATTAAATAAATATTTGCTGAATAAAATAAATAACACAGAATTTGAATTCAAACGAATATTTTATTCAAACAAATATTTATCACAATTTTGAATAGTATACAAATTCAAGCTCTCACTATTCACTATACAACTTTGATACAAATTCAATTACATCACTATTTTACATCAGCACCTCACTACATATCACTCACACTCGTATCTATCTTCAACTGCATTCCAGTTTGAATCCAGCATCTGAGCAATCTGCAAAAATATAAACTAACGCAGTAAAATTGAAAAAGAAATATTTTTGCAATTCAAAAATAGAAGATAATTTTTGAATATATGATTTGCCTCAGTTATTTGGGTTGTTCGTCATAATTTAAATTTGAATTCATCATACACGAACAACTTGTGACATACACAGTGTATCACTGTATATGCCACAAGGCCGTGCACACCGATATACACTTGATAATGCTACAGGGACAGGTGAGCACAGGTCAAACCCAAATGCAAAGCCGGGTTTCAACTCACGTGCAATATATTTAAAATCACGACACGAGCACAAGGTCAAACCCGAGCTGTAAAACTGGATTCAACACAAGGCGACATGACATGAATGCTATGTTCAAACATGACACAGCCTCAAACCAGCAGTATACAAGTACAAGACCACCAAGCAAAATCAGTTCAACATGCATGAAATGAAACAGCAACATGCAATACAACAATCAGATGGTCAGAGCCATAGTAAACAGAGGCATCAATATGGTAACACAAATGCAACTCGACAAACAGCAAGACCAAACTGCACAAGTGACCACAAAGACCATCAGCTACATCAAAAGCAAGTGCAACACAGTTGCAAACAACAGGAATGAATATCAAGTGATACAACTGCAAGTATCAAGACCAGAAACTCAAGCTTCAAAAAGCTACAGTAAGGCAACGCACAAATACAGGTGAATCAAGTGACCAACAAACTACTGAAGTTCAAATATCAAATTCAAGATAGACCAACATACTACAGTGAACCATCAAAATGCAAGCACAAAGTGCACAGCAACTATTAACTGCCACAAGACCACCATGCAAAGACCAGAAGTACAGAATGAACAAGCAGTGCACCAATGAACCATCAGAGAGTGCAACACAGTGAAATGACCAAGTGCATGTGGAAACAACAATGGATACAAACTACAAATACATGATACTGTTCAATATCCAAGACTTAAGAATGCATCACTATGACACAGTATACACAAGTGAAGCCAAAAGAAATCAATCCAGTTCCCACACAACTCAATCAAGTAACCAACAGCTAGTGCTATCAAATTGAACCAATGATCAACTGGAACTATAATGAAGTCATAATCAAAACATGAATGAACACTTGCACTTACAACATGCAAATGCATCAAAACAATGTCGAAGTTATTCCAGCAACATGACAGCAAATAGAAGTGCACCAGTACAAAACAAGTCAATGCAACATGAACCAACTCCAAATGTATCAGTAGCATATATTACAGGGATGAACACATGAGAATGGACAAGGCACAGATCAAGTTCAAGTTATACAAGACAGCTACAACACAAAAGTTTTCAAACCAACTACAAATGCACAGCATACATACGAAACAGAGAAACCAGAAGTCAAGTTATAAAATTCAAGTGTCAGAGAAGTCAAAATTCACGAATGAAAAAAGAAATCAAGTGCGTACGCGTATTCTTTGAAATAGTCAAAGAAAAGTAAAAGTAGAAAGTCTCTGCCGTATGAATCAAGGAATCGAACAAGTCATATGATCAAAGCCGTGACCATCAATATACGATTTGAAGTAGTCAGAATCAATCTCATTCATTCAAGCATCATCAAGTGGCCGAAATGATTCAATGAAAAATTCAAACACGAATATACGAACGCAATTATAGGAACTGAAATCCTATATAAATTGCCACAAATCATCATCGGCAATTGATTGAGTTCGAACAAGCCAAAATCAGACAAGCAAGGATAAAATACATACCGAAATCACGAATCGAACTCGATCAAAATTGAAGAGTCGTGAGCAAAGCAAACTGCATCGAAGCATACAATCAAACTGTATCGAGCGGCGCTTCAATTTTGCACAACCCTAGCTTGAATTGCAAGGAGCAAACAAAAGCCCTAATTGAGTTGAGGAGCGGCCATTTTTCACGAACGAGAAAAATAAAAATAATAATAAAAGGAACGGGTTGAAGAGAATAAGGGGCCGGCCTTTAGTTTATTAATTTGGGCTTTGTTTTTTAAATAGGGTTTTGTTATTTTAATTTCTTTTTAAATTGTATTTTCTTTTAAACCTTTTTAATTTTCTAGTCGTGTGACTAGGGGACAAACTACGGTGTGTAGTTTGGGAATTCGCAACTCGGTGTTTGAGTTGTGGTCCGGGTTTTGAGCGTAGAGTTAGATTAGTCAATAGCGGGTACAGCGAGTTTACGTGTGTAAGCGAGGGACTTTCTAATTTCTAGTAGAAATCTTGGGGGCAGCACGTAGGCAGGTTTTTTTGCCGAAGCTGGGTAAATTCTGTGTTGTTCTGTTTTATTCTGTTATTTATATTCTGCGATATCTGTGCTGCTATTCTGTGATCTGAATTGAAATTAATTGATAAGCTTCCGCGATTAATTTTTATAATTTACACTATCACCCTATTCACCCCCCCTCTAGGGTGAAATCGATCCTACAAGTGGTATCAGAGCTAGGAACAAAAGCCATTTTTGTTTTAAAATTTTGATTTTACAAAAACCAATTTTTAATTTAAAAATTCGTGTTTCAAAAATCAATTTTTGTTTTAAAAATTCGTGTTTCAAAAATCAATTTTTGTTTTAAAAATTCGTGTTTCAAAAATCGGTTTTTGTTTTAAAAATTTGAATTTTTTAAAATGGCTTCTTTTAATAATGCTTTTGCAGTAGGGCAATCCATAGTTAGACCACCAATGTTCAATGGTGAATATGCTTACTGGAAAAATAGAATGCAAATTTTTCTGAAAACCATTGACGCTTGGAATATTGTTGAGACAGGTTATAGTATACCAACTATAACTGTAGATAATCAGGAAATAGAAAAACCAAAGGAACAATGGACAGAACTAGAAAATAAATTACAGAATACTAATGCCAAAGCTATGAATTCTATTATCTGTTCATTGGATCAATTTGAATTTAATCATGTCTCACATTGTCTAACTGCGCAGGAAATATGGCACATACTAGAAGTGACTCACGAAGGAACATCTCAAGTCAAAGAATCTCGCCTTGCAATGCTAAGCAGCGAATACGAGAACTTCAAAATGGCGAAGGAAGAAAATGTCAAAGAGATGTACGGACGACTCTCCAATATCGTATACAAATCAAAAGCTCTCGGAAAAACATACACCGAATTAGAAATAGTCCGGAAAATCCTCAGAGTCCTTCCACGAAGCTTTGAAGCAAAAGTTACTGCCATACAAGAATCGAAAGATTTAAAACAACTTAAAGTTGAAGAACTCATCGGAAATCTCACCACTTATGAGCTAGAAATGAAATTCAAAGAAGAACGTGAAGGAGGTGACACTCAAAAGAAATCAATAGCTCTCAAAGGAACAACCGAAAGTGATGATGATAACGATGAAGATGATGGAGCAGCAGAATTGGAGCTGTTAATAAGGAAATTCAAAAAATGGAATCAAAAACATGGAAATTCAGCTCGAATTCAAAAACCAAAAAGCAGAATAGCCAAAGCACTAGACTACTCGGAAGAACAAAAGTTTATTTGTTATAGTTGCAACAAACCCGGCCATATCAAGCCCGATTGTCTACAAATTAAATCCAGCCACGGAAAGAAACAGAAAAAGAAAAGTTTTGCAGCCACTTGGGATGAAATAGACGAGAATGATCAAAGCACTGGCAGTGAAAGCGAAAAGGCAGAATTGTGTCTTCGAGGTGATACAACTGACAGTGACGATGACGAGCCAAGTGAGGTATCAAAACTTACCCATTCTGAGTTGCTTATATATTTTCATGAAGTAAACGGTTGTTTTGAACGACTTAGGGAAAAATACGCCAAACTTGAATCTCAAAAAGATACTTTGATAGAATGTAATAAACAACTTGATCAATTAGTTAAAACCTATCAAAGTAGGATCCCTAAGTGTGAAAAGTGTCCAACATTTGATGAAGAAATTAAAAAATCAGAAATTAAAATAAAATCGCTTGAAAATGAAATTATGATTTTAAAGGAGAATGAAAATACTAGGAGAGAGAATTCTATTAAAAAGTGCACACAGTTGTTAAACGAAAATGAATCTCTCAAATCACAAGTCCAACAATTGTCAACGACTTTAGATAAATTTTCAAAAAGTGAAAAATCGTTGAATATGCTATTAGGAAAGCAAACTGTTAATACGGTTAGACAAGGACTTGGATATAATAATTCGAAAATTGTTGAAAACAAGATTAATCAAGTTAATTCTATTTGCACAATTTGTAGAAAATTTGGACATGGTCACAATAATTGTTGGTATAGACCCAAACATGTGAAAACTATACCGATTTGGGTTCCAAAAGGCACAAATATAAAATCTCTCAAAGTTAAACAAATTTGGGTGCCAAAGGGAACAATTATAAATAGTTTTGGGTCTACACAAAATTATTTTTCAAAATTTTCTGCCACTAACAACCATGGACCTATAAAAACAAATAGGTCACATAAATCCTTTTCCGTGTAGGTGTGGTGGCAGGCTAAGGAACAACAATAGTGTTCTCTGGATTTTGGCTGTTTCAGAAACACAACGGGCGACAAAGCTAAGTTCCTTAGCCTTGTATAAAGGTGACAGAATCACAACGGACAACAACGAAAAATATCGTAAAGGTAAAACAGGTATGGTATGTTTTAAACGATATATTAATTGTGATAATCTGCACCGTATTTTGAATTAATTCAGCCAATATTGAGATTAATGAAAAGATGATGATTTTTGATTCTTATTTATTCAAAATTGTTGGCCAATTATATTCTTATGCCAAAAACACTATAAAAATCTCTAGATTATTTGAATTATTTCATATATATCAGTTTGAGTTAAAAATAGTGTTTTGTTGGATATTACAATTGGTTTTAATATGGCTAAATCTTTATTCACGGTTTTCTGATTATTTACACGACTTCATTTCAAATTCAAAAGAATGTCATTTAAATTGTTGTTAAAATTGAATTTGAAATTTTTGGTGCACACTTCATGTTTTGGTCTATAAAATTCAATTGATGATAATTTTGAGTGAAAGAGAAATTCAGATGCAGATTACACTGGTAATCTAGTTGATAGAAAAATTACTAGTGAAACGTGATTTTTGTTGAGACATCTAATAACTGCATCATTTTTTTTCAAAGAAAATATCTGCATATTCTTCATTTCAAATAATTTTCAAATAGCAGAAAATTTTCTTTTAAAAACCCCCTGAAGAAAATCATTTTTTTGACTATATTTCAGATTATTCATTTTTGAGAAATTAATTTCATAATTATTTTTGAATTTGATTTTAAATGACTATTTTGACTAATCTGACTCCCAAATGATTATCGAAAAGATGAATAGTAATTGAAAAAGTGATGAGTGTTGATATTTATTATATATTATGACTCGAGACGGTATAATTAGTAAATTTCCTTAGAAATTTAAACAAGAGTTATAAAATTTTTGTTGGTAAAAAATTCCATGACCATCTCTATGTCTATCATGTTTTCTATCAACCATCACTCATCAAAATTCTATATAGTTTTGTCAATATGTGGTACTTTAAACAGGAATCGTTCGTTTTTCATTTTTACATTTTTTTTTTAAAAAAAATTAAATAAATAAATAAATACCAAAGTATTCACTCTCATTTAAAAGTCCTCACGGTTATGCATGGGTGAATTACTTGGAATTTGTTATGTGCTTCCATGCTCATTTAAAAGTCCTCGCGGTTATGCATGTATGGAACACATATCAAAAGTTGATTTTTTAAATAAACAAGTTGATTCTAATCCCATTTAAAAGTCCTCACGGTTATGCGTGGTTAGAAGGTACTTGATTTCATTTTTTAAAAAAATAAATTTGGAATACTACTAATCTCATTTAAAAGTCCTAACGGTTATGCATGATTAGTAGATATTCAAATTCCTGATATAAAAATACCACAAATAGACACAATTGTATGGTTTTATATGATGACATCATCTCCATCATTCTAAAAGTGGAATATGCGCCTAACAAAAATTTTATGATTTTTGTTTGATTTTTTTTATTGAAATTTGATATTTATATTAAATTGAGTTTTAATGTTGAATTGATATCGATTACTTTTTCTCTATTTTCTCTAACACTATTATTCTTTTGCTGATAACAAAAGGGGGAGAGAAAAGTTAAGATTTTGTCAAATAAAATCAAGCAAAGGTCAAATAACTTTCTATTTGCATCTAGGATCATTTGCATATTTTTATTTGTATGATTATATGTAGGGGGAGCATCGTATAGAGAGGAAGCATTTAAATAGGGGGAGCAATTAGAATATATCAATGATCAAATACATTTAACATATTCAAAATCTTAAATATATGTTTGTTATCATCAAAAGGGGGAGATTGTTGAATATGCGCTTATATGATTTTTGTTTGATGATAATAAACATATATACATTCGTTTAAATGTATTTGATAATATACTATTTTATTTTTCACAGATTAAATAAATATTTGCTGAATAAAATAAATAACACAGAATTTGAATTCAAACGAATATTTTATTCAAACAAATATTTATCACAATTTTGAATAGTATACAAATTCAAGCTCTCACTATTCACTATACAACTTTGATACAAATTCAATTACATCACTATTTTACATCAGCACCTCACTACATATCACTCACACTCGTATCTATCTTCAACTGCATTCCAGTTTGAATTCAGCATCTGAGCAATCCGCAAAAATATAAACTAACGCAGTAAAATTGAAAAAGAAATATTTTTGCAATTCAAAAATAGAAGATAATTTTTGAATATATGATTTGCCTCAGTTATTTGGGTTGTTCGTCATAATTTAAATTTGAATTCATCATACACGAACAACTTGTGACATACACAGTGTATCACTGTATATGCCACAAGGCCGTGCACACCGATATACACTTGATAATGCTACAGGGACAGGTGAGCACAGGTCAAACCCAAATGCAAAGCCGGGTTTCAACTCACGTGCAATATATTTAAAATCACAACACGAGCACAAGGTCAAACCCGAGCTGTAAAACTGGATTCAACACAAGGCGACATGACATGAATGCTATGTTCAAACATGACACAGCCTCAAACCAGCAGTATACAAGTACAAGACCACCAAGCAAAATCAGTTCAACATGCATGAAATGAAACAGCAACATGCAATACAACAATCAGATGGTCAGAGCCATAGCAAACAGAGGCATCAATATGGTAACACAAATGCAACTCGACAAACAGCAAGACCAAGCTGCACAAGTGACCACAAAGACCATCAGCTACATCAAAAGCAAGTGCAACACAGTTGCAAACAACAGGAATGAATATCAAGTGATACAACTGCAAGTATCAAGACCAAAAACTCAAGCTTCAAAAAGCTACAGTAAGGCAATGCACAAATACAGGTGAATCAAGTGACCAACAAACTACTGAAGTTCAAATATCAAATTCAAGACAGACCAACATACTACAGTGAACCATCAAAATGCAAGCACAAAGTGCACAGCAACTATTAACTGCCACAAGACCACCATGCAAAGACCAGAAGTACAGAATGAACAAGCAGTGCACCAATGAACCATCAGAGAGTGCAACACAGTGAAATGACCAAGTGCAACTGGAAACAACAATGGATACAAACTACAAATACATGATATTGTTCAATATCGAAGACTTAAGAATGCATCACTATGACACAGTATACACAAGTGAAGCCAAAAGAAATCAATCCAGTTCCCACACAACTCAATCAAGTAACCAACAGCTAGTGCTATCAAATTGAACCAATGATCAACTGGAACTATAATGAAGTCATAATCAAAACATGAATGAACACTTGCACTTACAACATGCAAATGCATCAAAACAATGTCGAAGTTATTCCAGCAACATGACAGCAAATAGAAGTGCACCAGTACAAAACAAGTCAATGCAACATGAACCAACTCCAAATGTATCAGTAGCATATATTACAGGGATGAACACATGAGAATGGACAAGGCACAGATCAAGTTCAAGTTATACAAGACAGCTACAACACAAAAGTTTTCAAACCAACTACAAATGCACAGCATACATACGAAACAGAGAAACCAGAAGTCAAGTTATAAAATTCAAGTGTCAGAGAAGTCAAAATTCACGAATGAAAAAAGAAATCAAGTGCGTACGCGTATTCTTTGAAATAGTCAAAGAAAAGTAAAAGTAGAAAGTCTCTGCCGTATGAATCAAGGAATCGAACAAGTCATATGATCAAAGCCGTGACCATCAATATACGATTTGAAGTAGTCAGAATCAATCTCATTCATTCAAGCATCATCAAGTGGCCGAAATGATTCAATGAAAAATTCAAACACGAATATACGAACGCAATTATAGGAACTGAAATCCTATATAAATTGCCACAAATCATCATCGGCAATTGATTGAGTTCGAACAAGCCAAAATCAGACAAGCAAGGATAAAATACATACTGAAATCACGAATCGAACTCGATCAAAATTGAAGAGCCGTGAGCAAAGCAAACTGCATCGAAGCATACAATCAAACTGTATCGAGCGGCGCTTCAATTTTGCACAACCCTAGCTTGAATTGCAAGGAGCAAACAAAAGCCCTAATTGAGTTGAGGAGCGGCCATTTTTCACGAACGAGAAAAAAAAAAAAAAAAGGAACGGGTTGAAGAGAATAAGGGGCCGGCCTTTAGTTTATTAATTTGGGCTTTGTTTTTTAAATAGGGTTTTGTTATTTTAATTTCTTTTTAAATTGTATTTTCTTTTAAACCGTTTTTAATTTTCTAGTCGTGTGACTAGGGGACAAACTACGGTGTGTAGTTTGGGAATTCGCAACTCGGTAGTTGAGTTGTGGTCAGGGTTTTGAGCGTAGAGTTAGATTAGTCAATAGCGGGTATAGCGAGTTTACGTGTGTAAGCGAGGGACTATCTAATTTCTAGTAGAAATCTTGGGGGCAGCACGTAGGCAGGTTTTTTTGCCGAAGCTAGGTAAATTCTGTGTTGTTCTGTTTTATTCTGTTATTTATATTCTGCGATATCTGTGCTGCTATTCTGTGATCTGAATTGAAATTAATTGATAAGCTTCCGCGATTAATTTTTATAATTTACACTATCACCCTATTCACACCCCCCCCCTCTAGGGTGAAATCGATCCTACAGAAATAGACATACAAGGAAGCATCCTACAATTCTCATATCTCCAAAAGTATTATGATGATGAACAACAATACAGCATATTGGAATATCATAGGAGGGCATTTATTATCAAAGCAATCTAAAGTGAAGAAATTGATTCAGGAAGAAAAAATACAACTTATTGCTATCAGTGAAACAAAGTTAAATAAGACAAAGGCTGGAATAGCTTGCAAGAATATTGCTCCAAATTGGTCATATGAAGATAAAGTGCTCCATATGGAAGAATTTTAGTGCTATGGAATTCAGCTTTATTCAAAATGAAAAAGTTAATGGAAGATGATTAAATTATTCATTTCAATGCTATATCCTTACCTTCAAATACATCTTTTTTGATTTCTTTTGTCTATGCTCAAAATAATTTAGACAGAAGACTTTCTTTTCTCTCCAATCTCTCATCTCTTGTCCAACTTAATTTTCCATGGATAGTTCTTGGTGATTTTAATTGCATGTTTTCTTCTGAACAAAAAACTAGTGGTATTCCTCTTTCTATAAAAGAAATAACTCCACTGAAACAAGCTCTAATCAATTCATCTTTTAATTTTGTTGGAGCTGAATTTACTTGGAACAATAAAAGCAAAAATGGTCCTAGAACTTTATGTAAACATGATCATGCATTTCAAAACATTCATTCTTTTAATCTTTGGCCTAATCTTTTATGCAAATTTCTGAGTCCTTCAGTATCTGATCACTCTCCAATCATTGTAACATGGGGAAATAATTCTTTACGCAGGAACTCTTCTTTTAAATTTTATAAATCCTAGGCTAATCATAAGGATTTCCATAGCATTATTTTACAGGGATGGCAGGAATTAAAATTTGGAAATCCTACGTATACACTCAAGCAAAGCTACAAAGGTTGAAATACAAACTAAAATTTTGGGCTAAATATAATTTTGATGATGGTTCAAGATTTTCTGATGGAATAAGAAAACAGCTTATTCACAAACAACTACTACAGCAAAATCCAATGAGCACAATTTTAGCTTGCTAGGAATCTGAATTATCAAAGGCTTTGCATAAGGCACTAGAAGTTGAGGCTTTAATGAGGTAAGAAGTACATCATGAAATTTATGAAAAGCATGGAGATAGGAATACAAAATATTTTCATGATGCAATTAAAGTTAAATAGGCAAAAGGAAGGATTTTGTGTATAACAGATATGAATGGAGCTTTGCAGGAAAGTGATGATTCAATTACTAAGGTCTTCGTAGATTATTTCTCATCTATACTATCAAATCCTAAGCCATTGATTCCAAATCTTTTACCTCTATATAAACTACAAACTCCATTCTTGGATAATCATCAAGCTAATAAACTGATTCAGGAGGTATCATCAGAGGAAATTGAAAGGGCAGTGTTTTCTCTCAAGCCTGATAGTAGTGGTGGCCCTGATGGCTATAATGCTTTTTTCTTTCAGAATTCATGGAAAATTATTAAAATATATGTTATCAAAGCTATTCAATATTTTTTCTCATAATAAATTACCTATTGGTGTCAATGCAACAAATATAGCTCTGGTGCCAAAGAATAACAATCCAGTCAATGTAGCAGATTCCAGACCAATATCATGTTGCAATGTTTTATAGAAAATCATAGCCAAGATAATTGCAAGTAGACTACAAACTGTTCTACCTTCTATCATATCAAGAAATCAAGTTGCTTTCATGCCTCAGAGAAATATCAGTTATAATATTTTGTTAACTCAGGAACTTTTAAGAGGTTATGGAATTGCAAGTATTTCTCCTAGATGTATGTTGAAGCTTGATATTCAAAAAGCATTTTATTCTATTTCATGGAGCTCTATTATAGCAATTCTATCTAGAATGAATTTCCCTAAACCAGTGATAGCCTGGATTTATAAATGTATATCAACCACCCACTATTCTATAATAAGAAATGGATGCATAAAAGGTTTTTTCAAAGGAACTCAAGGGGTTCGTCAAGGTGATCCAATATCTGCTCTTTTATTTATTATTGTGATGGAAATCCTGAATTCTCTAGTAATTGAGCAAGTACAATTAAATAAATTGGAACTACATCCAAAATGTAAGGATCTGCTTATAACACATCTCTTATTTGCTGATGATCTAGTAATTTTTCCAAACCAACTTCTAGTAATATTTCAGCAATCCTTGAGGTACTGAAGATTTTTTATGATATTACTGGATTAAAGATAAACTTCAGTAAATCACACAACTTATTAGCAGGACTAAGTGGTAGTCTGAAAGATGAAATTATAGCTCTATTTGGTCTTAAGGAAATGAATCATAATGCTAAATACCTAGGATTACCTCTTATTACTGCAAGAATTACTAAAAATGATTGTCTTCCATTATATGAGAAGATTACTGAAAGACTATCTACATGGCCAAATACAAAATTATCACAGGCAGAAAGACTGGTTATAGTTCAGAGTACAAGTGCAATGGCAAGTTACTGGATGATGCACTGTATTCTTCCAAATAAACTCATACCTATGGTTAATAGTGCAATGAATAGATTTTTTTGGCATGGTGATCCTTTTTCAAAAAAGCTCATTCCAATATATTATAAAAAGATTCAGCTACCAAAGAATAAAGGAGGACTTGGCATTGCAAATCTAAAACTGTGGAATATTGCAGCCTTATCTGTATACTTTGATAAAATTCTATCTGTTAAAGATGATCTATGGACACAGTGGATTAAGAAAACTATAATAAAAGATAACGACTTCTGGTCAATGAACATTCCTAATATTTGCAGCTGGAGTTGGAGAAGTTTATTAAATCTTAGAAATACGTTTCTTCCAATGATTCAGTGTAATCCTCTAGAGAATAATGAATTATCATTCGTCATCTCCTTGGGAAAAAAATGGTTTCATTATTCAAGAAAGTTTATCTTACTCTTTAAAAAAGAAGACTGGTATCCCTTTTAATGCAAAAGCCTCAACATATATTAAGAAGGATCTATTCTTCTACCTTACTGCAGTTCAAACCTGGTTAGGAAGTTATGGCAAACTATATCTTCTTTGGCTCTACCATCTTCAAAGCTTAAAGTGCTCTGGTCCAGGAAAGGAAAGGCACACTTAATATCTCTGGTGTATAAAATTCTGGTAGATAATGTAATTCAGGAAATTTCCCATGGGAAACAAGAATCTGGATTGACAAATCTCCTGCAAAAGGAAATTTATTACTATGGAAAATGCTTTAAATACAAAACAGAAATTGACATACATGGGTATTATAAACAATGAATATTGTGTGCTATGTCATAATCATTCGGAAACAAATATCCATTTATTTTTTGAATGTAATTTTGCTTATAGAATTCGGTGTAGGTTACTTGCTAATGGAAACTTTCACAAACCTGACAAAAGCTTAAGAATTGAATGGTTCAATATTTTCAAAGCAACAAGGTGGAAAACACCAAACACAATAATTCTTATGATTGTTTTGAAGGCTTTTGCATATGAGATATGGAGTGAAAGAAATAGAAGAATATTTAACATGAAGATGGAAGATGCAGATGCGATATACAGTATATTAAATAAGAGAATTATTAAAAGGATTAGCAGACTGAAATGAAAGAAGAAATGCATTGTTCATGAATTGGTTTTGTGTTATTATGTTAGATACTAAACATTGTGATATTGTGTATTTGTTATAAGGCTGAACTGATATTTGTAATTTTTCTGTGTGAATAAAATGGGCAGGGCTCCCTTGGCCCATTGCTTTTCAACTATAAGAGTAAATAATCAGGAAATTGAAAAACCAATTGATCAATGGACAGATCTAGAAAATAAGTTACAGAATGTTAATGTTAAAGCTATGAATTCTATTATTTGTTCATTAGATCATATTGAATTTAATAATGTCTCACATTGTCTAACTGTATAGGAAATATGAAACACACTTGAAGTGACTCATGAAGGAACATCTCAAATCAAAGAATCTCGCCTTGGCATGCTTAGTAGCGAATACGAGAACTTCCCAATGGCCAAGGATGAAAATGTCAAAGAGATGTACGGACAACTTTCCAATATCGTATGCAAATCAAAAGCTTTCGAAAAATCATACACAGAGTTGGAAATAGTTCGAAAGACCCTCAGAGTCCTTCCACGAAGTTTTGAAGTGAAAGTTACATCCATTCAAGAATCAAAGGATTTGAAACAAATCAAAGTTGAAGAGCTCTCACCACTTACGAGCTAGGAATGAAATTCAAGAAAGAACGAGAAGGAGGTGATACTCGAAAGAAATCAATAGCGCTTAAAGGAACACAAGAAGTGATGATGATGGAGCAGCTGAGATGGCATTCTTAATGAAGAAATTTAAAAAAGGGAATCAAAAATACGGAAATCCAGCTCTAAATCAGAAATTGAAAAGCAGAATAGCCAAAGCACTAGACAGTCCGAAAGAGCAGGAAATCATCTATCACAAGTGCAATAAACTTGGCCACATCAAGCCCAATTGTCCTCGAAATCAACACGGCCTAGAAAAGAAATCAAAAGGAAGAAGTTTTGCATCCACGCGGAACAAAAGTGGTTATGATAATAAAAGCACTAGCAGTGAGAGTGGGAAAGAAGATATGTGCCTTTGAGGTGATATAACTGATAGCGATGATGACGAGCCAAGCGAGGTATCAAAATTTTCTCACTCGAGACTACTTATATATTTCCACGAATTAAATGGTCGTTTTGAATGACTTTGGGAGAAGTATTCTAAACTTGAATCACAAAAGGATAGTTGATATATTTAAATAAACAGCTAGATCAATTAGTTAAAAATTATCAAAGTAAGATCCCTAAGTGTGATAAGTGTCCATCACTCGAAGAAGAGATTAAAAAATCAAAGATTAAAATTAAATCGCTTGAAAATGAAATTTTGATTTTGAAAGAGAGTGAAAATAGTAGAAGAGAAAATTCTATTAAAAAGTGCACTCAGTTATTAAATGAAAATGAATCACTTAAAACATAAGTCCAAAAATTATCTACAACTTTAGGAAAACTTACAAAAAGAGAAAGATCATTAAATATGTTGTTAGGGAAACAATTGTTAATATAGTTAGACAATGACTTGGATATAATCAATCTGAACTTGTTAGAAGCAAATTTAATCAAGTCAAAACCGAGTGCACAATTTGTAGAAAAATTGGACACACTCATAACATTTACTGGTATAGACCCAAACGTGAAAACAATTCCAATTGGGTTCCCAAAGGCACGAATGTAAAATCCCTCAAATTCAAACAAATCTAAGGGCCAAAAGGAATATATATGAATAGTTTTGGGTCTCCACCAACTTATTTTTCAAAATCTTTTGCCAATAACAACCATAGACCTATAAAAAAATAGGTTACAAAAATCTTTTCTTGTATAGGTGTGGTGGCAGGCTAAGGAACATCAACAGTGTTTTCTGGATTCTGGCTGTTCCAGACACACAATGGGCGAAAAATCAAAGTTCCTTAGCCTAGTACAAAGGTAACAGAATCACAATGGACAACAATGAAAAATTATCCTAAAGATAAAAGCGGCAATGGTATTTTTATTCTGAACAATATATTTAATGTGATAATCTGCACCATAATTTGATCAGCCATTTATGTGATAATAAATGTTGATTATGGTTCTGACTTATAAGAATTGTTGGCCAATTATCCTTTTATGCCGAGAATACAACAATCCTTGAAATACTTCATATAGATTCGTTCGGTTTAATGATGGGTTTTATTGATTACTGATCACTCATGATGCAAGTGGATATATTTGTTCTGACACTATGGTCACTGTTCATCTATATTCATGGTTTTAATTCAAATTTAATTCAATTTCATTTAAACCCGCTAAAAATGTTTTTGCTGCACACTTCATGGTCTGGTCTATAACATTCAAAAAATGATAAATTTGAGTCAACAAGAAATTCAGATGCAGTTTACACTAGTTGATAGAAAAACTACCAGTGGAACGTGTTTTACGTAGAGACATTCATTAGCTGCATCACATTTCAAAGAAAATATCTGCATATTTTTTACTTGAAATAATTTTCAAATAGTAGACATTTTTCTTAAACCCCTTCAATAAAATCATTTTTGTTGACCATGTTTCAGATTAGTCATCTTAGAAAATTTGACTTTATAATTATTTTTGGATTTGATCTTAAATGATAACATTGACTAATCTGACTTCCTACGGATTATCTAAAAGATAAATAGTGATTGAACAAGTGATGAGTGTTGATATTAATAATATATTATAACTTGAGACAGTATACTTAGTAAATTTCTTTAGAAATTTAAACAAGAGTTATAAAAATATTTTGTTGGCAAAAATTCCATGATCATTTCTATTTCTATCATATTTCTGTCGACCATCACTCATCAAAATCCAATATTGCATGTCATTATGTGGTATTTTAAATGGGAAATCATTCGTTTTTCATTTTATTATGTTTTCAAGAAATAAAAACATTCAAAGTATTCACTCTCGTTTAAAAGTCCTCACGGTTATGCATGGGTGAATTACTTGGTATTTTTTGATTATGTGCTTCCACGCTCATTTAAAAGTCCTTACGATTATGCATGTATAGAACGCATATCAAAATTGATTAATTAAATAGACAAGTTTGTTCTAAATCCATTTAAAAGTCCTTACGGTTATGCATGGTTAGAAGATAATTGAATTCATTTTAAAAAAATTGAAATACTACTAATCTCATTTAGAAGTCCTAATGGTTATGCATGGTTAGTAGTTATTCAAATTCCTGATATAAATATACTACAAATAGACACAACTATACGGTTTTATATGATGATATCATCTCTACCATTCTAAAGTGGAATATGCGTGAAACAGAGTACTTATGATTTTTGTTTGATTTTTTATTGAAATTTAATATTTTATCCGATCGAGTATTAATATTATATTAATGTCAATCACTTTATCTCTATTTTTCTAACACTATTGTTCTTTTGCTGATAACAAAAGGGGGAAAGAAAAGTTAAGATTTTGGCAACTAAAGGTCAAATATTTTATTTTTTATTTTCTATTTTCATCTAGGATTATTTTCATATTTTCATTTAATTTTCATGCATATATGAAGGGGGGGTTTTGTGTAGAGAAGGATCATTCAAATAGAGGGAGCAAATTGAATGATCAAATACATTTAATAAATTCAAAATCTTATATATATATATATATACATATATATTTTTTTTTTTTATCATCGAATAAAAATCATATACTTGCTATTCAACAAGTTCTAGGGGTTTGTACTTTAACGCTGGATAACAAGAATTAAAGATAGAGAAGAATAAGAGTCACAAGATCCTTAAAAATGAGTCATACTCTCCTATTTATAGAGGTAGGAGCCTAAAATCTTGCTTAAAATATCTCCAAACCGTTCTCCACGCAAAAGACTAGTTCTCCATGAAAAATAGGGTGCAACTCACCAGGAAGTAGAGGTCAGTACTGATCCATAGGCAAGGATCGGTACCGATCCCTAAGATAGCCGGTACAGCTGTCTTCAACTCTTCATCTTAGATCATCTTCTAGCTAGCTTCATGATTCCATAGTTGTTTGCACCTATATTAGCTTGCTTCTGAGTCAAAATAATGGAGTTATGAGAGAACAAAGTTGCATCTTCAAGTATTCATGGAGATTGATGGAGAAATGCATTAGAACAACAAGGCTTTTGGCATCAAGTATAACTAGTAAGCAGAAGTTGATCACTGTTTGGCAAGAAAATATTGGTCGGTACCGCCGTAAGGTGGGGTTAATACTGACCATAACTTCAATGGAATGTTGGTTGTCTTGGCTTGGGTTGTTCTGGCATTGGCCTTGTGACTTTGTTTGTGATTGGTTTCTGGACTCTTAAACTATATCTCTGGGTTTTCTACCTTGATAACTCCAAGTTCGACTCGTCCAATCTGTCCGAATATGGCCTGGTCAAAAGGTTGGATACCACTTGCCCCCCAAAGTACATCTTATAGTCAAACGTGATGTGCTTTGAACCGAGATGAGTCAGAACTGCCATAAAGGATTCCACTCTGTGTTTCAAATGGCCATTATCCTTCTTGCGAATCATTTCTATGAAAAGTTATATCCATAGTGATTCGTCATGATGCTTTACCAATATGCAGGATTATAAGTTTAAAACAGATTCTCGTGATCTGTCATTCTAGGCTATACAATTTTAAATAGATTAATTGCATGGGTTATTCAGGTTTGAGCTTGATTTCCGTTAGCTCTAGCCATTGGGTTGGATATATTCATGCATATCTTTCACATTCACGTTCTCGAGAAATTTTTGGGCATACACCTACATATACATATATTTACCTATATATATTATTTTTAAAGGACTAAGATTCGATAATGACCCTTCTTTATGGTTCGGTATTGACTCAGGACTTTGGAATTTTTTCCGATTCTTACGAAGATATATGTGTCTATAGGGTATATAACCCAATCCTCTTCACTCCATTTCTTCACTTGCTCATTTCATTCTTGCTGACCCAAGTCTCCTTACCTCCTGCCATTAAAACCTTCAACTCCCAAATCGAACATCGCCTCCACCTAATCCTTAGACCACCGTTTCCTCTTCCATGCTAATGTTCAACACTTCCGAGTCCTACCCCTCCCGCACCAGCACTCGACCCCTTGCTTGAGAATGACTCCTTCTTGCCCTAACTTGATCGAACCAAGCCTTAGATCTTGAACCCTTGATCAAATCTCTTCCCTTGAGGAGGTGGTGATGGACATGATTTGGGATCGGTGAAGATGGAGAAGGAGAGATGAAATTTCCTTTAAGTTTTGGAGTTGTACAACTCCAACACTTAAGTGAATTTTTGAATTTTTGTTCTCATGATAATCCTTCCTTATGAACTACTAACCCCTTCTCGGTCTTGAACCTTTTCCAAAGCATGGCCAATGGTATGAAACTTGTCGGGGAAGTCAGCAATGATGGTCACGTCGAGTGTTGTCCGGAATTTTCTAAATAAATAAATAAATAAATAAATAAAATCGAAAATTTAAATTGCACCCACTGCATGCCATTGCACTAGGATTCACTTTAGCACAGAAGGTGCAGCTTGCAATTAATTAAATGGTAGAAATTCCATGCGGAATAAGTAAGACATATATCACGAAAATTTGTGTGAGTTTTTAAGAACTGTTTGAATTAAGATTCAGACAGTTCTTAAAAAGTTGGGATACATCTTTCTAATTCACTTTTTTATTATTTTTTGAATCTAATGTTGACTATTTTTTGAGTTTTTATACAGAAATAGATCAGAGATGTTCCAAATGTCTTGCTGCTCAGACCAAAGGTACATCCACTTCGGGAAATGTCGAATCCAACATCGAACCAAGTCAACTATGACTCCGCATGCCTAACAAACTTTGATAGAGCATGCACTTCTAGCTCCCATTTAGCAGGAATAGCAATAAGAGATTTCGCATGTTGAAAAAAAAAATCTAAAGAATCCTCAAGTCGAATAAAAAATTATGGAAAATATAGTAGAGCTAATAGGTAAGCCAGAAGTAAATTCAACACCCAATATTCTTGAGGATGCCGTAATTTTGAATGATCCTATTGACTCTGTTGCGTCCAAAATCGATGAAGGGTCTCTTTAGAAAATTGCAACACACATGGAATTCCTTTTGATGACATCTTAGTTCCATCTTTCAATCAAAGAGCTCACAATCCACCAAAGGGTTACATTGCCTGCAGTATATACATGTGCTTGGCGGACTGCATCCCACCATTCAACCAGACAAGTTCTAACTTCATGCGATTGGCTCTAATGCAGCTACATCTGAATAGCTACGCTTTCCTTCTTGGCACATATATGGTTTTCGCCGAGCATTTGAATCAAGTACCCATCAACAAGGAGATTAGATATATATATATATATATATATATATATAGCTTTATGAGTTAAAAGGAAAGTCCTTCTTTGATTTACTTAGAATCGATCTAGTGTTGTAGAGTAGTCTTTGGCACATGGAATAAGTTGAGATACTCTAAGAGTTTGTGGTTCTATGTTCGTTGTCCTCATGGGTTCGCTTGTAGATGGTTATTTGGATATAAGCACTATTCTCCGTGCTTTATATGAATTTGCCTTACAATTCACAGGCCTAAGTCATTTTTCTTGGTTATTCATATGTTCCGACGAGATCAAGTAATTCAACGCTTTTAGATGCAGTTAAAGCTCTTATGGAAGTTTTGGTAGAAGATCAAGACATCAAAGTTCTTTTGTCAGATGATAATCTTCTTGCCTATGGACTATTAGAAGTGGGTCGCAGCACCGTATAGACCTAGTGGTTGTCAGTGATGATGATGACACTGACAATGATGATAACATCCCTCCTAGTGGAGGAGAGGCTAATCTAGATTTTCCCCCAGTCCCAAGTCTTGAGGCTGGAATTGAAGAGAATGTTGAGCGAGTGCAAGAAAAGGTCGAGGAAGGCGAGATAATAGGTGGAAGTGGTGAAGTTGGCCAAGGTAACATTGACGTAGGTCATGAGTCTCCGGCTGAGCAATCGAAAGATGGTCAACAGTTTGCTCCGAGGAAGATGCTTGTTGTTAAGATTTCCAAGGCTCATAATTCTACGCAGCCTCCTTCAGTCACAACTGTAGAGAAGATGCCTTCTATTCCGTCAACAGGCACGTTTGCTGGATAAGGGCCAATTCCTACAAAGTTTGGCTCCTTCGATGTCGGTAACATTAGTATTGAGGTCATCGACTCCCCAATTCGTATCAAAAAGGACTTCATCCTTACCAGTATGGGAAATATCACTCCCATATGCAAAAATCTAGATCACAGCCAGGGAGATGCTAGGACACTCTTGCACATGTGCACTTCACAACACTCACACTTGACTTGTGTCCTTGCTTGTTGGGTCTAACTTCTTCTCGTTTTATTTGTAGGATCTTGAAGAAAAGATAGTATATACTCCATTCCATGGAAGATAATTTAGTTTGACAGCAGAAACGCCATTTAAGTGCTTACTATCAAGGCAGTGGCTGGAATTCAGACTCCAGTCACCGATCTAATCGTGAATGAGGTAATCGCGATAAAGATGTTTGAGATAGAGATAGTCATGGTAGAGATTACTCATCACGTGACTATGGCTTCAGGTATCGCTCCAGGTCCTGGTTTCATCCTCAAAAAGACTTAGATATGCACACGGATCGCCGTGATGACATCCTACTGGCAGTACTCCTTATGCTCTACCTCCATCTTCTATTCCTACTCAGTAGTTGGCCTTAGCCCATCACAGTCGATCTTTCGATCGTGGGAAACAAAAGAATGGTTCTAAGATTTCCTATCATAGACCCAATAAATAAACCATTGAAGCTCTAATCATCTCTATAAAGGATCAACTTGTCGCTAATGCCCGTATGGCCAAGTAAAAGGGAGAATTTCCAAACATTTGCTTCGATGGTCTTATGTTCATGCCAAACTTGAAAAGAATCTCGAGCGACGTCCGAAAAATGACCGTTGATTGCGTGATCAATGTATGTAATTAGTATAATGAATGGTCTAAGTTAGCCGAAAAGATCTCCAAATTCTTAAAGGAAAGATGGCTTGAAATTGAAAATCAGAAGCTTAAGGCTGATAACAAAAGAAACATAGCCAATCTCGATGCTAATGTTGAAAACTTGAGGAAGTCTCAAACTGAAGCTGAGAAGAAAACTATAGATGCCATCAAAGCACTCGAAAAGGAGAGGACTAAGCATCAAAATGAGATGGAGAAAGCCTTCTATCGAAACCATGATTTTGTATTAGAGAGAGAATCCGCAAATAGGAGTGCAGCTGAACTGGAGATCAAGCTTGAGAGCAAAACAATGGAAAAAGATGACGCACTTCAACAAGCTTAGAATTACTATAAGGAGCTGGTCCACGGTAAGGATGAAAGGGACAAGGCGATCGAATGTGCTACAAACGTAGATGCGCTCATCAAGAGGGAGGTTAAGGCCACAGAGCAGCGGAAGATGGATAGGGTTGAATCAGTGCTTACCAAGTGCAATGCCAGCTTACTCACGATTCATAACCTGGCTTGGCTTAGAGATGACTGTCCCAGGTTTTTGGGCTTGGCTAGGGAACAAATAGTTTAAGAGAAGAAAGCATTCTTGAAAGGTGGTGAGGTGGATCCTGCTCAACTGGAGAAGGAAGTATTGATAGACGATGAACCCAGCGTGTCGAGGAAAGGTGAGCTTATTATTGATCCAGAGCGAGCTACCACTATACCGAAAAACTTAGGCAAAAGCTTCAGATCGATATCACATGATGTCACTGCTAGTTACACCAGGGTCTCAAGCTACTCTAGATTCATCTTCTAATCCTGGGCATGATCCTGAGAAGTCTCAAATCCATAGTTCTGCTATTCTTTCTCCCATTCCCAAAAGGAACTCCAGTGGCACTCTGACCTACACAGAACCTTAAATCGAGGAAGGTATCTCCTTGACTTCTTCTATATTTTAGAGAGTTGACATGTCACCACTTAACATAGCGAATCTCTCTCTTTGTTTTTTAAGCTTTAGGTTGACCCTATATCGTCCCGTTTCCTAACAAGGACTCTCGACTGGGATTACAAGTGCCTGCAACGGAATCAGTTACCATTACAACTTCAACATAAATACAAACCATTCCAGTGAATAGACTCCAATCCTTGATAAGCAAATGACTGATGCTTTGCTTGATGAGGGGACTAGAGGGACTCGTGAATCTCGGATCAATGAGGATGTTGTGATAACCGGAGTTTCAAAGTCCCTATCGGGTCACACCATGATATGGTATGTACAACTCTCAACCGGATAAGTTTAAGGCCGTCCCTCTTCCCTTATCGATCGTTTTTCCTGGGCAAACTATCTTTACTCCAGTCCATATTCCTCGCCTCATAGAGCTCAAAGCATACTCGTGGGATCTTCACAAAGAAATCTGGTCTCCATCCCTCCACCTGGGAGCATCAGAGTGTGCATGTCGCATCATCGTAGAGCACCGCACGAAAGAAGGAAGGGGGGAAAGGTAATGAAGCAGTCGGAGGGATCCAGCCACCTTCTTCAACGAAGAATAAAGAAACCCAAGAAGTGATCTTCCATCTTTTTTGTGCTTTTTGGTTATAAAGCAGTACTTAGGATTTTTTTCTAGTTCCCTTGCATTTTCCTTTTTCGGCTGGACTTACGTGGCTTCGGCCTTCACTTTTGTTTTCTTGTGTAAGCATAAACAAACTTATACTTAGCTTTCCATGTTTCATTTTGAATGTTAATAACAGAGACTTTATTGTTTTGTAAAATCTTCATGTGAGTTTGCCTAAGCTATTCTAGAAATGCACTTTCCGTTCAATGTACTTGTGGTCCATTCCTCTTAGTGATTATCATCAAACTACATCCTTAGCCCATTATGTAATTCATCGGCCTTTTGTCGCACTCGCAAACATAAAGCAATTGTCAAAGTGCCAAACTCTAGGCATTAGTTTAGGTTTTACCACTTATGAAAGTGGCTCAAACATCCTTTTCTAGGATAACAATGCTCAATTGCACCAAACTTCGAATGCTAATTCTAAATTAAATACATAATAACATGGTTCGCACATCCTCGTCTAGGATTTTTATTTCCCAACGCACCTTAGTCCGGGTGTCGATTCGAAGTTCACAGAGGTAAGATCCCACCTTATGTTGGGTATGGATCTTTTGTTTTTCTACTCTAGGAAAAAGGTTGAGGATTATATGGTTTTATCACATCTATTTCGGTTTATACTCATGCCCCTAATATGAAGACAAGAGTTAAGCGAGCAAACGATCATATCGCATTCATTTGTGGACTTATACTCCTAACTCCAGATCAGGGGCAAGAGTTGGTGTACGGATGACCATGTCACATCTTGTTTGAGTTCATAATCCTATCCTTAATTCAAGGACAAGAGTTGGCTGATGAACGATCAGATCATGTCCATTTAGGTTGTAGTCCTGCCTCTAGTTTGAGGTCAAGAGTTGGCTAGTATCTATCTCTAGGTACCAAGAAGAACTTCGAGAATTCGATCATGTACTGTAGAAGTTTTGATTGGCACCTAACTCTGGTTACCTTCACACTTGCATCATTCACATGTAGATTCACTTGAGTCGGTTAAGCCACAACTCTTAAGTAACGAAAAGACAAAGTTTTGGACTCGAAAAGCCATTTTATTACATTAAAGAGGGGAAATGCCAAAATCTGTCTTATTACACCACTCTAGCAATTATTTACAAATTTATTAGTAAAATAGCATCGTAAGTGCTCGCTATTACATGCCCTCGGGAGCAGAATCCCCTCTATTGGCGCAAGCCTAAGAGTTTAATCTCCATGCTTTTGCTTTATCGCGTACAAACTTTCCTAGGTCGGGCCTAAGTTTCCAAAGCTCGGAAGATTCATTTGAAAACCGAGTTGTCGACTTTGAAGGTCTGATTCCTTACTTCAGTGTTGTAGTATCTTGCAACTTGGTGTCGGTGTGTAGGTGCCCTTAACTCAGTTGTGTCATGCTTCTCATCGATCATATCAAGAAACTCTAGCATAAGTTGCTCATTAGTCCATGGATTGTAGTGAATCACTCGATGAGAATGTACTTCTAGTTCAGCCAAAATCATAGCCTCTAATCCATAAGCTTGGATGAATGGAGAGTGGCTAGTCGCTGACTTGTGAGTTGTTTGATAAGCCCATAAGACTAATGGAAGTTCATCGACCTACTTTCCGTTGTCCTTTTCCAACCGCTTCTTAAGAATGGACTTAATAATCCTATTTACAGCTTCAACCTATCCATTTTCCTAGGGATGTGCCACCATAGGAAATCTCTTCTTTATGCGATGCAGATGGCAGAAATCTTTAAACTTGGTACTATCGAATTAGGTCATGTTATTGAATGGGATCCTATGGAACTCCAAAACGACAGATGATATTCCGAACAACAAAGTTGATTACTTTCTTTATGGTGATTGTGGTCAATGGCTCCGCCTCAGCCTTTTGATGAAGTAGTCATTTGTGACGATGGCGTACTTCATCCATGTTTAGATACCGGTAACACACCGATGATATCAATCCCCCAAACTACGAACTTCCAAGCACTGACCATTTGAGTATTCTCCATTGGAAGGACTCTCGTTATTTTAGCAAATCTCTGGCATTTGTCACACTTTCGGGTGTAATCATCTTTTTCTCGGCTGACTATTAGCTGGAAATATCCATAGCGGAGGATCTTCTTCACCAGGGTTCACACTCGGATGTGGTCTCCATAGGCTCCTTTATGAACATCTTTTAGAACCTGCTTGGCCTTATCACAGGCGACACACCAAAGCATAGGTACAAAGAACCCTTCCTATAAAGTACTCCTTCCTGCATGATATATCTCGAAGCTTACCGAAGGAGCTTTTGTTCCTTCCTCCTCTCTGAAAGGAATCCTTTCTGCAAATAATCTCTTATTGGAGTCATCCATGACTCTCTTTCGAGTTTAGCCTCCCAGATCCAATCGACATCCATCTGGTTGATGCTCAAATTGATAGTACTTCTACCAAGCTAGGCCCATGAGCTGCACATCTCCGGAACTAGCCAACTATGCCAATGAGTCGGCCTTCTCATTTTCCTCTCTGGTAATATGCACGATCATGTAATATTCAATGTCATCGAGTAACTCAAGGACCCGGTTTAGATAAGGAGCTAGTCTTACTCCTTTTGCTTGAAACTCTTCATGAACTTGGCAAACCACCAGTTAGGAGTCACAGAAAATCTGCAGAGTCTTCAATCCCAGTTATTTGGCAATCTTAAGTCCTACAATCAAGGCCTTATATTCAGCTTCATTGTTCGTTGCTAGAAAGTTGAGTTTCAAGGCGTAACAGATCAGGAGTTCTTCATGAGTGATAAGTGTAACTCCAGCACTAGAACACCGTTCATTAGATGATGCATCCGTGTACATATTCAACCAGTTTCTTTCTTAACAGAGCTCTTCGTAGGATCATCTTGCATAGTGAATTCAGCTATGAAATCTGCAATGCTTGACCCTGGATTGCTCTTCGAGGGTAATAGGTTTTGTCATATTGGCTCAATTTAGTGTTCCATTTCAACAGCCTTCTAGATGTCTCTGGTCGCTGCAAGACTTGTCACAAAGACTGGCTGGTGAGAACTTTGATCGTATGAGCCTAAAATTAAGAGCAGAGCTTTCTTGAAGTGATCAACAGGCAGTACGCAAGCTTCTCCATCCTTGGGCAATTTCTTTTTGCTCCCGTCAATCGCTTACTGATAAAATAGACCGGTTGCTGGATGTGAGATTTCTCTCATACGAGTGCGACACTCAAAGCATGCACCGACACTACTAGGTATGTAGAATACAATAGCCTATGATTTTTGTTTGATGATAATAAACATACATATATATATATTCACTTAAATGTATTTGTTATTGTACTATTTTATTTTTCACATAATTAAATAAATATTTGTTGAATAAAATAGATAACACAGAATATATTCAAACAAATATTTTTTTACAAATTCAAATAGTACACATTTGAGCTCTTATTATACATTTACACATTTTTCAATTACAATACAACTTCGAATTACAACACAATATTCTATGTAGAATTTTCACTTTACAATTTCCACCCCACTACACATATTCACTCAACACTCGTATTGATCGTCAACTCTGTTCCAGCCTGTATTCAACGTCTAAATTATTTGCAAAAATAAACATTATGCTGTAAAATTGAAAAAGAAATATTTTTGCAGTGCTCAATAAAGTGCGTGTTTTAGAAATATTATTTGCCTCGGTTATTTGGGTTGTTCATCATCATTCCTTTTAATTCATCTTACACGAACAACTTGTGACATGCACAGTGTATTATGGTACATGTCATAAGGCCATGCACACCGATATACAATTGGTTATTAAAATCGTAGGGACAGGTGAGCACAAGGTCAAACCCAAGCCAAGGGCAGATTCAACTCAAGCCATAATGCTCGACCAAAACAAAACTTCACATGCAGCAGAGAATACACATATAGCTCAAAGCAATACAAGGATAACAAGACCAAACTTCAAATGCAACTGGACATTTAACTCGAAGTACAAATGCAGACACTTACAATAGAGTTCAAGTCTCGACTAAACAACATGTCCAGATCAATGCAAGTGGAACAAGCCATAATAACACAACATACACATATATAGGCATATTCGAACATGTATACATGTATATATACAATGGCAAAGCAATCAATAGAGAACAATCAAATCGAGCATACAAAATTCAATAAGAAAGCCTCAACAACAAAACAAGGTATGAACAACCAAAGTGCAAAGAAGACTCAACACAGGAGTACACATAAAGACTCAACACATGCTGGTGGAACAAAATCCACAAAATGTACATGAATACATATGAAACATGAAGACTCAACACAACAACCTCAACAAACTTGACTCATGTGCACCAAACATATGCAACAAAGTGGACAGCGCAACCAAGTGCACAAACCAAAGTGACAAATATATGAAAGTGAAGACGCAAGCTGTAGTTTAACATGAAGCAACTCAGGAAATGACATATACAAGACTCAAAGCAACTGAAATAACTTAGACCAGACCACCGGTACAATAAGATATATATGCAAAGACAACACAATGGTAAGCCAGAAAAAAAGTGGTGGACATCACACAATGCAACAGAGGAGATAAATACAACCAGTCAAAGATCCAAAATGTACAAAACTCAAGTGCATACTTACAAATGAACTCAATCATACAATGACTAGACTCCTACAACCAAGTCACATGAACGTGTACACACCAGACTACAAACAGACCATCACAACCAGAGAGCATGCATATGAGAATCAAGTACAAATCAGTAATGACTCAAATCAGACCGAAGGAAATCAAGTGCATAAGCACACAAAACACACAACACATATATATACATGCGTGAATACACATGTATACATATATTTAATGCACCAAACATACACCAATGGAACGAAGCCAGTGAAATCAAGTTAGAGATCACAACACACATTCAATCACAAATTAATGCAAGAGGACCCAAACCAGAACAAGATAACAAGGTAGCAGTTTAAATGAAGTCATCAAGTCAAAGCCGAAAAGAACTGAACATGCAGAAGAAATACGAACTAAAATGGAAAAAAAAATTCTCAAAATTCAAAGGGCCAAAGTCAAAGGAGTAATGAACGGAACCAAAATTCAAATCATATCCAACTGACTCAAGAAAGTGCCAATTATCAGTAACGTGTAATCAATTGAATCGGTCGGAATAAATCACCATCGTTCAAGCACAAAGCAATGCTAAGATAAATTCATAAAGAATTCAAAGCAAATTATACGAATGTATATTTAGGGTTTTCATCCTATTTAAACCCAATCATCATCATCGACAGTGGGTATTCGAGTTCGAGACAAAAATCCAGAGCATACTTTAAATCGAAAACAAATTTGTAACTCGAACCAAAGCCGAGAATTAATAGGGGCAAAATTCACATACTGAATCAGAGCACAAATTGAACTCGACTGAATTGGAGCAGTCACATATCAATCAAAGCCAAGAGTAAATTGACGAAACGGAGAAAATCAAATTGCTCAATTCAATCGACCAATAACAATCGGCAACTTCAATCTTACCAAAAACTCTAGCTTTTGAAAAGGAATATAGTAAGCAAAAGATCGAACGAAGTATACAAAAGAAAGGGAGACGTCCTTATTTTTCATATGTTATAAATTATAGTGGGTAGGTCTACATTGTTTCATTATTGGGCTTAAGTTTTATTAAATAGGTTTTTTTTGTTTAGTTTCTATTTTCAGTTGTAATTTTCTTTTTTAAACCGTGTAACTTTCTAGTCATGTGACTAGGTTATGAACTATAGTGGTGTAGTTTGAGAATTCGCAACTCGGTGGTTGAGTTGTGGTAGGGTTTTGAGCATGGAGTTAGGTTATTCAACAACGGATGCTGCAAGTTTACGTGTGTAAGCGTCTGACTAGGTAGGGTTTTGCCGAAGCTGAGAAAATCTATATGTGATCTCTATTGCATTATTTTCTGCTGCTTTTTGTTATTGTTTTTATTTTTTCATTAAATTTTATTACTTTAATTATCACCCTATTCTCCCCTCCCCATCTAGGGTGAAAACGATCCTACAAGGTATATAAACAGGTCCTCGTCATCCAATAGTTTAGAGAGGGTGGTCTCTTAAAGTGATCCACTTGAGCTTGGAATGCGTCTTTACACTCACGATTCCATTCCAAATTCCTTTTTCCTTTCTTAATGACACAAAGAAAGGAATGAATTTGTCCGTGGCTCTGGAGATGAACCAATTTAGCATGGCGACCTTCCTATTCAAGCTTTGCACTTCCTTGATCGTCTTTGGAGCCTAAATCTCTCTTAATGCCTTGATCTTTTCAGGATTGGCTACAATCCCAAGGTTGTTCACAATGAAGCATAAGAAATTCCTTAACACAATGCCAAAATAGCATTTCATGGGATTGAGCTTCATCCTATATTTTTAGAAGACGCCAAACATCTTTTCCAAATCATCGGCGTGGTTCATTGAAAGCCTCGACTTCATGAGCATATCATCCATGTAGACTTCCATCGAACGTCCAATCTAATCTTTGAACATATGGTTTACGAGCCTTTAGTAAGTTGGTCATGCATTCTTTGATCCAAAGGGCATGACCATATAACATACATCATGAGGTTGGTTATGAAGCTTGTGTGTTCCTGATCTCGTACATGCATCGGGATTTGGTTGTATCTAGAGTACGCATCCATGAATGAAAGTAGCTCATGTTCAGTTATCGAATCCACCAACTGATCGATCCTAGGGGTAGGAAGCTACCCTTTGGGCATGCCTTATTAAAATCAAAAGTAGTCGATGCATGTCCTCCACTTCCCATTTGCTTTCCTCACTAAGACAGGATTAGATACCCACTATGGGTATAAGGCATTATTGATGAAACCATTGTCCTTCAGCTTATCCACCTCTTATTTGAGTGCAAGATATCTCTCTGGACCTAGGTTGTGGCATTTCTATTTCACAAGAATGCATTCGGGATATATGTTTAATGCATGGCTTGCTATCTCCAATGAGATCCACACATATCTGAATGTGTCCAAGCAAACATATCCAGATTTGCCCCTAGAAAATGAACCAACACCTTCATCACTCTTGCACCGAGCTATGGTCTGACACTTAGGACCCGATTCGGATCATCCTGGCTGATCAACAAATAATCATCAACTCGACGGGAGCTATTCTTCCACCTTCTTGTTCTTTACATCTGTACATGTCATTGTAGAACCGACTGGGTTGCCCAAGACTGGGCTCAAGCTGTAGTTGCTATGCATCCAAAGCCTTAATGCAAAGGGTCCCCTCAATATTTTTCCTTTCTCCTTTCACCTTGCCTCCTTTAGCTTGACGATGTGGCATTCGTGGCTAGTTTCCTGATCTCCTTGGATAGTCCTTATGCCATTCTCTTTAGGAAATTCATTGTCAAACATCAAAGTGCTATAGCCGCTCTAAACTCAGCCAAGGTTGATCAACCAAGAAATGCATTGTAAGCTAAATAAATATCCAATACTAAAAAAAGACACGACTCATACTCGCTTGCGGTCGCCCTCCTCAAGTACCACTGGTAATTCTACATATCCAATTGGCTTAGTTGCTATGCCAATGAACCTCTATATTCGAGCAGGGTTCAAATTGTTCTTCTCCAACATCATTTGATCAAAGCCTTTTAAACAAGATATCGACTGAACTCTCACAGTCAACTAGCACCTTTCAAATAATAACAAGACCAGTCATAGCCGTTATCATGAGTGAGTCAATCGTTGGAGCTTCCACTCTTAGCATCTCTATTTTGGAAAATAATATCATCAATCATTGTTCTATGTTGTTTTGTCGGAGTCCCATCTTTAATAGCGAAGCAACTTTCACTCTCTGCATGTTTTATTGCACCAACATATCTATCCATCACAACAGGCTTTTATCGGCTGGGTATGGTCCATTATAATTGTATTAATCATTTTTCTGGCCGCTCGAATGCATCGATACAAGGCTCAACCTTCCCTCGTTGGGAAGACAGCCCAGAGGCATTATAGTTTCCTTGCCTGCCATCCTACAGGGTTTTCACATATTGCTGCAACTTTATCTTGCGAATCAACTCCTCAATCATATCCCACATGAGTCGGCTTTCTGTATTGCTCAGTGTTTTGAGTTGCCAGATAGATATTCTTTATCAAGTTGTTCAAATCGGCATAGCTTTTATGCTTGGGAGTCCTAATTCAATTCCTGTTATCTGGCTTCTTCTTCTTAGCCCCGTCATCACTTCATTTCCAATTATTGTTTTGGTTACTAATATTCACATCTACATTTCTAAAGCTTCCACCAAACTGCTTTACAACAAGATTGCTTTGCACTACTCTAGTAGAACTTCCAGCCACAGTACTCCGTAGACGTTTATGCACTTCTTCCAAGCATAAGTACTGGTCGGATTTTTTATAGAAAGCATCCATTATCGACGGGGCTTTCGTTCCAACAATTCCTCGAACTCTGTATCGAGATGAATACCCCTAGTCAACATCATTAGCACTATGTCATCATCAGGATCTGTAATTTTTGTCACGACTGTATGGAATCGGTTCAAGAAATCCTTTAACGACTCTCTATCAGCTTGGAAGAGGTTTGACAATGACATGACATGTTTTGGACGTGAAGTATGTAAGTGGAATTACTCTATAAACTTCTTCGACAACTCAATGAAAGATGATATGGACCTTAGCGGAAGTCGAGTGAACCACATTGTAGCTACTCCTTCTAGGAAAATTAGAAAATGGCAGCATTTCATGGCATCAGAAGCTCCGGCAGAATCCACGTGCCATTCATATCTCATCAAGTGCTATCTAGGATATGTCATTCCTCCTTACAATGGCATAGTTGGCATTGCAAATCTCCTAGGGTATCTCCCACGTAGAATGTTCTCTATAAATGAATTCTAACTAGGAGAAGCACCCCATTCGTCCTCGCTTGTGAAATGATTTTCGCTAATAAATCGCTTGACCATATCCTCTAGGTAGTCCAAGTTAACGGGTTTGACTAAAAGACGATAATTGGACTTCGTCCTGAGTGTTTGGCCTGGAGAATGCTCTTGGTTTGACTCTCAATACCTAGGTTCTTCAAACTCCAGGAGATCCATTCGTCCAGCAGTCCATGTTTAATTCCCATGAGTTGTATCATTAACAGCAGCACGATTCTCCATATTCTGATCATCAACATCACCTCCAAAACTCAAACCACCCCGCCCTCCAAATGAAGAACTCTAGGACCACAGTTAGATGGGTCAGTACCGACCTCTAACCTTGGGTCGGTATCGGCCCCTTACCTTGGGTCGGTACCAATTTCCAAACTTGAACTTGGGGCCTGTCCTCTTCCTTGGTGAGATGTTCCAACAGCATTCTGGGTTCTCTTTTGCTTTCTGCCCCTCCATCTCTTTTCAGATGAGGAGGAACTTTCTGACTTTTATCTAGAATCTCTTTGTAATATCCCTCTACTTGGAGGGCCAAAACTAACGGCGACGGATGCTGTAGTCATCTATAGTTGTTAATCCTCGGTGACCAAAGACAGCGGTGTTAGATACATCGGTACATAGAAACATATGAATATGGAAAAAAAATTAAAACTTCAAACAAGATCACATTCCATATCAAAACATTTCCAATTCATTACATAATCCTACAATCGTTAACCATGTTTAGAGAAAATATATTTATTACAACATAAGCCAAGAGCGACATATGAAGATACCTTGGATAATCAAAGTATATGCATGCAATTTAACAACTATGCCATTACAAACAACACAGAGGATCAAATAAAAGAGAACTCTAGATATCTATTCTGCCTCCTACATATCTCCGAAAGCTTATTTGTCTAATGAGGTACTTGAAAATCTCAACTCTCAAACTACTCAAAATTAATTGAGTACCTGAGAGTTTAAGGGGAAAACATAAACTTCGAGTCAGACATAAAGCCTGGTATGAATAATAATCTACCATCTCAAATCATTTAGATATTTAGTAAGACCATGCTGCTTAACGGGATGGGTTTTCCCCTCACAAGTATCCTAAAACCATTTTAAAACCATAAACTATGCTCCTGCATCCACAACAGTTAAAACAATTCAAAACAATATAATATGATGATACGCAAAACAAATAAATCAATTCTGGATTACCCATTCCCATTCATTTTGACTATCTGTCTCTATTATAGTTTCTAGGATTACTATTAACCTAATATTTTTCATGGGCTGGCTAATAACTAGTAAAATGATTAAGGAGTCCCTGTCCAATTATATAGTTTTCATGGGATCACTATGAACCTATTGGTGACTCTAATATCTTTACACTTGTCCTAGTTTTCATGGGTTGAATAGGAACCTATTGGTAACTCCAATATCTTTTCTTCTTATTCTAGTTTTCATGGGCTGACTAGGAACATGTTGGTAACTCCAATATCTATTCTTCTTATCCTAGTTTTCATGGGCTGACTGGAACCTATTGACACATGTCAATATCTTAATCCGGATATAGTTTTCATAGGCTTACTATAAACTTATTGGCCCCTGCCAATATCAAATCATAGTTTTCATGGGCTTACTATGAACCTATCTTTCTGACATCTTCCTTTACACATAGTTTTTATGGGCTAATTATGAACCTATTGGCCCCTGCCAATATATTTTCCTATATATAGTTTTCACAGGCTTACGGAGAACCTATTGGCCCTACCAATGTCTTTCTTTATTATTTTAGCATCCTATATTCAAGTCTTCCTGACCTCCTGGATACAATATTACTCATTCCGGAGTTAACTTAATTTGTATTCACTACTGGATCAACTTAGCTGGTTATTCTGCCCCTTCCCAAAATTCAGTTATGGGTCTATTACAATGTGAATATATACATATATGAAGAAGAACACACAATAACTTAGTTAATCTCTTTAACCTTTAATCAAAGAAAAATTCTTCAAAAACTCCTTTTCAAAATACTTTAAATATTTATGCCAAGGCTTTCAAAAATGAGATTGGGTTATTTTCTTTGAAAACTAAGGTTTTCGAAACCTTCAAAACCTTACCTTCGACTTCATTGGATAACCTCCTTCGAAAGCATAAAAATCTTCTTTTCAAAGCATTAAGCCCCTACCTTTCGAAACACTTCAAAACATCTCTTTTGAAACCCTTCGAATGTAATAAAGTATTACTTAATATCACCTAGAAGCTTAGCTTCGAAACCATTGAAAGTACTACTTCCGAAACCATTGAAAGTAACCCTTCCAAAACCATTGAAAGTCCCCCTTTCGAAACCACTGGGTTTATATTTAAAGTAATATTTGGGTCAAAGCGAATATAAACAAAAGTATCTCTCTCGAAACCATCCTTTATCATATAAAAATATTAGGGAAAACATGATGGCGTTGGCACCATCCCTTTCGAAAGCTTTAAACCATTTAAACAAAACATTGATTGACAGCGTTAAAACCCCTTTTGAAGCCACTGCCTTCGAAACCCTTGGACCCTTTCGAAAGCATTTATAAAGTGGCTTAAAACATCTTTAAAACAAAACTACCCTTCGAAAGCATTGATGTCTTTAATACATTTGAAAGCCTAAAGAACGACAGCATGGTTTCGACTAGGTCGGAATCCCTTCTTTTGAAAGCATTATTTTGTAAGTAAAGGAACCCATTCGAAAGCAAGATAAGTTGATGGCAACCCCTTCAAAAGCATTTGGAAAATCTCTTTCGAAACACATGCTTCGACTCCTTCGAAGGCTTTAGTTCAAACAAAGGCGAGCGCTTAAAAAGGTATCGATCCCATCGGAAGCTATGCTTTCGACACCTTGCCTTCCACCTTTCTCCAATCCACTATGTACCATCTATGTGATACCTTGTGTATTGGTTTCGACTTAGTGGGTTTCGACTTGGTTGAAGGTGGAAGCTTTGAATCGAAAGGTACTTCTAAAGAAGGCGGAACCAACTTTTCTAGGTAAACCTGACATAATACTAATTAAAGAAAACACTTTCCAACTAACCTGCAACATGTAAACACAAGATAGGTTGCCTTAACTTTTCAAATTCTTTACTAAATAACTGCCACTAATTTCAGACCTAAACCATGGCTAAGTTAACAAATAAGCCATTCCATTAAGTAAAACCAATATTGCAAAGAAGTTGCTCTTCTAAAATAAATTAATTTTCATAGAAAATCACTTAAGAAAAATCCCCAAAAATTCCAGAAATTCATTTTAATCATGTTATCTAACATATCAAAATTTCAGACCTAAATTCTCATTATATTTTCCAAAATAAATTAATCAACCCAAATAACCATATTTTTTTCTTTGAAAATTCATTATAATCTTTTCATAACTTGAAAAATTATCAAAACTAAAACCCAACTCCAAAATCATGTTATATATAACATAAATTTTCCATGGCATTTAAGCGTCAATACCCATTGATTTTGCCCTAAAACTGTACAGAATCTTATTTAAACATTCTTGTTTAAATCAAATGAATAGTAATTCAAGCATGTCATCATACAAATCATCATAAAAACGAACTTACCTTAAATTTTAAAACATATGATTATAAAAAAATAGAGATGGAATTATAATTCACCTTGATTAAGATAAGAAGATTTGATTGAGATTAATTTCCCCTAAGCTTGAATCCCTAGCTTTACTTTAGTTTCTCTTCTCTTAATGGCCCACTCCTCTTTAAGTTTTTATTTTGCGTTTTCAAAAAGGCATGAATGGGAAATAAAATGGTAGGAATGAAAATATATAGGGGTAAGGGTTATGTGCGGCAAATACCCAATATACCCTTATGTAATTAATTAGCTTATAACCCATTCTTAAGCTTCATTTAGTTATTTAATTGAGCACGACCTTTTTATATTTATTCAAACCTCAATCCCCTTATCGCTTAACATTTATATTATTCCATTTAATTCATCTAATTAAATCTTCTAAATAATATTATCAAAACTTAGGGTGTTACATGCTCCCCTTCTTAAAGAATTTCATCCTTGAAATTTAGTAAGGACCAAATACTAAACATAGCAATCATCTGTAATGACTCCTAACAACCATACTAATCTATCTGACTAGGAATTATCTATATAAATCTAATATAGACATACCCTCAAAGCAGATCATGATAAGTATCTCAAATCCTGTCCTCTGTCTTCCAAGTATCGTCTTTCTCGTTGTCGCTCCACTGAACTTTCACCAACTTGATTGTCTTGTTCCTTGATTTTTTTCTCATCTCTCGCTACAACCCAAACTGGTTGTCTAATAACTCTACCACTAAATCTTCCAACCCTGTTAGAGGAATAGTAGTCTCTGGATCACGCACATACTAGCAAAGATGAGATACATGAAATACATTATGGACACCTTCCATACTTCTTGGCAACTCTACTCTGTATGCAAGCTTTCCAATCCTCTTTATAATCTGGATGGACAAACATAACTCGATGCCTGTTTCCCTAGCTTTCTGAACCGTACCACACCCTTCATCGGTGATACCTTAATGAAAACCCTGTCTCCAACTGAGAAATCTAGGTCTTTACGCCTTTTATCTATGTAACTCTTCTATCTGGATTGAGCTTCCTTCTTCTTTTCTTGGATCAACTCAATCTTCTCCAATGCCTCCCTAACTAAATCTGGTCCTAAGACCAATCTATCTCTGATCTCCAACTAACATCCTGGCGATTTGCATGGCCTTTCATACAAAGCTTCAAAAGGCCCATTCCTCTACTAGTATAATGACTGTTATTATAGGAAAACTCAACCAAATGTAGATGATCCTTCCAAGATCCACCAAAGACCAATACACAAGCTCTTAATAAATTCTTGAGTACCTTATTGACTCTCTCTGTCTTCCCATCTGCATGTGGGTGATATGATGTACCCATCTTGAGCTTGGTACCTAATACCTCTTGTAGACTTCTCCAAATTCGCCAGTGAATAATGCATCTCTGTCGCTGACTATTCTACTTGGAATCCTACAAAGTCTAACTATATTCTTCGTAAACAACTTTGCCAAAACAGGTACCATTCTGGTGGACTTGACGGGAATGAAATGGGCACTCTTGGCCAACCTGTCCATGATGACCCATATACTTTCATTTCTGCTATTTGACCTTGGCAACCCGTGTAATGACCCATCTTTTTTGACAGGTTAAATCGACAATAAACCACATATGTCAGCACAAACCATTCAAAAGGGAGGATTGTTAATGGGGTAAATAAGAAAATAAGAGGAAACAATAAAGAAAAAACAAAACACAAAATCTTACAGCGGAATGACAATATGATAATCAAATAAACAGTTCATGAAGCTGTTTGCAAATAACATTTGATTATACTTTTACAATACAAATCAGAGTTATACATACAAGAGGAATAAATAAATAATGCAACGGAACGACATGATATAATGGAATAAATATAATAAATAGAAATAATATACGAAATCTTCGTCCTCGTCCTCCAGACAGATAGTCTTCAATACTGAAATGCTCAGGCTGACTCGAGCGTAATAAAAAGACAAAACACTCGAGTCAGAACTAAAAGATCTTATGTAAGTTAAATCAAAATAAGTAAATATGAGTGTAGTAGCTTTAGAGATGTTTATGAGATTTTACACCTCTTATCCAGTGTCTAACGTGTATGCAATAACTTAAGAGATGTTCAGGATTCCATCTCCTAAGGACCGTTAATTTATCTACATACATATTATGATACGCTATTATAATATGCCTACAATAAAGTAAAGTATTAAAATAGCATTAAGCCGTTAACCATACCCCTCTTAACACATTTCTGTATAAATACCGTAGTCTATATAGATACTTTAAGCTCCACCAAATTGGTGGGATACTCAATGAGCGCTCCATAGGTATGATATAAACCAAAGTCGTAATTCACTCGATAAGGCATATGACAAGGCACACGACGCAATGCCCAGGGTAGGATACCACTGTTTTGCGGATCCAGACTAGTGGTAACACATAAGAGCTACTACCGCCCACCTCGAGATACACTCCCATAATCAAATCAAGGGGTGGCCACCAATCAATCATAAAGTAATAGATATGGTATCGAAGATATATGCACGATCGGAGGAGTCACCTCACTTGGCCCGGCAAGGCTCTTGTTTTAGTCATATCAAGCTGACGGAGAGGGTTAGGGCTGTGTTCATACCTCATATAGTAACGTTGGCCAAACCATCCTACTTCGTTTTGGATTCTCCACCACGTGCACAATTGTTAAAGTGGTTTTCGGTAGTGGCAAAGAGTAGACAATATCTGATCAGGTCTCTTTAACAACCAAATGCTTATTTCACACCAGTTATTCTTTTACATTTCCAAAACCAATTCATATTGATATCAAAATATCATATTCAATTCAAAATCATATCACTTTTGAAATCATATTCACTTTCGAAATTATATTCACTTTTGAAATCATTATTCACTTTAAATCATATTTATTTTCAAAATCATAACCACAAAATAGGTTATACCATCATATTAAGATATTTGCATTTAAATCAATTAAATATAAATCATAACAGTTCCAACTTTAAAGAGTTTGAATATTGAAGGTAGTTTATATATTGGAATAGTTGACATTAAAAATAGCAGAGATATTAATATATATATATATATTAAAAGTTGTTTATAAATTTAAAATTATATATATATATATTAAAATAGTTTATATTATTAAAAATATTTTAAATTAAAAATAGGCTATAAGTTAAAATAGTTTATATATTAAAAATAGTTTATATATTGAAATAGGTTATATAAAAAATAGTTAATGTATATAAATTATGAATACATTAAAATGGTTGATATGAGAAAAATAGTGTATATGTTAAAAGAGTTTGTATATTAAAAGTATTTATATCAAAAATAGTTTCAAAATAGAATTATTTCTTTCAATTCACAAATCAATTCAAATCAGCTTAAGTTCCAAAAATTCAATTTAAATTAGTCTTAGTTCAACAATTTTACTTGAAAATGGCAAAGGTTTCAATTCAAATTCTCATTAAAACCATTTCATTTTATATCGATTTCAAATCCATGTTTGAAGTACATATTTAAACCATTTCAAATTCAATAGATTTCAAAGATTAAATAATCAAACGTTTATAATAACTCAATTTTGAAAATTTCATATATATTTCAAAGTTCAACTTTAAGATTTCAATTTAAATTCTTTAAACAATTCATTTAAACCAATTTAATTTCAACATTTTAAAGCTTGGATTTTGAAAATAATTCATTTCATATGAATCTAATTTTATTTCTATTTAACGGTAAATTTTCTATCAAATTAGAAAACTATCAATAAATTTCAAATTAAATTTTACCGCAAGAACACGGTATACACATGTAATATGTGGCGAATACTGGTCGATCCACAGGGAATTGTTAGAATTTTAAAAATCCATTCAATCAAATTAGACCAAATGGAGTAGAAATTGTTGACTAGAACTAAAATTAAGCTAAAACTAGAATTAAAGTTTGATTTAAAAACCATTGAACTAGAGAACAATTTAGAGGCAAATCCACTCTCATATTTTTGTAAATCAACAAACAAACAAATAATTTATGATCTCTAGCTTTGATTTAAGTGAAATATTATTGTATTTATCATAAGTATGGTTTGTTTATATTATTAATTAACATAACTCAAACCATCAAACTATAATACAACAAATAACCCACTTATAATTCTCATGAAAATTAAGCCAAAGCAAAAGCTATCTTGATTATGATCTATTTACTATTGTAACTAGTAATATAGATCATCAAATTTCATTTTTACTTTAATTTCACAATCAAAAATGGATTAACAAATGATGATGCAACTAGTGTTTATGTTGAATGAGAATTGCTCGTTTTCATAAGCAATATAAGCTATCAAACCCACTTGTATAAACTTGCATCAAAATCTACTTCATGAAGCATAAACCAAATGAGATCATACATCATAAAATGTTGAAATTATATAATATTTGAGAGCTTCATTACCCCTAAATCGAAGGGTTTAGCTACCCATTTGTGGCATTAAAGCAACACAAGTAAATTTCAACATTAAAAGAGAAAAAAATTAAAAAATAACTAAATAAGAGAATGTTATTAAACTACATACAACAAAAGGAATTAAGCTACACTACTTTGCATAAATGTAAAACTAATCTACTAACAAAGAAAATGAAAGAGCATAAAAGCATGATAAGTAAGTAAAAGCATGTAAATAAGAGAAGAGAAAGAGGCTAAGAAGCCATTTTTATTTCATTGAACATTGAGCTTACACTTTGATCTCTTAATTTCCTATGTAAAATGAAAGAGTAGAAGATGGTTTCATGTACATAAGAGGGCTATATATACATGCATAAAACCGTAATTCTATTTTTAGGGGGGTTTCTAAAATGCCTTTTAGGAAGTGTGGCCACCAAGTAACCATTAGCCACAAATTAATCCATCATTTGTTGTGCATGAAGCTTTAACATCTACTTAGTTGTCCATTAGCTCATAATTGTACATTTACGTAAGTGGATGGGGTCCTCCATGATCTTGAACTTGAATTATTTCCTCTTCGTTCCTTTGTATTTCATTTGTGCATGCATGTATCTTTATATAAGCCTCTTCCATATACATCCAAATTCCTATAAAAAATTATCAAAAAATGTCCAATTAAAAATTCTTAAATTGACACATGTACAACAGTGACCATTTTGCTCCTGAATGAAGATGAAAATATGATGGTTTGAAAAAAATTGAATTTTGGTTTTAAACATGTTAAAATGCCCAAATATATGTTTATTTAAATAAAAAAATAAAATATCGATGTAAATATATGTACATTTACGTGCACATCAAATACCCCCACACTTATCTTTTTATTCGTCCTCGAATAAAGGAAAACTAAGATAAATCTGTTTTCATAGGGAGCACGATTGCACTGAGCATCTACAAATAGCCGTTAAACCTCTGGGTGTCCCCAGTAGTACGAGTGTTGTCTCGTGAGGGTTTTCAGCGAATACTACCCACAAAATCCAAATGCAGGATGAAAATATTTACAAAATGCAAGATTTATTGACAGAGAGATGAATGCGAGTTTTTGAAAATATTTACAAATGAAGGATTTATTTTTGAATTGACGTGAATAAGTTAAATACAAGTTTTGGTCATTATCTTGAAAATTTAAGCCATTTACTCGTCAAAATTTCCAATAAAAATCAAGTTGTCATAACGGATAGACCATAGTTTGGCTAGTTGTTTCAGTTGATAACATAATGTAATTATGAAATGGATCCTTAGTTGATTATCAAAGTTTATTAAAGTGGTATTTTCATTTATTTTCAATAACAAGTTAAATCAAACAAGTTAAAATAGTGCTAGGATTTCAAATGCTTGTTCTCTCATTATTTGCATGAAAAAGTACACACCTAGCTCTAGTAAACTGAGGCCAGATATACTACCAATGCACTGCCTTTCGGGCTTACGTGAGGGGAGTACATAGCATGGCGAGTGCACACACTTTCGTGCATATACCTATCGACTGTAGGTTGTTTTTATTAAGTCCATTCTTTTTTTTAACCATGTGTTCCATACATGCATAACCGTGAGGACTTTTAAATGAGTATGGAAGCGCATAATCAAAGATTCCAAGTAATTCACCCATGCCTAACCGTGAGGACTTCTAAATGAGAGCGAAGACTTTGGATGTTATTACTATTATTTATTTTAAGAGAGAGAGAGTTTTGCAAAATCATCTTACCGCCATTTAACTTAGAAGACAAAAATGGTATATCCTTTACTTTAAATTTACCACTTTTTAAACAAAGATTTTCAATTAGAACATACTTCATAATTAACATAGACGAACCTTCTTATATACTAGTTAAACCATTGTTATTTGTAATGAAAGTTCATTTTTGTTTTTGTTAAGACAAATAATTTTTCAAAAATTTCAATTTATTAACCAAAATTATACTTATCCCATTGTGTTTCTTCAAAAATAAATCAAAATGGCAAAAGAAAACGTTTTTGAGATTTAGGAGTTTTGAGATTTTTTTTGAAAAAAAATTAAATTCAAAAATGCCATGAAAAACTAAAAAAAATGAAAATGATACTCCCCCCACATTTAATTTTGACCATGTCCCCACAGTCGATGCATGATATAATGAGTGTAACGGGGAAAAATATATACATATTTACAAAAGATGGTTAACATTCTTACTAGACATAGCTTGGCTCATGAAGGATCATGAGTTCCTCCTCTTGGTTATTTGGAAATTCCAAGAAAGGTTTCAAACGATGACCGTTGACTTCGAAAATTGATCCATACCTGGGGGTTTCTATTTCTACGGCACCATGTGGAAAAACAGTTCTTACCACAAATGGTCCGGCTCATCTTGATAAGTTTCCTTGGAAATAAATGAAGTCTCGAGTCATATAAAAGAACTTTCTGGTTAGGCGAAAACATTTTCCTTAGGATTGACTTATCATGAAAAGCTTTGATTCTTTCTTTGTAAATTTTCTCATTTTCATACGCATCGTTCCCAAGTTCTTCTAGTTCATTGAGTTGTAGTTTTTGGTTTTCGTCAGCTTTTTCAAGATCAAAGTTTAGTTCTTTATTGCCCACAATGCTTTGTGTTCAATTTCAATGGGTAAATGGCAAGCTTTACCGTAAACTAACCGAAATGGGGATATTCCAAGGTTAGTTTTAAAAGCAGTACAATAAGCCAAAAGCGCGTCGGCCAATTTCTGAGACCAATCTTTTCAATTTTTGTTGACATTTTTCTCGAAGATTTGTTTTATTTGACGATTCGAAACTTCAACTTGCCCACAAGTCCGAGGATGATATGGAGTGGATAACTTGTGGATTATCTAGTATTTCTTCATTAAAGTTTCAAAAGAACGGTTATAAAAATGGGTTCCGTTATCATGGTTATTATGCGAGGTGTGCCGAACCTCGAAAAGATGTTTTCTTTGATAAATTTCACAACAATTCTATGGTCATTGGTCTTGCACGGAATGGCTTCGACCCATTTTGAGTCGTAATCAACAGCGAGAAGGATATAGCAGTTTCCAAAAGAATCGGAAAAAGGTCCCATAAAGTCGTTATCCCAAACATCAAAGATTTCGATGGTAAGAATGGGGTTTAGAGGCATCATATCTCGTCGAGAAATTCATCTAACCATTTGACATCGATTGCAATGTTTACAAAATTCAAACGAGTCTTTGAAGAGAGAAGGCCAACAGAACCTACACTGAAGCACCTTTTTCGCAGTTTTTCGAGGACCGAAATGTCCACCACAACTTGATCGTAGCAAAACGAAAGAACACTCCTTATCTCATTTTCCAAAATGCAATGTTGGATGGTTTGGTCGGGATAATATTTGAATAAGTATGAATCGTCCAATAGAAATATTTCACTTAGGACATGAATTTGTATTTTTCCTCTTTGGACCACGATGAGGGAGTTTCTTTAGTGACTAAGTAGTTCCCTATATCAGCGTACCATGGATCGATAGAAATTGAAAGAAGCTATTCATGGGGGAGTTTTCATTGATCGGCAAAGAAGATGGTGCGTTCGGAAGACGAGACAAGTGATTTGCTATGACATTATCAGATCCTTTTTTGTCTTTGATTGTAAGGTCAAATTCTTGAAGTAAAAGGATCCAACGAATCAAACGGGATTTAGCATCCTTTTTAGCGAAGAGATATCAAAGCGAGAATGGTCAATGTAGACCGTAATAAGTGAACCTATCAAGTAAGGTCGAAACTTTTCAAGCGCAAAAACGACAGCTAGAAGCTCTTTTTCGGTTGTTGTGTAGTTGAGTTGAGCGTCGTTCAAAGTCATATTCGCGTAGTAAATGAGGTGAAGGATCTTGTTGATGCATTGTCCTAAGACAGTACCAACGGCAAAGTTTGAAGCATCACACATTATTTCGAAAGGAAGATCCTAATTGGGTGCGTAAATGATTGGAGCAGAACTGGGTTCGTTTTTGAGACGTTCAAACGAAGAGTTACACTCGGAGTTAAAATTGAAAGGAACGTCTTTTCCAAAGAGAGTCGTCAAAGGACGAGCGGTCTTGCTAAAGTCTTTCACAAAGCATCGATAAAAGCCAATGTGTCCTAGAAATGATCGAATGTCCTTAATAAGTTTGAGAACGGGTAGATTTGCAATGACATCGATTTTTGCTTTGCCTACCTCAATGCCTTTATTTGAGATGATATGTCCAACGACTATGCCTTGTTTGACCATAAAGTGGCATTTTTTCCAATTCAAAGTAAAATATTTTTCTTTACATCTATTCCAAACCAACTCAAGATGATGTAAACATTGAGAAAAAGAATCGCCAAAGATTGAGAAATCGTCCATAAAAACTTCTAGAAAGCGTTCAATCATGTCGGAAAAGGTTCCAACCGTGCATCGTTGGAAAGTCGCAGGAGTGTTACAAAGTCCAAATGGCATACATTGATAAGAAAAGGTACCAAATGGCTACATGAAAGTCATTTTCTCTTGATCTTCGAGAGCGATTGGAATTTGGTTGTGGCCGGAATAACCATCAAGGAAGCCGTAAAATTCATTGGCGGCTAAACGTTCGAGCATTTGGCAGATAAAAGGAAGGGGAAGTGATCCTTACGTGTTGCGGCATTTAATTTTAGATAGTCAATGCAAACATGCTAACACGTTTGAGTGTGAGTTGGAATAAGTTCGTTTGAATCGTTTTTGACAATGGTTAGACCAGACTTTTTTGGTACAACGTGAATTGGGCTGACCTATGAACTATCAGAGATTGGTTAAATGATTCTGTTATCGAGAAGTTTAAGAATTTCATCACGCACTGCATCTTTCATTTTTGCATTAAGCCTTCGCTACGCGTCGCGAACAGGCTTGGCATCGTCGATTAAATGGATGCGATGTTGAACAAGAGCGGGACTAATCCCCTTTATATCAGAAATTGACCATCCAATTGCTTCTCTGTTTTTCGAAAGAATAGAGAGTAATGAGTTTCCTGATCAAGAGAGAGAGAGTTGTGGAAATTATGACGGGCAACGTTTCGCCTTCACCTAATTATGCGCACTTAAGGTGATCGGAAAGTGGTTTGAGGTCCAACTTCAGGAGTTTTTCGATCAAAGAGTTGGGTTGACATTCAGACTCAACTTGAAGCGATTCAAAGGGAAGAGTGTATTCAATCTCGTTGGGAATTTCGAGAAACAATTTTTCGTACTCGGCTTCATGTCCGTCATTAAGGTCAAGTGTCGCGTTTTTTGAAGTTTTCATGAATGGCACTAGCTTCCAACGATTCGTCACGTGGTTCATTCGATTGGCTTTCAAGATTGAAAATGTTAAGATACAAAGTCATGTTTCCAAAAGAGACTTTCATCGATCCGTTACGACAATCGATTAAGGCGTTTGAGGTGGGTAAGAATGGTCGGCCTAAAATTAATGGAATTTGACTCGAGGGATTTGTCAGGATTGTGTTTCGAGAACGATAAAGTCAACAGGGAATATGAATTGCCCTACTCGAATGAGCACGTTCTTGATTTCTTCCACGGGATTCTTAATCGAACAATCGACGAATTGAAGCGTAACTTTTGTGGGTTTGAGCTCAACTAAGCCTAATCATTTACACGGAGTATGGAATTAAATTGACACTTGCGCCTAAGTCAATCAAACATTTGTTAATTGTCTTGTCTCCAATTGTACATGAAATCGTAAGGCATCCAGGATCCTTATATTTAATGGGCGTGGATTGGGACAAGTCTTCACTCAAACTGGCGGCTAAGAAGACTTTTTTGGGCACTTGAGTGTGTCGCTTTTGGGTGCACAAGTCCTTAAGAACTTTCGCATAAGTGGGGACTTGTTGAACGATGTCAAGAAGCGGAATGTTAACTTTGACTTGTTCAAAAGTTTCCAAATTTTTTCCATTTGGTCCGAGTGTTTCTTTGGTCGAAGATGATGTGGAAATGGAACGCGATGCTCAGTAGGCAGGTCTACTCGAGTAGAAGAAGAAGTATTTTGATTGGCATTCGATTCAACGTTTGGCTCCAGGTTCTGTTCAGATTCGTTCGTTGTTTTAGAAGTGTTGAGAGAGGTTTTCGGTAAATCGTTTGGGTTAACAACTTGATTATTGATTTGTTTACGGGAACGTAGAGTTGTGATAGCATTCAATTGGGTGACATTGCTATCTTGAACAACATGGGCTTGATTTGAATTTGTGTTTTGATTTCTGGGATTTGGAAGGGGCTGACTTGGGAATGTTCCTCGTTCGTGTTCGCTTACAGACGTGGCTAATTGACTCATTTGCATTTCGAGTTTTTTAATTGATTGGTTTGTGTTTAGCATACATGAAGTCAATAAATTTTGCAAATTGCTTTTAGATTGAAGGCTTTGAGTAGTTGCCTTAGCTAATGTTTCAAGAGTTTTCTCAAGCGAAGTTAAACGTTTATCGTCTTGGGGAGGATGAGCAGAATTTAGTTGAAAATTTGATTGTTATGGTTGATTATGAGACGAACCCGCAAAGTTTGATTGAAAATTATTGGGCTGAAAGGGAGGATTCAAAGCATTATTCGAAAATGCTTGAAAATTGGGACGAATCATATTCGTGTCGGGATTGTTTTGGTTCCACGCAAAATTCGGATGATTTCTCCAACCAGGGATGTACGTTGGTGAAAATGGGTCGTTTTTGGCTTTATTGAAAGCATTGATTGTCTGACAAAATTGAGTCATTGATCGGCTATATGATTGGGATCGTTGCACTTATAATACATCTGTTGGGAAGCTTGGTTCATTTGATTCGATGAGAAAACGTTATCAAATTTTTTAATCATTGCATCGATCTTAGCTTCCAAAGCAAAAGAAGATCCTATTGAGTTTGCACTCGATCGTGAGTAAATTGATTTTCCTTCGAACGTTCCCATTGGGATGACATTTCAGCGAGGTTTTCGAGAAATTGTCAAGCATCGCCGTGATGTTGGTTAAGAAAGTTGCCTTGGCATATTGATTCGAGCATTGTTCGTGAGATGTTTTCGAGTCCATCGTATAAGATTTGGCAAATTGTCCATTTTTCAAAGTTTTGGTGTGGACATTTTATCAAAGCTCTTTGAATCTTTCAAAATATTTTCTAAATAGTTCTCCCTTGAATTCATGAAAATTTAAAATTTCATTTCGAATTCTACTCGTTTTTTCCAAACGGTAGAGTTTTTTTAAGAAAGCTTTTACAAATTCATCCCAATTTTTAATCGAGTTCGATGGTAAGCTGTACAACCATTTTTCGACATAATCCGCAAGAGCAAACGGGATTAATCGAAGTTTGATTCCATCATTGGAAAGTTGTTGGAGTTTAATGGTTGCACAAATTTGTTCGAATTTAGTCAAGAAAATGTATGGGTCATCGTGCTCGAAATTGTCAAATTTTAAGAGCGTGGCAATATGGTTCGAGTGAATTTCGAAATGGTTACAGTAGGGGCGGGTAACGTGATGCAAGATGGAATAAAAACTCTATCGGGAAAGATTCTATCCATAGGAGTTCAAGGGGCGTTTTAGTTTGCCATTTCGAGAGTATCGTCTGTTTGAGTTAAACGGTTTGTAGAAGGATCGCGAGTCCAACGATTTGTTGTTGTGTTACGAGCCCAAGTACTCATGCACAAATGAAAGTTGAGAAGAGAAAGGTGCTATAATCGAGTCTAGAGAATGAAAGAAGATTTGAAAACTTGTTTTTATTTTTGAATTTTCTTTTTTTTTTACAAGGAAGAAAACTATTTACCAAGTGAGATGTATTTTCAAAAGAAAAGTTTGATTTATGTTTTGTTTTGGTTTTTCAAATTTTTTATATGTTTTTTTTTGTTTTTTTTTGAATTTTCAAATATTTACCAAAAGGATTTTTTTGTTTTTAGAAAATAGAAATTGATTTTTGTTTTTGTTTTTAAATTTTCAATATATTTTTTCTTTTTGAAAAGATTTTATATTTTTTTTGGAATTTTGTTTTTGATTGAAATTTTTCAAAGGAAAGGATTTAAAAGGATTTTTTTGATTAAAAACTAAGTTAAAATTTACGATTTTTTTTGGATTTTGGATTTTTTTTTTGATTTTTTTAAAATATGCATGAACTAATGCAACTAAATGAATGCAAAGGACTTAATTACAGTTTTATGTCCATAATAGCTCCTAACCCAAAATTGTATAATCACATTTTATCTTAAATTAGCAAAAATATTTGTCAACCAGGTAACGGACATGGGTTATAGATGCACCACGAATCACCGTTGTAATGCAGCCGAAGGTTTAAGTAAATTCAGAGTAACAACGGTATAATATTTACGTATCGTCATAATTTTTATAACTGGTTATTACTCTGTCTAGCCTAGACACCAAGAAATAAAATCATTCAAATAAAACAATTGTGAAGATATAATTAAGCTCTAAGTGAGCTCGTGACACCCTTAGGTCCAACTTCTAATCTTTATTATTTGTCAAATTCCACGATGAAATGCGTTTGTGGGCTAAGGAAAGGGTGATGAAATCTTCCATCTTATGTGAATTGGGGTATTGCCCTTAGAAAAGAAAATAAGATGAGATGAATGAAAAATAAAAATTAAACGTGAATTGATAATGCAACTAAAATGATTTTTTTTTTTGGATTTTGATTTTTTTTATAAATGCAAATGCAAGCAACCAACAATGCAATAAAAATAAGAAAAAAGTGCGCGATATGAAAGCGTGCAGATTATTTAGCAATTTTTTTAGCGGCGATTTTTTAGAAGAGCAAAGCAGTTTATTTTTAGCAAGCACTTCTTCCTTTTGAATTTCTGCTTTAGCAACTTGAAATGAAAAACAAGATATATATAGTTATTATTATTATTTTTTATAATTTCTTTCTTTTTTTGAGGAAAGAAACTAAAAAAAATTTGAAACCGAAACAGTTTGTTTTTCTTAGGATTGAGCTAAGAAATTTAAACAAAACAAATTAAAGTAAAACAAAGTTAAATTCACAGCCTATTTCTCTTTTTATTTTTTTTTAACTTGAAGGGCCCGGTCCAATGACAGCAAAACAATTTGCCTAGGCTCAAGCACAAAGAAAACAATCACGTTCGATTCTTATTCCCAAAACAAAAACATCACTCTCGTTCAATTCCAACTTTCAAACCGATTCCAAAAATTCGAAATCAAAATGCTCAGTCTCAAAAGTGGAATTGCAAGGTTGTTTGCGGTAATTTTGTTGAGGAGACTTTGGGTCGAATGCAAATGCGACAGTGGAAGACGTGGTTGATTTGGGGTTTCATGGGTTCGCAAGTTGGTGGCTGATGTGGATTATTGCAAATTAGGAGATTGAGCGTAGCGTTGACGGCGATTTGGTAGTTCGATTTGTTCCGTGGTCCGCGATGTTGGAGGATGAAGCAGTGGGTGGTGTGTTGTACATTAGTTGAGGCTGACGTTGTTTTACAGTTAGCAGCTGTGATGTTTGGTGGGAGGATTATTGGTCAGTGAGCGGAGTCGAGGTGAATTGTTCAATGTGGAGTTTGGCAAGGGAGGCTGCGATAGCACTTTCGTTGTGGGGTTGTCAAAGCTTTTGGGCGGGGTTAAGTGATGAGATTGAATGTAGACTTTGGTGGTTGAGTGGGTGGTTCAATTGGAGACGCATGAAGAAGTGAGAAGATGGGCACTGTATGGCAGTGCAGAAGAAATGGAGGAGGAAGTGGTATGATGGTTAAAGCCGGTAGCTACGGAATTGTTGAGTGTTGTGTGCACAGTGGCAGTTGGTAGCAGGCCTAATTGTTGAATATTTTGTGAAGGAGATGGGCATGCTTGCTTGTTTGATAAGGAATGTGTGCATAAGGATGCTACTGTGCAGTTTTGCTGCTGTTGGAATATGAAAAGCGGCGATAGAAGTAATGTTGCAAGGGTGTTTGTTTGGTGAATGTGAGGCAACTGTGTTACAGAGGGGGTTGTATGATTTATGATTGGAGTGAGTTGAATGAATGTTGTCAGTGGAGTGATGAGCAGCAGTTTGTAGTGGTCAGAAGGGTTTGATTTGAAGGTTGGTAGAAGTAGAGGTGGTTCGATTGGATGGTTGAGTTTAGTGATTGGTGAGGAGGCTGTGACAGAGGTACACGGTTGGGTCGAGGAGCAGTTGTGAAGTGTGATGGCAGTTTTTGGTTTGGATGAAGTGGTTGGGTATGCACAGAGAAATGCAAGTATGCAGGTCAGTTAAAAGGGATATTGAAGCTGTTGTAAGACGTGAGTGTGTAGAAGGCATTGGGAAAGAGTGGTGAAAGCAGTGGATGTTTAAAGTGGTCGGAAGGCAGTTCAGGTAGAAGTTGGACGATGTAGGAGTGGCTTCAGCGGTGTTTTGGGAAGTATGTGCAGGTTAAGGAACTGATGATGGAAGTCAGAAGTGATGGTACGCGCAATTTTCAGTGGTGATCTTGTGGAGTGAAGGAGTTAGTGATGGCAGAAATGTAGACAGTTTGAAGTTGTATATGGTTGGAAATGTATGTGCACAGAGATGGTTTAGGGGATGAAAACTGTGTTTGTATTTGAATTGCAAATTGTATTTGAAAACTGGAAATGCAAGTTGAAAAATGAAATGAATTTTTTTTTTTATGAAATAAAAAAAACTGAAATTCACAAATGCAAAACAATTGTAACCAGATGCAGACTGAACTGTAATAAAGTGCTTGCAAAACAAATGAAAAATTCAATGAAAATGGTGCAATGCAAAATACTTCAAATTGTCAAACTTGAGTAGTGAACCCACATGAACGGTAGGCAAAATGGAAACATCAAATGCTTTGAGCACAGTAAAACAACCAAAACCAAACAATTTTTTTAATTGCAAATACACACAAAATAAAAACACACAATGATCAAACAACAACTAATCCGAAGAATAGAAAACTAAATCAAAACAACTTCCCGACAACGGCGTCAAAAAACTTGTTTAACGGTAAATTTTCTATCAAATTAGAAAACTACCGATAAATTTCAAGTTAAATTTTACTGCAAGCACACGACGTACACATGTAGTACGTGGCGAATACGGGTTGATCCGCATGTAGTTGTTAGAGTTTTAAAAATATATTCAATCAAATTAGACCAAATGGAGGAGAAATTGATGACCAGAATTAAAATGAAGCTAAAATTAGAATTAAAATTTGATTTAAAAACTATTGAACTAGAGAACAATTTAGTGGCAAATCCACTCTCATATTTTTGTAAATTAACAAACAAACAATTTATGATCTCTATCTTTAATTTAAGTGAAACATTGTTGTACTTATCATAAGTATGCTTTGTTTATGTTATTAATTAACATAACTCAATCCATCAAAATATAATACAACAAACAACCCACTTATAATTCTCATGAAAATGAAGCCAAAGAAAAAGCTATTTTAAGTTTGATCAATTTACTATTGTAACTAGTAATATAGATCGTCAAATTTCATTTTTACTTTAATTTCATAATCAAAAATGGATTAGCAAATGATGATGCAACTTGTGGTTATGTTGAATGAGAATATCTCGTTTGCATAAGCAATATAAGCTATCATGCATAAAAATCCACTTCATGAAGCATAAACCAAATGAGATCATAAATCATAAAATGTTGAAATTACATAATATTTGAGAGCTTCATTATCCCTAAATTGAAGGGGTTTCGCTACTCATTTGTGACACTGAAGCAAAATAAGTAAATTTCAGCATTAAAAGGGAAGAAAATTAAAAAAAAAGTAAAGAAGAGAATGTAATTAAACTATTTATAACAAAAGGAATTAAGTTATACTACTTTGCATTAATGTAAAACTAATCTACTAACAAAGAAAAGGAAAGAGCATAAAAGCATGATAAGTAAGTAAAAGCATGTAAATAAGATAAGAGAAAAAGGCTAAGAAGCTATTTTTATTTCATTGAATATTGAGCTTATATTTTGATCTCTTAATTTTCTAAGTAAAATGAAAGAGCAGAAGATGGTTTCATGTACATCATAGGGCTATGTATACATGCATAAAACCCAAACTCTATTTTTAGGGAGCTTTCTAAAATGCCCTTTCGGAAGTGTGGCCACCAAGTAACCATTAGCCACTAATTAATCCATCGTTTGTTGTGTATGAAGCTTTAACCTCCACTTAGTTGTCCATTAGCTCATAATTGTACATTTAGGTAAGTGAGTGGGGTCCTCCATGATCTTGAACTCGAATTATTTCCTCTTCATTCATTTATATTTCATTTGTGCGTGCATGTATCTTTATATAAGCCTCTTCCATATGCATCCAAATTCCTATAAAAATTATTAAAAAATGTCCAAGTAAAAATTCTTAAATTGATACAAGCACAACAATGACCATTTGGCCCCTGAATGAAGATGAAAATATAATGGTTTGAAAATAACTGAATTTTGATTTTAAATATGTTAAAATTCCTAAATATGATGTTTATTTAAATAAAAGGAGATAAAATATGAATGTAAATATATGCACACTTACATGCATATCAATTTCATAATATCATTTAATTGGATTCAAAAATTAAGGATTTAAAATCATTTAAGTTAACCAATCAGGTGTCCGTATATAATTGTCCACCCTATGGTCAAGTGATATGGATATATATCATTTCAACCTACAATAATTTTAAATTTACGGGTATATATCATTTCAACCGGCAATCTCGAGTAAAATTCAAAATCCATAAAATTGCTCAAGTTTATCATTTCAATCCGTAACGATTTTTCTCTAATCTATAAGACCATTCGTGTATATATCATTTCAATGCATAGTGATTTTCCTAACAACAAACTAAGGGAACTTGCAGTATGATAGCAATATATATAATAAATATAACATCTAATCATCTGAAATATAAACAAATAAACATCCATCACACCAACATCCAAATCAACCAATAAATCACAACAATTAACTAGTTACCATTACCAGATATTTAACTAACAATTTGAATTCAATATCTAATTAAATGGAAATTTACTTCAATATAAATTAAAATTAAACTAGAATGACAATTTAAATATACCAAACAACAATCAATCAATTTATATTCACAACATAAATTTAATTTAACCAACATAAGATGGTTTAGTACTTGTGAGTGGGTTAAAACACTCATCTTTGATTTATCGACAATTTAAAATCCAAATTAGGCCCAAAAATTTAACAGCCTCAAAATTCAACTAAACCAGTTCCTTGATGTCCAAAATTTCGATACAATCGCAACGGAGAAAACCGCGCATGAATCCGTGCTCGCATGAAAAGTTATTCGAGTTAGAAGTTTGAGAATTTAAATTGAAAATTAAGATAAAATAGAGAGGGCATAACAGAAAATACGCTACCATCTCTCCCTTATAGAACACGTCGAGCACGAGATTAACCTTCGACCGCAACTTTGACCAAGCTTCCACACCACCTCCGGCTGCCATTGACTATGGCACGACCACCTCGACCTCACCTTGCCATCGCCAATCGATCCCCCCCGGTCTGATCACCCCTATCTCCACTGACCGCCATGCACAAACCATGAGTTTTGAACACTAATTTCAAAATTCTCATCACCTCCATCAACGATAGATGATGCGGCTACCAGCAATAGACTCCAGACGATGAGCTCTACAAAACTCATATTCTAATTTCTTCGATTAATGCCTAAATCGAAAAGCCCCAACTTGGTGCTTAAGGCTTCGTAATTTATCACCTTTGACCGTGATTTCTGATTGACTCGTGTACTGTTTCGAAAAATGAACATTGGCGTAGATTCATATTGTCGAGAGCTTCGAAACAGTATATAATATGATAGGGTTTGGAGAGTTTAAAATTCTGAAATTGATTTTGAAATTGAAAGTAGGGTTGGGGAATGTCTACCATTTGAGAAAGAGGAACAAATAAGAAGTTGATGTACGTACAAAATAAATGAAAGGCTACTGGGGTTAGAGAAAAACTATTTATATAGACAGAGATGGATAAAACGAATGGACAAATCGAATTGGTTCGAAATGATAACCCGACCCAAAAAACCTGTTTTATTTTCAAAACGAAAGTGGGTCATCCAATATATTGAAATATATGCATTCGATATTTTTAAACTCAGTGAAACTAGTTTCAAACCCTAATTCCATTGTATATAGAGGTTAGCTTTTAAAATCAAATTATTTTAATTGTATTCATTAAATTGATTTCTAAACGTTTCGAGCCTGCATGATCAAACGATAAGTCTGATCGCTACGAAACTTGAGAACCTACAATAATTCACCTTTACGAATCTAATGAAACTAGTTTCGTCAAATTCCAAGCCAGCGGCCATAATGTCTATTTTCACGTTAACTAATTAAATTATTAACAAATTGGTTTAATCACTTTTAAATTTAAATTCAAAAGTTAACCATTTTCATCACTCTTGATTACATATAAATTTCAATATTTATATAATACATAAATTTCAAAGTCAAATTGCAACTGAAATAAAACCACAGGTAATTATATTTATATTTCAATCAAATTCTTGTATTTTGATTCTCACTTTTATTATTAAATCACTATCATCTTATGAATATAATCAACATAAGTTTATATTTTATTACATTCATATTCTATAATTTCATCTTAACTCATATTAACTGCAATATTTAATTATATTAATTCACATTAACTTCCAAATTAATTTCAAGTATTAAATAATGAAATGATAATTAAACAATTATCACACATTAATAATTCAAATACATTTCTATGTCTATTGTTTAAAAACAAAGCTAATAAATTCATATACAAATTAGTTGATTTCATATTCCTTAATAAACCTATTCTAATTTATAACATATAATTTCAATATTAAATCCAATAATTTATTCCTTATCTACAATTATAACGAAATCAACTTTACAATTATTTCAATTGATTGAAATTACATTAAAATAGTTATCAATTAAATTAAATCAACATTATTAAATTGCATTCTAGTTATTTTTATCATTAATAAATCACAAATTTCAAAATTTATTCCAATACTAAATTCCAAAATCCTACTTAACTTAATATTTTCAATTATCCAAAAATACAGGTCGTTACAGTCTCCCCCACTTAAAACTTTTCGTCCTTGAAAAGGAAAAAGAAGGAATTAAGAACTGATATAGTTTTATTCAAAATAATCAATTTATAAATACTTAAACCTACATAATTAAGTATTTTAAATAAATATATCCATTTATAAGCAATTGAATCTTTCATATTCAAGTCAATTAAAAGCTTCAAAAATATTTTCACTTTCACAAACAAATTTCTAAGTCCTAAATTTTTGAAAAATTCGGCATAGTCTCCTTCGTACAGATAGGTTCGAAAAAATAATAATATCAATAATTACAATTATCATATTTCAAAAATAAAACATCCCAAACCATGGGAAAACAATAAAATATCGCTATAAAACCGTAATCCGAAAACATACCTATTTATCGGGTAAATAACTTTATTTATGAAAGCAAAAGCAGTAGCTATTGCTTTCATAAACCCGTATTTCACTCATATAATCCAAAATAGTAAGAATTATGTACAAGAGAAATATTTAGTTGATTCAGTTAGTAACAAAAACAAATCAACACAAAACATATGCAAGCAAAACAATAACGACCATCATATGCAACAAAGGAATCAATCGTACATCCATAGCAATCAAACTGATGGTCTATCCAGGTTTATAAACTTTTCATTATACAAATGTAATAAATAATTTATCAAGTGTACCCTATGCTCAACAGCCTTAGATAATAACTTAATAGATTATTTGTACATCCTTAAACAATCTAAAGTATCACTTCCCAAACATCCCATAAGCCAAACAACACAGAATTTAAATGTTATTTAATTTTATTCGATTGGTTTCTTTTTCATCATTTACTTTTCATTTATTGTCATTCATTCATACAATGTCTCTTTCCATTAATTTACTTTCATTTACTTAAATATGCTATTTTTCATTCAATTATCTAAAACATCGATAAATTAATTCCTAAAATATTATATAAGTTTCTTTGCAATTTAATTCAAATTCATTTACTTATATAACTTGATTTCCATTTAATATTAATGTTTATTGGTGAAATAAAGTCATATATAAGTTTTTCAACCTTTCAATTCATATGAATTTTCACCATAGTATTTCCTTTAATATTATATCTATTTATGAATCATTTTAACAATTTCTTAGGTTTATAATCATCTATTTAAATAGTATTCACGTTTATCTATTCAAATTAATTTTAAAGCATTTTAAAAAATTAACTCGTGTTTATAGCATTTCCTATACATCTTAATTTTTCATTTATAAACGTTTGTTAATTTTTAAGCATTTTGTTATTAAGGTTTTACTTGTATAATATTCTATTACATATACATATCAACATTTCAACTTTTAAATATTTCAAGTAAGTTTTAAATATGTCTTTTATAGTGTAATTGAATGTTACACAAGTTTATCTTATTCAACTTTAGTTAACAAAATGTTCAATAGTTCACATCTTCTAGATTTTCACCTTTTGATTTACAAGTTACAAATTTCCAATTTCTTATATATTTCATTAATTACTTTGCATCTAATTTCTTATTTTTCATTCTAGAAGTTTCCAACTATTAAAATAGTTAAAATTTCATTTTATTACAATAATTGAAATCCTAACTTATAGAAATTAAGAACTAAATGCCGAGTTCATTTCAAACCATTTTGAAATAATATATATATTCATCTTTTATATATCGAATCATATTTAGAAATTTAAAATTATGATTTGTTTATAAAAAAAAATGTGTAGTAAAGCTACTACAGTGGCCTTTCCACTTTGAAACTCGAAAAAGAATGTCGATGATGTGGCCTTCATCACTGAAATTATTTTCTAGCGAAAAGGAGGGGAGTACAGAACTTATTTTCTTTTTAAAATTCTTCTAAAACATCTCTTTTAAATAAATATTCTATCGAAGTACTTCCAAATAATACAAATATTTCTTTCCAAAATCTTTTGAAAACTAATTTCAAAACCCCAGAACTTAAGTTCTCAAATTTCCAATTTATATTCGCATTATTTGTCAATTCTATTTTGCAACCAATATTTATAAAATTCAACTTCCTAACAAACAAACATATCAAACACAACTATACCCATTTATAAAATTTAGTCTTTTACATACTATATGTAATACTAGGTAAAATTATTTCATTCACCGATATTTCAAATAATATTGTATCAGTCTGCCCTACTTAGTGTTTAGAAATCCCTATCGATGCCATAATATCCAATGTACCGACTAGAATTTATAAATACTAAACTGAACAAATTAACACAATATAAAAACATTTTAGAACACTAACAAGTACGCTCTCTCATATATATACACTCGGACAAACTCATTCTAGGGTATTACTACCCTATCTCTAATGAGTCAGACCCTACAAAGCTAAGGTTATAGCTAAACCAAAGCTCTGATACCAACTGTAACGACCCACCTTATTGGACAGTTTAAATTGACAATAAACCACACATGTCAGCTTAAACCATTGCAATGGGAGGATTGTTAATAGGGTAAATAAGAATATAAGAGGAAAGAAAAGAAAAAAAACTAAACACTTAATCTCACAACGAAATGACAAAAAATAATAATCAAATAAACAATTCATAAAGCTGTTTACAAATAACATTTGATTACACTTTTACAATACAGATCAGAGTTATATATAGCATGAATAAATAAATAATGCAGTGGAACAACATGATGCAATGGAATAAATGTAATAAATAGCAATAATATACTAAATCTTCGTCTTAGTCCTCAGGATAGATAGTCTTCAATACTGAAATGGTCAGGCTGACCCGAGCATAATGAAAAGACAAAACATTCGAGTCGGAACTAAAAGATTTTATGTAAGTTAAATCAAAATAAGTAAATATGAGTGTAACGGCTTCAGAGATGTTTATAGGATTTTACACCTCCTATCCAGTGTCTAACGTGCATGCAATAACTTAAGAGATGTTCGAGATTTCATCTCCTAAGGATCCGTTAAACGATCTACATACATAGTACAATACGCTATTGTAATATGTCTACGGTAAATTATTAAAATAGCGTTAAGGCATTACCAATATCACCCTTAACACATTTTTATAAAAACATCGTAGTCTATACAGATACTGTAAGTTACACCAAACAGGTGGGATACTCAGTGAGCAATCCATAGGTACGATACAAACCAAAGTCGTAATGGGATCGATAAGGCATATGACAAAGCATGCGAGACAGTGCCCAAGGTAGGATACTACCGTTTTGCGGATCCGGACTGGTGGTAACGTAATGCAGCTACTACCGCACACCTCGAGACACGCTCCCATAATCAAATAAAAGGGTAGCCACCAATCAATCACAAAGTAGCAGATATGGTATCGAAGAAATGTGCTCGATAAAAGGAGCGGTGTCACTTGGCCTGGCTGGCTCCTATTTTAGTCATATCAAGCTGATCCAAGAGGGTCGGGGCTACTTTCACGCCTAGTATAGTAGCATTTACCAAACCATCCTACTTCGTTCTGCATTCTCCACCATGTGCACAGTTGATAAAGTGGTTTTCGGTATTGGCAGGAAGTATGACAATATCTGATCCCAGTCTCTTTAACAACCAAACGTTTATTTCACACCGGTTGTTTCTTTTACATTTTAAAAGTAAATTCATATTGATATCAAAATATCATATTCAATTCAAAATCATATCACTTTTGAAATCATATTCACTTTCAAAATCATATTCACTTTCGAAATCATTTTTCGCTTTAAATCATATTCATTTTCAAAATCATAACCACAAAATAGGATAAACCATCATATCAAGATATTTGCATTTAAATCAATTAAATCTAAATCATAACAGTTCCAACTTTAAACAGTTTGAATATTGAAGGTAGTTTACATATTGTAATAGTTAGACACTAAAAGTAGCATATATATATATTAAAAGTTGTTTATAAATTTAAAATAATATATATAAGTTTATTAAAATAGTTTATATTAAAAATATGATATAAGTTAAAATAGTTTATATATTAAAAATAGTTTATATATTAAAATATGTTATAAGTTAAAATATTATATATATTAAAAATAATTTATACATTGAAATAGGTTATATATAAAAAAATAGTTAATGTATTAAAATTATTAATATATTAAAATGGTTTATATGAGAAAAATAGTTTATATGTTAAAAGAGTTTGTATATTAAAAGAGTTTATATTGAAAATAGGTTCAAATTTGAATTGTTTCTTCCAATTTCACAAATCAATTCAAATCAGCTTTAGTTTCAAAAATTCAATTTTAATCAATCTAAGTTCAACGATGTCATTTGAAAAGTGTAAAGATTTAAATTCAAATTCTCATGAAAATCATTTCAATTTATATCGATTTTGTAACGACCTGGCATTTCGAACCATTCAAATCGACAATCATCCACACATGTCAAACTTGAATTGCTCAAAACAATAGATTATTAATTTATATTTGCAAATCTTAGCATATATAGTAAATAAATCAATCATAGAGTCATAGACACAGAGAATATAATAATAAGCAGCGAAATGGATAAATAGTAGTTCATGAAGCTACTATGTAAACATCAGAGTTTAAAACCAAATACAGCAGATATCCAATGCGTAGAAGTGTCAATACAAAAGAAAAATGACAATCTTACACAAAACAACTGGAAACAACTAAGAAGCCGAATACATAAAGATGGATCTCTAAGCAAAGCTCCAAGCTCCAAAGGTGAGTGGCAAATGTTGTGACACTCAATCCGACTCGAGCATAAAGCAAAACACAAAACACTCAAGTCAGGATCAACATTCTTATACTAGTAAATCAACTCAAGTGAAATGTCCAAGTAAAATACAATATTACTTAAAAGGATGTTTGGAATTTCCATCCTCTAAGGATCCATGGAACTATCTACTATCTAATAATATACGCTATTATAAGATGTCTATCAGTAAAGTAAAGTATTAAAATAGCATTAAGGCATTACCCATATACCTCTTAACATATTTTATATATTCCCATAGTCTATACAGTACCGTAAGCTCCACCAAACTGGTGGATTACCTAATGGGCATTCCATAGGCGGTAAAAAATAAACTCGTAGAAGACACGATAAGGCATGTGACACGGCATGTGAGGCAATGCCTATGGTAGGATACTACCATTTTGTGGATCCGGATTAGTGGTAATGCATAACAGCTACTACCGTCCACCTCGAGATGTACTCTCAAATAAAAGGTGCACCTAATCAAATCACAAAGTAATAGAATGGTATCGAAGAAGCATGCTCAATCGGAGGTGCGATCTCACTTGGCCCGAAGTGGCTCCTCTTTTAGTCACATCAAGCTGACTCATGGGAGTTAGGGCTGCGTTCATACCTCAAATAGACGTCGCCAAACCATCCTACTTCATTCTAGAATCTCCACCATGTAAACAGTTGTTAAAATGGTCTTCGGTATTATCAGAGAGTATGACAATATCCAATCATAGTCTCTTTAACAACCAAACGATTATTTCACACCGTGATCACTTTATATTTCAAAACAGTTCATACTTCATATCGAAAAATAATAATCATTTCAGAAATCATATCACTTTTGAACTCATATTCACTTACAAAATCATATCACTTTTGAAATCATATCTCTTTCGAAATCATATTCACTTTCAAAATCATATCACTTTCAAAATCATATTCACTTTCGAAATCATAACCACAAAATAGTTTAAACCATCATATCAAATGTTCACAATTTAAATTCATTCAATCTAAATCATAACAGTTCGAACTTAAACAGTTTAAATATTGAAAATAATTTATATATATTGAAATTGTAATAAAATAAACATAGTTTATATTTTAAAACAGTTTATGGATTAAATAGTTTATATATTAAAAATAGTTTAGAGATTAAATAGTTTAATATTAAAACAGTTTCAAAGTAGAATTGTTTTTTTTCTGTCCTCACACATTATTTCAAATCAACTTTAATTCCACAATTCAATTTAAATCAATTCCAGTTTAACAATTTCAATTGAGAAGGTTAAAGGTTCAATTCAAATTCTCATTAAACCATTTCAATTTATATCGATTTCAAATCCAAGTTTGAATTACAAATTTAAAACTACCTCAAATTTCAATAGATTTTAAAGTTTAAATATTCAAATAATTTACAATAACTCAATTTGATAAATTTCATTTATATTTCATAATTCAACTTTAATTTTATTTAAATTTTAAAATATTTAGTTAATCATTTCAATAACATTTAAATGAAATCTCAAATTACAAATTTAAATAAAACCTATAATTAAATATCTAATTTTAATTATATTAAATTCTAAAAATATGCATTTAATCATTTTTATAAAAATTTAAATAAAATCTCAAATTAAAATTTAAATCAAAATTGAATATTCAATTCCAATCTTACTTAAATCTGAAAATATTCATTTATTCACCTTTAGTCAATATCAAGTTATCAAGTTATAAAATCATATCTTTAAAAATCTCAAGTTAATAAGTTTTCAAATCGATTTCTATTTGAATATAATTCTTAAACAAATTAAATTACAAATCAATTTCAATTCATCTTTCCAACCTTAATTTATTAAAGTTATTACAAAGATATACTTTCAAAATATTAATATAAATTTAAATAAATATTTAAAAACATATTATATATATTAGGTAAATTAAATTTTATTAAGTTAAATTTTATTATTCAATTAAATCTATTTTAAATCTTATTTTATATATTTTAAAAATAATAAAGTTATATGTAAAATTTTAAAATTTACATTTCAAAACTTAACTTATAATTTAAAATTTCCAAAACATATAATTTTAAATCAAAATTTACACACATATATTAAGATTAAAAATATCTTTATATTATAATTAAAAATCAATATCTATTAAAACCCATATATTACCTTTCAAAACTTTAGAAATCATTTTTCAAAATAGACCAACGATGTGTGTACATGGTTTTCTATCATATGGTCAAGTGATATGGATATTTATCATTTCAGTACCCAATTAAAATTTGACGGGTATATATCATTTCAACCTGCAATCCCAACATTTCAATAAAATCGCATAGGTTTATCATCTCAACCTATAATGATTTTCCCCCATTCTACAAGATCGTGCAGGTATGTATCATTTCAACCCATATTGATTTCTAAACTAATAGGGAACATGCAGAGTAAAAACAATATGATAATAATATAACATGTCAACAACAGGCATATATCATAATTGACAATATATATATATATATATATATATATATATATATATAACAGATTATCGGTATCAATACTATCAATTGGCATAGGTGAAACAATGCAAATAATAGCATATCATATTTAACGATTTCATTACTAATAACTTCAAATTTAACAACATATTTCAATCGCCATTTCATTTGAATTGAATTTACTAAATATAAGAACGTTAATCGTGAGTAATTGCTCAACTTTCGAGGCTAGAGAACAACAAGAAATGAACACGACATCTACACAGATACGGACACAGACATGAAGGAAAGCAAAAGCTGCTGCGATCAATTTTGGACAACCGCGAGACCAAAGCAAAGCACAATAAACTAGATTCGATGAAAATAAATTATATAAGTGAACTTATAAATTGTGATGACCCGAATTTCTGACCCCAGAAATCCGTTTCAACTTGAAGAAAGAAAGGGATGAGAAAACAGAAGAGATAGAGAAGAAAGAACAACAACATCAGAATCTCACAGCGGAATGAATAAATTATATTAATCACATAATTATTTACATAATATACAACATCCATCAGAGTCACATAGGTAACACATTACATACTAGACAGTTATAAATACCTATCTAGTTATACAATTCATTAAACAATACAACACAGAGATACCAACACAGCAGAATTATATATATATATCTACAACACTGAAGCCTCCTGCTCCATTGCTCCTCCAAAAGTCGTCAAATCTAACCTGAATCCCTTGGCTACTCGTAAAAATTTGAGTACCCGAGAGTTTAGGAAAAATAGAAATAAACTCCGGGTCAGACATAAGTCTGGTATGAGTAACATATTAAAGTTGCTTAACTTTGAAAAACATTTGAAACAAAAGGTATCACGTAAGACTTCCCACGAATAAATATGGTAAGTTTTTACCTTACGCTAATCAAATCATTTAATAAGAAATTCTGTGATATTATAATAGGTCTAGGGTTTTCAAGTAAATAGAAAATAGCCGAAATTGTTACATTCATTAAATTCCAGCTACTAGCCACAAAAGTGGGTAATACAATCAAAACCGTTGGCACTTATTGGATTGTGGATTCCATACAATAGCAGGGCTACTGGGGTACCGCCCGTCACAGTACGTGGCCTAGATCAACGTACCGAAGAGTACGCCCGCTCCTCTGCAACACAAGGCCGGAACCATTCCTTACTGAACAGTCTGAACAAGACAACCCCTACAGTTGGAGCTCACAACTGTCCACATAGCCGAATAAAAAGGGACATCTAGACAGGGGTAAATCTTGTCCTGCTTGGGTATGACCCACCTAACCTTGCTGCACCTCCCCTGTTTTAGCCATTCCCGGTTGATGAGGCTTGAGGCTGCGATTACCTTTAGAGAACACATCTCTTAGAATGCTCATCGCCCACTTGACGATGTTCTGAAAGCATTCAATCCATAAAAGTTCGTTCCGGGTTCGAACGAAATCGAAGGCATTATCTCGTTACACTCATTTTGGAATCACCCTCAGAGTTAACGACGATAACCCTTGCATTCTGAATCTTCACTTGAGAATTCACGACCTAACGTTTAATTTGGATCGATGTGGTTTTCGGACTTCCAAATATGGAAAACCCGATCCCGGTCTCATCGAAATCCAAAACGTGTCTTTTAAGGTCAAGTTGTTTTAAAGTTTAAAACAATTCAATTCAATTATCCATATACACAGATAGAGAATTCATAATATCACAATAGATAATCAACATCAATATAAACAGATAATCTATATTATCATCACAACAGATAATCCGTATTAACATCATACTTAAATCCGAACATACCTATCACATAGCATTCATTAACCTCATATTTGAGATATCAATTCATTAAAAGTAAACAATATCATCAATCCATATATAAGCAATCATATCAGCTATAATTAGTTTAAAATGAATTAAATTAATTATATCATCTCTAATTAATTTAAAGTAAATTAAATTAATTACTTCACCATTTAAAATTTTGCTTGTATATCTATAATTAATTGTCCATCAATTAATTTATCATCATCCAATTATTCAATTTAATTAATCACTCTTGATTGATTAACTTTAATTACCTCCAAGTAGTTATCCTTTAATATATTTTCACAAATTAGTTAACCTTAACTAAATACAGAAATTAACCTCTAATTACTTATTAAATTGATTAACTATAATTAATTTACTTAAATCTTTAATTACACCAATTAATTTCTCTTTAATTACTTATTATTGGTTAATTGATCTTAATTGATCAATCCTTAAATTCATCATTTAATTATATTTATAAATGATTTCTAATCCATCTTAATTAATTATCCTTTTAATATTAATTACCTTAAGTAATTAATCTCAATTAAATCACATTTATTAATCATCCCTGATTAATACCATTCCGTAATTAACTTCCTTTAATTACTCCATCAAATAAATTAATTACTCCTTATTTAATTTGCTTTAAATTAATCCCTTGATTAATTACAGAAGTAATTATATTCCAATTACTTTCATTATAAAATCACCCTCAGTTAATTACATCCAGTAATTATCGTTAATTACTTCCCTAAGTAATTATATTTATCACATCATCAAATAATTATTTAAATTAATTAAACTCAATTAATTAACTTAAACAATTCATATTAAACTGAATTAATTACAATGAGTAATTAATTCCTCAATTACTTCCATTACTTAACAATTCACAATTGCTTATCTTAAATAATAATTTAATTAATTATTAAAATTTATCCCATTAATTGATTATTTCATAATCTTAGTTAATTACCTTCGTTAACTATTTACAATTCTTTAATTACTTTTCCTAAAGTAATTAACTAAAATTTATCATCAATTACATTTTTATTAATCTTAATAACTCATTAATTATTCCTTAATTAATTCATTAATTGATTGCTAATCATTAATTAAAAATTAAACCTTATTTAATCAGTGATTTCTTAATTACCTATTGATTTACCTTAAATTAATTAACTTATATCTTATTTAAATAAATTTAAACTCTTAATTTCTAAGTTAATCAATTATAGTCATTAATTATCCATTTAGTTAACTTAATAATTTCAAATCCTTAAGTCTTTAAAACCTTTTTCTATTAAATGATCAATTTATCATTAATAAGGTATTTAAAACAATTTAATTTACATTTACTTTTAAATTTCCTTTTAAATTTAAGATTTAAAATGAAATCAAATTAATCTTAACAAGTTTAAAACAATTCCAAACTCCTTTTTTTATTTTACAACTTAAAGAATAATTATCTTAAAATAGAATATTAAAAGAATTTAAACACGATTCCATTTTTGAGTTCACATCAAATTTAAATATTCACTTTATCAAAACAATTTCAAATCTCCCTTTTATTTCAAATTTAAGATTCAAATTTATATTGAATCTAGATTTAGATTTTAAACTCCACCTACAATTTAAGGCTTCACTTTAAAATCCAAACTACTTAAGCTTTTCTTTTCATAAGTAGTTACAACAATTTAAATAAAAACTTTATTTATTTTAAATTAAAGTTCAAAACTAACTTGAACCAAATAAATCTTGGGTTTAAATCTTATTTTAATCTTTGCTTTTCACCTGAATTTAGCTTTATATTTACTTTAAAGTTTAAACAGGGAAAACAGGTTACAGTAACAAATATCAACCTGAGGCAAAACTCGTTTACTTCGAGTCAAATTCGATCATGCTTCGAGTTCGACGTGAAGATTCCTCGAGTCAATTCCTTAAAGATTTCGAGTACCCCCGGCTTCAACAAACTCCTCCAGGCACAACACAGTGCACCGTGCATATGCACGGTGCCGATGGTCGTCGTTGATCATCATCGATGATCCTTCCACACCATCCATCACCCAAACACCCCCTCGCAAGCATCAACACGACATTTCCAACTCGAAATCAAAAACGAGGGTTCGAGCCACAACCTGGAAACACAGACGACCCAAATTCCAAAACCTGGAAGTTCGTCGTCTTCACCACCTCATTCACCAGAGACGCTAAAATTCTGGCCATCACCACGTTTATGTCTCCTCTACCTCCCCTCAAGAGCACGTAACGCTCGATCGCACCAATAGGGAGAACGAATCGAAGTTTCAACTTTACAAAAATTTAGGGCTACGAAAAAGAAAACGTCGCCGACGCCACCACGTCCCTCTGACGAACCTTACACTATTTTTCCTACCACCCCTACTCATTCTTCTATCACCAGAAGAAACCCCAGTCACCCCGAAACTCGAGATCACCAGAAAAATCATAAATACTAATTTCTGGTTGAACCAGAAATGCACTCGAATTCCTCTACTAAAAATCATGATTTTAGTTTCAAAAATTAAGTCTTGGTTTAAGTATTAGATTCATATCCCTGAATTCATGAATCATGACAATTAAATTTTGACTTGTTTTAAGATTGCTCTGTTGTTTCTTTGTTTCCAGGTTTATTCAAGTTTATATTTAACTTACCTATAAATTTTAAGCATCCATAAATTCTAACCCAAACAGCTTTTGTTTAAGTCCTAAATCCAAATAGTAAGTAAGTAAAAAGATGATGATTTTTAAATCAAACTGATACTTGAAGCAAAGAACAAAATGTTACAGGGAACAGCTATGCACATACATACAGAAATATATCACCAACAATATATATACCCAACCATACATATTACAGACATCAAAGAAGCAACCATAAATTTAAACTATTAATTTGTGATGTTACTCACCTTCATTTAGGAAGATGGACAGAGCACAGCTTGGTTTTTGAAAACAGTTTGAACTTTCAAAATTGTAAATTGTTTTGCTCTTCCTCTAAATCATATTTTCTTTTGTTTTGATGCAGTTTAAGTTTGTAAATAAAAAAACTTACTTATGTTTCTGGTTAGATATGTTTTATAAACGAAAAGAAGTGGAAGATATATATATTTATAAGGGAAAGATTACAGGGGAAGGTGTTTACTGGTTTGCTCTTTACTGGTACAATATTATCTTTGATCATAGATTTTATTTTTGTTTTTATCAGGCAGATTTTTCAAAAGGAGGCTGAAATGCTTATTTAAATTTCGAATTGACTCGATAGTTAGCTGAGATGATACAACATTTAATGCAAATGTACTTTATGTTTCCTACTTGGCTTACCTTATCTAATTAGTACATGTTGATACTTAACTTAACATCATAATCTAAACTTCCTATATAAGATTCTTGCCTGTTTTGATTTATATATTATATGTACATATATACTTACTGCCTATTCATCCTTTTCTTCTTTTTGCTTATTCCTTATCTTGTTCTAGCATACAAAACTTCACAGGCGTATACATACCTCTTTTTTTTAACACTTTGCTCTTTTACTTGCCTGCATATTATTTTACATATATGTTACTTGCCTTGCTTGCTTTATTTTATTTTACAGGTTACAAATATTTATAAGCCTGGTTTTACTTTATTTTCAAATGAAGTTGTTTAAGTCATTTGTTTTGGTTTGTTTCTTAATTTATATTCATATACTCTTTATACTTAAATAATTTACAGATTTACTTTTCTTTTTATTTTAGACTTAAACTATCTAATACTTAATTCACTTATTGTTTTTTTTATACTTATGTTATTATCATACATTTGATTTATGTTTGTGTTTAATACATTTAAGATTTGTTTTACTTTAAACATATTTGAAAGATGTTATTTCAAATTTACAAATCATAGCTTTCCTATCAAAATACACACACATATATAAATAAATTTAAGATAACAATTTTTATTCATATTAAAAATCCATTTGTAAAAAATATTACATTATCAATATAGTTTAAATATAACTCATTATTAAATTAAAATAATTCATAAAAGAATTTGCTTCTTATTTAATAAATTACTTATTTTATCAGCTACAAAAAAACAAAACAAACCTTTTTATTTAAATTTAAACTTCAACTAAAATTAATTTTAAACAATTAAGTTTTTATCTTGAGTATTTTAAAGTCATATGATTATTTATTCAATATTAAATCAAATTTCCAATTTACCGAAAATATTAGAATAAGAAAACATGCCTATATATATTAAATTTAAAACAAAAATTATCTATTTATAATATATACAGATATGTATACATTACAAACATAAAACAATTTATTAGCCTTTAAAGATAGATTATCAGTTTAAATATTTATTTTAAAGAAGATTATTAAATTTAATTCAAATTTATTATTAACAATATTGTCAAATCAATTAAATTTTGACATAGATTATTAAATTGTTATTGTCAAAATTTCCGACATATCACATTCCTCCCCCTTAAAAGAATTTTGTCCCCGAAATTTAAAACAAAGGTAATTTAATAATCTAATTACAGATTTAGTTTTTAAACACAGGCATATATCAATCATATGCTAGCAACCATAGCAACCAATTCATCCAATCTACAAATCTAATTGTCCAGATAAAATTCTAAACAGAATTTTCTTGAGTTTCCCAAGTATAAATATTGGGATACTCTCTTCACAGAATCCAAACAATCAATATTGCTAAGCTATAAAACTTCCACTCTTCTAGATCTACAAAACAAGACAGGATGTCAGACCACAGACAAGTCTGACTCAACAATCAAAACTCCCTGAACTGCTGGCTCTATAATCAGAGATAGCTCATACACGTACTCCCTCAGAGACACGTGAAACATTCTAAATTCCAATTATCCAAACTGTCAATCCACTCCTGAAGACCAATTACTAATTCCGAGAAGAACAGCAGAAAAAGATCCAAATATCTCGGAGCTTGCTTCCCAATCTTATCCAATCTTATAGCTCCCATTGATCGAAGAAAACCCCAACAACAACGAAGTCTCTACTTCGAATTCCAAATTCTCCATCTTCGGAATCCAACTTCCTTCCTCTCTTATCCATAAAACTCGTCTGACGATCCTGGGCTACCTACATCCTTCTTGATCAGCTCAACCCTTGATGATTGCCCCCAGAAACAAATTGAACCAAAAACAATCCAACAAAATGATCTTCCTAAGATCAACCACAACTCAGAACACAAACTCCATTTCAAATCTGAAAACTGATCTCACTCCTCCCATATGGAAAAGATAAAAACAGATGTACTCCAATCTGGCCTCAGATCCTAACAATTTTCCTGTAGATACTCTCTAATCCAAAACATTGCAAATTCTAGTGGTTTCCACACCAAACAGCTACCACCATGCTTCCACTACGCAACTCTAACTGAGCAGATGAAAATGCTGCTGATGATCACGAGGACAAACTGGACAACACATCTAAGAACTATGGTTCAACAGATCCTTAAAAGAAACTCAGAAGTTCCTCCAAAACCCGAGCTGCTTCACCAAACTCATTCTCCAAAAACCATCCTACTACTAAGCTGAACCATCGGTACCACTCCTGGAATCCAGTAGATACCAAACTCAATCTCCAGACACGGACTAAACTCTGACTTCCTGAAGACATCCAGAAAAATCAGATAACCCAAGAGAACACTTGGCTATCGCAAGTCACTTTTGCGATCAATCCAGCCTCTTTTCCAAAGAAAACTGCTCCCTCTTACCAAACAGAACAGCCTATGCTTAATTAGCCAATCCATCGAAGAAATGGATCAACTTAATTACTTCTGAATTCCATTCCAAAAAGACTGTTAAGCCAGAAGATCTTTTGCCAACACTAGAGAACATTCCAAGCTGCACTACTGCCACAGATGCTAAAGAATTCCAAATTAAAGCTCTTCAAGAAACTTGGACCTCAAACCAACAGAAACATCTTCGGAGACTTCCAAAGTCACTGTGTCTTATCACACACTGCTACTACATCCTGAGGTAAGATATCCGGACTTGCCCATGCCAAACCGATAGGTCCAAACTCTGGCTCATCCAAACTTACGCTTCAAAAATGAACTCCGAATCTTAATAGGTTTCCGTCAGAGATCGATGAAATCTTCATCACTGCAAAGCTCACTCGAGACGGTATTAGGTCTACAGTCTCATCAGATACACTTCCAACCTCAATTATTCAAACTCCAACCATTGGTAGTCGTGATACACACACCATTACCCTATCCACCTTTATAACTTATATTGGAAAACCCGAATAGGTAACCCAACAAATAGGTGTGTATATATATATATATATATATATATATATATATATTACAAAATTACAAATATGCTCTCTCAAGAAAGAAATCACTCAAGAGCCTAGGTGCACAGATGATACACAGATATCAACACGATGAGACGAACAAAATGGTACACAGATATCAGCGATATGACCAAGTTATAAAAACTCAATTTTCCCTACCGAAAATGCTGCCAAAAATCCGAAAATAATATAAATGGGGCTATAGTAGTCCAAATTTGATGAAACGAATAATGACGTCTCACTCAGAAAATGATTTACATTTTTATTATATAAAAATATTTAGATTTCGAAAACACTTTTTTCCATCAGATATTAACTGATTTAAATGGAAAATTTGAAATTATACAACAGAACTAACATTCATATTTTTTGATAAAAATCTGTCATTTGCTATGTTTGAATAAACATATACCAAATATCAAATTTTCATCGTCAAATTTATAGTTTAAATTACATAATTTTTTTATTAATTTGCTATTAAAAATCATCAAAATTTACGGATCGTTACATTCTCCTCCACTCTGAACTTTTCGTCCCCGAAAAGGAACGGTGTAGGAGAATAGAAACAACAAAAGAATAAGATAGATACAGGTACAACAATTAATTCTAAGCCATATAAATTTCATTAGTTTTAATTTGATTAATATTCAATAATGGTTTCAATCTATTTTATTCAATCAATAAATATTTATTGTATTCATATTTGATTAATTTCAATTAAATGTATTTTCATTCAATTGATTGCTTTCAATTTATTAACATTTGTTACAAAGATTTCTTTTCAAAAACAAAATTTATTTTATTTAACTCATTTATTTTATTCATTTACCTTCACTTAAGTTACTTCCACTTATAACTAAATTTCACTATTCTTAAATTCATATTTATCTACTTAGATAACATTTTCTTTTATTATTTTATTCCTTTAACAAATTTCATTTTTGGGCATCTTATTACTTACATTTATATTGTATACCATTCAAATACATTCAAACCCCTTCCAGGTAAGATTTATTAATGTTTTAGAATGTAATTAAACACTATACAAATTTACCTTTTATTTACAACATTTCTATTGAGAAAAGTTTCGTTTGAATATTTTTCTTATTACTTAAGTTTCTCTTGCATAACCTTGAATTACACATTCTTATAACATGTTAACTTTTTGAATATTTTAGATGAGTTATATTTGTTTTAGAATGCAATTGAGTATTGTACAATTTAATTTTATCCTAGTTCAACTGTCTCTAGTTATTTAAATTCTATTTCTCATTTTAGATCCTCCGATTATTCAATTTTTTTGCTTTATTTCAATAATTAAAAACCATCACTTATCATAGCTTAAGAGTTAAATTTTCGGTTTCATTTCAAACCAATTTGCAATAAATATATACATATATATTTTATACATCCAATTATACTCAAGAAATTCAAATTCATTTCCCAAAACAAAATTGTAGCAAAGCTACTGAGTGGTCTCTCCACTTTGAGACTCGAAAATAAATGTCGATGATGTTGTAGTCATTACCAAAATTATTTTCCAACAACAAAAGAGGTGAGTACTGATTTACTTCTTTTAAAATTCTTTGAAAACAATTTCCATTCGAAAATATTTTAAAATAATATATTTTCAAAACTCTGAAAACCAAACTTTGAAAAGCACTAAAGATTTAATTCTCAAATCCTTAATTTTAATTTCATTCCATTGGTAAATCAGATTTAGAAGCCATGTTTTAAAATTTCATCACCTTATAATAAATAACAATAGTTTATAGTTTAGGAGTGTTAACAAAAAAATGGTTAATGGTTTAGGAATGTTGACCATTTTCCATTTACCAATTTTCCAAAAACAATATTGCGTCAGTATGCTTTGTTCAAGTGTTTTGGAATTAATATCGACAACTTTGGCCAAACGAATGGTTCGAAACCAAATTCAAACAACACAATATAAACATTTATATTAATCACGAATATACTCCTCCACCGGATGATTCAAAATAGACTTAGAATAAGGATAGAAATTCAAATTTAGAGGGACCCTAATCAAAGAGAATTCTAACTAAGAAGATAGACTCAAAAGAGGGACAAGATAATTAAATTACAAAAGAGAAAAAGTGGATAGACTTATATTAATCGCGGCGACCTTAGCCGATCAACTGAGACTTAGAAAAGGCGAGAATATCATCAACGAAAACTAGGGGAAATCATTGGGAACGTCATGGAAAATGCGATTCATGAGCTCGAAGAAGAAGACAGGAGCATTGGTTAGTCCAAAGGGCATGACTAACCATTTATAGAAGTCGTTCATCTAGGAGGAAAGTTAACAAGTTGAGCTCCAGGAACAAGATCGATGCGGAAATTCAATATTCCGCTTGAGATGAAGAGAAGTGACTTCACTAAAAACATCGGGATAATCCCTAACTATCGGGGAGGAGTCTAGATCATTAGGCTGAGCATCAGTCGAAAGATGAAATTTCCTGCATAATCCTGAGGCATTCGACACTCGATCAGAAGAGAATTACCCTAGTTGTCTACTAAGGAAACAGTTTAGGCTTTGCAAGAGGTAATATAATCAAAATCGAGGACGTAGAAATCTCTGGCGAATTGACGCTTGTTGTAAAGGAGTTCCACCCATTTACAAATCATACTAAGGTTGGTGGGACAAGAATGGATTAAGTACACACAAGGATAAAGTTGCTAATTGAGGTTGAATTTATTTCAGAGATCAACAGAAGTAGATCTATGGGATGCTCTGGTATCAAAAGGACACAAATAAGAAAAGATAAGAATGAATTTCAGAATGAAGGGAGCTTTCCAAATTCAAAAGAAATCCTAACATAGGAGAATCCTAACGAAGAATTCAAGCTTAAACGACAATGATTCCATAATTGATTCTACTCATTCTGGGGTATTACTACACTATCTCTAATAAGTTTTTACTCCGTATGCAAAGTTTTTCCTAAACCAGAGCTCTAATACCAAATTTAATGACCTGGCGTTTCGAACCATTCAAATTGACAATCATCCACACATGTCAAACTTAAGTTGCTCAAAAAAATAGATATTTAATTTATATTTGGCAAAGCTTAGCATATGCAGTGAATAAATCAATCATAGAATCACAGACATAGAGAATATAACAATAAGCAGCAGAATAGTTAAATAGTAGTTCATGAAACTACTATATGAACATCAGAGTTTAAAACAAAATACTACAGATATCCAATACATATAAGTGTTAATACAAAAGAAAAATGACAAGTCTGCACAAAATAACTGGAAACAACTAAGAAGATGAAAAGATAGAGATGGATCTCCATGCAAAGTTCCAAAGGTGAGTCGCAAATGCTATGACACTCAGTCTGACCCGAGCATAAAGCAAAACACAATACACTCAAGCCAGGATTAACATTCTTGTAATAGTATATCAACTCAAGTGAAATGCAATATAACTTAAAGGAGGTTTAGGATTTCCATCCTCTAAGTATCTGTGGAACTATCTACTATGTAGTAATATGCTATTATAATATGTCAATTAGTAAAGTATTAAAATAGCGTTAAGGTGTTACGCATATCCCCTTTAACACATTTTATATATTCTCGTAGTCTATATAGTACCATAAGCTCCACTAAACCGGAGGTTTACCCCAAGGGTACTCCATAGGTATGGTACAAAATAAACTTGCAGAAGGCATAATAAGGCATGTGGCAAGGCATGCGAGGTATTGCCCAGTGTATCATACTACCATTGTGCGGATCTGGACTGGTGGTAACGCATAGCAGTACTACCGCCCACCTCGAGACATACTCCTAAATTAAAGGTGCACCCAGTCAAATCAAAAAGTAATATGGAATCAAAGAAGCATTCTCGATTGGAGATGTGACCTTACTTGCCCCAACGTGGCTCCTATTTTAGTCACATCAAGCCGACTCGCGGGAGTCATGGCTGTGTTCATACCTGACACAGACGTCGCCAAACCATCCTACTTCGTTTTGGAATTTCCACCACGTACATAGTTGTTAAACTAGTTTTTGGTATTAGCAGGGAGTATGAAAATATCCAATCTCGGTCTCTTTAACAACCAAATGCTTATTTCACACCATGGTCATTTTATATTTCAAAATAGTTCAGACTTCATATCAAAACATCATCATCATTTCAAAAATCATATTACTTTCAAACTCGTATTCACTTTCGATACCATATCACTTTCGAAATCATAACAATTTCAAAATCATATTCACTTTCGAAATCAAATCACTTTCGAAATCATATTCACTTTCAAAATCAAAACCATAAAATAGTTTAACATATCATATCGAATACTCACATTTAAATTCATTAAGTCTAAATCATAACAGTTCCAACTTAAACAGTTTAAATATTAAAAATAGTTTATATATGTTAAAGTAGTTATAAATTAAAAATAGTTTAAAGATTAAATTGTTTATATATTTAAAATAGGTCATATATTAAAAATAATTTAGACATTAAATAGTTTATATATTTTTTTACCTAGGCTGGCCGGCTTTATAGTGGGCCATGCCACTATATAAAAATGGGAAAACAGGTGCTCTGTACAAGCACAGAACAACTAAAATGATTTAGAAACTAAACCAAAGAAAATAAAGACACAGGAGCTAGAAAAAGGTATCTAGACAACTAAATAGAACAAGACTAAGAACCGTCAGAAGAGGAGGAACTGCCACCTCTTACCTACAACACTAGACCAAAAACATGCGAAAAACCAAAGAATAGAGTAGCTAGAATCGGATCATAGCCCACAGAATCTGGAGAGTGAATAAATTTCCTATCCCAACTAACCTCATAAAAATGACTTTTGTTCGCCTCACCAATCTCGCCAACCCTAGTAAGGGTCAGACTCTTACCCTCAGTATGATATGTAATGCTACAACTCTCTCCTTTAATATCACTAATAAAGGCATAATAGGTGTCAATCGTAGGAGAGTACCACATATCAGAAGGAACAAGCAACCATGCCCGCTCATTAGGGTTCCAAATAATAGAGTCGGTCAAAGATGTAGTATCTGCCTTAATCAGTGATAATGACCTATTGTGATATAGCAGAGCGACAATAGCGTCATCAATAGGCGTCTCGGCAACAATGGCAATAGGGGTAATCGGGTCAAATGAGGGTGGAATGACCTTTGGAACCCATTTCTAAGCCAAAGGACGAGGGAGTGGTAATCGATTAGAAATGAAACAAGGCCAAAGGATATCGATCTGGAACATGCATCCACAAGATGCCTAAATGACTGACATGAAGTACAAATCTACGGTTTTCAACTATAGCGGACTCTGACCTCAACAAAATGGCCCTCATCGAGTCTGACTTTTAACACCGGAGGTAAGGATTTGGTAGGAGTTACTTCGACTGGCGCTTTGGCATACACAAGCTTCTTTCTGGCAATAGTGTTAGCATCGTAGCAAATAACCTTACCTATAAGGATAGCAAGCCAATCAATCCCAATAAGCGGTCGAAGAACAGAAGAGATGTGGGATAAATGTGCCCAGACCGGAATAGGTAAAACATGATCAATAGCCCGATCAACTAAGGACTCCCGGTAGTAATGATGAATGATTTCCCTTTAATCAGAATTGGGTCGGCTTTTAGAATATGCTGTCTTTCCTCAGAGTGGGAGTATTTAAAGCAGAACATAGAATTATCATAATGAAAAGTCAAACTCCCCTCAGTTTCCAAACTTGATTGCATCATGCTTTAACAAGGTGATAAGTGGGGTTGGCATCAAGGAAGAAATCAACCAAATACTCTTTCAAATAATCAACTCCGACATATAAAACTTCCATCAGAGGAACCATAAAACCATCAATCTCAACATTATCAAAACATCGTGGGGAATGAACACCCGCATTCATAGGAAATTTGGTGAACAAAGATGTTCATAAAGGAGCAAACGAAGTTGGAGTAAGCATCGGATTATTGCGATTTCCTGGGGCAATAGTACAGTGGGATGATGATACAGATTTTGGTATAGCGGCATTTAGACAAACACCAACAGTGCACGGTTGCTTATTTCCAAACGGGATTGAATTGAACATCTACACTTCATAATCACATCCTCCAGTCCTAATCATATCACGAGCTTCAGACTGCTCAGTGGCTAATATTGTCATCCCAATTTCATTATCGACAAAACCAACCACTTCCTGAGACCACGTCTCGTTGTTCACTGAGGCTAATTGAGGGAAAAGGGGATGTTTACTTGGTTCGGAAGCATTGCGATGCAGCGGAGGGGCAGCATTTTCAGTGGAAACCAATTCATTTACAAGGCTAGAAAGAGGGTTTACCTCTGTTGGATCATAGGTTTTGATTGCTGACATGAAACAACAATTCATGAATCTACGATTACAACAACATCAGGACTCAAAGACTCAAAGTATGGTTCATATAGTTATATATTTTAACAAGAGTCATCAAATATGTATATAGAGTCTAATTCAGTGCTTTGTTAAAATCTTTCCTCAAGAATCATCATTCACATTCAAATAAACTTGCATGCGTATATTAATCAAAATCAAGTTTTCAAAAAATGCATGGAGCGGGGCTCGAACCCGGGTCACTAGTTTAGAAGACAAATGTTCTAATCAAATGAGCTATAGTAGTTTTTTGTTTAACAACAGAATTCAATCGATAGAATCCGTGCACTTTTGAATGCACAAGCACGTTTTTTAATTCAGTCGACTGAAGCTTCTATACCAGTCAACTGAAGTGTATATAACTGTCATTTATTTCAAAGGACACTTCTTTTTTGAATAGCCTTCTTCCTCGCGAAGAGTTGCAACCATTGCTATACATTGAGAACTCTTCACCAATAGTTGCAACTCCTTATCTAATATATATATATATATATATATATATATATATATATATATATATATGCGTGTGTTCTAATGATCAAATTACTTCAGTTACTTTTCTCTCTTGCTCTAACTTGAATTATATTCTTCGAATATATTGTTTTCTTGCATTCATATTGTTATTGCTTACAATCTCGATTTCATATCTTTCAAGCAATCTGAAACTTCCTATTCTTCATATACACACAATCATACACATCGTACTTGAGGATAAGAATATAGGAATACTGTACTACAAGCGACAAAACCGTTTTATCTAGAACACATAAAGTAAGGTTAACAAGTTTATATGAAAGTCCTGTTCGGTTGCTCAGACAGTCAAGTCTTGTTCTGTTGCTCAGACAATCAAAGTCCTATTCGATTGCTTAGGCAGTGTAATACATGTTCCTCTGGGTTAAGTGACGATTGTTAGCTATAATTCCAAAAGGAGTCTAGCCACTAGACGTAGAATGAGAGTTCGAACCAGTATAAAAATCTCTATTGTCATTTTACTGCTATTATTATTTTACAGTTGCTTACTTTACTATTTATTTTTATACTTATATTCCACATCAGTAGATAACTTAGTTGATATCACACTGCCATTGCATTTACATTGTTTATGACTATTGGCTATTTCGATCCTATAACATAGCAGTCACTTTCATTTGGTATCAGAGCATAGTCACTTTCATTTGGATATTGCTCTAATAATATTTGCAGGAATAAACAATGCAAGCACAAATTACGAGGGAGAAAAGATTAATTATTTATAGGAATATATAGCATAGATTCAGAGGGAGAAATCTATAGCACAATTATAGGAATATATTCAGGGGGAGAGATAAGTCAACAAAGCTTATTGAAAATTCGTCCGTAGCAAATGAAGTTGTCATCATTAAAAAGGGGGAAAATGTTGATCATAAGTTTTGATTCCGTCATGAAACAACAATTCATGAATCTACGACTACGACAACATCCAGACTCAACGACTAAAAGTATGGTTCATATTTGTCATATATTTTAACAAGAGTCATCAAATATGTATATAGAGTCTAGTTTTGTGCTTTATTTAAATCTTTCCTCAAGAATCATGATGTGCACGTAAATGTGCATATTTTTACCACCATATTTATTCTTTTTAAATTAAATAAATGATCATATCGGGTATTTTAACTTGTTTAAACCAAAAAATTCAAATTATTCCAAATTGTCACATATTCATCTTCATATATGGGCAAAACGGTCATTTGTGTGCATATATTTGTTTGAGAAAAATTAATTGAAAATTTGTATATATTTTTGTAGGAAATTGATCTCAAATAGAAGTGGTTTCATGAAGATATGCATGCACAAAATTAATACAAAGGAATGAAGATGGAAATAATTCAAAGTGAAGAACATGGAGGACCCCACCTACCCACCTACCTTAATGTACAAATTAAAGGCTAATGCACATGCTTTTGGACTTAATGGCTTCATGTACACTTAATGGGGGATTAAGACATGTTAATGATTACTTGGCCTCCACACTTCCTAAGGGGCATTTTGGGCATTCCCCAAAAAGTGAATTAGGGTTTTAAAACTTGTATATATGCCCCTTATGTTTCATGTAGCCATCTTCCTCTTAGTTAGTTAGTTTTAGTTTAGAAAATAAATCAATTCTCTCTTTCTTTCCATGGCTACTTAGCCATTTCTTCTCTTATGTAATTCTTTTCTTTTATGCAATGTTAATTATTGTTTCTTTTTAATTACATGTTCATTTCCTTTTATGCAAGTAGTGTAGATTTTCCTTTATGCAATTAGAATAGTTTTCCATTTCACTTTGCTCTCTTTTCCTTTTCTTTTTCTCTTATGTTGCAAGCTACATTTGTTCATAAGATAACAAATATGAGAGGCTAAACCCCTTCAATTTAGGGGTAATGAAGCTCTCTAATCATGTAGCTTCAACTTAATTTGATGTTTATGCTCTCTTTTTATGCTTAATGAGAATGAATGAAGTGGTTTAATGATGTTGTTTAGCTTTGAATTTGATAGTCTATGTTGTTTATAACAAATAGGCTATGCTTAAACAAACAAAACACAAATTGCCTCTTCATCTACATATGATTATGGAAAAGAAGTGATTGTTGAAATTGAAATTTGATGGCTTATATTTCTAATTAATGGTTAATAGGCCATGCTTAAAATAAATTTTGCTTTCAACTTTGTTGTCATATTTTATGAGATTTAAAAGTGTATTAGTGGTTGTGTTATAGTTTGATGGTTTATATTGAGCTAATTAATAGCACAAATATACCATACTTATGATAAGCACATCAACTAATTCACTAATGACAAGAAAAGAGAGATCATAACTTCATTTTGTTGATTTATGTGATCTAGAGAGTGGAAATTGCCTCTAAATTGTCTTAACACTCTCATATTTTTATATATTTTTTTTTGTCATTTTTTTTTTAGTTAATCACTCTTCCAACTTTGGTTAATTTGATTGAGTAGAATTTTAAAATCATCAATTCCCTGCGGATCGACCCGTATTCGCCACGTGCTACATTCGTACACCGTGCGCTTGCGGTTATTTTTAATTTAAATTCGTTCGACGATTTTCTAAACCGATAGAATTTCCGTCGGCGAACAAGTTTTTGGCGCCGTTGCCGGGGAATTGTTTTGATTTTGATTTTTTATTCTTCGAATTATTTTTGTTTGATTTTCGTGTGTTTGTTTTGTGTGCTTGTACATAAAAAAAAAGTTTGTGTTTGTGTGCATTTTGAATTTCGTTGTTTGTAGGTTGCTAGTTTCTTTTTCATTAGCATTTGCATTTTCTATATAAAAAAAAAGCATACACAAGTCAAAAAAAAAAAAATCATTTCATTTCAAATTGCATTTACATATCATTTGCACTTTCTTCTTTTGTTACGTGGCTTTCTAAAAAAAAAACTGCTCTCTAACACTTCTTTTTCCACTGTTCTGTGCACAGTTTTGTGCATCTCTGCCTGTCACACAGTTTTGCATTATCCCCTTTCATACTGCCAAACTATTGCCTACACATCACTGCTTCAATTTTAAACTGCACATATATCCCCCTTGCAAACATCTCAAATTGCCTACAAACTGTGTGTATTACATCACCACAACCTTTACCACACACACTTGACAACACTCCATCATCTTCCCATTTCAAACAAGACCACCTCCTCATCTCAGCACCATCCAAAACAGCTAATCCCCCCATCCATCACCACTTGCTGTTCGACTGTACCAAACTCCTTCAACCTGCCCCACCATCAACTTCCCTCCAACACCAATCACCGAACCACAAAATTCCAAGCTTCACAAACCCACAGACAAACTGCTTCCGCAACCAAAATCGACCAAACTTCTCAAATTACCACACCGCGGCACGCAGCTACCAAATACCCATAGCCATCACATCCCCTACTAACAACCATCCACACTTCAACTTCCTACATCACCCTTGACCACCATTACTCCTACTTCACCCACCATACAACCGACCACTACATCGTCTAACTACTGCAGCCACCATCACATCCAATACCATTCAACACAATCTGCCTGACCACAGCCCACAGCCTGCACGAACTCCACATCCAAACAGAAACCGCCCACCTCATCGCTGAAATCGAACAACCCAAACCGAAGCCTGAACTCCCTGACCCATTCACCAGTGATCAATTCCACTTCTCTATGTCAAATACCCCCACAACAACAGCAACCCCATCATTCATCACCCAAAACAGTGCAACATTCACCACATTACTGCTGCACCCTCTCCTTATCACCATTACACAAACCACATCCACCTCCTTCCAATTGCCTGTCACCACAAGCTACTTGACTGCCTTCAATCACAACTGTATTCCAATTTCTAACCAAACACTGTCTTGTGACCACAACCGCGTCCCAAAATCGCACCTTCCCATCTCCTTCAACCCAATTTCAATTCTCGAACCCATAAAAATCACAATTCGACTTACTCGACTTCAAATCGCGAACTGCAACGAAATCATCCCTGATCACCATCCTTCAGCCACCAAGCACACTTAAACAACCACCCAACTCGAATACCCAAAACACCCAAAACCGAACTTTCCAAACTCGCAACCATCGTCAAACTCCACCGTGACCTCCACCGCAATTCGAACCTGACTTCGAACAAGTTTTTGGACAGCAACTACACTGACTTGCCTCGAAAACCTCCAATCGAACTCGACTGCAAGCAAACACTACCACAATTCCATCACGCAACTCGAGAACCTCATCGCCTTCACAGCCACTACATCCCTTCAGACCACGACAATACTTCATCTCGCCGAATTCGAACACGTTATCCCACAATCACCTACAAAATCAACAGGAGAGAAGCTTTTGATTTGCGTGAATCTATTTAATTTGGATACGAAAATGGGGTGGGAGATTTTGGGATTTGAGGAATTGGGTTTTCGATTCTGGTTATTATTTTGAGTATATGTATAGGCATCGTTTCTTATAAAAGAAATAAAAAGGTGTTTCAGCGTTTTGGGCCGGGTTTCTTTTGGCTCGTTGGGTTTGAAAGTTAAAGTCATGAATCTTTAGATAAAAAAAAGAAATTCCATTTCTTTCAATTGTTTTTGCTTTGATCATATCTTCAAAAAAAAGGCATTTCAATCGTTTTTTTTTCAATCGCTTTTTTTCTTTTGTGGTGTTTTCTTGTGTTTTATTTTATTTTGATTTTTTTTGTTTTTTTCCTCTAATAAAAAAAGTGTATATATATCCTTGTTTTATCTTTCAGGTTGCAAAAGCAGAAGGAGAAGGATTGCACTGCTAAGCTTGGCAATTTTTTTTTTTAAGTAAAACCCTACTTTTAAGTTTCCTTTCAAAAAAAAAACCAAAAAAAAAATTGTATATATCTTAGTTTTTAATTTTCAGGTTGCCAAAGCAGGAAATAAAGGAAGAATAGCTTGCTGAAAATTGCTTCCTTAGCTAGCCAAAATAAATTTCTCTACTTGCTAAAAAAAATTCTGCTCTCATTTCCAGTTTTATTTGAATTGAATTGTTGGTTGATTGCATTTGCATTTTAAAAAAAAAAAAAAATCATTCGTAGTTGCATTGTAAATACACGTTTAATTTCTGCTTTGCATTTCATCCTAGACTTTGTTTAGTAATAACGGTTAGACATCGGTAACACTTAATTGTATATTGACAATTTGTCTTCTTTGAACAATTTAATTTCTTGGTGTCTAGGCTACGGCAGAGCAATAATCAGTTATAAATATTACGGTGATTCGTAAATATTATACTGAATTGTTTCTCTGAAGGTACTTAAACCTTCGGCTGCATTGCTACGGTGATTCGTGGTGCACCGATAAATCCTGTCCGTTACCTGGCTGAGAACTATCTTGTTGATTTAAGACAATTTGTGATTATATAATTTGTGTTAATTTAGGATAAATAATTCGTAATTAGGCACTTGCATTCATTTAGTTGCATTAGTTCATGCATATTTAAAAAAAACAAAAAAAATAATTTCAAAATCCAAGCTAAAAAAAATTGTAAATATTCCTTTTCCTTTGAAGTTTTTAAATCCTTTTTCTTTGAAATTTCAAAAATCCAAAAACATTTAGAAAATCAAAAATCCAAAAAAATATAAAATATTTTCAAAAAAAAAATTGAAAAACCAAAATACAAAATAAAAATCAAATTTCCATTTTGAATAAATTTGTAAATATTTTTCCTTTGCTAAAAAAAAATTCTTGAAAATGTCTGAGTTTCCCGACTCACTTGGATTTTACAATAGTTTTGAAAATCAATATAATCCATACGATTTCGCTTCAAATTTTTATGGATATTTTAACAATAACTATTGTGTAAATAATTCGGATTTCGAGCGACAAAATTTTCAAAATGATGACCAACCCTCGACTCTTGAAAATGACATTTCATCTTTACTTGAACTCTCTACACAACAAAATCAAAGTATAAATGATTTGTGTAATTCATATTTGTGCAATAACTCGAGTCAAGGATTTAAAAATTTAAATTCAATTCAAAATTCAAACGATTTCGATTATAACCCATGCGACTTCAATTTTGAACTCCAAAATGAATTTCAAACA